>CM060667.1:26139310-26739310 GCA_030686955.1 Odontamblyopus rebecca
GGAGGGATGTTTCTAGAACTGGGGGGAATTGAATTACAAATCTTCTTCAGTTCTGGTCAAACATACTCAAATATATATATATAAATATAAATACATAAATTTCAATATTCGTTATTGAAAAGTTTTATTGTGTGTATACAGCTGAGACGGACCCACACGAAGGTAAACGAAAAGTGGAGGCGCTTTGGCCAATCTTCAGACTGCATCATCAGCGAAGTCGGTACATCTACGACCTTTTCTACAAAAGAAAAGCTATTAGCAGAGGTATATCTGATCAATTTATTATGTTTTTACATTTCACTAAACATTTGTTAAGCAGCATTTGTGACAAGTATATTTTTTTTCTCCAGAGCTTTATGATTACTGTATTAAAGAAGGTTACGCTGATAAAAACCTCATTGCAAAGTGGAAGAAACAGGGGTATGAGAACCTCTGTTGCCTGCGCTGCATCCAAACAAGAGACACCAACTTTGGAACCAACTGCATATGTCGTGTTCCCAAGAGCAAACTAGAAGTTGTAAGTCTTGTTTCTGATTGAATGAAGGCTAGTCATTCTAGTTTATGGTGTAACTATTTTTCTTTTTCTTCTCCAGGGAAGGATCATTGAATGCACTCATTGTGGTTGCAGAGGATGTTCTGGTTAAATCCATTGTTGATTTCTTCTTCTTCAACATTTTTATGATTTGCAATCTACAAACATCATTATTACAAGAACGATTAGTGATCACATCAAAGAAAATGGGGACCTTTTATGGGGCCATTTGTCATTTCATTCATGATTTTACGTGTTAGTTTCTTAATGCTCCCTAAACCTTACAGAAGACA
This sequence comes from Odontamblyopus rebecca, assembly GCA_030686955.1. Taxonomy (NCBI): domain Eukaryota; kingdom Metazoa; phylum Chordata; class Actinopteri; order Gobiiformes; family Gobiidae; genus Odontamblyopus; species Odontamblyopus rebecca. Next base: position 26,140,136 of record CM060667.1, read on the forward strand.
CTTAAATGTCTGAATGCTACCATTCCTGTATGCATATGCATATCTTGCAATGTTAATGTCCTTTTGTGACCTTTTATTTTTCCATGGTTTTTAATAAACCAATTTTGTTTTATGAGTTACATCTTTGGCTTCTTTTTTGGAAAGTAAAAACCCAAAGAATTTGACAGATCAGATTTAAGACTAAAATGAGAGTGAATAGTTAAGATATTCAGCAAATTGTTGGTACCAAAAATCAGTCACATGACAACCAGCTCAGAATTTGGCATAGGTGACTCAGACTCAGATTCTTTAACAAAGAATTTTTATATACTCATGAGTAGTTGGGCCATAAAAGGCAAAGACCTTTATTAAACCAAAAATATGGCAATTTAAGTATGTTGTAGTGTTACTTGTCCTTGGATTTCACAAATGAGATGTATTAATCATCACACTTCAACATATGACCCACTGTGCTTAGTGAAGTTTTAAAAGGATTTGCTTTTGCCATACACAGGGTTATTTGAAATAATTTAATCGGAAACAGATCTTAAAATGTTACAATAAACACAAGACAATTTTAACACACTATTTAAATTAAAATACAATGATGCCCCTTATTATAAGACAAATATTACACAATACGTGAACTGGCATGAAATATAAATATAAGGACACAGTGAGACTTGTTTAAGCACTCTGTGGTATGGCTTATTTGGATTACAATCACCTTTTTGCAACAGGCTATAAATACAATTCAGTACAAAAAAAATGTATACAGTATTAACATGTTAACACAAAAAACAGTGGCAAATGAGTAGAGGGAAAATGTAATACATTTTAAACAGCCATTATCCAACAGGTTTGACCTTACTCCATGATCTCAGTGTCCTAAATACAGTTGATAAAAAATTACAGCTCTTCCACAGAAACATACAGCAAAATGTATAAGAAAAACAACAAAATGCACTTCTTCATTGGCACACTGGCCAAAATTACTGGAATCCAGATTTCCTTTGTCTATACAGCCAACAAACAATTATCTTTTGGAATTTATATAGATAACTAATAGAAACAGCAATGTGATCAGAACACCGACTCACCCTGTCACAACACAGGCTCATGCTGACACCACATTCTTGCACAAATTTAAGACAACATAGCATACATTTGGGCCATATGCCACTTTAAACTTCCCTGGAACAATCGATTAATATTAATGAAATGCGTGCCAACATTAAACCTTGATTGCTGCTTGCTCTACACTTAGACATGCTAAAGAACAGGTGTCTGATCTTACACAGCAGATACACATTCTCATGCAGCCAAAATAAGTCTCAGTGAATATTTACTTCATGCTCTTAAAGCACTTTTAATATACAGTCATTCTATGTTTTCTGTAAAAAATCACTAGAATGAAAATGCTTTCTCTTGTACTATGGAATTCACAAAACCAGGTATAACAATTAGATAATGTCAGTATATGCAAGTAATCCATCAGTAATCCAGTAAATTATATACAGCACATTTCATACTATGTCACACTCATAGCATCATAGTGACTGAAAAATGTTAGAAAGCTGTGAAAAGTTGGCAATCTGGATGAGTTAGAGCCTGAGTAATCCAATTCAACACTTGTGGATGTATGAAATAAAATAGCATCAAGCTTCATAAATCAGCAGAACAGCATTTTCAATCTGGCAATCACATGTCTCTGTGACAACAAAGACTCTGATGATGTGTGATTCAAAGACTGAGCTGCAAACAAACATTTACAGAACAACTGTTAAAATAATCAGCACAGACACATTTGTTCTAACAGATTACAACATGACTTGGTCCTTGAACTCAGTCAGCTCCTGCTAAAAACAGTGAATTTAGATCTTGTATAAAATGCTGGTGGTATATTTAAAAGAAAAGCATGGTGGGGCAATGCAGCTTTCGGTGGGGGGTTGCAGGTAGTACTGGGTGATAAGCTGGCTGAGATAAAGTAAAATCTGACTATCCTCTTCACCCAGGCCCAGCTGTTCCTGAAGGAAGCAGTGACGCCGTCCCTGCACCACCTCAGGGCCCTCCTCAGAGCTGACAGGCAGGTGAAGATGGTGAGTGAACGTCAACAGGAATGCCTTGGCTGCCAGCCGACAAAGCATGCTCTGGAGGTGCAGAAAATAGGTCGAGCCACGGCGGATGTAAGTACGGTGGTCAGCCATGTTTGAAAGTAACTGGCCACGGTATGGAGGGCAATGCAAGGTCTTCTGATCGATGTCCAGGATAGAGATGTAGCGACTGTAGCGTGACAGTGAATGCAGTGTGCTGGAACCCACTGGGGAGTTTACTCTGAGGGATTCAAAGAGTATTACTGACATTAGTGAACTTAGAATATTCTGATATGTCAAAGCATAAGAGTAAAACAAAAAAAGGCAACAATAAGAACATCCTCTCAAAAAAAATAAAAAAATAAAACAGAAACAACAATAGACATGATTGGAGTACTGATTATATTATTCAAATAAAGACAATTTAAATTATTTGTGTATTAACATCCAGACAGCAAGTTACTCAATCAGTGCAAATTGCTTATATTATAGAAAATATATAAAACTTTGGTGTGACACACCCCACAATAACTAACACAAGTGTTATTCAGTCTCACATACCTTTGCAGTCCAATTAGTTTCCAGCGGTAGATGTCACTGAGGCTGAAGGGGCCAGACATCCAGGCCTGAACTCTTTCTGCACATTTCCCAGAACCAGGCACAAAGAGGGCGAGTGCTGACACCAGTTTGCGGACTCTCACCTCATCTTCCCCAAACACCACCAGTGTTCGTCCACTCAGCAGACACCATAGTGCCTGCATGGCAAATGGATACTGTCGCACAAACCGCAGAGCTCCCTGTCCAGCCTTTTTCTTCTGCCGCAAAGTCACCACTCCAGCATATCCAATGGGCGAGACTGCACGATCTGACCCGGTAGAAGCACTCATTGTGCAGTCCGAGCCATCCTCCACTGACATATGAGAAACTGAGTCTGCATGCTGGCCCATAGACAGCTCCAGTCCAGGGCTCTTTGAGGGAGAGCCCACAGTGTAGTGGTCCTGCAGCAGATGCAATGCCTGCGGTTCCTGATTCACCACCAGTGTTTGAGGCGGCTGTGCTCTAGTGTTATGGTGTGATTCACTCGCTACATCTACAGATAAATCCTCATAAATAAACCCATCTTGGACCATGCAACATGTTGTGTCAAGTGGTAGCAGTAAGTCTGACTCACAGACCTCCTCAAGAGTCTCTTCACATTCTCCATTTGGCCCCAGTAAAGACACAGGCGTGTGGTCCCCATTGTCCCCCTCATCATCTCCAACAGTGGTCTCCATGTCCTCACTGCTGCTCTCTCTTTCATGGTCAGGAGTCAAGTATGAATCCAGATCCGGAGGCCCAGTTTTGACAGTGTCTAGATAGTGTTGTTGTTTGGTTCTACTTCTCCCACTACTGTAGCTGCCTTTGGTCCCCTCAGAGCTATCCTGAGTTTCTAGAGTCTGGTCTGAGGGTGAGGACTCCAGCTGGCTTTCCCTGAGTCCCAGCTCACTTTCCAGAATGTGGCTGGTCTCAGAGAATGGCTCAGGAGTGCTATCTAAAGGCTCTGGCGCCAGTACTATATGAGGTGGTTTTAAAATATTGGAAGATTCTACTGAATGATTCACAGGACAAAATGGGCGTATTATCACTTCATCTTCATTGTTATCACAGACTTCTTCCTCAAATAAAAAGTTAGTAAGTGTCTGTTTTTTGCGTAGCGCTCTGTCCAGATGACATGTGTACAGGTAACACAGATCACCTCGAAAACTCCTCTCAGTCTCTTTGAGGAGTTCCACTGATGCCTCATAAAACCTCTCATCGCAAAGCTCTTGGAGAGTTTTTAGACGTTTGTCAAAGCATTTGGCTGACTTGGCTCTAATCAGTTGTGGTGTGTATGACGGCCTGCGCCTTACACCCTCCTCATCCTCCTCCATTTCATCTTCACCTGCCTCACCATCTGTCTGGCCCTCTTCACTACTCTCCCCTCTACTCGTGCAAGCTAATGGGCCAGCAAGTTTGGAGAATTTCTCCAGCAAATCTTCACATTCAGCCAAACACTCACTCATGCATTTATGACATGTGGCGGCATGTGGGTCTCGACGTGGACGTCGATGGTACGAAGTGATCTGTTTCAGCAGGTCCCTGTGTTCATAGATACTCTTTTCTACATTTGCCAGCTCATTGGCCTTCTCCACAGCATGTGCGGAATATCTGGTCTGAGGACCCGCCTCTCTCTGGAGACCCTCTTCCCGCTGAAGCACTGAATGAGTGTACCTGTTAGCACATGGACAATTGAAAAGTAAGCACTACAGTAAATACACTTGCAATGTACTTTTTTCTTTATCATCTTAAAGTTACAGTTATTTCCAGTGCCTCATTAATATAAAGGATTTAATATAATATAAATACATGGTTTACAGTTAAGACAAATATTCACTTTAGAAAATTACTCAGGCCAGTAGGTGATAAACATAGGATAAAATGATTAAAACTCCAGACTCTCATTAAGTGCGTTGTACAACTCTAGCTTATGTTACCTATTATGTCAGTGACACAATACTAGATTATTAAAAATAAATGTCTTACTCTAAATCCTGAAGCTTCCTCTGTAGTTCCTTGGCGAAGGCCCTCCTGTTTCCAGCCTTCAAACACTCAGAGGCCTGTGAGAAGCGAAGTGACAGCTCCTGAAACTGCAACATGATTTTTCTTTCATCAGCCGAGACATATGCCATGCAAAAAGGTCGCACAAAGCCCCTGGCTTCCAGGTCATAAAGAGTGAGGTGATGGACATATGCAAATGCCCCTTCCTTAGAGTCACCCAGCACCACTCGAGAGTCCTCCACAAAACTGAGTCTTGGGTATCCACTGCCAGGTGGGTGTCCCACAAATGAGGCTTGGTAGTCCACTGACATGATACGCAGCGAGAAGTAGTTGAGGTCAAAAGTACCACATACTTTGGGCTCATCTGGAATAGTGAGGAGTGGCTGAGGCCCCACTTGCTCAGAGAACTCAGAAATTAGTATAAAGTCTTTTGTAAATTTGGCATAGGACGTTTTGGACCATGGGTTTGAGTCAACCGGTGGATAAAGGGGTATAGAAAACTCTTCTGGGAGGGTGGGCCAGGGCTCTGGATTTGACTGGCCATATTCATCTTCTTTAGTAAACGCCACCACGTCAGGTGAACCTATCATAGTGGCATTCACCACATCAGATTCCGCATAACAATGTTTCCTTTGAAAGAGTGCAGAACAAACAGCCGAGACACATTTTTAAGGCTTGTAGCCCGGCTCCACTAAACGACATCACTTTACCAGTAGCCAAGAAATTCATTATCCTATTCCACACATTTACTTAACATTTTTTCAGTCAAGTACTAACCAAGCTGGCACATCACATAACCTACGTCGTCTGTAACAAAGCCAATTATCTTGCGCAAATCAATGTCCTCGACAGACAGGTCCATTCATGTGCAGACGAAAATATAAGCCAGCCTCACAAAAACGCGCCTCTCCCGCCCCGTTCGAGGATTCCACGAATTGTGTCTTTATAGTTCAGCATTTGTAAAACTTAAATTGCATTTGATAGTGCAAGCAAAATGCTACAAACAATAAGAAGTATGAAAAGTACATTTTTTGTAAGTCGAGACAGACGCCATGTTTACCCAGCTGGTTGAAAGCACGTCATGTGACCTATCCGCCCATATCCACCAAAAAACAATCCCGGGAATTATTTTGAAAAAAATCATACTAATTTCATACGATTCAAGACAAATATTGCACTTTCAACATTATGAGACATACTGAGTTTTTATAAAATATTTTTGCGACATACCCGCAAAAGTTATTGCACGACAACGAATCTTTTTACGGCACTGTTTGACAAGCAGGCGCGGGATTTGTAAACAAAGTTAACCCAAGGCAAATAATTCGATTAAACTCGCTTTTATTTCGAAAAATATTCAGTTTTTATTTTTATATGTTATGTTCGTGGTGGAAGTAAAGACTTCTGGATTAGATTCGTTAAAATATGTTAGGGTTGTGAGACACTGTACAGTTAGCTCATTCAGCTAACATGCTAAAGCTGTTATGGGGAGAAAGTGGTGGCACTCAACTTTGTGAGCTTAGACAGGTATGGTAGTTGTGCATCTGTTGGGTAGACAGCTATTGCAAAGAGCCGGAGTACGGGGGGTAGTACTCCAAAGGTGTCGCCTTTCCACTCAGATTGGACTGCTCGCGGAGACACATCAATTTACAAAAATGAATCGAAATCGGACTCAGATCAAACGGATCCTCTGTGTTGCAGAGAAGAATGATGCAGCTAAAGGCATCGCAGAAATCATGTCCAGTGGTAGATCTAGGAGGGTAAAGACATTAGTTTAAATGAACTATCAACAGATGAAAGAAATTCTAAAAAAGCATTTTTCATTTCAGAGGGAGGGACTGTCAAAGTTTAACAAAATCTACGAGTTTGAATATCACATTTTTGGGCAGGTAATTGTTTTTTTTTTTGTTTGGTATTGATGTTGTTTGAATAGCTCCTGACAACATTTATTTTCACAGAATGTTACAGTAACAATGACTTCTGTGTCCGGTCATTTGTTGGGTTTAGAATTTAAGGCACCATTTCAGAAATGGTAAGTTAAATGGCTACATTGGATTTATGGTATATAATACATTCTGCTAAGCCCAAAATTGGAATTCTCAATAGGCACAGTTGCAGTCCAGTATTGCTGTTTGATGCTGAGGTGGAGAAATACTGCCCTGACAACATGATTCAAATAAAGGTATTGTATATCTATTTATATCAAAGCCCTATTTAATTCACAGGAAAATAAACAATATTGAAAGTAACAATATTTATTTTCAGAGATTTTATTTTGTTATTTAAACATTTTAATTAATTTAACAAATCTCTCAATCAGCAATCTTTTTAACATATAAGGGGAGGTAAAACTGGTACTGTTATACTCATGTATTTATTCTGTCACTATTTACCGACATGTCCAGCGAACATTGGAGAAAGAAGTAAGGCAATGCCAGGCCCTGATTATCTGGACAGATTGTGATCGTGAAGGAGAAAACATTGGTTTTGAAGTAGTTGATGTTTGCAAAGCAGGTAAAATACTATGTTCATAATTTTATTTCTAAAAGATAAATTGTACTTGACAAAAATGTGATATATTTTTGTTTTAGTGAAGGCTAATATTCAAGTTTATCGGGCTAAATTCTCTGAAATTACACCCAACTCAATTAGAAGAGCTTGTGAGACTCTGACTGAGCCAGATGTGAATGTCAGTGATGCTGTGGATGTGCGCCAGGAACTGGACCTACGGATAGGTAAAATGGTACACCTTAAAGCTGAAGTTCCATTTACATGAAGTTCCATTACATTTATTCAAATTGGTAAATTTTTCCATTTTGCTTGCATTTTGAATGTTGGGTACTGTAAAAATCAAATCAGACAAATACACACTGTCTTAATCTAATTAGAAAACATTTCATAGATATAAGAAAAAGCCACGTGAGCCACTATATGATGTTTTGGGCTGAGAGCTGTGGAAATGTGGTTCACTCTGCTTCTCTTTTCATCTGAAAAAGATGTTGTAAAGCTGTGCTAGTGGCCACAAAAATACATACTAGTGATGTGCCAATGGGTTTGTGAGAGCTAAGAACAAGTTCAAAGTTTAAATAACTTTAATTAATTTACACTTGAAAAGGTACTAAAATATGTAATAAAATACACGCTTTTCTTCAGGAGCATCCTTCACACGTTTCCAGACACTGAGATTACAGAAGATCTTCCCAGCTTCTCTGGCAAATCAGTTGATCTCATATGGAAGTTGTCAGTTTCCCACGTTGGGTTTTGTTGTAGAGCGGTTTAAAGCAATACAAGCTTTTATTCCAGAGACCTTTTTCAAGATTAAAGGTACTGTATAGAAATAGACATTGAATAGGGTATAAATGCCTGCTCGTGGTTTCAAACAAATGTACTTTCTGTCATTTTGTGCAGTGATCCATGAGTTTGAAGAAGATACAGTGGAGTTCAGCTGGAAAAGAAATCGTCTGTTCAACCACACTGCATGCTTAGTTCTCTACCAAATCTGTATGGAGGTGAGAGTTTCACAAATCTTGATGTTTGGGTTAAAGTCCATCCATCCATTTTCTTCTGCTTATCCGGGGCCGGATAGCGGGGGCAGCAGTCTAAACAGTGACTCCCAGACTTCCTCCCCAGACACTTCCTCCAGCTCCTCCCTGGCCAGCCGAGAGACATAGTCCCTCCAGCATGTCCTGGGTCTTCCCCGGGGCCTCCTTCCGGTGGGACATGCCCGAGGGAGGCGTCCAGGAGGCATTTGGAACAGATACCCAAGCTCTAATCTGAGCTCCTCCCGTGTGACTGAGCTCCTCACCCTATCTCTAAGGGAGCGCCCGGCCACTCTGCAGAGGAAACTCATTTTGACAGCTTGTATCTGCGATCTCGTCCTTTTGGTCATTACCCAGAGCTCATGACTATAGGTGAGGGTAGGAACGTAGATTAACCGGTAAATCGAGAGCTTTGCCTTTCGGCTCAGCTTCCTCTTCACCACAACGGTCCGATACAGCGACCGCATCACTACTGACTCTGCACCAATCCACCTGTCAATCTCACGCTCCATCCTCCCCTCACTAGTGAACAAGACCCCGAGATACGTGAACTCCTCCACTTGAGACAGGGACTCCCCACCCACCTGCAGAGGGCAATCCAGCCTTTTCTGGTCGAGAACCATGGCCACTCGCTTCACACCTGGCTGCAAACTACCCCAGTGCACGCTGCAGGTCCTGGTTCGACGAAGCCAACAGGACAACATCATCTGCAAAGAGCAGAGATGAGATCCTGTGGTCCCCAAACCAGACCCCCTCCGGCCCCTGGCTGCACCTAGAAATTTTATCCATAAATACAATGAACAGAACCGGTGACAAAGGATGGCCCGTCGAATGCTTTTTCCAAATCCACAAAACACATGTGGACTGGTTGGGCAAACTCCCATGAACCCTCGACCACCCGATGATCGGCTGGATTCTCCTCTCCAGTACCCTGGCATAGACCTTACCAGGGAGGCTGAGGAGTGTGATTCCCCTGTAATTGGAACACACCCTCCGGTCCCCCTTCTTAAACAGAGGCACCACCACCCTGCTCTGCCAGTCCAGAAGCACTGTCCCCAACTGCCATGCGATGTTGCAGAGACGTGTCAGCCAAGACAGCTCGACAACATCCAGAGACTTAAGATACTTAGGATGGATCTCATCCACCCCCGGAGCCTTGCCACCAAGGAGCTTGCCAACCACCTCAGTGACTTCGTCCAGGGTGATGGACGAGTCTGCCTCTGGGTCCCCAGCCTCGGCCTCCTCTTTGGAAGACATGACGGTGGGATTGAGGAGATTCCTTCCCCCGTCCGACAACATCCCCAGTCGCGTCAGCAGCTCTCCCTCTGCACTGTAAACAGTGTTGGTGAAGCACTGCTTCCCCCTCCTGAGGCACTGGATGGTTTGCCACAATTTCCTGGGGGCCAGCCGATAGTCCTCCTCCAGGGCCTCCCTGAACTCCTCCCAAACCCGAGTTTTTGGCTCTGCGACTGCCTGGGCTTGGCCTGCCGGTATCCGTCAGCTGCCTCAGGAATCCCCCGAGCCAGCAAGGCCCGATGGGACTCCTTCAGCATGATAGTATCTCTTACGTCCAGTGTCCACCTCCGTGTTCGGGGATTGCTGCTGCGACAGGCACCACAAATCTTACGACCATAGCTACGAGCGGCCACATCGACAATAGAGGCTGAGAACAAAGGCCACTCGAATCCTTGTCCCCAGCCTCCCTTGGGATCCCAGAGGTGTGAGTTGAAGGCCGCACCGACAGAAGGTTCCGCCAGACGTTTCCAACAGACCCTCACGATACGCTTGGGCCTGCCAGGTCTTTCCAGCTTCCTCCTCCGTCAGCGGACCCAACTCGCCACCAGGTGGTGATCAGTTGACAGCTCTGCCCCTTTCTTCACCCGAGTGTCCAAGACACACATACTTTATTGTATCTTCATAAAATTCATTCCTGAAAATAATGTAATGCATTTTTGTGCATTACATTGTAATTGGGAATTACAGCCCGATTCAGTTTTTCCACTTTAGTCATCAGGACTACAATGTATATTGGAATATAGATTAAGTGTTGATTTTATGTAAAAAAAAAAAAAAAAAGAACATGTGCGCAAATGTTAGTGCTGGTGTTGTTTTATGCATTGATGTTGTCCACTTAAGAGCAGAGTTGCAGAGTTTGCATGGACCCGTTCCAAGTATGCTTCTCAAATCCCAGGTGTAATGGCATCCACATTCATAAGCTGCAGCTGTTACCTCAAGAGAACGCAGAACCACACTCTGTCAAATTGACTGAACTTCCAGATATAAATAAATTCTTCCCAAAATATACTTGTACATCTTTGAAAATAATTGTATTCATTTCTAGGATCCCATGGCAACAGTCACCTCAGTAACCAGCAAACCTAAGAGCAAATGGAGGCCCCTGCCTTTGGACACTGTGGTAAGAAAATGAAACAACTAGTGAGAAATTTATATTCATTGTTCTGCAGAGACTGGATTATGACAGAATTACTTTATAGTTCACTTTGTCCCAATGCCATGTTTTCTTTTATCCTTAGGAACTTGAGAAACTTGCTTCACGAAAGTTAAAAATAAATGCAAAAGAAACTATGAAAATTGCTGAGAAGCTTTATAGCCAGGGGTAAGTTTAACTATTTTCATTCTCCTTTTTTAAAAAAAAGTTTACAGTACAATTTTTGAGACTGTCCATACAACCAATAAAATGAACAAACAAAATATGCACACACTTTTCAATGACATATCCTGGGATAATTGGCTTTGTGAGATTGAATCAGGTTTCATCGAGTTTGCTGAATAGAAAATACTAATGTAAAATGCTACACAAGACACAATTACATTTTTTTTTAAAAATATGCACAGGTTCATCAGTTACCCCAGAACGGAGACCAACATTTTTCCTGCAAGCTTAGCCTTGGCTCCCTTGGTTGAATTGCAGACTCAAAGTCAAGCATGGGGAACATTTGCCCAGTGCGTACTTGATCAACCTGGGGGTCCCAATCCACGACAAGGGAAGAATTCTGACCAGGCCCACCCTCCCATCCATCCCACTAAGTTCACAACCAGTCTCCAGGTTATATTCATACATGACAGCAAACTAGACTCAGTGGTATCTCTTCATACTACTTAACTTTTTTTTTGCTAACTTGATGTGTGCAGGGAAATGAAGGCCGTGTGTATGAGTTTATTGTCCGACACTTCCTAGCCTGTGTGTCCCAGGATGCTTTGGGACAGGAGACAGTGGTGGACATTGACATTGCTCAGGAGAAATTCACAGCTTCCGGACTTATGATTATTGCGAGAAATTACCTGGATGTTTACCCCTATGACAAATGGAGTGCCAAGGTAATTTTTAACAAAATTATTTTCTATATATTTCTAAGGTACTTGAAATATTAGTTTGAAGGCAGGTCATAATTATATGCATTTTAATTCAAAATGCAGATGCGTGGTCCTGGTCTGTGGTTAATATCTCTGCCATACTGTCTCTGCTTACATGAAACTAAAACTTGCACAGTTCAGCGGTGTCTCTGTCAGCACAAATGGTCTATTATGATTAATGCCTCACTTTAGTATTAATTTAAAAGAAAAAATAATTTATATAATGCCTTATACACTCAAAACACTTTAAATTGCAGTAATCATTTACTCTACAGTCTGAAGAGGTAGAGGCTGCCCTGAGGTAGACTAACTCAAGCGATGGCTGCCAATCTGCGCCATCAGCTACTCTGAGAATACTCATATGTGCACCACATTCGTACTAGGCAATGTGAGCAAAATGCCTTGCCTAAGGACACAACAACAACAATTTCCGCTAGAGCCACTGCTGGCACACTGTGGCTCTTGGTATTCCCAGCAGCCTCCCAGCCAAGTACTAATTAGGCCCGACCTTGCTTGCATGCCTACACTACAGTTATGTGAGCCTCTGCGTTAATACTCGGTTCTTTCTGTGTCATAGATTTGTATGTAAGAGCATCTCATATTTTTTTATTTAATGTTAAAGATTATTCCAGTTTATGAACAAGGATCTCAGTTTCAGCCGAGTGCTATTGAGATGTTGGATGGCCAGACAAGTCCTCCACAGCTACTCACTGAAGCTGACCTGATATCCCTGATGGAGAAACATGGCATTGGTACAACAGTAATCCATTCTTTACTTATATCCCCAAAGCCACAAAGCTATTTTTGGTTTGTCAAACTGTATAATGTTGATTGCAGGTACAGATGCAACCCACGCAGAGCACATAGAGACCATAAAGAGCAGGATGTATGTGGGTCTTACAGCAGACCAGAGGTTCCTACCTGGAGAACTGGGAATGGGACTGGTGGAAGGTACGAATGTGTTTTTACACTTTGATGTTATGATGAAATAAAAAAAAAAGACTTTAATTTATTGAAATCTTTTATTTAAATATTGCAATAGTAACAACACCGTCTTGCTGCATTATATTTTAGGGTATAACGCCATGGGTTATGAGATATCCAAACCGAACCTACGTGCTGAACTGGAAGCAGACCTCAAACTGGTGTCTGAAGGGAGGAAGGATAAACAAACTGTACTGCAGCATCATATTCAAAAATACAAAACGGTGTTCATCGAGGCTGTTAGAAAAGCTAAAAAGTTAGTTGGTTGAGCTTCTGATGATGAATGTATGGACAAAGTGAGTCCGTGGCATATTAATAGGATTTTGACTCATTTCAGATTAGATGAAGCCCTATCCCCTTACTTGGGGGCAGCTCAAGCAATCACAGAAGAGGAGCAACAGGATATGGAGATGCCTTTGCCGGTTAGGAAATGTCCCAACTGTGGCCGCGATATGGTTCTCAAGAAGAAGCGTGAAGGAACAAAGTAAAATAGTTGTTTTTCCCCAAAGACCAATCAGAAAAAAATACTATTTGCAATTTGCAGTTCTCAATGTCTCCCTCTTTCTTTCCCTCTAGTAAGTACCTCTCCTGCACAGGTTATCCAGCCTGTAAGACAGCTGTGTGGTTCCCTGATATGGTTTTGGAGGTCAACAGAGATGATAGCATCTGTCCAACATGTCAGCCCCATCCTGTTCACATGTTAGTATTCAGTGTTAGTCGTTATGGTGTGTACAAAAAGATGAGAGAATAACATAAACTAAAGCAGAGAACATTAGTAATATAAAAGTCTTGTGCAGTTGTCATCAGGGACACTGGCTCTTGGCATTGTCCTCACTTTAGGGGAAGCAGCAGGGCAGGTTCATATACAAATAAACAGCCCTTGTGGAGTCATTATAAATGCCCTTTTCTGCATATGTTCATGCTAATACCAGTTGCTAAATAGAGAACATAAGTGTTATTTATGTATTTATTTATTTTATATTTAAATATATTTAATATTTTGGTATTGGACCAATTACAGCATTCAAAGTGTCTGCCCATTATGAAAATACTCATTGCATTTGTAGTTTGTTTCATTATGTGTGTCATGTCAAGTGTGATTATAAGATTTAACTTCACCATTTAAAGTGACCTTTTATGGGCTCCCTATGAGGACGTTTGCATTAAAAAAAAAAGCACACAATTTATTATGACACACCAAATAGATACACCAACTGCATCTTTCTATGCATAGCTTTAGTGATTTTTTTATTTTTAATTTCCAGCTTAAGATGCTATGCCATACATCTGGTGTTTCAGTTAGCATTTTTTCCCCTATTTTCTGTGCCCCTGTGGAGTTAATTGCACGATTTTGTCTTGCTGTTGAGAAAATTTTGTTTACGTCATTTGGCGCTAACTTCTTGAGCACGTGCTTTAGCTCAGTCCAAATATAGGGCATGCTCACTCACACTGCACCTTAATGCTACACACCAGCATTTGTTACCACAGCAACCAGGCAGAGGATAGCTGAACTACAGTTTGAATAGTATGTGTTTATCCTTTAATGTGCTTTGATTCATACTTGATTCTTTTTAGTAACTTCATTTGCTGATATCAGATATCTGCAGAGAGGTGTATGATTCATACTGCAGCAACCTCAAAGATCACAATGGCAATATTATAGTGCTAATTACAAAGAAATAATTTCAGATTTTTGGCTTTTCACACAAATCATTTTCATTTGACCATAACCAAGATCCACTTTGTGTTTCCACTTGTTTAACTTATTGCATTTTGTTAATAATATAAAAAATGTGTTCTGCACAAAAAAGCTGCATTCACCTCCCACTTAATGTTTATCCAAGGCAAATAGCAGAATTTACTATTTCAAAAAACATGTTACTCTTGTATAATAGACCTTTTACTCTCCAAAGGCCTGACATATCCATCAGATGCTTCGTTGCCAGTGTTAAAGAGAAAAATAAGCTCAACACGTTTAGTTTGTTTTGACTTCTGTGACATTTCTTCCTTGTTTTTTAGGTTGAAGTTAAAGTTCCGCAGGGGCAGCCTTCCGCCTATGATGCCTTTGGAGTTTGTGGGTTGCATTGGAGGTTGTGATGAGACACTGAGAGAAGTACTGGACCTGAAGTACCTCAAAGTGGTTGGAGGCAGAGGGGGCAATGGAGGAGCAGACTCCCGTCCAGCTGCGCCCACAAAAACAGCACCCACAAGAGCGGCACCCTCAGGTCCAGCACCCACCAGAAACACAAACCCTCGTCCTTCACCCCCTGTGGCAGCGTCCTCTTGGACTCCTCCACCTCAACCTCCACCTGGTGGCACTGTTAATATTAGAGACAACAGTAATGATGCTATTGTTTGTAATTGTGGGCAAAACGCCGTCCTTTTAACAGTTCGCAAAGATGGTCCCAATCAAGGACGCCAGTTTTACAAATGCAATGCTGGCAGCTGTAACTTCTTCTTATGGGCCAATGAATGTGCTCAGCAGGGATCCTCAGCACTGCCCCCTCCCAGGAGCAGCGAGCCTAGGCCCTCTCTTGGTTTCAGGAATGCCTCTGGAGATGGCAGGTCTAGAGGCTCAGGGGACCAGGGAGGAGAAATTATGTGTAACTGTAATGAGGCAGCAGTCACACGGACAGTACAGAAGGATGGTCCCAACAAGGGCAGGGTGTTCCACACGTGTGGGAATCCAAGGGAGCAGCAATGTGGGTTCTTCCAGTGGGCGGACGAAAATGTACCTCCATCAGGTAAAGGATTTAACACATACAAATGCACTATATGTAAATGTATAGTAAAATACTTATCAAAACGGCATATGCACAGTAGCTCGTTAACCTCTTAAGATTTATAATAATGCATTGCGATGCAAGAGATCCTTCTTGTTCATATCTTTATTCAATAATAAAAGAGTATGACTCACAACTGCATTGAGACTTCCAGTTAAGAGCTTGATGATCTCAGCCTCAGTTTAATCTAAAAGCATCACTTCTGTGTTTGATATGTGGATTGTAACTTTGTTTCACCTCTTTTCCTCTGTCAGGTGCTTTTGGCAGAGGCTACAACAGTGGGTTTAACAACGGTGGAAGCAACAATAACAGAGGTGGGAAAAAGAAAACGGGAGATGTTGGCGGAAACCGAGCTCCTGCTGCTAAGAAGATGCGTAACTGTGGTATCTGCCACTTGCCCGGACATACGCGTGTCACCTGTCCACAGCGGTGACACAAACTGAGTGTTCAACTCATTTTACCATACATGCAGAAGTGCTTTCCCTATATCTATCCTTCAACACTTGTAATTAAGTTCTTAATTCATAACTGTAGTCATTATCACAGTATAAGCACCAGCGCTCTTGCAGACGTGGCAAATTAAGCCTTTGCATCACTGTATGGCAAGACAGGCATACACCTACCTTCAGAACTGTAACAAAGCAAGTTTTAAAGGACTAGAAACTTTTTAAACAGCTGCTTAATATTTGGCTCATATGGTGTATTTATACCATTTCATGCCATTGCTAATAAACTTTTAAATGTTTAAATATTGATTAAAGCAGTCATTTTGGCAGTGACCTGTCATTACTTGCCCATATTGCTTTTGTTTTGACATTTCTGGCGTTTACTTTCGTTTTCGTTCTGCCATTAGTCAGTTTCAGCCACACTTTTCAGCTTTTTCAGTTTTTCTTTTGCTCATGTTTTCTTGACGGGTAAAAATGCATAAAATTATCCAAATTGTTGCGACACAAAACCGTGCTACCATTGTCACGGTAAAAAGCCGCAAAATAACAGTCCTTTGCTTTTGTGTAATTATATTTTAATGCATTTACTTTATTAGTTTTTCAATAATTAAGGCTTGTTGAACTGTCGAAGTTATAAATTCTCTCAGTGCTTCGCTTCCTTCTAAAATGCGCAACCTCTTGAGGTTATAAGAAAGGGGACGCCAAGAAATAACGGGGGTAATAAACGCATGTCTTCCCGGTATTTTGCTGCAAGTTTTCCCGTTTATTTTCTTTGCAATTGAGATTCCAAGGAAGTAGCGGTGCTTACTGGCACGTTCAGTGACTCACGCGTGAGTCATAACACGTGGGAGGGAGCGAGCGCTTTGGAGCCGTCCTGTGTGTTGTTTTTTTTTTTTGCTACTGCATCCCTCCATCCTCGGCTCCTAACTTTGCCACAGTAGTATCCGGGCAGATAATAAGTCATGTGACGATCGGCTCGCTTTCCGAAACCCCAGCTTACGGGAAGAGCGCTGCTGGTTTGTTCTGTTACGGTTCAGGCGAGCGCGCTCCCAGCAGGGTTGAGATAAAGCTGCTGTGAAACACGAAAACATTATAAAGAGCTAGGCTATGTAACTGCTCATCAGCTTGCAAAATGATAACCAATCCAAACAAGTTGAGGATATTTCATGGATTTACAAGACATCCAAAGTACTTAACATTATTCGTTCACCTTATAGGCTACTACTCTGACCACCACCAATCACATTAGTCAATCACACAAGTTATACATGGAAAGATGGGTTAAGTTGCCTAAGGACACTATGCACTAGAACCACTGTTTCTCAACATGCACTGTGGCACATATATCAGGGGGACCTAAGGGGTGCAGAGAATGTTCATGTTTTTAAGAGTAGGCTCAAGACCCACCTTTTTTAGCTTGGCTTTGATTGAAATTTTATAGTTTTACCTGTTTTATTTCACACATTTTATTATATTTATTTATTTTATGCATATTTTTAGGATTTCCAGTGTTTCCTCTGTAGGGGCCCTCTGCACCAGGAGCGGTGGTCAGCTGCGGCTGCCGGGGTCTGTCCCGTGGGCTCCTGGTGGAGGGATGGTTCTTGGGCCCCATCTCTCCCCAGGGCCCTGCAGCGATTCCTGGTGTAGACGGCTCCTCTGATGATGCTTTGTCAACTGGTGCACTTGTATTCAGCCACACATTTTACTAGGTGTAGTTTTATGTATTTAAGCATGTTAGTATGTGTGTGAGTGTGTCCGGGTTGTTTAGTTGTGTGGGGTCAGGCAGCTGTGGTGGGTGGAAGGAAATGTGAAACTGTTTTTAATCACTGTAAAGCACTTTGTGTTACATTTTTGTATGGAAAGTGCTTTATAAATAAAGTTTGATTGATTGATTGATATATAGAGTGATTGATGGTACCTGGTATTCCCAGCAGCCTCTCATCCAGTACTAACTTGGCCTAACTAGCTTTCGAGGTCACATACGTACAGGCATCAGCAAGGTTGTATTTGTCTTGCCTGTAACATTGGAAGCCATCAGGTTCCTCCATATAAAAACCTTTTCTCTTGCAAATGCAGATTGCTCTAGTTTGTAATTTGACATTGAGGTATATGTTACCTGAACCTAATTTACAGGGGGTTTGTTCCGCATATCTTCAGTTTCCAAACTTCTTTTCACAGAGGGCTGCATGTTGACGTATTTGATACAGTGGGTCATTCATGCCGCTGCATTTTGCACAGCTTAAACAAAGCACCCATAGCTTTTAATAAGGCTTAATAAACATTAATTTTATGTCTGTTTCACAATACAGTGTGATGCTATTGAGGTAATAATAGTAGAATTACTTAAACTTCTAGTTGGGCCTATTCACCAGGAAGCCAGAGGGCCTCATTTGGCCTCCGGGACATAGTTTTTACACTCCTGTCTTTACACCCCACTTTTTATGGAAAGCCAAAAGCAAATTGAGCCCAGAATTGTGGTATGAGGAGTAGGTCTGGGAATCACAAGGTCTCTCAAGATTTGATATGAGACATGATTTACAATACAATAACATCACAATTTAGGGATAAAGACAATCATCAATGTATATTTCATATGATACGGTATATCACCACTTTTAAAAACCAAATACATTTTAACTAGGGGTGGGTATTGCCAACAACCTTGTGATACGATACGATACGATTCGCGATACAGGGGTCTCGATACAATACGATTCGCGATACAGGGGTATGCCGATACATGGTCTTCAAGGCGATACGTATCCCGATATTTTACATTACGTAACCTATAATTTAAAAAAAAGACAGATGTTTACTCAAATGTTATTTTTATTTTGGTGTAGCGCATCAGTTACAATGTAACAGAAGAAGGCTGTAAGGCAGAAACTGCCCTTGATTAACCTGTTAACACCCGCACTCGGCACAAGTGTTCAAATATGTACCAGATGTTCCAAACTGTAATAAGATGTAATGTATAATAAATAAACCATCTTCTGAAATTTAGGCATGTTTTCTTAAGATAAATAACTAAAACAAGCCAAAAAATTTCGCTCCATATGTCTCGTGTGCCTCCGCCTGTGAGTGTCCGTAAAAGGAGGAGAGAGAGAGTCTCCATACACAGAGCGCATGGAGCTAGCCTATCACTACAGCACCTCTGCCCCACATGAGGCCCACCGCTGAAATCGTCTTTTCATAGGCTACTCAGATCTGTCAATCATTTCCTGAAAAAACCAATGACTGAAGAGGTTTTGCCGTGGAACTGTCCCTCGGTCATGCGTAATACGCCGCTAACTGGACGCACTCGTTTTGTTCCCCAAGCTGTAGCGCGGCGCCCCGTAGCTGGACCGAAGCCTGGATACGCTTGTTTTGTAGCTAAGAGTGTGGAAAAAACAAACATACCCCACACCCCACACCGCTAACAGGAGCTAAGCGTTTAGCTATGCTAAGGACCAAGAGCGAGAGTAGTAGAGAGATGCGTCGCTCATCCATTCAGACAAACTCGGACTTTTTGGATTATTTCTCCACATGGAATTATTTTATGAAAAAAACAAGAGCTCCGCCAGTGGGGCAAAATACGCCGTACTTTGAATTAATTAATTGTTGGTGCAGTTTGGAAGCTTGACATTCCTAGGTGAGACGGTTGTCGAGTTAGAGCGCGGACAAGAAATTGTCCACAGACAGATGGACAGACGGACGGACGGATAATCAATAGGGAAATCTGGCTCTTGCAGTAGGAGTATGAGTATGACATCATCACATTCTAGAATCGGAATTCCACTAATCAGATTGCAGCAACAGAACTTACAAAGTTTTAATGTGTCAAAGCTCAAAGAAGCAGAGAATGTGGGTTGTTCTCGCTTTCAGCAGCAGAACATTTTTGCCTCTTCATGAAGACAAAGCTTCAAAGACTTCAAAGCTTTGAAGTGTCCACAGACAGACGGACGGACGGACGGACAGCGCCATAGCATAATACGTCCCGTCTTACAACGGGCGTATAACAACTGGATATTCTTTTTCTGTGGACTGTTACGGACTAAATGAGCACAGCTATTCCTGGATTGGACCCGTTTCGGACCGACAGAACCGGCTCAAAGGTAAGAAATGCGATGAATATTTTCGGGAATTATAAGTTATGGCTCTTTGGGCTCGCTGTGTGGCATAAAATGAATGATATGGTGGTTTTACTGAGGAATTAAGCTTTCAAACGATGTATAGCATGTCAATATTGGAAAAATAAGTATGGTGAATATCTGGCTTGACTTTTTAATGTTGTGTGGATGTTCAGTTTATTAATGTAAACATGGCTTAACAAGGCTGTATGCTGACATGTAGCTGCCTTTGATGAAAGTAAACTTAAGATATGGCCTTAACAAGGCTGTAGTGCAGAAGGAATGCTGCCTCTGACAATACGAAATGCGCATTGCAAGCAAGGATCACTTATCAGACGCAGTTTGCTGAAGCTTGATAAATAATGTTTGTTGCATGTAAAATATCGATACTGACGCCCCCGTATCGATACGTGTATCGCCAAGAGGCCCACGACGATGTATCCCCGTATCGATTTTTTGAACACACCCCTAATTTTAACAGTATTTGTTGAAACACTGCCTGCATAAACTTAATATGAAACATGTCAAATGTTTTGCATAAGCAAATTTCCTTTCTCTAAAAAGGCAACAAAATTGTAAGTCTGTCACAAAATATTTTTTTAAATATACAAAAATAAATAAACACAATACTGATACTGTATCACCAAATTTAGTAACATGATATGTCAATATTTTAGCACACCCCTAAGGATGAGAAGTGTTAACAATGGATTGGATATGAAAATGACATGGCATTGTGAATACCCTCTGTATTTGTGATTTAAACATAAATGAGGAAAATTAAGTCATGGAGGTCAAAGTTCATAGTATGGGCAGTGAGTGCATTACTGTATTTAGCAATTTGTTGGTTATCAGTTTGTCTTGCCGTCTCATCAGCATCATTGGCCTGCTTTTTCAGTAGTTGCTGTAGAAACGGTTGCCATGGCACCCAGTGCCCATAAGTGATGCGAGTGTTCCAGGTGCTGAAAGACGGTGGAACATGGACAAAGTGTGCAGTTTTACTTAACTGGATCCCTGACCTGAGAGAAGAGGAAGTTACCTCTGGGACATTTGGTAAAGTGTGTGTTCCTATCTGGAGATGTGAACACGTGTTGCATACAAGAATAGAGTTGGATGTGTTTGGACCTTACACTCTCGAGGTGGAAAAGGATTAAAAAAAGAAAAGTTTACTGCTACAACACGTCAGTTATCACAGTTTTAAATCACAACATGACAAACATGTTGCTTTCAGCTGTGGAAAAGTTAGGACTTTGAGAAATATGGTGCCATAGCTGGAGGGGAAGAATAAGGGCTTTTATTTCCTTTGTAAATGTAGATGATCTAGGCCTTCTTTTATAAAGTATAAACCAGGATTATATTGTTTTTCTTGGAAAAGTATATTTCCTACTAAACCAAATTTACTAAATTAACGGTGCAGTGTGTAACTTTTCAGGTCGAGGGGCCACCTGCATGTCTCCATAGATATGTTTATTGCTTTGTCTATAATGTAACATAGTATGGTACATTTATTCTGTTACAGGTGTTTTTATTATGGAGGGATTAAAAAACTTGACAAACATGCATTCTGACTGTGACTTGACTGTCCACAGATCTGACTTGTATCCTGTCCCTTTGGCGTCACCTTGTCTCCAAGGAAATTTAAACCATTATATTTGTGGCTATAGGTTGTGTTAATGTTCTAGAATTATAATTTCAGATGTCGGGCCAGGGTCTGTATAGCTACTGGAGATTTGCTATTTTGAAGGAAATATCAAAATTTATGATGTACAAATGCTGAACCCTATTATTTGACAGGGATTGCTTCACAAACTTTCCACATTAAACTTAGTTTAAAGTACTTCCACTTGACAACCATCATTTTTTTGGTGCGTTTATTTAGAATTATTTATTTTAAAAAAAAACATGAAACTTTTGTTCTGTGTGGATAAGCCCATGTAATTACAGAGGTATCAAAAAATCAACAAAGGTCAACAAATTTGAAGGTTAAACCATATCTGACCTGTCTTCTGGCTCCATTTTAAACTATATACCCTGTTAATACAGTTGTTCTGTAGTACTGGCCTTACAGCAGGGTGTCCCACATACACTATGGTTTCCCCTCAGTGCACAGTAACCTTGTACCCCATCTACAACCCTCTCTGAATTGTGTGCGCGCGCTCGTCAGCACAGGCATGCTCATTGGGGGCTCGGCACTACGCAATGGAAAGGGGGCGCGCCCATCTTAAAGCAGCGCGTTGTCCCGTGTTGTTGTGTCGCAGATTTCCAAAGTGAGAGAGCGAGGGCAGCTGGAGTTTAATGCGCGGTGCCGTGGACAAAACAAATGCACTTTACAAACGAGGCCACGGCGCAGGCTTGAAGAGAGTTTTCGTCCTCATCGGCTGCTGTTATTTTGGCTCTTGTGGAAAACAACAGGGACCCAGTTCCGTTCGTGTCCCGTAAGCACCGTGAGCCATGGAGCTGTCATCAATAGGAGACCAAGTGTTTGCAGTTGAGTCCATTACAAAGAAGAGAATCCGAAAGGTAAGGGCAAACTAATCTGGCACTACTCTAAACTTATGTAGACTTATTTTCTCCTCAGAATTATTTTCTCCTCAGAATTTCGATCACTGTGTTGCCCTGGAAGCTTCTGCATGTGTGCACTAAAGCAAGCTACGCATTACGCAGTTTAATAGTTTACGTGCCACAGTTCAATGCGACAGAGTTTTGAACATCCTCATGTCTCCGAAGAGCAAATATGGATGTTTTGGAGGATCCTACGCAGATAGTAAAAAATTAAAGGGGGTGTGTTTCCTAAAAGCAGCTGCGCACCTTCCCGTGTCACAGCAGCGCGCGTTGTCAAAGTGCTGCGTAATGTCACTCAGCGGTGCGTGGTGGTGAGCCATGGTTTGTTCAGAGGGCACGTTGTGAACTTTAGCGCTGTAACGTGAGAGTACAGTGTGTTGTTGTGAACATATAGCAATGTAGTGAACGCATGTGTTCCGTTTGACAGCTGCCATGTCCAATATATTGCATTATAGCCTGACTCCGGGGCCATGTTGACGTTGTACAGTAGCCCACTTTTAGTGACTTAACAAAGTTTAATGAATTTACATTTTATTGAGATATCCTAATAGATTTCTCAGAGCATGCTATAGTTGTACATCTTTAGGGAAGCGCTGTTATTTTTTCTTGTTGCGCAACGCCACGTTGTTTACATGTCGCGTGGCCCCACCTATCATCGGTGTTATGTTCTAGAAGGCGCTCGTGTTTGGTAGAATACGCCGCTCGAACAGCCATGTGCGCTCACGTCAGTGCGTGAGAGGCTGCTGTTTGGAGGCCACCCAACCCCTCTGTCATTGACGTCACCCTCCATGAAAACATCGCTTGAAACGAAAAAAAAAATGCCTGTGACTTCCTCCGTGTCCACTTTAAAGTGACAGTCATCCTATTTTCACTAATTTGTTCTGCGACGCACTGGACATCGTGTGCCCTACTCTGAGCGCACTAACCCCGCCCCCTCTCTGTTTATTCTCAGGGGAATGTGGAGTACCTACTGAAATGGCAGGGCTGGCCCCAAAAGTGAGTAAGCCTTGAGTCATCGTGTGATGACCTCACCCCCATGAAACACTTCACTCACACTAAGTCAAGGTTGCTTCTACATTGCACTAGTATAATCCTGCATTGTAGAAGCAACCTTGAGTTACGGAAAGTGTATAACATTTTCATTCCCTTGTGGTAGGTACAGTACATGGGAGCCAGAGGACAATATTCTGGACCCTCGCCTGGTCCTGGCCTATGAAGAGAGGTGAGTGCAGACATTTTCCATTCATTTAGTTTCTAAATAAATTTAAACAAACATTGCTTGTTTATTTAATTCTGTTGCCTCAGTCAGGAAAGGAGCAGAGCTCTGGCTTATCGCAAAAAAGGTCTCAGACCAAGGAGGCTAGTGCTGCGGGTAACAGCTTCTTTTCTCATTTCTACAATAGCTTTGAAGCAAATTTTTTTTATCATGAGAAAAGTTCACTCTAATCACTAACTTTTACAGAACATCTTTGCCATGGACCTTCGTAGCGCCCACAAGATTCCAGAGAAAGCCCCTCGTCTGCGCCTGTCCCTCACACGCTCCTCCAGCACTGATGTGGAGCATCATCCCATCCGCAGGCGGAGACTCAGGGTATCACGTCGGAGGGCAGAGCGTCCTCATAAATGTCTCCAGCCTGTGAGGAGGACAGAGCAGGAGCTTGAGGCTGATTGGGAGGGCATTAGTGAGGATGACAAACAAGAATCTGAAAGCAACGCAGAAGACCAATGTGGCGACAGTGTTTACGGTTGGTTTCTTAGGTCTTTGCAGTTGGTTTCCATTCCTTTATTAAATGTATTTTCCTTTTTCCCAGGTCAGTCTGAGTGCAGCTCTCCTCCCACACTACAGCGACATGACCTGGAAATGGATCAGGTGGACAGCGCACACGAAACACTCATATGGGAAACAGCAGAGAGAGAGGCACAAAATGACCCAGCAGATATAAAAAATCCCTCAACTTTAGCGTGCGACAAATCTAAGAACACTTTGTGTACGCCTGAAGTGGTAACAGGAGACACTGTGACTGTGTGCTCTGCAGCTGAGGAAGAGGTGGTGGCTGTGGAGCAGGTGTCAGAGTGTCCCAGATTCCAGAACAACAACTCAGAGAGGAGAAACACCACCTCTGTCATCGTGAGCACCCAAGGGAGGCAAACAGGTGACCCATGTGCTATACAGATGAAGGAGGATGAAGTGACAAGTGACAATCATCATAATACATCGTCAGCACAGCATTCCATTAATCCAACCACACCAAACTCCAAGAAGGTGATAGTTACTGAGGTGACCATCGACTCCATTACAGTCACCTTTAAGGAAGCTACAATGGCAGAGGGCTTCTTTAAGGACTGCTGAATTGGTATTCAGATTAACTACACTAGACTTGTCACTCATTTTTACATAGAAGTATCCGTAACGTGAAATGACACCAGATGTTTACACATTTGTCTGTAAGTAGGCCTGATGGTTTTTTCATTGTGGCATTTTAATTATAAATAGACATGAATGTCCAACTGTTTGTAGACCTCAACTGCTGTGTGAATGAATTTCAGTCACTGGGATTAAAAGCAGTCAACAACAAAATAATACTACTTCCATGCAGCTGTACTTTTAGCTCTGGTCTGAGAACTTGGAGTTGTTTGAGAAGCTCCTTTTTCTTACCAATACTTGTTTTTCCTTTTGTAAATATGTGCACATTCCTTGGCAGTCTGTGGCTCATCTTCTGCTTCAGTGAGTTTATTTCTGTCACAAAAAGAAATAAAACAAAGGATATAATGAATGCTTAAGATGAGACTTTGCATATTAGGAGGGTAGATGTACTAAGAGAGCAGGTGTTTGCTGCCTGCCTGAAATAAATCTAGAAGCTACATTGTTCTATTTTTGTAATATCTGTCCAGCTCACTCTATCCTTTTAGCATTGTAAAACACTGTTGATGCCATCCATGGCTATGTACAAAAAAGGTGACTGTACACATGTATGTTATTCAGTAGAGGTATTATTTATTGCATGTCTTGTTGAAATGTCACATTTTCTGTATATGATGTATTTCCCTCGTAATGAAATGTTTTCTTAAGATGAATGAAATATTTTTTATTTTCACTGCATTTTCAAATAAATATTTAGTAAAATGTTTTTGGTTTGCCAACATGATTGTTTATATCCATCTGAGACACATTCAGTCAGGACAGGGTATACAGTATCTCACAAAAGTGAGTACACCCCTCACACTTCTGCAAACATTTAATGATATCTTTTCATGGGACAACACTGACAAAATGACACTTTTATACAATGTAAAGTAGTCCATGTACAGGTTGTATAACTGTAAATTTACTGTCCCCTTAAAATAACTCGACACACAGCCATTAATGTCTAAACTGCTGGCAACAAAAGTGAGTACACCCCTAAGTGAAAATGTCCAAATTGGGCTCATTTAGCTATTTTTCCTCCCCAGTGTCATGTGACTTGTTAGTGTTACAAGGGCTTGTGTGTAAGTGGAGCAGGTTTGTTAAATTTGGTGTTTTTGTTCTCACATTCTCTCATACTGGGCACTGGAAGTTTAACATGGCACCTCATTGCAAAGAACTCTCTGAGAATCTGGAAAAAAGAGTTGTTGCTCTACATAAAGATGGCCTAGGCTACAAGAAGATCACCAACACCCTGAAACTGAGCTACAGCACCGTGGCAGGTTCCACTCATAACAGTTCTCACCATGGTTGACCAAAGGAGTTGCACGTGTTCAAGGGGTGGAGGGTCAGTCTCTCAGTGCTCAGACCATACGCTACACACTGCATCAAAATGGTCTACATGGCTGCTGTCCCAGAAGGAAGCTTCTTCTGAAGATGAAGCACAAGAAAGCCCACAAACAGTCTGGTAAAGACAAGCAGACTAAAGACATGAATTACTGGAAGCAGGTCCTGTGGTCTGATGAGACCAAGATAAACCTATTTGGTTCAGATGGTGTCAAGCGTGTTTGATGGCAACCAGGTGAGGAGTACAAAGACAGGTGTGTCTTGCCTACAGTCACACATGGAGGTGGGAGTGTCATGATCTGGGGCTGCATGAGTGCTGCCGGCACTGGGGAACTACAGATCATTGAGGGATCCATGAATGCCAACATGTACTGTGACATACTGAAGCAGAGCATGATCCCCTGCCTTCAGAAACTGGGCCGCAGGGCAGTATTCCAACATAACGATAACGACCCCAAACACACCTCCAAGGTGACCAGTGCCTTTCTAAAGAAGCTGAGGGTAAAGGTGATGGAGTGGCCAAGCATGTCACCAGACCTAAACCCCATTGAGCTTCTGTAGGGCCTCCTCTAATGGAAGGTAGAGGAGCATAGGGTCTCTAACATCCACCAGCTTTGTGATGTCGTCATGGAAGAGTGGAACAGGATCCCAGTGGAACCCTGTGAAGCTCTGGTGAACTCCATGCCCAAGAGTTTTAAAGTAGTGCTGGAAAATAATGGTGGCTACACAAAATATTGACACTTTGGGCCCAGTTTGGACATTTTCACTTAGAGGTGTAAACTGCCAGCAGTTTAGACATTAATGGCTATGCGTCAAGTTATTTTGAGGGGACAGTAAATTTACAGTGTTATATAAGCTGTACATGGACTACTTTACATTGTATAAAAGTGTCATTTCGTCAGTGTTGTCCCATGAAAAGATATTAAATGTTTGCAGAAGTGTGAGGGGTGTACTCACTTTTGTGAGATACTGTACTTCTGATCATATTTGTGATCACAAACTTTCATATAGTCTACAGAAATATCGGAGACAAGGCAGGTGAAGTGCCAGTGTCCAAGGAAAGCCATTATGCACTGGCTGGAATCCACCAACCTTGGGACTCCACTGAGCCACTGGCAATCAAGATATAACTAAGAAGTTTTTAAACAGTATCATATAATGACCACTAGAGGGCCATCAATGACTTTTTTTAAAGGCAAAGGAGGTGGTCTGTTAGATAAATGTGAGGTATGTTGACCATTGCAATGCTTTAAAATATAACCATTGATTCCACCATATCTGCATCCATCAGTTGAGCCCCTTTAAAAATTAACCACCCAAACCCATTGATATGATTTTGCAGTGTGCTTAACTTTCAACTGGCAAGACAATGGGGTGCCAGTGGCAAAACACGGTTGTGTCCTTAGGCAAGACATTTCAGCCGCATTGTCTAGTATGAAAGTGGTGTGAGTGTTGGTGGTGGTCGGAGGGCACAGATTGACAGCCTCACTTCTGTCAGTCTGCCCCAGGGCAGCTGTGGCTACAGTAGTTTACCACCACCAAGTGTCGAGTGAGTGAATAATGAACTGTAAAGCGCTTTGGGTGTCATAAAAGGTGCTATATAAATGCAACGATTAATTAATCAAGACAAATTTTTGTCAGAACACACACACATACACAAGTATTGTACATTTTAATTTTATTATAAAAAACATTACTTAAATCCACAGTTTACTTTTTACAGTAAAAAAAAAAAGTAAAGTTAAATTAAACTCATAGCAGACACAAATGAGGTGGGGATAGAGGAGGATGAGGGGTGGGAGGGAGGTTCAGAGTCCAAAAGGAAGCAGCAAGTAGCAAGGCAGAAAGAGTTCTTCACCAATACCTCATCTTTCCCCTCAGTTCTGTGCAACACAGTTAATTTGGATCAAACTCTGCAGTTTACTGGAAACAGCAGAATAGTTTAAAACACTAAAAGATTCTAATCCACATCCCAGCCCATGTTCTGAAAATGGTACAGGCACACAGGTTTGCGTCCCCCCTCCCCAGGGCTCCATTGCTCCACGTTAAGTGTCCTTAAAGGAAAGAGTGCACACATTCGGGGGAGAGGGCTCTGCATGTAAGCATGACAGAAAACTTGGCATCCTGATAAATCTGAGAATTCACAGCAGACCAACTGCTGAAGTAAAACACTGACAGGTAATTATTCTCAACTCTAAATATATCTTAAGTGTAAAGAAATATCCACTAACCCCCACCTCAGTAACAGTAACAAAAATATATTTCTATACAAAGTGTAGCAGTCTCAAGGTACAACACTTGTGACACCAAATAAAAAAAAGAATAAAATAAATAAAGCTAACAAAAACAAGTTTAAAAAGATATGCATCATGTTTCAAATTACATTGATAATCTCACCTCACTGTCAAATAAAAACAGACTGGGTGAAAAAAATAAAGGTTATTTGCAATAAATCAATTCTTAAATTCTTGTCCAAGTTTAATATCTTAAAAATACTTGCTTAAAAAGTCAAGTAATCATTAACCACCCACTCCGCAAAAATAACTCCTTTTGTATTCTGTAGATGTGCAGGTGGAGGGTGCTACACAAACCACTGTCCACTTTGTTCATAATATATAAAAAAAAATATATTAACAATAACTTACGTTTCATTTATTTTAACCTACTTAAAGACGGGTTTCTTTATGTTCATCTCCCATAGGAAGTTCTGATCAATGCATCTTTATTGAAAACATCTTAAATAACATTTAATAAAAAGGCTAAGTAACACAATAACACTGTCCTGGTGAGTGCAGTTTTGTGCGCAGAGCTCCTAGCTCAGTAGAGTTCCTACATAATGTCTAAAGGGTTATGGTTCATGTTCTGTCCCAGTGGGTCCTGACCAGCGGCCCCTGTCCCATGAAGACCAGCCATGCTATTCAGTTGGGACAACATAGTGTTCTGGTCTATGCCAAATTGATCCATGGAGTTCTGTGGATGCTGGTTTGCCTGCTGCTGTGGAGGGGGGCCCATCCCAGGGTGATGGTTTAGGTGGGAGGGGTGGGGGGAGCCCGTTTGTACCTGAGGTGAGATGTGATGAGGGGAAGGTTGGGGCTGCAGGCGTGGGGATGGGCTCGAGTGCGGGGGCTGTGACTGAGGTCTGGGAGAGGGCTGAGGAGATCGGACTTGGTTTGCCAGAGAGGTGGGCAGCGTCTGTCCCTGCAAATGAGGGTGTGGAGATGGCTGCTGGGGACTCATAGGCCCACTGTGCGGGGCTGGGGACCCTCCAGGGCCAAGGTTCTGCTGCTGTTGGAGAAGTCTCTGATGAAGGGCCTGCTGGAGCAGCGCCTGAGATGGTGATGGTCCACCCTGAGGAGCCTGTGAACCCTGTGACTGCTGAGGGACACCCATTGGCCCCCCACCTGGCCCCCCATCACCCATGCCACTCTGCTGTTGCATCTGCAGCTGGTGCTGTAGCCTGTGCTGTAGGGCTGCTGTTGCCTGCTGAGAAGGGTTTGTGTAGGTCTGACCAGTGGGGCCAGTAGACTGCTGCATGCTCACTTGGTTCTGCCCCATGTGAGACTGCATCCCGGGCTGGTTCATGTAGCCCTGTGGCTGTGGAGGCTGATGAAATTGACTGTGGTTCATTCCCATCTGTTGTTGATTATGCGGTTGTTGATTATGCGGTTGTTGATTATGCGGTTGTTGATTATGCAGTTGTTGATTATGCTGCGGTTGCTGATTATGCTGCGGTTGCTGATTATGCTGCGGTTGTTGATGCTGCGGTTGTTGATGCTGCTGTTGTTGATGCTGCTGTTGTTGATGCTGCTGTTGTTGATGCTGCTGCTGCTGCTGCTGTTGTAATTGTCGCCTCATGAGCATCTCTCTGAATTGGGGATTGTTGAGGTTGGCAATCTGTGGACCTGGACCCGGAATTCCCTTTGTTCCCACTGGCTGCGGCTGCAAGTTGCTGAGCATTGGTCTTGGTTGATGCATTATTTGCTGCTGCTGCTGCTGCTGCTGCTGCTGCAGCTGTGCCATGGTGGCCATATTCTGCCCTCCTCCCATGTGCATGCCTGGCTGACTTCCACTTGCAACATTTATATTCATCTGGGAGCCACCTCCTGTCATACTGTTTCCAATTGGGCCCCCCGGTTGGTTTGGTACTCCTGGAAGACCTCCTGGCCCACCTTTGTATTTGGATGCCCTTTGCTTGATAAAGGCAGCCATGAGCTGAGGGTTGGATCGAAGAATGTTGAGAACCTGCTGCTGCTGAAGAGGAGAACTTGGAGACCGCAGTGTGCGGAGCAGGTCCTGCAGGGCACCCTGTGGAATGTTTCCTCCAGCAGCTCCTGGGATGGCCCCTCCAGTGCCTTGCTGCTGTGGGGCCAGGTTCATGAGAGGCTGCGGCTGCATCGGCTGCTGCGGCTGCATCGGCTGCTGCTGCGGCATCGGCTGCTGCTGCGGCATCGGCTGCGGTTGCGGCATCGGCTGCGGTGGCGGCAACGGCTGCTGTGGCGGCATCGTTTGTTGCTGCATTGACTGCTGCTGGGCAGCCATCATGCCAGGATGACCCATCTGAGTCATCATCGGCCTTTGGGGAGCCATACCTTGTCCTGCCCACACCTGCTGCTGAGAGGGGATTTGCAGCGGAGCAGTCATTCTTTGTTGTTGTAGCTGAGTGGGCATATTACCCGGTTGAAAGTGCTGCTGCATTTGACCTCCCACCATCCCTGCTTGGGCCCGCTGCGGATCCATGTGTGCTCGGGCTGCAACTGCCACTGGGTTTTGAGAGGGAGCGCCCATCCCAGCAACAGAGGCATTTCCCATGTTCATTTGCTGGTTCTGCGTCTGTTGATGTATCCCTCCAGGTGAGGGCATCATGCTGGTGGCCGCCTGTGCCTGTCTCTGTAGTGCCATTTTTCTTTGAGCATCTGCTACTTGCTGGATCTTCATAGCGATCTCTACTGCAGCTGGTGGTGGTCCTGAAGAGGGCTGATTCTGTGGTTGACTAATACTACCTGTCATAGCGCCCACTTGCTGCTTTTGTTGGGGTGGTGTAGCAGTACCAAGGCCAGGTTTGCCCTGGGACTGGTGGATGGGGGAAGAGCCTAGAGGTCTGCCAGCATAAGTGTTGAGCTGCTGCTGGGGCGAGTTCACAGCCCCATTCTGATGCTGAGGGGAGTTTATGATGCCCCCAGACCCACCACTCATCTGAGGGAACTGATGTTGCACATGGTGCTGCTGTGGTGCCATGCTGCCCTGAGGGGCCAGTCCCCCAGGCTGTTGCACTCCAGGTGCTGAGCCCACCCCCTGTGGTAGACCCTGCTGCATGTGGTGTGTGGGCGTCTGAGGAGTAGGAGGCTGAGTGCCTCCAGATGTGGGAGTGCTGGGTGCTGTGCTATTGTTTCCTGGTGATGGTAGACCTAAAGGGGCACCAGGTGGTCCTCCTGTGGGCTGTCCCACTCGCTGCATGCTGGCCATCCGTCTTCTGAGCATCTGTGCCTGCTGCAGTCTGTGCTGCAACTGTTGCTGCCGGAGCTTTTGTTTGATGTTTAAGCAAAATGGGACTGGACATTTGTTCTCTTGACAATGTTTGGCATGGTAGCAGCAAAGAGCAATGAGCTGCTTGCATATAGGACAACCCCCATTAGTTTTTCGCTTGCATCCCTTTGTGTGCTGAACTACACGCTTCATCTTCTGACAGGACGGCAGAGAACAGTTAGCATTTCGACACTGGCAGGCATGGACTAGAGACTGGATGCAGCGCTGGATGCTGAGTCTTCGGGAGTCTCCAGGGTTTTGGGTAGTGGCAGCTGCCTGGTTGTTACTGTCATCATCTAGTCCAAGCCCCAATTTGTCCATCTTATGCTCATGGCCTTTAGTGTGGTAGCAATTAATGCACAGGTCATAGTCCTAAAGAGAACACAAAAGTGATTTAAATAATTGTGGCTTGATGAAAGAAAAATCTAGTAAATAAGCGTAAATGGGACTGGCATCTCTCACCTCACAGACAGTGCAGTGGAATCGAGTCTCCACATGGTGTTTGCATTCATTGCAGGTGTAGACAAAGCGGTCCTGACTCTGGTTGTGCAGCTCCACCAGCATACACATAGAGCTCCACTTGGATCTTCGAAGCGAGCTAAACTCCAGGTGTTTGTCCCTGGCCAGGGTGAGAAAAGCATCCCGCCCATCCATCAGGTCACAGGCCATCAGTGGGTCTGAGTCGGTGATTGGCGGCAAAGAATTGGCACTCGGTCCGGCAATTAGACGGATGACAAAAAATACCTAACAAGAAAAAGTGCGTGTTATCCCAGAAGTGTTCCATAGGAACAATACTAAGAATTTAGAAAGCCTTTTAATGAAAAGATGGTAACCCCAATCACACAATGGCACAAATATGAAGGGGAGTAAATAATACTTTTTTTTGAGATGATAAAATGTTTAATTAAACATCATCCTAATTTTGAGAAGATAATTTGTAACAAATTTCACCATTTTGTCAAAGTATGTGCGCATTTGACCTCTTTATCTCAACTCCGAATCTGGCTTTGGAGGCTCTAGGACTTTGAGGTCTTGGATAGTTAATGTATCTTATAAATAAGTACTAAAATAATAGTTAAAAAAAGAAACCCATCCTTTGGAGAAATGCACAGTGGCTAACAGTTCAAAACCGATTTGTAACAAATAACAACATTGGATCATAGTGAAGGATTTGTTGCAGTTATATGCTACTTTACAAATTAAAATTAGGTGGAGAGAGTGGTACCTCTTTGTGCTTCTCCATAGTGGCATACAGTTTTTGGGAGAGGTCATTGGAAACACTGGGCATTCCCGCCTTCTTCTTGTTTGCTCTGCTCAGGCTGCTTTTGTTCTTGCTCGTCTTTTTATTGTTTTTCTTTTTGGCATTCTTACTGTCACCAATTGCAGCCTGAGAAAGTGAGATTAACAGGTTAATAATTCCTCATTTCAAAATTAAACTAGCTTTAATTTATTGTTTATTTCATCTTACATCTGTAGTCTCATTAGAGGTACTATTTTCTTCCCTTTTTCGCTCCTCCTCCTCTTGTTCCAGCTCTTTGATACTTTCCTCTAGAACATTGGGCCAGAAATCCCCTTCAAAGTATGGCAGTTCTTTAGCACTAGTCAGTCGGTCTTCTGTTGCCTGCTTGAAAATATCCTAGAGGATAAAAAAGCAGAATCTCAGTTAAGCAAGTACGTATAATGATTAAATCTATGCAGTTTTAATTTCTGAAAACTACGTGCAAGACGTGCTCCCTTTACAATACAAAAATGATATCACATCAAACAGAATGCCATTAATAACATCTCACCTTGTAATCATGGACAATGCGTTCGGCAACAGCCTTGTCCAGCATCTTCTTGTACCACTCCTGAAGACGTTTTGGCTTGGGGATCTTTTGGTCAGTTGGGTGACAGTGAAAGATGTAATCATCGCCTTCACTGGGAGGACAAGCCCAAATATGCCCCGTTGTATATCTAACAATCATCAAGGAGAAAGAGTGAAACATGGACATTTACTATGAACCTCAGTTATGAAAGGAGGTATTCTCTTACCCCATTCTCTTGACATACTCCAGGTAGCCTATAAGAATTTCGTAGTATACAGCAGTCCTGAGGTGACGAGGTTTAAAAAAGTGCACACTGTCCAGATATGAGATGTAAACCCTTCTTTGATTGGGAGGGGGACAGTCTGATCCATACTCTTGGACGTGCATGCCAAAAAAACACACCTCTGCTCCATCAATCTCCTCAAAGGCAAACAGAGCTTTTGTTCTGTAAGGGAAGGACTCTGCCATCTCTCCACTATCAACAAACCTTTAGAGCAAACAGACCAGACTCAAAACGTTAAGGACACAATATAACAAATGTGTAGGAATTACAAATAAAGAAAAATACTGCTCATACCTGGACTTCATGCCAGGTTTTACCTCCACCATCTTGTCAGAGACATGCACCACGCGAATGGTGACCTCTCCAGATTCAGGGTGATTCTGTCTTTTGAGGTAGTCGTTCACTTTTGTCTCCAAAAAATTCCCCAATTTAGTCTGAGGAAGTCCTGAAAAAGGAATAGAGGTTTATATGGAACATGCAATGCCAAAAAAGCACTCCTAGAATATTTGCAAGACTTACTTTTGGCTGCATATTTGTTTTCTTTCCGTGTCTTATTAACCTTTTTAAGGCACTCGTCACAAACAAAACTGTTCAAGAATAAAAAAAAAAGAGACCTACATCAACCTTGTTATATCAACAGCTACCCTCAAGGTATGCTAAAACCTTTCTATTGAAATGTTACTGTAACTGCATTCAACACTACACATTTGAGTCAAATGGACTCACCCTGTTGGCCAAATGGTTTCGTTGTGCAAAACACAGATCTGGTGCATTTTTCGTCCGCAATCCATACATTCTACAAACCTAGATGAGAAACGTGATTGAAATTGTGACTCAGAAACATCTGCCACTTAAGAAATCTATTACAGAGGTAGTTTTTAAAAATAACTTACAACTCTGGGTCAAGAGTGTCATTCTTCTTACGTTGAAACTGGTCTTTGTTTATAGACCTACAAAAAGAATTAGATGAATTCAGCAACTTAATACAGAAACATTACACCTTTTGATCAAACTTTAATCATATTTTTGATGAGAAAACATGGTAACATGGTAATTGTAAAGACCTACTACCAATAGAGTTCTGTGCATTGGTGGTGTGGACTAGCACTTACGTCTGTGGCTGAGAAGGGTCGTCCCCCAGGGAAACACTTTCGCCCTGGATTTCGTTGAAACACTTCTCACAGAAGTGGTACCTGTCAGCAAGAAGCCCATATTTTGGTGAGCTACACCGTTGTCATCACCACAGCCAATCACAAAGAGGGCGTGGAGCAGCAGTTGCCAATCAGGGCAGGGCAGGCCAGGGAGGGGGCGGGCACAGAAGTGAAGACAGAGGGCAAGGAAGGTCGTCGCCAGGAGGCAGCAGCAGCCAGTCATGATGCAGATTTTTTTTTTTTTTTGTGGGCAGGTGTTTTGATTTTATGCATAAATTTTCGGAGCGGATGATTGATCACACCAAAGCAGGCCAATGCAGACATCACAAGCGTTAAAAAAGGAGGGAGAGAAGGGAGGGGAAGGGTCAAAATGAGAATACATAAAAAGCGTGAAATAAATTGTTACAGATTTGATCAAGACAATGAAGGCAAGTGAGAATGAAGGGACATAATGTACACAACAACCAACAGGGAAAGAGAGCCAAGGCATGGCAAGGCAATATTAGCATCATAGACATTGAGTGGTAAACAATACAACATTACAGGAACATACAAGACTAAAGCGCTGTGGAGGAAGGAGCTGATAATATTCTCAGGATATGAAAAGGTAAATGAGGATTAATAACCAAAACACTAAAGCAGCAAAGACCCATCATCCTTTGTCATAATTTATAAAAGAAGATAATGCCCAATTTCATCTGGGACTGGATTCACTAAAGGTTGTGCTGTACAAATTATTTTAAGGTCAGACAATTACTGTATGTTCTCAAATTAAAGTGGGTGAACTCTGATAGCAGGTGTAAAGTCTTCTTTCCAGTATCAACAGTCCTTACCTGTTCTGGTAGCTAAAGTAAGCAGCGTCACGTTGAATGGTGCATAATTGCTTTCCATAGCAGCATAATGTTTGAGGAGAAAACTCAAACTGCAACAATAAATACAAATGCCTTGTTAGTAGATGCAAAATACACTCAAGCTTTGTCATAATTTTTTTTTTTTTTTAAATCTTGTCAAAAAGGAAAAAGGCAGTGTTTTTGTCTGTAATCATTTAAAATCTACTATTTTATGGTTCAGGTCAATGGGACTCTGAAATTCTGTATTATTGGTGTATCAGCCAAAAAAGCATGCCTAGCAATACTGCCAAACCAAAACCACGCTAAATGTGACAAATTCAATAATTATTCAAAAACTACCCTTATGTATGAATTCTTCTGTTATCAAAAACAGAAGCACTTCCAGTTCTACAAACAAAAGGGTTCATCATTACCTTTCTCCCACAACAGTATCCAAGACCCTGCATGACAGGATCTATCTCCATCTCAAACACTTCAGCGAGCTTGGAGCAGTACTTGTAAACTCGGGACGTCTTGCGATTATAAAGCCAAGCGTTATTGAACATTAGCCAGATATCCTCCACATATTGCCACGGCTCTTGGTATTGTCCCGTATCCAGTTTCCGCTTGATAGTTGACAAGTCCATAGGGTTCTTCACTATGTCAAAGTAGTCCTTTTGCGAAAGGGTCCCAAGGCAAATGGTCAATAGGAAGAAAAGGTAATGTCGTCATCACGAAGGCATTATGAAGGAGTTGCAGGCAACCGGGCAGGACCAGAGGGAGAGAAGAGGGTGCAGGGAGGACAATGATGTTGAGCACTGCAGAAAAGAGGTTCACGTGCAAACAAAAAGACATGACAACTTCTGCCCTTCAGCTCCGTGTTTTGCACCCAACATGTAAAGCAAATTACACATTCATAATATGTAATGATGCTTGATCTTGGCAATCACAGGATTATGATTTGTGTGGTTGATAATGAATGCTTGAATTGGACATGAAGCTCTGAAAGGCTGTAAGAGCTAATGAGGGTGCAAAACTAAGAAAACCGGGGCGATGGCAACAAGCAAACCAAAGTGAACTGTTAGGCAGTCCATCATCAATATAGCAGCTCTAAGCTAACCATGGTGAGGGGGAGAAATGTACCGTACATTTAATTAATTAATTAATTAAATCAGGAGCTATGCACCAAAACATTTCCTTTATAAAAAAAGGTTTTAGCAAAAATACTCGTTTTTCCGTTCAGTCTCTGGACGGATTAATATTAACATACATTTAATGGGTAAAAAAAGGCCTGTCTGTCTCCTTGTCATCAGAGCAAAAAGGGATTACAACAATTTGTCACATTTAACTATACATAACCAATGAGGTTTTAGAATGTGAAATAAAAAAGGATTAAGTACTTGTTGAATATTTCCCCACCTCAACACACAGCCATTTAAGCAAACACACTACTACTATCATCACTGCTAATACCAAGACTGGAGAGAGTGCTAACAAATAATAGTAATGATGGAAACTAAGCAAGATGAAGTGAAAAATAAAAGCAAGACTGGTGAACATAGGACCAGCAATATGCAAAGTTGAGATGCCATATTAGCAAATATAATTATAGTTATTTTAAGATGATTAAATGTTCAAGGTCATTGCTTTAATTTTCCAAGCTGGCATTAAGCTAAAGAAATAACAATGATTGCATTTCTTAGCTTAGAACATGCAGTAAATTAATAAATGCAGCACCTGACACCAGACATAAACAAATGATTAACTATAACTATGGATAAATTATAGTATTAAAAGAAGAAAAATAAAGCTCTAATTTTACATAAATTGAAGCAAAATGGCAGCCAGTGCAATCCCTTACCAGGTTAGTTTTGTTACTAGTTCGAATACGTACGGGTATTCCCAGTAACTGGGGGTCCACCGGCTGACGAAAGGGTAGGGACTCAGGGTCCTGCCGGTACAGAGCCTCAAGAGTAGGCATCAGAGCCTGACGCAACTCTTCTGGCTTAAAAACTGCCAAGACAAAACCCGGGGTTAAGACAAGTTTACACTATTTTGTTGATGTCCTTAAGTTTCCCCAAAAAATTAAGACTTACCTTTCTTTTTGCTTTGCATGCTGGCTGGGGAGCTACTGTTGGTCATTGACCCTGAACATTCCTCTTCCTGTTTTGGCTCCTTCTTAATCTCTGGCTTCTTGTCTTCACTTTCTGCTCCCGTGGAAGACACAGATGAAGTTGTTTCCATTGAATCCTCTTTACATTCATCTCCAGATGTCTTCTCTTTCTTTATCTACAAGGCAGAAGCATATTTATAAACGGATAAAAAACACCAACTATTAAGTTAACTACTTAATAACAACTACACTGTTTTTAATGAACATTATACATGATAGACATTTAACAACATAATAATGGTGGTTTAATGCAGATATAGGGCCTTGATCTCATATTCCAGTAGTCTGGCACTAAAAAGGTTTCTTTTTTTTATTATTCAAACCAATCACTAGATCATCC
The DNA here is from genome assembly GCA_030686955.1 of Odontamblyopus rebecca. NCBI lineage: Eukaryota > Metazoa > Chordata > Actinopteri > Gobiiformes > Gobiidae > Odontamblyopus > Odontamblyopus rebecca. Next base: position 26,178,439 of record CM060667.1, read on the forward strand.
AGAGTTACAGAAAGTTTGATGATCATCACTGTGTTTAAAATGAAAAATCACATTAGGTCTGTAAAAAGACCTAAATAATTCTTACAACTGGTTTCTCTTCTGTTTTCACATCAGGCTGTCCTTTGCCCGTGTCCATTTTTTCCTCGTCTTCGGTTTCTGCCTCTTCCTTGTCTGGATCTTCCTTTTTCGAAACTTCCAGTTTAGCATCTTGGTGGTTGGGGCCTTGGTCGTCTGTGGTAGGAGGCTGAGTGTATGATTCGGTGTTGATGCCATCTAAAGCGGTTGAGGATTCTTGATCTTCTGTGGTCTGCGCAGCCTTAGGTGAAAGCTTCAGGGAATAAGAACAATGTTGGTATACTTTAATTAATTAATTAAATTAATGATTGCATTTATATAACGCCTTTCAAGACACCCAAAGCGCTTTACAGTTCTTTGTTCATTCACTCCACACTCAGTGATGGTAAACTACTCTTGTAGCCAAACTACCCAGGGGCACACTGACGGAAGCGAGGCTGCCAATCTGCACCATCGGCCCCTCCGACACCCACCAACACTCTCACACACACACACACACACACCACTTTCATACCAGGCAATGTGGGAAAAGTGTCTTGCCTAAGGACACAACAACAATTTTTGCCACTGGCGCCCTTCCTGTGGCACCTGGAATTCCCAGTCGTCTCCCATCCAAATACTAACCAGGCCCGGCCTTGCTTAGCTTCTGAGATTGACAAGATCAGGCTTCGGCAAGCCGGTATATGACCACAAAAAAATTAAGTTATGTGAAAGTTAAGTTTAAAAAGTTTAAAAAGATTTTTTGGCAAACACACTTACAGGGGTTTTTGGTGGTTGCAAAGAGACTAAAGCATTCTCTGTTGGTGCTGCAGCTGTCAGACTGTCCTGGAGGCTAGGTGTTGGAGGGGCCATACCTCCCAGTAACTGTGGCTGAAAGGTTTTGTCAGCATTCAGTCCTTGCTCTGATGTAGATTGTAAAACTTGCTGCAATTGCTGTGTTTGAGGCATCTGAGGTGTGTGAGGGGAGTGAGGCGTGGGTGTCTGAGAGCCAGGCAACATCGGGGGAGTTTGGTGAGGCTGAGGCGTTAGGCTTTGTGCTGGTGAGGGTGAGTTGGTGGACATGGCTACACAGTGAGGGTTGGCGTTGGCCTGGTTTGGAGTAGACAGTGGAGGGAGGTTGGGGTGAGGCACAGGGTTAACACCAGCAGACGCCAACGGGCAAGGGGGAGTAGGTTGTGCTACAGGGCTGCTTGCAGGGAGTGAAGCCGTGGTTGACATTTGGTTTTGCTGAGATGAAACGTAAGAAAATGGAAAGAGTCATAAACAAAACTTGTCAATAATGTACTCACTACATCCAATTATTGTTACCATTGATATTTGCACCCCAGACTGGCTCAATCCAGCAGAACCAAGGCCTGGACTTGACCCAGGGAACTGAGGTGAAGAGAGGTACTGATTCTGTAACTGTGCGGTATTGGGCTGACCCATTCTGATTTGTGTCATGCTCATCTGTAAAATTCAATATTCATTCATAAGTAATGGAATTAAGGAACTGTATATAAAGGATTATTGTGTGTGTGTATGTGTACCTGGTTCATTGGTGGCGTATGAGAAAGAGGCGGCGTAGACCTTTGACCCAATGTCTGCATCCCCATTTGACCAAATTGGTTCATGGCTAGAGAGAAACAGGGATCTTTCTACATTTTTGTAAAAGTGCACATAAAACTGTACATGATGTATTAATTACATACCTGCTGGGTTTTGCATTCTATTTATAGTCTGATTGGGTCCAGGTGGTCTGACCATGGAGGGATCGGCATGAGAACCATCTGAGGGAAAAAGATTAAAATAAAATTGTGTTTATAAATGAAGATGAAGAAAAGCAATGTTTCCTTACTTGGAAATTGTCCCTGAGCCACAGGTGGATGGCCCATGTTTGAAGGACCCTGTGGCATCCCTGGCTGACCAGACATCATGCCCTGTTTCTGAAGTCGTGTTCGTCTCTTTTCTTCAAGTTCCTTTTGAATCTTATAAATCTTCTCCGCCAGAAACTGATAGTACTCAACCTGAGTTCAGGGAAAAAAGATGATTTTAACTCAGGGTATATAGTTGAATTACATGTTAACTTTTTTTATTTTGGATACACACAGAACACAGAAGACATCAAATATATGGCGTGAGATATTTGGAATTAAATTAATTTAAATAAGTTATTTAACTTTTTTCTTTACTACATAATTCCATATATCTTGCTTATGTTTGCAGTCTTTAAAATGTAGAAAGAAGTGAGAAAAAAAGCACTGCGAGACACTTGTAAACCTTACCCTTGTGTTTGCAGATTCATACATATCCCCCTCAACTTTACGAGCATAAGCCACTAAATTTTCCATTCTGCGGTCCTTCAATGCAGCCGGGTCAGGCGTGGGGAAAATAGCTTGCACACTGCTCCCAAAACAGAACTTAGACATACAACACTCCAGTTCTTCATATAAATGAGAAACATTTTTTTTAGAAGAAATAGACTTACAGCTTATGAACAAGATGATTGCGAAGATCTTGGGTGATGTCTTCATGCCAAGACTTGCTTATACTGGTTGAAGATGGGTTGGTTGCTGTTGGCATTGAACCCAGGTTTCCCACACCCTCATTCATTAAACTAAAAGAAAACCTTTTTTTAGACGTTACTTTTATTTTACTGATAAAAGAAAGCAAAACTGTAGCCCTACCTTTGTGCAATCAGACTATTTTGCAACATGTTGTTTGATAAGACACTGGCCTGTTGTATTGAATTCAATTGCTGTAGCCCCATACCCCCATTCACTCCAGCAGAGTTTCCTCCTGAAACATAAAACCTATGTTTGTGATCTAAAATTCAATAGGGTAATGTGTCAACGTCATTTGAACTTCTGCTGAACTCACCTACTGAATTCAGAGGTCTTATCCCAGGCTGGCTCTGTGGCCCCTGGTTTGGCATGTTTGCTTGTGGTATCTGTTGTGGCATCTGATTGCCCTGGTACGGGAGACCAAGGGCAGCATAAGCGCGCTCAATGGAACTGGGGTCTATTTGGCTAGTAGGATTGACGTTTGGAGAGTTGGCCTGCCCAACCTGGACACCTGGACCTAAGGAGTTCACCAAACTCACCCCAGCACTGTTAAGGGCAGCTGTAAAGATTTTTAAATATAAAAAAGATAGAACTGGGCAAGACATTTTTATCTATCGCTCTAGATAGAGAGATAGATAGATTGCTTGTGAAAATGCCAAATACTCACACTGTTGATTACGTTTATCACCAGCATTTTTCAGTGGAAGGCACACAGGACAGTCATGGCGAGTGCAATTCTTCCAGTGAGAGATAATCTGTCTGGATGAGGCACAGTGGGCCACTAGCAGAAGAGAGCACATGGAAAGATGCACCTTTAATGCATGTCATCATACAACATATTTTTTGTGTGTTTCTAATTATTACTTTGTTATTTAATTATTTAATAATTTTACATCAGTTAAGTCAGTTTATGGAAAAAAGATGTGAAGAAAAGTAAAAAAAATAAATAAAAAAATACAGGAAGAAAAAGAGAGAATACCTTTAGCTATGTCATAAACAGAAAATTGTATCCAAATTGCAGACACAAATTACATTCAAGGAAGGCATTTTGCTGGCAGTTTAAACCATCATTTGACAAAATAAAAATATTGCTTATTTTATTTGTTTATTCGTAACAAGTGTATCTGCTGCCTGTGTCCAACCAGGAAGTCAAATTAATAAATGTCACCTAAAAAAACACTAAGCAAGATTTTTAGTACAGTCCTAAATATGATATGTTTTAGAAAAATGCGTAGCCTCAAGGCCAGTGTACATCGGGACGTTTTGATGCGCAGCAAAACTGGGGTCCATTGGGGTTTGTTGAATCATGATGCGGCGCCGCGTCTGAAAACACATGTATTTTGCACTTCTGTGGTGAGGAGAGGCACAAAAGCTACAGCAGATGCAAGGAATGCCCCGGTGTTTATCTCGGCAGAACACCGGCTCCTCTCCCGCTTCTCTCCATGCAGGGAAACTCTCGCCACTCGCTAAACTCACTATAACCTCCTCAGCTCTCACAGCTCTTGCTGTGTCTCATTTTGAAAGTCATGACACGTGGGCTGGAATGATATGCTGTAGTGCGTGAGCCCTGGTGTGCATTGGCCATAACCAGTCATATGCACTTCAAATCCATTGTCACTTGGCCTGGTTCTGTGCCACGTCCATTCTCCATCTCTCCTGCATCTTATTTCAAAACTTGTCACCAAATGCAGAAATTTGTTTGGCTGATATGTTAAAAGAAAAAACCCTTTCCACCAATATGACCTTAGTAACTAAAGATTGATATTACAGTATTCTTAAGTTTCACGCATAACATCAAGTCTAATACTCACCCTGGCAAGACTTGCCCGCCTGGCAATGGGTCATGTGGTTCAACACATTCTTCATGGTGCGACAGTGGGGTAAGTTACAATGCCGTACTTCCCCGTTGGCTTGTTCCCTTCTCTGGCACTTGTGTGCATGAAGTAAAAGGACCAGTTGCTGTTGTATTAGCTTTCGCTTCTCAGGGTCTGCTGTGGGGGCTCCAGCACCAGGGTCTGAACCTCCTGCACCTAGACCAACCTGTAAGGCTCCAGTCACTCCTGTCCCAATATGGACACCTCCAACTGTGGCGGACTGCTGATGGGAGAGCTGCAACCAGCAAGAGAAAGATCATCAGCTTGTTTCAAATCAGTACCTTAAAAGTGCATTTAAAAGTTAACATGTAATTCAAATGCATTTAATAAAGACATTTTCTGTTTTACTGAGTAAAATAAATCAGACACAAAACACATGAAATGCATTCCTATGCTCTGCTGTCATTTAAATATCTAGAAATAAAAAAATATATATATACACATCAACACAATACTCCACATAAAGTGAAATGTCCTTTCTTCATACTTATGCCTCCATGGTTTTGAGACTAATAATTATATGAGCAGTTAAGTAGTAGTTGGCCATTTCTGTTGTTTAGTCAAAATAAAAAGTTCTTCAGCAGAAACAATTATTAATAAAGCTCGGCAGAACACAAGCGGCGTCAAATGGCCCTCGCCCGCCCCACTTTGCCCCGCAAACGCCGCGCCCCGCAAACAGTGCTCCCACCAAATGCTGCGCCCAGCAAACACCATGACCCACACAAACCCTAATAGCCGTAAACCCCAACCACAACCCAAACACTAGGCCTAACCTTAAATATAACCCTAACCTTAAACCTAACCCTAGCCCTTACCCTAACCATAACACCTAACCCTAGCATTTTCTTTGTCCTCTCGCATTCGCCCATGCGCTCATCATTGCCCATTCGCTCCTCATAGCGAGAGCAATAGGCCCTACACCCTGTCAGGGATCGAGCAAAAACTATATATCCATTAAGATGAGAACTGCATATTATAAGTTTTTTGAAAGCTCTTGACCTTCCACACGTCACTGTGGAATCACTGATGTGTGAGGGGCGCGTCTGCACCATCTCGTCGGGGTTGCCTACTTCCACTGATTTCCATTCATTTAAGCAGTGATCAATATGGGATACTACTGTTCATCCTGAGGACGACCGAGAAGACGAAGCTGCACGACGTCCTCTCACATTTGCCCATGCTCTCACCATTGCCCATTCGCTCCTCGTAGCAAGAGCAATAGGCCCTACGGCGTAGGGCCTATTGCTCTTGCTACAAGGACAGGCCTACGCCCTGTTGGGGATCGGGCCTAATTATTTTAAAACATTGATTACAAGGTATTTTTAAATACAAATCTCAAAACATATGACTTTGGGTCTCCTAGTCTGAAAATGACATGTGTTAAGAGAGTATTTATTTAAGTAGTGGATTAGTCACAATTATTTAAATTCATCATAGGAACTCAAGTGCAGCATTAAAAATATAGCCTCAAGTGCATTAGATTGATAATTAGCATTTCTGAATACAGCAGCAGTTCTATGTAATCTAGCAAAAATACTGTCCATTTGCAAAGGCAATACAAATGAAAGAAGGTAAACTGTTAAACCAAGTAAATAAATCCTACCATCCCAGGCATGCCTGCGCCTACCGGCTTTTTGTCGATGAACTGTGCAGGCATATTGTTGGGAAGTCCTGCCTTGGCCTGAAGCTGTGAACTCAGTCCTGCCCCAGCCAGCCCTTGGCCCGCTGACTGGCCATACGGCCCACCGCCAGCACTGGTCATCATATTCATCTGTGCAGTGGATAAGGAAAAAAATAGATGACATATTACCATTAAATAAATACAGGAAAAAACACAAATGCTATAATTTATCTTAGTTATTTTTTCTTCGTTCAATTAACATAATCATTTATCATATTACAATGATTTAACACAGAAATTATGCATAGCACTAAAGGTATTCTACAGACTGGGATTTAGGCTGAAGTTTTAACACTTACTTTCCCTAACCCTATTAACATATAGAATAGGATACAAGGCAGCAGAACTATTTACAGAAAAAAACCCTAATCTTTTATGAGTGCAGGAAAGAATACCTACTTAATTCTTTTGGTATACACACATACAGACACACAATCCCATACACTTCGATGTTCATGTACACACACACACAGATCCATAAACATGCTAATATTCATACCTATTGGTATATGCATACACAGACACTTCATGTGTTTTGATGATTATAGTTATCTGTAAGATCCATAAGGTAAGCTACATGATTTGTTGTATTTCTCTATATTTCCCCATAATTTTGGTTTTGTCCAGACTGTTCCTTAGATTAACACCTCTTATGACTGACAATTGGATAAATCCGTCAGTCCTTCACTGAGCATTACAGAAGTTGACCAATAGGAGGGTGGGACAAAGTGTGTGAGTATAGAGCTGTAACAAAACTTAAAACAATTTTTTTTAGAATATGACACCAAAGAACTAACATCAAGGACCATGTTGTCCACCCTCCTGTGGGCTCACCACCTGCAGAGGGGTTCATAGGGGTTCATAGGGGGGTCAGGTGCTATGAGGATTGGGCAGCAAGCTGCCCCCGCGACCCAGCTGGATTAAGCGGGAGAAGATGGATGGATGACACCAAAGAGATAGCAATTTGATTTTTATCTGCATAACTCCCTATTATACCCTCTAAAATGATAGAAGCCCATGATGTGGAAAAATATCATCTTTAAAATTGTCATCATTTACACATTGAACTCCACCATATTCTAAACTGATCATTGTGTGGATGTGATCTACAGTCCCTGACAAAAGTCTTGTCGCTTATCCATTTTGTAGAAACAAAATCTTATAACCTGACTTTAACTTAATCGATTGGTTTTAGAAATGTCTCATATGAAAGCTAAAACCCTCCCAAATTATGCTCAATATACTAAAATAAATTTGCTTCACTGAAGAAAGATTGATCATTTAATGAACACAAAAAGGTCAGATTTTGGCAAGACAAAAGTCTTGTCGCCTTGACAAATGATGCACCCAATCCTAGATTACAGCCTCACCTGTGATCAGTTACTGATCGATCATTTAGTGGGTGTGTATAAAAAGAACCCCAGCACACCAGACCTTCACATCAACTGCAACTTGACCTCTGACAACATGCCTAAGATCCACCCTGAGACCAAAGCGTTAATTATCAAGAGGCTGAAGACCAGATCCACTGCTGAGGTGGCTGAGACCTTCAATGTGTCTCAGCGTCAAGTACAAAGAATAAGAAAAAGATCTGAAAAGACTGGAGATGTTTTTGACAAGCCCAGGTCCGGCAGACCCCGCAAGACAACTGCTCGGGAGGACCGTTTGTTGATTCGAAAATCCAAAAGGCCAGCCCCTTTTCCACTGCAGCAGAGCTCCACCAGGCCTGGTCACCTCAAGTCCATGTGTCAACCAAAACAGTTTGTAGAATTCTGTCTCGAAATGGCCTCCATGGTCAAATCAGTGCACAGAAACCAGCACTAAACAAAAGGCAATTAAAAAACCGTGTGGCATTTGCCAAGACCCACAGCCTGCTAAAAGGATGGACACTGGAAAAGTGGCAGAAGGTGGATTTCTCAGATGAATCCTCAGTTGAATTACATCACAGCCGCCGCAAATATTGCAGGAGACCTACTGGAGCCCGCATGGATCCAAGATTCACCCAGAAAACAGTTAAGTTTGGTGGCGGAAAAATCATGGTCTGGGGTTACATCCAGTATGGGAGTGTGCGAGACATTTGCAGGGTGGAAGGCAATATCAATAACCTAAAATATCAAGAAGTATTAGCTACCTCTTACATTCCCAACCATAAAAGGGGTCAAATTTTGCAGCAGGATGGTGCTCCATCGCATACTTCTATCTCTACATCAAAGTTCCTCAAGGCAAAGAAGATCAAGGTGCTCCAGGACTGGCCAGCCCAGTCACCAGACATGAACATCATTGAGCATGTCTGGGGTAGAATGAAAGAGGAAGCATGGACGGCAAAACCAAAGAATCTTGATGAACTCTGGGAGGCATGTAAGACTGCTTTCTTTGCTATTCCTGATGACTTCATCAACAAATTGTATGAATCATTGTCAAACCGCATGGATGCAGTCCTTCAAGCTCATGGAAGTCATACAAGATATTAAATATGGATCTCACAGCACCACTACTTAATTCACTGACGTTATGCAACATATTTTTGTGTTTGAATTAAAATATTTGTTCAATTTTCTGTAGGTGACAAAACTTTTGTCTTGCCAAAATCTGACCTTTTTGTGTTCATTAAATGATCAATCTTTCTTCAGTGAAGCAAATTTATTTTAGTATATTGAGCATAATTTGGGAGGGTTTTAGCTTTCATATGAGACATTTCTAAAACCAATCGATTAATTTAAAGTCAGGTTATAAGCTTTTGTTTCTACAAAATGGATAAGCGACAAGACTTTTTTCAGGGACTGTACAGCACTATAATGCAAAGACAAATTTCCCTCCAGGGAAAACAAAGTTAAAACGTAAACCAGAAACACGATATTCAAATTATAAATATCAGCATTTATGCAATATTCCAGCTGTTGGACATTTTAATAATTATTGTGATTGTTAATCACAACTATTCTGATCATGATAATCATGCCACAAAATTTCAATAAGTTCAAATTTGCTGTTCTTTCTTCTTGCAGGTTTTATTTTTTGAACCCAAAAGGATCACTAATCTTGCATGTGTGTGTTATATCCATAATTAAAGTGAGAGACATTTACCTATAACTGGATAATATAGTAATTGATGTTTTGGTGATATACAAGATTAAAATATTGTTTTATTGTCTACAATAACTTTTTACACAGCAATTTACATATAGAAAGGATGCAGTGTATAAGATGATAATGCAACAACAAAAGGGATAAACGGCTGCAATTGTCAATTTTTGGCACATTTCTCATACTGTTAATTTTGTCCCCTTGACCATCACGCAGATATTGCTCCATTACATAACCAAAACAGAAGAAGGTGCTGCATGTGCAACATTTGTCTGAAATGACGTACAGAAATACAGTACATTAAAGGGCCATTTTCTGATCTTTCTTATAATGCAGTTTCCTCATCAAAAACATACAGTACCAAGAGTTGTGTTTTATTTCATTCACACATTTAACACACAAATCCTGCATATTAAGGCGAGTTGTTCTCTCAAATACAAAAACTCTCTGCTCCACTGTGTTTTTAAACTCCATACACCTTCATCAGTGTCATTTGGATAATTTTGGCCCTGGAATTGGTGGTTTTCAGCTTCTAAAATGTGTTTATGTCATACACTCAACCTAGGTGCAAGAAAGTTTTCCCGATTGATGAGCTAACAATGTTCTAACATGGCATAAAGGTCACAGGATTAAATTTTGCATAATATAGAACCTTTTAATACACAAAAGACATTATCTGTAACAAAGGATGCAAATTGCACTCACCTTTTTCAGTGCTTCAGATTGCTGTGGTCTAATTCCTGGTTGAGACACGTTGCCCATTTGTTGTCCCCCTTGCTGCAGTTGAAGGGTTTCAACTAACAGATTACCATTACTACCCATACCAGCAGGGCCCAGATAGCTCATCCGTGGTGACCCATTCATCAGCTGTCCCCCCATCAATTCTTGCTGTACAGCGTGGACCTTTTGTGATCCTATTATGGTAGGTTTGTTATGAGCCCCCATACCACCAGCCACATTAACCTGATGCATTAGTCCTGGCTGCTGCTGGGCTTGAGATCCTGCTGAGAAGACACCAACTCCTCCCAGACCCATGGAAGTTCCTGGTCCTATGCTGTTTGGTGCAGCACCACTCTGCTGTGCTGACGCACCAGTGCGCAACAGTTCAGAGAGTTGCTTGTGTTTAGCAGCAGTCTCCTGGCCTCCAACAAGACCAAGTCCAGTTCCATGTCCCCCAAGGCTGTTATGAAGCTGGATGTCTCCGCCATTGGTTATTCCTAGATCTGAGGAGTTGATCAGCTCATCTGGGAGGTCATGCTCCAGGTCAGAGGGTGAGCCAAAATCTAATTGGGAATGACAAAAAATGGTTTTAAGGAAAATAACTACAACTGCAAACATGGCTGAAGAAATAGCAGCCTCTTTAATCCTGAACCTCTCTCCTGGGCATAGGTTTGTGGTTTGATGGGATGCCAGACATGAGGAGGAAACGTGGCAAGGTCCAAGTGAAAAGCCACAGAGGAGTATGTAAACATACTACAGCACCAGGTAGGATGTTTGCACTGGATCTGTGGTTGGAGAGGCAGGAGTCCTGAGAAGGTAACTTATCTTGAGATAACCCAATTTTATCTACATTTAAGATATATAAAATCTTTGTTTTCAGAAAAAGTTTAATGATACAAGTTTGGACAATTTAAAACATCTTTATAATATAACAATTGTCGAACAGGTTTTTGCAGCACCTTAATTGTATAAATCAATATATTAGCACAACTTAGAGATCAAGATATGCCCTTGCCATAGTCTTTAAATCTACTGCAAAAGCAATTTGTTGATGTGGGAAGTAGACAATGGACGACGGACAAAAACGGGCTTTGTCGGTGATAGTACTAAAAGATGGACATATGCTTATAAAATAACAGAACATGCCTTTTGAAGACGCCACATTGTCCTTTAACTTTGAATGCAATTTCCATCATTCAAACTACCGCAACACATCTTGTACTGGACGTGGCTTTGCGCAACTTTATCCTAGTGTCGAACAATGGCCAATGAAACACAATGGTGCTTTAATGAAGTGCGTCTTTACTGATAATATTAAGGGCTCAACGCGCATGCTGCTCCATGCTTTATAAATACAACTTTATGCATATTTTACTACATAAAGAAAGTTGGTCTATGACAACTTGCATTACTCAAAAATTTGTCTTTGCTAGCCATTCACCACACAGCTATGCCGGTGGTGGGGATACCTTATGTGCAGCTAGTTAGCGCTAGCTCAATTCCCGTTACTTTCCCCTAAATGTTTTAGATATACATTTTACATGGTTTTGTTGACTATAGCTTCAGTTAATCTGGGAATGACTGCATTCCTTTTCTTTGCATGGCGAAATGACTACCGGGGTGTCTAAATAACTTGAAAAAAACTGGGGTGACTCGATTCTTCCATTGTTTGGAGATTGATCTTTTACTCGGAGGCTAGTTAGCCTCTCGATGCTAACACATCAAAACATCAAGGCTTCAAGCGAATACACAAACCACAAGTTATGACATTGCCACAGTGCCATAACTATGGTATATTGCAGAATGCTGAATCGCGCTATCACCACCTTCATAGTTTGAAAACTGTGTTAAACAAACTTTCTTAATAACTACAACCTCGTAGACCAGGGCTGTAATTAGCGCACCCATTTCAGTTTTATGTTTTATCACTTCAGAAGTAAAGCATGCCGTATATTTACCATTTCCATCACTGGTCGACAGCGATAGCGCTGGAGAAGACAGCTTTGGCCTCTTGGCTGAAGGCGGACCAGACTCCAAGACATTATCGGCCATATTTCACGAATTAAAATTAGTGATGATCTTTTCTGGGGACTCGATTTCCCCTTAAGCGCGTCTCCTTTTCCTTTCTGAAATGTTGTGAGCATTCCCCCACCGCTTGGGGGACGGTAGGGGAGAAGACAGCAGTGGTAACCTCTGTCTCACAGCCTCTCGGTTTATTCTTCTGCAGATATCACCCCCTCCCAGTTGCAGATTTTGTTTCTTCGCCGATTTGAACAAGAGGAGGTGGGAAGGTGGAGCGAGCGGCCCTCTATCAACCTCATGTAGCCTCTTGTGCGACGGTCAGACTGTCCCAAGACCAGTCAGCCAACGCGTACCAACTTGTGCCCGCCATACTCCAAATCTTGTAGGTTAGAACTGCATCAGCGCACAAAACTTTTTTGCACCCCAAAACGAACGAAAATATGCATACTTTGCAGAACTTATTGCGTCCAAAACTTTCTCATACCATTATGCATTGCAGGATACCATCACGCATAAAACGATGTAAATGCGTGTTTGGCCATGCGGTTATTGAATGTCTTCTCTTTTCTTTCTCTGTTGTGGTTGCAGCGTTTTGTGGATACTTTCTAGCAATCAGCAAAAGTTTTTTGTAAAGTCACAGTGCAGTCGATGCAGTTTTTTGTTTGACAGTATGATAGTGAATAAGATTCACAGCGAACGAAGCCAACGCTTGGAAAACTGCACCGCTGAGGTTTTGGCAGATGAACATTGAATATATAAGCTAGGAAACATTTATCAAAAACTAGACCATTGAAGACCACAAAGTCTTCATAAAAAAATGTAAAAAAAAAAAAAAATTACTTGTGTCCCATGTTTCGGTGTACCATCAACATGGGACAGAAAAATCCGTGAGTCTTAGAGATGGAGTGCTGTACACCCTTTCGCGTAGATCCGGACAGTTTTCCTTCCCCTTATACGCGCTTTTCTTTCCACCTTTCCCTTCTGCCCAGAAGCAATTTATTTACACAATTTTCTCTGCGAGCTCTTTGCTTCCTCCTCTTCAGACACATAATGATCTTTCATGTTGATGTATCCCACTTATCGCAGGGTTTCCTTCGTAGAGTATGTAGCCCTCTTCCGCCTCTCCTCCGTCTGCGCAAACACCCCTTGCTTGGATTTTTTTTGAGTAATTTCCTTTTCATGCATACAGACATCCACATATAAACAGATAACCCACTGGACCCTTCCCTTCCACGCCTGTCTTGTCTTTCTTTGGTGGCATTCAAAAAGTGCGGACAGTCCCTCTTCCACCGGAGGTGCCCGGAGCGGCTGCTCTACGTTCACCGGAGTCGCTCCTGCTTTCGGTTATCTCTCCCGTTTTTGTCGGTCTGTCCGCACAAACAAAATGGCGGCTTGTTGTTTCTACTCCTGACGGGGGAGGGTTGGAGGTACAGCAACATTAGGCGTGAAGGGGGAGGAGAAAAGGGTAAGATTGGGGAGATGGTCTTCGTAGGTGTTGGTGGTTCAGTCTGTAGGTGCGTGCCACACATGGATGGTGCCACTCCACAGCTCCAGAACAAGGGTTAACTTTTATGTAATTCTGTCAAACACCGGTTGTAATCATCAATAGCAGGTTATTCTGTTTCAGTTCTGTTCTGGCTTTAAGGTTACCCTTTAAAATATTGCATCATTGCAACTGCAAGTAATGCTTGTTAAACCATACATGTAGGCCTGTAGCCTATAATCTAATTGGAAAAGGTAAATATATATTTAATAAGAAAAATCTAAAAGATTCGGATGATTGCGTGATAAATTGTACACCAGGGTCATTGCCATCTTAATAATATATAGATTTTATTATATATACACTCAAACTGTACGGTCATGGTACACACAAAAACAAGGGCTACATAATCTATTAAAGGTACACTATAAAACTTTATCAGTGGAGTATCCCCAACCTCCTTGAGTAACAATTGCTTTGCCTGGCATTATACTTGTCCATCTCCTTGGAGACAAGCAGGCAGAGGCACCAGACCATTAAGAACGTTCAAGGTGTTTTTGAGAAATAAAAACACCCTGAGTGAAATAAATCCTAAATAAATATGTTGAATGCTGTAATGTATGTGGAACATTCCATGTCATATCCATGGGAACAATTGGCAAGCCCCCACCAGAAAAAGTGACACAGTCCACCTTTAAGACGATTGTCTGGTACTCGTTAATCAGCTTGCCATTTAATACATTGCACTACATTGTTTTATATCAGATTTGTGTTCCACTTCTATTAGCAGTGTACATTCACAGAAACATCCATGATGCTAAGGGCAGCCCTCTTAACAGATTGACCATTTCGCTCACTTAACCTTGTCATTATCCTATCTCTGGGCACAGGCGTGCTCTACCTCAGCAATGGTCTTTGGTGCCTCAGAGGACAAGATGAGAGGGCCTCCATTGTTTTGAATCACAACATCATCCTCAATCCTTATGCCCAAGCCTCGGAAGTGCTGTGGGGCCTCATCATTGTCCTTGCAGATGTACAAACCTAGCATGAAAGAAAGTAGAAACTTAGTAACATGATTAAAATAGAAAAAGTGGGAAGGTTTTTTGGGATATTAGTAATTATTTATACCGGGTTCAATGGTGACAACCATCCCTGGCTGCAAAGGCTGGCAGCGAGACAGTTCAGGGGTATCATGCACATCCATTCCTAAATAATGTCCAACATGATGTGGACAATACAAACGTGCGGCCTGAAATGCAATATGAAACAAATTTTACACCAACATTACAAAGGAACCACTCAACCATTCACACCCACATTCATAAACATGTGTATGCAAGCCCTGGAGGCATGGCGGGTTAAGTGCCTTGCACAAAGACACAATGACAGTATGCACCTGTGGGAGCTAGGATCACTGACTGCTTTACCAACTTTGCTAATGCAGAGAGTGAGATAAGAAACAACCAAACAGGATCAATGGACAAACACTGAGCCACTGTTTTGACTATTATGGTACCTTTTTTATATTCAACAAGTGCACTTATGTTTATGAGTTTCACACTCAAACTTTTAAACCCACTGTAGAGAGCAATAGCAATTACAATATCACATTACCTTGAGTACATCAGTCTCACTAGTACTGGTCTTGATGATGCCCAACCGCTTGAGCTGTCGTCCCAGTAGTGTAAGCATGGTACTGTAGATGTGATCCAGACTGATCCCCGGGGAACACAGGGTCAAGCATGAACGCTGCACTTCGAGGACTGCCTCATAAAGTTCAGCCTGAGCTGGGTGGAATCTAAGGAAAAATACATAAATAAAATGTAAAAAATATTTTTTAATTAACATAAAATTTGACAGACACGCGCTATGGATTTGAGATACGTGTCATGAAAATTAGCAATTTTGGTTGGATCATCACAAATTTGGATGGAGGATTTTCACTCTCTATTATCCTGATTTGAACAGCAGAAGGAACTGGCTGGTCATGCAAGGTTAGGTGCATTACCAAACCTTGCAAGCCTTAAATTGGTGTAGGAAATCATGTTAATAAACATTATTACTAGAAGTGCTCTTGGGACCTTGGGTTCTTCAAGCTGAATTTTTAATTTCATATTTTTTTATTTATTTAAAAGAACAACATACAGTCACATTTTAAATGCCATTCAGTTTTTTGTGAGAATAAAATGTTGTAGGATTTAGTAATGACTGGATTTACTAATTGCAAAGATGCTCCCAAGGCTCATTTTGGTATACTGGTAAAAGCATTTTTCCCTACTAGCCAATATGGTGATAAAACTCACTTTTTTCTCTCACACTTTTCCTATTGGTCTCTGTAGGACTGGGTGACAAGTGGATTTAACAAATCATAGTGAAGTGTGAATATTCAGAAGAAGCAGAAGATTTAATTTACTTCTTAAAGGTATTAGTAAAATAAGTGTGGTCAAATCAAGATATATGGCTTCACAAAAATCTTTCAGTACATCCAAAATCCAAAGGAGCACAAATTAAGTGGATAAACTTACTTTCCATTTACAGGCCATGTCCGAGTAATGTCACTAACATAACCAAAGTATTCACAACCACCATCAAGAAGAACCAATTCACCATCCTGAAAAAAAGTGACAATTACAACAAGAATAACGAGTAGGCTCGTTTGTAATGTGTCCATGACCAACAGTGAATATATCCATAATATTGCGTAATATTACTACATATCACTAATAATCACAATTATTTAAATTGTTATTTAAATGACAATTATTTAAAAAATGTAATTTAGAAGAAAGATGGGGCATCTAAAACATTGTATGAATAAGTAAATGAAGAGTGAAACAGTGTGCAGGAGTATTTCTACTTGAGTTTCTTAAACCAAGGACTTAAAAATATATATATTTTTAATAAGAATCTTACTTTGATTATCTGGTTGTTGCTTATATAGTGAAGAGTATTCGCTCTGTTTCCTCCAGCAACAACAGGAGGGTAAGCCAAGAAGTTTGCACCATGTAATCGGTTTTCAAAATCAAACTAGAATAAAAGTGACAAATTATATTGAAATTAATATTTAATTGGAAGAGGTCAAAGTGAAAACAATAATGAATATATTATTATAAGCTAGGACTCACCTTGGCAAAAAGTAGAGCTTCATCTATATCTCCCTTGGACATTGCCATGGTTCTTTTAAATGCCTAAAAGAAGAGAAGTGAAGTAATAATGATGTTTAAATTGAATCAATGGCTTGATTTGACCAACCTGAGCTGTGATGCGACCTGCTTCTTGCATGAGTGCCACTTCTGCAGAACTTTTAAGGGCTCTGAGAGAGTGCAAAAGAGGTCTGAGGGAGCGTGGCATAGACCCTGTCTCTATTAAGGGAGACACATGTGTCTGATGCAGCTTAGGGTGGGCTGGCTGAGAACTATCATACCACATTAGAGTGCCTAGTATTTTTAAGATTAATAAAAGAGAAAATATTTTGGTTAAATACGGCTATGAAACAACTGTGGATACAGTATATTATATTAAACCTTACCTTTAAGACTCTTTAGTACAACTCCCAGTTCTTCGGTGCAATGAACTCTCTCAATGCCTGTCAGTGTTGCTGCCCCATCTCTTCCTGACCTTGGGCCATCCCATAGCTCCCTAGATGGGTCTCTACGTGGGACAAATAAAATGGCCTGGTCTGGTCTTCCTCTTCCATGGAGAATCAAGGCACTGTCAGGTTCTAGAATGCCAGTTAAGTAAAGAAAGTCCTGTAGGGTATGGTTTAATAATTTTATGAATTTCTTAAGAAATTAATACTTTTACATAAATGTATGATGAATCTGAAAGTAAAATAGATAACCTGGTTTTGATGGAAGGGATATGGGATGTCATTTGTCATGTACCGAGTTGGATGAGACAGCACAAGAACTACATGGTGACTGGAGGAGGTAGACGGTCCCATTCTCTCTGCTTGAGCCTCAATAAGTGAGGCCAGTTTGTATCTGCGGAGTTCATACTCAGATTGGCTCAAGCCTGGTGTCACTTCCCCTAGGAATGCAAACTAATTGTATTAAAGGGGAAAAAATGATGTTGCTGTAGTGTTCTTTAGCAGAACTTGGGTGACATCTGTCTGCAAATATTACATATTACAGATTAAGCATGAAAATAATTAACTGACTATATTTTCACATAATTTCTTTAGATACAGTAGAGATAGGCCAATATAGAGGTTGACTGATATGTCACTGAGCCTTTTTTACGCTAAGCAGAATAAGCTTCAGTCAATCAGAAGGGGGCAGTAAATATGGTACTCTATTGTTGGAACATAAACGTTTGGAGAAAATAAAGATTTCTGCAGTGGCCATGAAAAAAAAAAAATTGGTTGAACTCTATAATAATGCATGGTATGTACTGTCTTTTTAAAAGGAAACGGTAGTTCAGTTATCGACATAGAATTTGCATTATTTTTAAACTATTTCAGAACTCACCATTCTTGATAAGATGAGGATGTGTGTATGGACTAGGTTGACCAAGATACCGTGGTGGAACAGTTTTTGGTTTTATACTTCCAGGTTTCACAGAAATCTTTCTACATGGACACAAGAGTCCTCCTGCACACACATTACAGATGTTAGTTTTAAAACAACATTGTCATAATATGGCTTTAATTTCACTCATTTTATTGTACAATAGCCATTTTCTATGACATTTTCAAGTTATACCACTTGATAGGAACACATTTCTGAAAAAAAAATGCCAGAGCATGTCATAGTATTAGGTCTCTATATAGTTGTATTTATAATAATAACAACAACAACAACTGTACTGTTACTGTTACTATTAGCAAAGAATGATTAGAAATCATGTGTTGGTTGGTTGAGTCCATGGTCAGTGTGAAGAACTGTAGACTTAAGTACATGGTTTAAATTGAAATCTTGGTACTGTACAGATTCCTATTGTCCATAATGTGTCTAATAGCTTGCTAGCATAAGTGAAGGTTTATTTAGAGCTGCTCATTTAGCTCAACCATCCTGCCAGCAGCAGTAGGATAGCAATGGGCCAGGCCATATTATTCATGACATCTGTTTATCATGAACGTAAACATTTCAAATATTCTTAAGGTTTTGATGAGGCTAAGTGTATTTTTTATTTTAATTTTTTCAGATGAAAGCTACCCTGAAAACACAGTTGTACATGCTTTGTGGGAACATTACATGGCTTTACATTCATTTCTTGCAAACTATTTCTTGCCTTAATAACAAGTAGGTCACTATTATTCGCCTTATCTAAACCAAAACTCTAATCTAAATTTGCCAACATCTTTTATCACCTTTTATCAAATAGTAAAGTATTTACCTGATGATTGTGGGTGATTTTTGTCATAAAGCAAGCATGTCCTCACAGTGATTGTGTAATAAATTTCAGTCCCCACTATAATAAATACTTTTAGATTTAGATAACCACAAAGGGCTTTTTTTCTCACCTTGTGCCCAGTTTTGCCGGGACAGTAGCCTGACAGCAGATCTGATCAAAGCGCTAGTGTTACTAGATGGAGGCGACATAGCATAGCATGCTACTAATGCCGAGGTCATTGCCACAGCAAGACCAGAAAGCTCTTCTCTTAATAATAATGTACAGTCAAGCAAACGATACCACACGTTGCAAAACCTTTAAATCATTCACGTTTCTAAAAAATAGTACATTTTAGTCATGCAGTGGCAGTTCTCATGCAGTTTCGTTAGCTGTTACTTCCATGGCTGTATATTGAGACACTTCGCCCTGAAATTTGTTTTGGAGGCAGATCATTTTTTCAGACAGGAAAAATAGCATGGCTCCTCTGGTAAATGTGAGAAAAGACAGCTGTGTTATCATATTTATTTTATGTTATTTTATAATTATTTTATAATTATTTTTATTTCAATAAGAAAATATTTCCAAAAACATCCCAGGTAAAATTTAATAAAGAGCATAAGCATATATTATTATTATTTTTTTTTTTTAAATGAGGTTTAGTTATAACTTGTGTATGTTACGATAGATCCGATCTGTTCAGATTTGAAACTCCATTAAAGCGTTATCTGTTGCCATACTTTTGTATATATATTTCACTCCAAATATTTTAACCATAACTAATACATTCACAGCATTCCCTTCTGAACACATGTTTTTACTCATTTACTTCGTTTCGTTTTGTTTAACCTATTTCTCTGTCCTATCCTTGAGCCGTTCATTCTAAATTCGGGGATTTTTTTTTTTTTTTACCTTCCTCAGTGGTCTTCCACCACTGCTCGCTTGAATGAAACCAGCAGCGACATCGTCGAAAGCTGCAGGAAGAATCAAAACATTGTTGATTTAATCTGCGGTTTGATTATTACCCTCGCTTATCCCCTTAAAGGTGTGTGGAGTTTTAACTCTGGGCCTGAGCTTTTAGTGTGGTGTTTACTAAGTAGGAGCCACGAGCAGCTAAGGTTAACTTTAAGCTATACGCTATCATGCGTCACTGAAAACACATTGGCTTTGAGAGAAAGTTTTGTCAAAAACCTAAAGATGTATATGTTATCGTTCGGTGCTGAGGCTAGAACGCTTTTAATGTGCAAGTTAAGGTGGCTAGATAACATTCTTAAGCTACTTCAAGTGATCTAATTAACGCTAGCTAAACAAAATTGCTAAGCATTGGATGTGCCCATTAGCTAGCCCTAGTGCTTGTGCGTAAACATGGCTTATCGTTAGCTGCCTGTTTGCTTCGACTCTTGTACGCAGCGCGTGGTGTCCCGACCGTGACAGCCCAGCATGGACCCACGGAAAGTCAGCGAGCTTAAGGCTTTCGTGCAGATGTGCCAGTCCAATCCTGGGATCCTGCACCTTCCCGAGATGAGCTTCTTCCGGACCTGGATGCAGAGGTACACGCTTTTGCTTGTCCTTCACTCTAGATACATTGAAGTGATTAATTTGCCGGCGTCTTGAATGAAACAAAGACACACTCGGGTGTTTTTTAGTTTCACTGATACCAATCAATCAATATTGATATCAGTATTTTCCAAAATTTGCTCCGGTTTCAAGTCTTCAGCCGTTGACTGAACGTCACCGTTCACTTTTCACGTCTGTCACAGTTTTTTTAAACTATTAATAAAAATACATAGTAAACATTAAGCACCATCTATGGGACACCTTATTATAGGTAATATAAGCAGCATTTGCATCACCTACCTTTTTAAGTGTTAAAACTTCTATAACCTTTTCTACTATATTTCACTACATTAAAAATATTTTAACAATAACTTTTCCACAACATTCACAAGGAAAAAGCAGGTGTCACTAGACCCCACATCAGGTTTATGGGTAGGGCATTGGACTTGCACACTAAATACTGGAGTTCAAGCCTGGCCAAAGCTCTTTGCAGAGGTTGTTGCATCACAACTAATGCCACTTTTAGACACCCGTTTACAATATCCTTTTAGATATTAAATGTTTTTGTCATGTCACAATGGTATTTGCAAACTATTACAAACTAGGAATTTGTGTACGTTAGATTTTTTTTGTTTTTCTTGCTTATCTTAACAATTTAGCCTTTTATTTTCAGCATGGGTGCAACAATCCCTCCAGCACCCAAGATGGGAGATTCTTGCAAGGTTAAAGTAACTTTTATATAACTTTTTATATATAACTTACTTGGACTATTTTATTCACATTGGTTTAATCTGTAGGGAGGTTGCCCGTGTGACGCTCCACCTGGAGCATCTGCTGCTGCCCCTGAACCAGAGCCACTCAGAGAGTCTGAGAGCGAAGAGAGTGAAATAGGTATTGTCTTAGTCAAGTTTTTTTTGTCATTAATTGGTTAATGTTGAATTTTCAATATTTTCATAAAGCACATATGATACATTTGACCACTCATTTCATTATAACACAGGTAACAATGATGTTAATGATTTTACTTCCTGGTTAGACATGAGCAGCCAAATACTTATAAGTAATTCCATACCTGTGTTACCAAACAACCACAAAAGCCGAATATAGCCACAAGCACCAATGATCTTCCCTTGCGTGCGCGTACGCCGCTTCTTACAAACGCCGCACCACGCAAATGCCACGCCCCACACTAATCCTAATACCTGTATACCCCAAACATGACTCTAACCTAGGTCTAAACCTAACCGTAACCCTAGTTGTAATAACCCTAATGCTAACTCCTAACCTAACCCTGCCATTTTTCTAAATTTTGACATTTGTTTATTGTTTGTAAAGGGGCATGGTCACAATATAATTTTTTATTCCTATTGCCATGATGCATCTGGTTACCAAATTTGGTTTGGCTACTCCAAAGTTGGTGTAAGGACTTCCTATTGACAATGTAAATTGTATTTTTTGAAAAATGAAAACAGCCAAAAGTTAGAGAAGCGCAAGTTTTGACAGTTGGCAAAACTTCAGGATTTTTCGTCATTGTGTGAAAAATGTGTGAGTTGGTTAGGAGAAAAATAATAAGAAACAAAGAGGAAGAATATTCTGATACGAGAACCGTGTTCCGCTTTTTTGGCCAACAAACTATACATTTTCTGTAAGCTCCAGCGCATTGCTATGTCATGGCGAGGGTCCCTGGTCACTATGGGTGGGTTGCGTCATTTCACTTCCTGCCCAATAGGAGCATCTCTTTGCGATACAAACAGGCCATTCGCCAGCCTTTGGTGCTTGGGCCTAAATATATATCTAAATTGCACAATGAGAAAGAAATAACATGAAAACCTGTCATATGCACTTTAATCTCACTTAACACAAACTTTTATCTCTGATGTAAGGCTGCATCTTGGTTTAAATGTACTTATCTTTTTGCTGCCTAAGAGATTGACAATGATGGAGTTATTGAGCCAGACACTGATGTACCACCGGACACAGAAGACTTTCAGGATGTAGAGGTATTGCTTAAATATTTATATATTTATATTGATACTTTGCAGCTGATGTCATCACCAATGGATGAACTACATAACATACCTATTTTTTTGTATTTACACCACTTTAGGCTGTTGACATGCTGACAGTTAAATATGTGTTATGTTAATTTTTTATTTTCCTATGCGAGAAGAGACATAAGACAAAGTTCATTTAAAATTGGGAAACTTATTTTTATGAATATTAGTCCGGTCCTCGGGCCCACATCTCAAACACAACATTGATAGTGCAATCAGTTTGGTTTATTTCATGTGAAACTAAGGAGCTCATTGGCAACCTGTGATTTACAAACAAAATGAGATTTCTCTCTCCTCAAATTAGGTTTAGTACTTCACTCATAGACTCTAGAGAAATTTGCAATGTTTTTCAAGAAAACTCTTGCACATACGACGTTTCGGTCCCTCCGGACCTTACTCCGGTATGAGGACAGCCCCTTCAGCTCCTCTTACACAAGTTAAGGGACTGCCCCCTCAAGAGTCAACATCATCAAAGGGGCAGTCCCTTAACTTATATAAGGGTGGAAGTGTAATGGAAGGGCTGTCCTCATACCTGAGGAAGGTCCGGAGGGACCGAAATGTCATATCAATCAACAGCTATGTGCCTCTCCTTCAACGCACCCGTCGCCCAGTCAGGTGTACACAGAAACAATGTTTTTCAGGTCCCTGTGAATTTTTCCCCCTTTCTTTTTGCCTTGTAAGCAGCAATATTTATTTTGATACAGACCACATGGGCCTCTGTTTGGCTAATCTACCTGTCAATCATGCCCATCTGAAAACGAGGGAATTCCCGAGTAACCAGGCTCGCATTTTCATAAAGTAATGAAGAAGTGTGTATTCTGGATCCAAGGCAAGCAATAACTGATAAAGTGAAATTAATTTGCTTATAAAGAGTAAACTAATGAAATGAGGTCTGCAGTCAGGCCCTTAGAAGATTCCACTATAGATACACATGTAGTCCCACCCAACATGATGTCGCTGCAAAGTATCAATACCAAAAATATGCTTAGAATGGGGATTATTCGCAGGTCCTTAGTAAGTTTGTACTGTAAATACTCTATGTAATTCTCAGGTCACAGATGAGATGATGGACCAGGCAAATGAAAAAAAGATGGAAGCCATTACTGCTTTAGGAGAAGGTTAAATATTGATAAAGTAATAAGATATTGTTTTACATGGGAATAAATGTAAATTAAGTGCAATACTTTGTGTCTAGGTGACCTACAGAAAGCTCTGAATCTTTTTACTGAGGCTATTCAGTTGAACCCGTGTCTTGCAATCCTGTATGCCAAAAGAGCAAGGTAATTCTTGATTTTATATAGAATATTGCTAATAATGCATCATATCTGTGTCTCCAGATAAAAGGTAAATATTTTAAATATAGCATTTGCAGATAATGACAGTAAAGTTCTTACTAATTGCAAAAACAATTGGCATGATTAAGTTTTTCATCATAATTTGATATTTTTTGTCTGTATACTGAGAATGAGGCCACATACTTGTGTCTTATGTCCTCTAGCTGCAGGTTAAAGGTACACTGTGTAACTTTTCTGGTGGAGGGTTTGCAATCTGCTTATCTCATGGTGAAGTCATTGCTTTGCCTGGGATGTTCCACAGTTTGGCATTAATGCATCTCGTATTCATTCATTTACAGGTGTTTTTATTTCTCAAAACTACCGCAAAGATATTCATGCTTACTGCGAGTGGGCCCACTTCTCCACAGATCTGACCTGTAACTTGACCTAGTGATGTGGTCTTCTTGTCTCAATGGACATAGTTACATTATATGCCATACTGTAGAACATGACCGGAAAAAACAATAACATCTACATGGAGTCAAGCAGGTGGCAGACCTACTACCAGAAAAGTTACACAGTGCACCATTAAGGCACTGGCAACCCAAGATCAGGTGTGATTGTGCTTTTAAAACTGCAGGAGTGCGGGTTACATGCAAATTTGTAAAATAACTGAGCACTTATTTTTCATCTTATCATGTTTATCAGTTGGATTTCATGCATATTAATTGGCTATATAATTGTAGCCTTCACTTCACCCCTCACCACTTTTGTTTTAAATGACTTGAAACCAAGTGTAGTATAGGCTGGTATTCTTGGATAAGTAATTTTGTTAACCTCTATTAACCAAATTTTTTTAATTTTATTTTTATTATTATTATTTTTTAACCAGTGTGTATATCAAGATGGAGAAACCCAATGCAGCCATAAGAGACTGTGACAGGGCAATCAAGATCAACCCAGACTCTGCACAACCCTACAAGTGGAGAGGAAAAGCTCACAGGTACACAAGTACTTAATGTAACTAAATAAATGCACCAACCATTGAAAATGTTTATTTTGGATCAATGTAGCTGATTAGACTACAGCTGTATAATATTATTGGTAGCCAAAGGTTGATTTACACATGCAACTCTAGGCTGCTTGGTCACTGGGAGGAGGCTGCCAAAGACCTAGCTACAGCTTGCAGATTGGACTATGATGAAGATGCCAGTGCATTGCTGAAGGAGGTCCAGCCCAAAGTGAGGCTAAATTACTGTCAAAATCCTTTGATAATTGCCTTTTATTTTTGTGATGTTAATTTATTTTTATACTTTCAGGCTCATAAAATAATGGAGCACAGACGCAAGTATGAACGGAAAAGAGAAGAGAAGGAGATCAGGGAAAAGAAAGAGCGGATAAAGAAAGCAAGGGAGGAACAGGCTAAGGCTCAAAGGGTTAGTTCTGAGCACATTTTATGTGAACCACAAGTTTAAAATCTATTGTTGTGAAAAATACGGTATTTATGCCAGTGTTGCATAACTTTGGTATCTTTTACTAGGAGGAAGAATCAAGACAGTTTGGAAGTGGATACTACCCAGGTAAGACTATGGAAGTTGAAACATATGCTTTGAGTTGTACTTTTTACACATTGCTTGAAGAGCTTCATGTGAAAGTTTCTTTTCTTCCACTTATATTGCAGTAAGCCATTGCAGAATTAGTTTGTTAGTGTTGTTCATCTTAAACTAAGTTTATATGTGTTTTACAGGAGGCCCAGCTGGATTTCCTGGTGGCACTCCACCTGGAATGCCAGGTTTTGCTGATCTCTTACAAGACCCAGAACTCCTCAATGCAATGAAGGTGACTATGCATCCTACTTTGTGTCCAGTATTAGAAGTTAACCCAAGTGGCACATACCAGTAGTTAGAGAGGAGTAACTAGTATGTCTATCTTTTCTTTGTTGTCCACTATGGCACGTCATTGGTCGTAGCCATGAACATGGCTCAAGATCTGTGGTACTTGACTACACTGAACTGTACCACTCACTGCTAGCCACTGTGATGTTCCAGAATTAAATCTAGACAGCACTTTTTTTTTTTTAATGACATGACCACTGTTGGTTACAAAATACAAATCCTTTTTTCTTCATCTACAGGATCCAGAGATAATGACTGCCTTCCAGGATGTCTCTGCAAACCCAGCTAACATTGCCAAGTATCAGAACAATCCTAAAATCATGGCACTTGTCAGCAAATTGAGTTCAAAATTTGGAGCATCACCACAACCATAAGAAAGCTGAGGATGTGGGGAGCACCAAGCCTTTTATACTATTAATCCACTGTGGGCTAATCACAAGAGCAGGCAAGGGGGTAAATTGCTTTTGTAAAGATGGTGGATGGTTCCCATCAGCTGTTAGAACATGGCACTAAGACTGAGGTTCAAAGGTGTAAGATTTGGAAGTCCAATGGACCTGTATCGCTTTGCAACGACCTAACCACTGGTTCCTAATCTAATTCTGACAACATTTTCCATTCACATTATTGTCACCCCAAGGTTAAAAACACGGTTTTCCCTAATTTTTGATCACCTCTTAAAACTTATGTTGTCACTTGTTAAATGTTTAAAAATGTTACTTTTGATGTCTGACCCTGTTGGAAAGTTGATTCACAATAAAACATGCTGTTGCTTCAAACTAATCATGTTACTCTGTATTGTTTTAAATATTTTGACACAAAAGCTACAAATATTTTTGTATACTAATGCTGCAATGTTTTGCTATTTTGCAGAATTATTCCATTCCATCTATTGCTCATTAAACAACGGACCATTCAAAAGGTTTTTTTTTTTTTTTACTACTGTTTTGCAGGTTCCCTGGTTGAATGCATAAACGGTATATATATGGTCGATGGTTGAATGTCAACCAGGGGGCTATTCCATCAGTGTTGCTCAACATCCAAGCCTCGTTTGGACCAGCGTCAGCTTCAAGGCTGAACAGTTTAGCCACGTTAACTTCAACCGCGCTTATCCAATCTGCATTAGGCCTGTGCACGGGACATAAGGAGCCCAAAACAAGCGATTGTCGAAAACGAGATCATGTCGAACAAAAAATATTCTTTGTACGACGAATATAAAAGCACAACTACAAAGAAGGAAAATACACTGGCTATAATAACCAAAGCGAGAGACGTAGCCTGGCAGAAGAGCCGACCGCTTAAACGCGTAAGTTTTCTAAAAAGCCGGTTCAGACCATAGACCCATATATACGGTCTATGGTTCAGGCCGGAGCGTCAGCGCGTCCCCGGTTTGCCATGTTGAATGTTTTCATCAGTATGGCCAAGAAAAGGAGAGGAATTGTTAGTTTGTCCCGTGGGAGACTTAGGATGGATGCTCAGCGAGTGCAGTTGACGTTTTAACAAATTTTCATATTTGTAGAGCAGTCTTGTCAGTTTAATTTCTTTATAATGTGTAAAAGTACTTGCACCAATATGTCAAATTGGGTTATATGCTTGGTAATTGCCTACATTTTGTGTTTTAAAAGGTTTACCTTTAACTATTGCTTGATGGAGATGTCACATAAAATATAGCGTTAATGTGGCCAAGTGTTAATGTTAGGCTGAGCTGATATAAATTCTATATGTATAATATAGATTAAATCGCCTGGTATTCATTCACATTTGTTTAATTTGTGATAAATGTAAGTGGAAATATAACAAATACTTCACTTGCGCATAAATGTCAGAAATAAGAATGGAACCCAGAACGCGCGTGTGACATGCGGAGCTCTTAACTATTCTAAAGATCACAATTATTAAGATATATTTTTAATTTTTGAAACTTCACCAAAACTGACCAAGAATATAAGGTACATTATTTCTTGCTGACATTGTCATTCTTGTTTTCAAACAACACAGATAATCAGGTGGGAAGTGTGCGGAACTGCTTGTTTGACATTGTACATATTCTTTGTAACACCGCTTGATTAAGCCTGAGAGTTAACCTGCCCCGGAGCAGACTGAGTCAGGATAGTATAAACATAAACTCGTCAAAAGTGTGTGAAATACTGATGTGTCTTATAACATTTTATTAGACAACTTAAAACAGGTGAAAAATAAATGGGGGTTGTTTACAATGCCTAAGGTTACAAACAGGAGCAAGACAAGCAATTAATGACCGATAGGGAAAAAGATGTAGAAGCAGAGAGCTAGTGGCCATATCTGTGAAAACAAGAGAAAAAACATCATGTAGCTTTCTTTTTAGCATCAGAAAAAGGAAGTAAAAATAGTACATACTTCTGAAATTCCCACTCTCTGTTGTCTAGAGGGCAAACCTGTCTGGTTTTCAGCCAGCGAGAAATGCAGTGGAAGTGGAAGGCATGCTGTGAAAATAAAAAGAAATAGCAATTATCTCTTCTACCCTCATGATGAAGAATTGTGGTTTGTAGATGTATGGCATGCAAGAGGAAACACGTGCGTGCTCCCCTTGTCACTTACATTGCAAACACCCCAAGCAACAGTGCACTCCTCTGAGGTGGCTGAGGCTTGATTAGCCTGACACTCTATACCTGAATAAAGACAATATACAACAATAGTTATCCACATACAAATTTAATATTAGTAAACTAACTTACAAAGGTCCATAATGTGGTTCCTGCAGATAGCACAATTATCCACCACGATGTCCCAGGCCCACAGCGCGACTGCGTTCCACTGGTAAGACAACACAAAACAGTTATTTGTTAGCCGTCTGAGTTTTAAGAAACATCAGTAAAAACAACAGTAGTTACTGCCCAGTAATGCAAGAACACTGGAGGTATCTGGATACAGTTGCCGTGACCACTGTAGCCGCTATCTTCTGAGAATAAGAAATTTATAATTCAAATACAAAGTAATGTAAAAACAGGACTAGAAATTTTATTTACGAAATTCAGAAATATACATATATTGGTAAACAAAAACAAACTAGTCAAATTAGGTATTTAAAAAGATAAGGTATATTTTATTGATCCCTTTGAGGGAAACTCATTATTTGCATTTAACCCATCCTTCAGCCAGTCTTTGGGTCAACCTGCCATGAGAAGTGAGCTACTGCTGTCAAGTGCTAAGGGACTCATCTCCACGATGTTGAGCTAGGCCTGGTCAAGAGGAACACCTTAGCTGGAAGCTTTTACCCAGTGCGCTTAATTTGAGTTTATGGGGAAAACCGGAGTACCTGAAGGAAACCCACCCAGAAAATTGGCAAACCTCCCATTAGTTTGAGCATCATTTTTACTATCACAGGATCAGAGTTATTGTAGTTACCATGTCAATCATTTTATTAATTTGGTCACAAGTTAATTAATTAATCACTGCATTTACATAGAGCCTTTCAAGACACCAATTCACTACACACTCGTGACAAGTTACTACTGTAGCCACAGCTGCCCTGGGGCAGACTGACGGAAGTGATCCTGCCAATATGCGGCCCCTCCGATCATCACTTAGGATCACTCACACACTACTTTCATATTAGGCAATGTGGGTGAACTGCCTTGACACAACGACAATTTTTGCCATTGGCGCCCCCACTGTAATCTGGAATTTCCAGTGGTCTCCCATCCGAGTACGAACCAGGCCCGGCGTTGCTTAACTTCTGAGCCTGACGAGATCAGGCTTTGACAAGCCGGTATGGTCACAAGTGTTCTATATGTGCCAGTGTACCGCAGGTGGTGCTTGCACTTCTGATGATGATATTCAAGCTCTTTTGCTTTAGCAGTGCATTCAAAATACTTCTGAAGCTTTAACTGTACTCCGTTTTTTTTAAATCCCTGTTTTATACCAGGTTTTAGTGTTTAACAGCAGGTCACCATATTAGCCAATGCGCCATCTTTTTCCTTCATGACCTTTTATATTCCATAACAACCGCATTACATGGTATGATATGAATACTATTATTAAACAAGAACATTCCAGGATACACATTGTTCCACAAATATTCATGAAGTGCGCATTCATGCTACACAAAGCTAGCCACAACACCGTGTGCTAATGAGCCGTTTGCTTACGCCGGTACCGTATATTAGCATGTACTCTAGCATCAAATTTAAACTGAAGTACTTGAGGTACACAACAAAATTATATCGAAATACAAAACAAGCTAACTTATACCTTTTTGACCTCAAATCGTTTCTTACTGGACCCGCTGTTAGTCCCGCTTGGAGTATCAACATCCATTGCTGCTGCCATCTTGAACGAAGATTGCTGAGTGACGTAAAGTAACCCGGAAGTAGAATCTGGAATTAAGCGACACAAAAAGTGGACGTTTATCTCTTGATCGAATTACATAAACATTTTTATCTAACTTTTAACAACTCTAAAATCGTCTGTAAAATAACTAAAACACTAAAACTAAAAGTAGGTTCCACCGAGATTTGAACTCGGATCGCTGGATTCAGAGTCCAGAGTGCTAACCATTACACCATGGAACCCCCCGTGTTATAATCCAACATGACATCTCATTTTATACTTTCTTTTAATAAATAAGCAACAAGTGTATAAATATGGGTGATTCTCTTTTTGCGGCAACATTTTGGGTTTATAAAGTTGGAGGTAAAAAGTTGTAATGGAATATATTTTTCATGTTGTTTTTTAATACTGACATGTTTAACTATAAGAAATGCATAATGGTCAAGCTCAAGGATGAATATAGTAATAATTACAGGTAGTTTTATTAAATGTTGTTGCTGAAAATGTTCCACCCTGTTAGGGACATTTACAATTAAATTGCACATAGTTAAACATGTTAATATTGTTGAATAACAACATTTTCCTAGAGAGAATTTGTCCATTTTGATGCCATAATATGCTTTAGTTTGAAACTGTTAAAGGTTATTTAATAATAAAGAGGTATATGACCGTATCCTGTATGAAATTACATTTTAACCATCCTTTTTTACTGACAGCACTGAACAAATAATCATCTCTACAAATATACCCATATATGTCCATTTAATGTTCCTGACCTTCCAGCATAGCAAACGTTTTAACAAGATTTACTGACTATGTCAAAATATTTTTAAAAACATTTAACTTTACAGGGTGGAACGGAACATAACAGGGTGGAACAGAACATGACAGGGTGGAAGTCAGTGTTTCAGTATTTAAAATCTGAGCAGTATTCCAGTGTGAAACTATTCTTCTTTTTCTTCTTCTTCTTCTTCTTCTTCTTCTTCTTCTTCTTATTATTATTATTATTATTATTATTATTATTATTATGTGATCTTAGTTTTATAACTGTGCCATTGTATTATTTGACCATAGTAGGTGTCCAGATATAAATCTTCTAGCTCATAGTGAAATAGTGGAATGAAAGAAGGTAGGGAAAGCAACGTTTATAGAAGCTGTGAATAAAAAGAGAACACCTGTTTCTGCACACAAAACTTATTTGTATTTGGCTATCAAACAGTAGTCCTTATATCGTTCAATAAAAGTGTGCCAGACCGATATTTAAAAGTAGTCAGTTACAAAAAACACACAAAAGCATCACATATCCTAACATTAAATTTGATCATAGTGGACTATGGTATATAGAATGAAATGAATGGTATATAATGAAAAGTTGAACAAAACAAGACAAACTTGAACAAAATGCCTACATTTTAAATGTAATTATTGTGATTATTATTATTATTATTATCATAGGTGTGCACATTTACTCCTCAATTAATTTCCATGTGGATGGATCTAGCTCCAGGTATCTTGCATGAGCCATTGGTTCATCTATCAGGCAAAGCACCTGGCTGTCATCATACCAACTCTTACCTCTTCTTGGGCTCGGCCAGTAGTATTTGTTCACACCCTTTTTATGGAGGCAGTCAACTTCGACATTACCATCCTCCACTTGAGTGATGATACCAGGGTAGAAGTTGTATCTTAATATAATATACTAGGGGTGGGCAGAGTGCAGTACTAAATGAATATTAATCAGATAAAATTAGTTTTTTATACGCCCGTGATAAAATTATGGTATGGCGCTGTCCGTCCGTCCGTCCGTCTATCCGTCTGTGGACACATTAAAGCTTTGTAGTGTCTTTAAGTTCTATTGCTGCAATCTGATTGGTGGAATTCCGATTCTAGAATGTGATGATGTCATACTCATACTCCTACTGCAAGAGCCAGATTTCCCTATTGATTATTACGGGCGTATTTTGCCCCGCTGGAGGAGCTCTTGTTTGTTTTTGCAGTAGATTGGGGGGGGCTGTATTTTTTCCTGTAAAGATATTGAGATATATATCGTATATCGAGATATAGCAAAATATATCGAGATATATTTTTTGGTCCATATCGCCCAGTCCTATATCATACTAATATAATAACACAATAATAACAGCAACAATAATAACATATTATATTATATGTGTAATATGCAATAATATACTAATGTACTACACATTAAAGCAGATATAATAATAATAATAATAATAATAAATAACAACAATACAAATAATATAGCAATATAATATTATTATTATTATTAATAATAATAATAATAATAATAATTTCCACCCTGGAAGGATCCCATTCCCTCCTGTTAGGCTCATAGGTCTAACAGGGGGGAACCCGACAGGGTGGAATTTTCTTCGCTAATCTCATGCTAGTGTTCTAAGTGTTCTTGTCTTCAGTGTGTTGAGTCTGAGGGCTTGTGGAAGGAAGCCGTTTCCCAGTCTCCTTGTGCGGCACCGCATGCTGCGGATGCTGAGTTGTCGTTGTGTCTGAGGCCCGCCACTTGTGTTGTGCTGGAGCTACAGTGAGTTACCCAGATGACGTGAGGCAGGATGTCAGGGTCCACAATTCTTTATTTTATATTCCAAAAAATAAAGTGCGCAAGTGCAAGAAAGTGTGGTGCAAAAAAAAAAGGTGCATTGGAGGATCAGAGCCTGGGTCCTGCCCAGCAGCAGCCCGAGAATGATGCCATCAGGCGCTTTATATACACTGGGTAAAACCAATAAAACTCAAAGGGGTGTAAAATTAACATTAGTTCATTTAAAACTAAGTTAAAATCCTCCACTAAATTAACCCAAACCAAATAAACTATAAAACGGGCCCGGAACTCTTAAGCGGTGTCTGGTTCCCCGGGGACTCTTTTGGCCAGACACCTGGACACAAGACCCCAGGTGAGTAAAAGCATGAACTACATTCATCACATACACACGCATACCACTCACACTTTAAAATACCTACACGACACACGTAAATACACATACCAATTTAAAACACGGCACATATATTGATCAATCCCAATCGTAATCCTTCATTTGTCTCCGCAGACCGGCGGCCGCCATTACCGGAAGTGCCCTGCCCGACTGAATCCGCGCAACAAATGACAACGTTCCAATAAATTTTAAAACAATACAAATATGTGCAATTTTGTTTATGTGTAAGTCATTTACTTTTTATTTTTTTGCTAAATTGTGATATCTGACTAACTTTACTCTCCTACCATTGCTGCATCACCTTGCAATCAATGTTGTGTCTTTCTTTTTTCGAAACTTGTTTACACATCTGGTTGAACTTTCTGTTACAATATCAGTAATATCAAAAATACCAATGTGCTTGCTAAAAAATTGTTTTTTTCTAGTTTTCCGAAAACGTTCGTATGCGTACGTATGCTATTAGGCTAACGAAATGTAATATTGTTATAGTGTTGAGGAAAACAGCCTTTTCTTCTCGTGTTCGTTAGTTTCTATTTACATAAAGAATAAACGTGAAACATAAAGTCCAAACAATTTACTTATTCAAATATTAGAAAGCCATACTTGTTCTTGTTCTTCTGTGTCGACAATGATTTTTATACACAAACTTTTGTGGGAGGCTACCGTGGTTTAGACTTAGCGCCTCTTCGTTGGCGCACAGGCCAGCCAGGCCTCTTGGCATATTGCACAGTCCAATCAGACTTCACCCAGTGTGTTATATCGCCAACAAGTCATGACATTATCCCTATCAGTAGTTCTTGTCCTATTTAGTTAGTTTGCTATTAAATAGATGGGAATATCTTTACATGACCATGGTACAATAATGAACTATGGCAGTGGTTATACAAAATAACTGAGCCTAGTTATTTATCCTAACAACAGTCACTACACATCACAAAGTTATTTTATTACTACAGAAACATTACATTGCCACTTTCAGCGTTTTCATCAAGGTTTTGTTCTGTTTAACTTTAGATTTTGCTGTAGAAAATGTCTTTGTTGCTCCTTTTTGTGATCTGGTTTTGTCTTTTTTTGTCTTTGAAGGTTTTGGTGACACGGTCTTTGATTTTGGAGCTGGAAGAGACTTGCTCAATTCTGGGCAGGACTTAAATAGAAGGACTTCTCTGATCTTCTGACCTTTCTGCTCTGGGGGACTGGCACATGTGGCAGTGACTTCCAAGTTCACATTCCCAAGCCACCTAGAAAGATCCAAGAGAATCAGTGCAAACAGTAATACAGAAATTACAGATTATATGGACAGACCTGTACAAAGGATGCTGAGCACAGGTACAGATAAGAGGGATGTCATTTAGATCTACAAGCTCAAGACCAGTGAGGGGACGCAAGTCAGGAAGCACCTCCATTGGGTTTCCTCTCAAAGTTAGAGCCCTTAGTCCTGGGCCTAGACCTGTCAGAGCATCAGTAGACATCTGAATAAAGAAAGAAAGGAAAAAGTTACTCAAATTATTTTCCTATAGTTTTGAATAATTGTAAAACAGCAATGTTTTAAGTCATACAGTGAGGTGCTACACCAAATATGTAAATTTTCTTTCTGTGTGAGTGTGCTCAAGTTGCTTTACAATTGCTGTATTACAATTTGCTGATGAAATCTTATAGTAAAAATCAGGTAAATTACATAATCCATTTGATCACAATATAGCTAGACTGCTATAACATCACGTGACCACAGCCTATTATTTAAAAAAAAATGCTTTTACCTTCTCAATGCCCATCTCATCCATCTTAAGCTTTTTGAGAGTTCGGGACACTGTCTGAAATGCATTTGGTCCAACCCATTTGATCAAGTTGTTCGATAGATTGAGCTCCTCAAGTTGGCTTGCCTTTGACAGACCTTGGGTGGGCACCTCCTTTAGCTGGTTCATGTCAATGTACAGTATAGCAAGGCTTTCCGAGTCAATAGCACCTTTAGCCACAGCTGTTATGGTGTTATTGGTCAAATAAAGTTCTCTGAGATTTGGAGCAGCGGATGACAATAAACCAGAGGGTTCAAGTTTTGAGATGGCATTACGCTCTAAATGGAGGACAAACAAATGTGGCACATGTGCCAAAGCTGCAAGAAAAAAAAACATTTTAAATCATTGTGTTTTCATTTTAAATGAGCCCCATTTTCTTAGATTAGTGCATTCAATTTGTACATGCATGAGTGCAGTGCTCAAAGTGAGTAGGTTAAGAAACATACTAATAATAGGGGGGCTGCTGTCCAGTACTATATTACACATTACCTGTTCCAGGAAACTGCAGCAGCCTGTTCCCCTCCAGGTGAAGGTATGTTAGTTCTGGGACCCCTTTAAATGCCTCAGGATCCAGTGATGTGAGATCATTGTCAGATAGATAGAGATACAGCAGTCTTTTCATTCCAGTGAAGGCACCACCGTCTATCTCATGGATCTTGCAGAGTTCAAGATGAAGAGAAATTACATTGCTGGCTGCTTTGAAACTGTTGATAGGGAGGTAGTGGAAGTGGTTGTTGCGAAGATCAAGTAACTGTGTAGTAGCAGGGAAACCTTTGGGGACTTTAGTGTGATCTCTCCCCTCACAGGTAGCATGCTGACCGTCAACCTCAAGAATAAAATGACATATTATATTAAGAAATGGTGCTAAAGATTAATAAATTATGCTTTTAAATGATCATTTTCAATGGCAAAAATCAGATTACTTTGTTTATTAAATGTAAATATAAAATTATATTAAAAGATTTTAAAACCATATGTGAATATTAAATATTTAAAATATTCTGAACAAGTGTGGAATACCACAATTACACAATACAACTTGGAATATTTGAAGGCCATGGGAGTGCAACATACCGTATGCATAATATACAATGAGAGATGAATATGTAATTATCTATACAAATATATTTTGATTGACAGTACTAATATTAAGTGAATCATACTGTATGTGTGGCTTGACATTAAATGTTAAGCCCATTAGCAAATGCGAAAGTCTTACTCACAAGTTAGATTTGTGTAGTATTCACATAAAGAAATATAGTGTGTATAAAATAGGTATGATATTGATGATTATAGGTATGATTAAGTAATGTGCAAAATGTACATATGACCAAAAGCCCATGTGGTTCTAAAGTCAAATGCAGACCTTTTGGATGTGTGAACGCAGTGCATCACTGTCATTCTGCCACTGTGAACGTCACTGCCAAAGCTATGTGCTATTTTATTTGCATGAAGTAAAAATCCTTACATTGCAATCACAGTTGTCAGGACACTGGACTTTTTCCTGAGGTGTTTTTGTTGACTGGGGACTAGGTGTGATGTCTTTCTCATTCTCCTCTTTGGGTGTCTCTCCTCTGCGACAGCGTAGATCTAAAACCGTCATTTTCTGCAGAGGCTCATCTGTGAGGTGATCCGGCCCCGTGCATGATCCTAAGAGTTTCACAGCATTCTTCTGTGCCCATTGCCTCAATGGTCGCAAGAAGCAGTTACAGTACACAGGGTTACCTTTAAAATATATAAAACGCATGAGCTAAGACAACACTTAGAAAGTTCCACTGTAGGGCAATACATGTATCTAGCAATTATTTAATTATGGGTATATATGCTCAAAAAAGCATTGAAAATGAGACAATCAGCTGGCAGACCCTCCACAAAAAAAGTCATATAGTGCATCTTTAAGTAAATCGTTTCACAAAATGAGAATATAGTCAAACAGAGCCCGACCTGTGAGGTTGAGGCTGAGCAGCTCCTTAGGCCCCGACAGAGGTTCCAGGTAACGAAGCTGATTGTAACTAACATCCAAATGGGACACAAGTGGGGCCTTGGCCAGTGCATGGTCTGAGAGGTCCTGCAGAGACATGTGGTTCAGATAGAGGTGTGTGAGCTTGGCCATAGAGACAGCCTCCTCTCCAAGATAGATCATAGGGTTGTGGTTCATGTCCAGACGAGTGACCTCAGGGAGCCTGTGAAAAGGACATAAAGCATATTAGAAATAATAATGTAAGATGAAATTTTCCCTATTATTGGAGACTACCTGGTCATTGTCTGAGTTGGGAAAAACTGCAGCTCATTGTGGTCCAAACTTAGGCGGGTGAGTGTGAACAGGCCAGCAAAAGCTTCAGGTGCCAGGTTGTTCAGAGAGTTATGGCTAAGACGCAGCCACTTTATATTGTGGAGACCCTGTATGAATACGGACATATCATATGTGATCTACATAGTAGCATAGTATTTGACAGTTAAACAACAAAGACCTGAAAAGCCATATTGGGCATGTAAACCAGTTGATTGTGAGTAAGTTCCAGCATATTGAGAATGCCGAGCTGAGTGAAGGCACCAGGTTGTATGTCTTCTATGCGATTATGATGTAGTTTCAGCTCCTTTAAGGATGAAAGCCCATCAAAGGACTCCTGAGGGGTATAAGTGATCATGAAAACAGAAATACAATATACAAAATCTATACAATGGTAGCATAAACCATTACCTGATATAAGATGTCAATTTTGTTGTAGGCCAGGTTTAATGAGACCAGACGAGCCAGGGTCCTAAAAGCGCCCTCCTTGACCTTTTCAATGTTACAGCTTTGAAGGTTTAAATGGGTCAGGTATGGTGTTTGCACAAAACTCCCTTTAGGAAGGCTCTTCATGTTGTTGTTTCTCAAGTCTAACTTCACTGTTATCTGTTTCAATAAAGAAACGTATATAAGCTTTTCGTACAAAGATGAACGTTTTAATAAACTAGCATGCATATTTGAAAAATACCTCATCTACAGTTGGAGGAACTTCTGTTAAATTCTTGCCAACACAGGTAACAGTGAGTTTGGTTTTGTCACAGCTGCACATTCTGGGACATTTTCCAGCCTTGACCAGTGTTAATGCCGGAAGTATGACCATAGCAACAAAGAAGTTCATCTGTGCCAAAAAGTCCCTTTTTATAGCTGACTGTACAGAACTATTATTTTTTCTGGTAAGCAAGTATGTTGAAACAAAACACAACAATAACAAAGAAGCAGCTGCCTTACCTTATGAGCTCTGTCACATTAATTATAGCTGAAAAAGCCAGTTCCAGTTCTCTCTTCTACCTTTTTCCCCAAGTGCCTCCACCAATACTGAGGTCCTACAGCCTACAAACAAGGCTATGATACATTCTTCTCCAGTGACCTCTGACTCTGCCGCCCTTCACTGCAAATTAGCACCTCAGCTTTACATTTTCTGGTGCTTTCAATTGGGCCATCTAATAATCAAGGTCATTATTAAATGTACAAATATCTTATTTATATGGTGTAAAAATATTTATATTATTTTGCACCTTTTTTCCTTTAAGGTGCATGGCAGGTTAGGCTACAGCTTTCTCTACAGTACATAATTAAATTTAGCCTAATCTTTTCTAGTTTTGTAGAAAAAAAAGATTGATTTGACAGAAAAAAAGAGTGATTTTGACATACATGTTACCTACCAACCATAGTGTTAACAATGGCCAAAACCTGTCTAAATTACACAGCAGCAATATGACAAATAAAAATAAATGAAAACACCTTTATTTTGTTAAATCAATGTTAAAACTGTCAGAAAAATGCCTTCCTTGTGCATGAATTGTCCCCGTCTTTACAGTGAAATTGATCTCATTTGATGACATCTGGATTCCATTTTGAACTCAGTGCCACTTCTTGTATTGTAAAATTTTTAGACTCCGATACCTCAGATACTATCCCACTAAACAAAGTAATAATTAGAAAAAAGTATTTGCCTGTCAAATGCACTTTAATGCAATTTGGCTTAGTGCAGAATCCCTGTGACAGTTAATAAAATCAAAATAACAAAACAGATAAGATAAAAATATTAAGACAATGTCAAAATTTAAATCATTTTATTACAAAATTTTGTAAACCATTTGGCTCCTCCTTTTATAATTTCATGAAATGCCCTATTTATTTAATATACTGTACACAGAACTTGGTTGTATAAACTTTAAATGTAATAGGCAAAGGTAAATAGAACAATTTACTGTAAATGCAGCTGGATGTGTCCAGGGCTGAAAATATTGGCTGCATCTAACCAGAATAAATTAGTAGTAGATTAGTACATAACTTAATGATAAGTCAAGTCCATTCAAGTGTAGTGGAGAGGCTGGGGGTAAGACGTGTGTTTTTGCACACATGCATACAGATAGTGAGCATACAAATGCTCACTACTGCAGTCCGTCCATTTGTGTGAATCGATGACCTCTGGTGTTCTCAGCTCTGGGAATTCAAACTGTGCAGAGTTGACTGAAGGAGGATTCTTGCATTTCCACATGAGTCAAGAGCTTTGATGTTTC
This sequence comes from Odontamblyopus rebecca, assembly GCA_030686955.1. Taxonomy (NCBI): domain Eukaryota; kingdom Metazoa; phylum Chordata; class Actinopteri; order Gobiiformes; family Gobiidae; genus Odontamblyopus; species Odontamblyopus rebecca. The sequence goes on from CM060667.1 coordinate 26,217,629, forward strand.
TAAAATTCACCAACAGAAATAGATTTGGTTCTTTAGTGTACAGTACCCCAAGTTATACATATACATATTGTATAGCTGGGGTTTGATTAATTTCCTGAAAATCAATTCTATAAACCGAATAAATGAGAAATCTTATGGAAAATACAAGATTTAAATGATTATTCACTACCCCAGGTGCAGAGATGGTGTCCCCTTTCAGAAAAGATTCTTTACCAATACTAGCCATACCAATAACTGAAACAGGAGACACGGCAAATATGATGTTATACCTGGGAGCTTTCTGTTGATTCACGTCCTTACCGGGACATGAAGGCCTCAAGGACTGCCACATTTTCTTTTGGGAAGTAATCTTGTTGAACAACATGTTCTAAAGCCTGAAGGTGTCCTGGAACCACAAGAATAGGCTTCACTTTGTCCTCGCTCTTGAGGAGACAGAAAGAAGGAATGTTGGGTTCAAATGTGCAAGTGAAAAAACCCCAAAAATATCTGATGTTGTTTGAAGTTAGATAAGGCTGATACCTTGATCAGTCCAAGTAGTATTAACAGAGATGATACAAAGCTGAATCCCTGGAATGAAGGGGTGGAATAAGCTTTCTTTAGAAGAGCGTCTGCAAGCAGAAGACCACTTGTGTTGGTGCAATCTTTAATCAATAAATTAGTTTACTATCAGCAGTCATCAAATCAATCATTATATATATATATTTTTAACCAGGACTAAGCCCAGATGTCTCACCAACACTATCCAAAACGGCATCCTTCACTTCTTTGTTGTCATCCTTGTAAACAGAAGAGATCTTTAGGAAGGCTTCTGCGGTTTTCATAGCATCTGTCACATCCACCTATACACACACAGTCAAATATAATTATGTTTATTTCACGCAATTACAACTATATTAACAGTTTGCTGTTTTCTTGTTTACTCGCTGTTCGATCAGATAGGCCCTTCTCTCTCCAAGTTTGAGCAGTTTGTCAGGTGAAGGAAAGCTGAGGAAGGAGGAAACGTCTGGAGGCTTTGGTGCAGAGCTGGGTGTGGAAAACTAGGACAGACAAGAATAAATATCAGTATTTTATTACTCACTACAAATGGTAAACCAAGAGATCTTGACTTTTAGCTAACCTTCTCTTCCTCCTCCTCCTCCACCTCCTCTTCCTCCTCCTCCTCACCATCATCCTCCTCCTCTTCTTCCTCAATTTCCTCCTCATCCACATCTTCTTCATCCTCTTCCTCATCATCATCTTCATCATCTTCTGCCTCACCTTCATCATCACTTAAAGAAAACATGAAAAACAGACTTTCATATTATTTCAACCATAAAGATTTTCCCTTATTATTGGTGTACTCAAATTTGTATTTTGAATGATTCATCCCTGTATGAGTAACTAGGCATTATCCTGCATTTGATGCTTAGGAAATTATTTCTTTTCTTTAAAAAGTTCAGACACAAATGTTCTATCTTCCACTCCTTACTTAATACTTTTTTTTTTTTTACCCAAATATGAGATTCAAATTAGAGGTAAGATCTTAAACCCGAGCCCGAGCCCAACCCGAATTTCGGGTCGGGTCGGGCCTAAAATGTCAATCATTGCTTCGGGTCGGGTCTCTCTCGCTGACTTTTTAAAAATAAATAAACAGTTAAATTCGTGTGCAGAGCATGAGTCAGAGCCAGAGCAGAGCATGCTCTGCGCACATGAACAACGCCCTCTTAATAATCTTCCCCTCCGCAGGTCCGCATGAAATTTCGGGTTTGCTTCGAGCTCGGGCTTGCAAATCAAGTTAATTGGTCGGGCTCGGGTCGGGTCAGGCTTTAATACCCGCGGGTCGGGTCGGGCTGGATTTTTTAGGCCCGATCTTACCTCTAATTCAGATTCAGACTCATGCAGCTAAAACCTGGAACAGTTTCCCTGAACATGTGAGACAGGCCTCTACTCTGACTCTGTTTAAATCCAGGCTAAAAACGGTTCTGTTTAGCTGTGCATATGACTAAAAGGTTTTAAGGTTTTAATTTTCCATTCTGCACTCTACTCTTCTCTCTAATTCTCTCTAATTTAATGTCGCATCTGTATTTTAAAATTTTATGATGACTATTTATGTTTTAATTTGTTTGCATTGTGATTTTAATGTATTTCTTATTCTGTAAAGCACTTTGAATTACTTTGTGTACGAATTGTGCTATACAAATAAACTTTCTACATTCAATACTCCCAAAACACCTAGTGGTTAACACAGGGCTAGATGTACATTATTTTGTAGGTGAATTTATTTGTGACTAATAAAAATGTCTGAAACAGATGTGATGGATTTTGTTAAGCACAGACTTTTCAAATCCCATTTTTGTTTTCAAGTATTATTAACCTATAAAGAACAAAAAAAAGCTAGAATGGGTTTGAAGTGGTAGTAGTATAGTTAGTGAATAGGCAACTTGCATACCTCAGTGACCCTAAAAGCTGGCCCATGTTCATTGCTTCCATAGCATCCTGCACAGCTTTACAACCATCTTCTCCAAGGCAGTTTCCTTGAAACCAGACAAACAAAACCAGAATTGTAAAGTAAAAAAGATAACAATTGAAGAAAAAATGTGATGTGAATTAAGTGTAAGTACCGTTGAGGTCGAGTTTCTCCAATGTGTTTTTGTGTTTGACTGCATGTGCGACTCTCAGAGCTGCCTCTTCTGTGATTTCACAGAAGGACAGATTGAGCTCCTATTCATTAATCCAGAAAAACAAACTTTTACAAATATGAAAACATTAAGCATATTGAAGCAACCATAATTATTCCCTATTTATATATTCACAATATCTTCATACAGAGTAAAGAAAATAATTTATACAGAAAACTATTATAAGGACAATGTTTTATACATCTGATCCTTTTTAAGTTTTTGTTTATAGACAAGAAGACAATTCAGCAGCATCATTCCTAACCTTGAGAATAGGAAGTCCTTCTGAAACAGTTTCTGCAATTGCAATAGCTCCCGCCGGACGCACCAGACAATCACCAAAGTTTATCACCTGAATGCTGCTTAGATGTTTGAGAGCCTGTGAAAGACATTCCATACAGGAGTTGTGTGTTGACATAAGGATACACAAGCTGTCGCAAAGACCATCCATCCATCCATCCATCCATCTTCTCCCGCTTAATCCGGCTGGGTTGGCTGACCCCCCCCTATGAACCCCTCTGCGGGTGGTGAGCCCACAGGAGGGTGGACGTCATAGGGGTGCGGGCATGTTTTGGGTTGATTTTAAACAATTTACCTGTGCCATGGCAATGCCTCCTTTGTCAGTGAAGGTGTTGTCATTAAGATTGAGGATACGTAGATTGGGATTGTGCTGCACAGCTTTAGCCAAGGCTGTTACACCGGGATGGTTAATGCCATTCTGGGGCATGTGAATTTCTTCCAAACTTCCCATTAGCTGAACAAGACATTATTTTTAGTGAAGTTCATTAAACAATTTAAAAGTATTAATATGTTGGGAAAAGCAATTCACACAAACTTATGTTAAAGTCCAAAACCTGAAAAGCTTGAGCAAGGGCAATTGCACCATCATTCTCTAGCCGGTTGCGACCTGCAACAAAGACCTTCAAGCTGAGTGGGCAGCCTTCGACAGTGGAGCTTCTGTGGCAATGAGTCAATGAAGCAGCCAAGATCTACAATACCACCACCAAGAAGCACATTCTTAGTAGATAAATGCGTACGTTCATTTTGTATCTATTATTAAAAATATTTTACTTTTCCACCGCCAATGCCCATTCCACAATTATTTAACCGTAACTCCTGTAAAGTGTAGCAGGCACTGCTCTTTAGCAACTTTTCAATTCCTTTCACTCCGTCAGGTCCAAAGGCATTGTCACTAAGGTCTAGAACAGTCAACCTTGCTCCAGCCAACATCAAAGCATCACCCAGAGAATTCTGTAAAAAGGACAATAAAATAAAATAAGTGGCAATAGTTTAAAAAAAAGTTTAAAATTTAACATAATGAATGGGTTTTTACCAAAGCAGGTGGAATCTCAGAACGGAGGCGGCCAGTAAACATATCACTCCAGTAACATTGCTGAATGAAGATAAAACTGGTGATTATTTGAAGTTGAACTATTATTTACACGTACATTAAAAACATGTTATAAACCTTCAACAAACCTTAAATGTGCTTTTTGTTTCCAGAGCTTTGGCAATTGCCTGTGCTGCCTCCACCCCGACAGTGTTCCCCTCTAGGCGCAGGGCCTGTAACCCCTCAAAGTCCTGGATCTCTTTCACAATCTCCTCCACTGCACAAGAGTTATGTCCATCTCAAAGTGAGCAACATAACCAGGTTTTGTAAAGATATAGATTCATGTCGTACCTGACTGCGCATCATTCAACTTCCGACCCTGGCCTTTATAGCTCAGCTCCCCTTCCTCAACTCCAGCCTTGGCTAGAGAGTCGGCGAGCTGCGCCACAATGTCTGTTGCCATGGTAGCACTGAGGAGAAAGTGGTAAAGCCTACTGAGTATAGAAATTATTGGTAGCTGGATGTGTACTTGATTTTAGCTTTTACCATTAGAGTTGAAATTTCTCAAAAGTAAAATAAAACAATAGGCCAACCTCCTATCATTGGAAATTATTGTTACATCATAAAAAATAGAATAACATTTGTGGTTGAAATTAGGGCTTCAATATTGATTGCAATCTAATGATCAGTTTGAATGGAAGCAAATTGCAAAGGCTCAAATTTAGTACCATACTTTCTAAATTGTTTATGTTGGCAAGTGATGCTTTGTGGCAGCAACAGCATTACTATTTCCTAAAGAGAAACTCAAACAGGAAATAATATCAGTAATACCGGGTAAATATATTCTATAGATTAATGAACATGTGAATTCTGGAAGTTCTGAGCTTTCACATAAGGAATAGGATGAGTCGCTGTAAAACTCCACAGAAGTCATAGGCTTTCCATATATTGAGGTTACAGTGCCTTTGAGCATCTAGTAACTCCCAGTCATATGACATGTATTAAAGATACTACGTTACTTATAATAGGGAGATTTCTTGATATTAAAATGTTTGGATACCACTTATCTATACATCAAGTGACACTACAGAAGGTTAAATCCTATAATACAAAATAATATTTTCAGACAAAATGTTGAACATGGCGGTAATGATGGCAATATTGTAAAAAAGGAAAATGATAATAATTACTTCACGTTATAACATGAGAATAAATTAATTTAGGAAATATGACACTAACAGGTAACCCAGCTCATTGGTGATTACACCTTCAACTTTATATCAAGGACAAAAAAGGCCATTACAAAACCACCATTTTTTGAAAGTGAAAGATTGTCTGTACTATATGAGCACATCAGAGTCAGGTGCACAGACCGTCTATGGTCAGGCGTCAGCCAACTGGTCCAGGATATACAGTGTAGTTACATCACCCAATGCAGTGGTTTACCTTAGATATTATTGACTAGTGACGCACATTACATAAGGACAACACAACCAATAAACTTTAAGCCGTGTGCTATAATGTTTATTAATAATAATTTTAATCCGCAAAAAAACGGTCTCACGATCACGACTGCTACAGCACCACCCGGTGGCTCTGTGACCGCCGCACGACGCTAGCACAGCTCTCCACCAAGTTGCCTGGTTGCAGCTGGGAGAAATGTGAGTGTTGGGTTTTAACACTTATGTGAAATAAACCATGTTATGGACTATTAATGACACATTACTGGGTATCTTAAGCCTTTTTGTTTAGGTTTAGTTGCTCGCAAACCAGAGCACACATAAGTGAGCGTGATTGGATTGGATACTAGGCCTGTCCGCTAGGCTAACCTCGACCACAACGTTAGATTATAAATTAGCTAACTTAATTTACATAATTATGATAACCTGTTTCTAGTCCTCGCAATGAAGCAGTTACGATACAATAATTTGCCAAGTTTAATTACCTCAACACAGCAACTTAGCGAAACACACACGCGTGACACTCCCGCTCGTTCAAAACCAAACACAGCAGAGAATGTCTCAAGGAACACAAACCAAGGTGGCAAGGGAATTGTAGTCCAAAAAGACTACAAATGGGCAAAAGCGAAATGTGAACTGTTGAAAAAAAATCGGCGAATAATGTAACATTTAATAAATCATGTATTTATTACTTGGATTTGCTAATATTTTACTAACTTGAACGTAACCGAAGAATGATTGAACGAGGATACAGTCAATGCGCAGAAGAGAGGGCCTGTGAGGCAGTGCGTTGGGCAACAAAACTCACCAGCGACTAGCTGGTCTGATGCATGAACTTCTGTGAAACGAAACTTACCGTGTCGAGACACGGCAGTAAAAAAAAACACCTCAATTTGGTGATTATAGCAATGACCCTTGGGCATATTTTCACTTTCTAGCATTGAATTTTGTTTTCATGAATCAATTGACTCTGCTGAATGGTAGGTAGGTGTGTCTAAAGTTTTGACGTTATAGCTGCGAGAAAAAATATACGAAAAGAACACGCATGATGTTCTTTTTTATATAGTTGGATTTGCTAAACCATTGCATTTATTAAATGTTGAGTGTTTTAAAAAGTTGCATTTACATTCTCACGTGTCGTCATGCATGCTTTTACCCTCAGAGGAGCAGAATGGACCCTGGCAGGCTCAAGCGTAAAGGGGAAATCAACAAGGCCCTACAATTCATACAGTGCGCATTTTTTCCGCTCCTCTTTTGAAAGTTGTCATTTGTCTCATACTGTATTTTTGCCTAGGTCCTCTCTGGCTTATCCCGACCCTCAAGCTTATCAGGTACCAGCTGTTCTCAGAAATGTTTTCTACCTTAATTATTAGAGTTAGTATACTCCAAAAAGCAGCACGTTGAATTCTAAATCCATTTGATTTGCCTATTTATAATATTGTAGTTTGTTTTTGTCTTATGACCCCAACAACACGATGTTACTGGTGAATATTATGTTACGATTTCTGATATTATTGCACATCATAAAATATATACCCTAGACAACTGTGTAGGCCACAATCATAAACCAATAATACCTTCTTGGCTTGTCAAAACAAAGGTAATATAATCCATTTGTTTCTGTCTCTCTCAGGATTCTTTAACTGGCTTAGTCTGCAACCTCTTGGAGGAAGGGAATGCACTGTTCAAAGACAGAGCATGGGAAGAGGCTGTGAAGGAGTTTAGTGAAGGTCTCAGTGTTGCTCAGTATGCCACCTCAGAAGATATCCATATTCCAGAAGTAGGCCTACTATTGGAGAGCCTATATGTGAATCGTGCTGCTGCATATTACAGTATGGTGAGACAGAGTAATTAACCTTAATAAATCTGTTCTTCAAGACAGATTATCTTTCTACATTGTTGCTATCAGTCCAGCCAAGGCTAAAGCTCATCCCACATTTATGTCGAATGGGCTGTGTCTACTGCACATTTGATGTTTTGCTGTTTTGACTGAGTCACATTTACAGAGGGTGTTGTGCCAATAATGTATAAAAATCTTTAATCACATCCCTCCCCAAAATGGACATGGGTGACATTAATTGAAAGATATCATTTGATAAGTAGCATTCTGTAGACTTGATACTCATTTAAAGAAGAAATAAAAAAAAAACATACATATGACAGGATTGGATCGTTCCTAAATAGTTTTATAATAGTCTTGATTCATCAGAACTAGTATAAGACCGCACCGTCTACTAGAGAAACTAAAATTATTTTGTACTGAAAATTGCTAAAATTGCAGATGCTTACTATGTTAATTACCTGCTATTGTCTTGTTATCCAACAACAAAGAAATGTATTCAACCAGTCATAATGATCATATAAAAGTGCAGCTTGCTTTGATTTGCATTTGACTCACTTTCCTCTAATCAGAATTAGCTCTTAGTCTTAGTCTTGTGAGACCTCCAAATTGTTGTAGAAGTTTTCAGGTTTTCCAAGAAACGGTGGAAGTAAAAGGCTGTAGACCAACTGGATGTCTTAAGCAGGAGAAGTTTATTTACCATCAATAATATGGGCCCAGGGGGACTTGAAAAGTCAATATAGTATGATCCCAAAAGTGAACATAGTTTGATCTTTGAGTGTTCAAGCCCTTTCACTATGCTTCCAAAGGAGGAGGTTTATAAAGCAAGTGTGGGGAGACTATGAAGGCCAGTAGGCCCCAGTTAGACAGCAATATGCCACAATTTAGATTGTGGTATACCAATGGTACGCCAAGAGAATATCCTGGTGTAAATATAGCTTTTGTGAGTCAATGTTAAACTGAGAGATGTACATGGAGGATAAATTACTTAAATTAATTTACGCAAATGTAATTGTCATATTTATGTTTTAAAGTTGTTGAAGGGCAATCTTATTCCTGATACCCAGGGTGAATATGGACGGGGTGTAGAGGATTGTGATAAAGCTCTCTTGGTGTGTAAAGAAAGCCGCCGCGCTCTGTTCAGAAAGGCCCTCTGTCTGAAAGAGCTGAAGAAGTACAAGGAGGCTTACAGCTGCACCACAGACTGTCTGCTCATCAATCACATGGTAAGGAAACTGGCATTTAGTCATTTGAACATTTTACAATTTCTTGTGTTTTCAGGTTACTTCTTCAGGCTAAGTCATTTTCTATAATAATGGGATTGTTGTCCCATTCAGATTTACACCTTACCATTGACCTATATATGCACAGTTTACTGTCAGCTACCTCAAGGCCAAAGCCTAATTGAAGCAGGAAAGACTATAAAACCACATTTTAAATGTCATTTTCTCTTCAGATGATTTTGTAATTTTATATTAGTCTAACTTATTTATACAGATCTTTCATCTTTTAATGTTTATGTATTTAGGACAATCAAGTGAATGAGCTTGCACAGGAGTTGGCCATTCATTTGGGACTCAAGATACGTAAGCCCTATGTCAGTGCAAAGGTAAGGAGTTAATATTCTGTGTACTCAATAGTTAAACAATTAGCAACACAGAAAAGAAAAAAGCTACAGAAAATTACCAAAATAGATTTCAGACCCATAGATGAAAACCAGTCCAGATTTACACTTGTCTTTAAATAATTGCAATGTTGATTACTTACTTGCAACCTACTAAAATAGCTGCCTCTATGCAGTCTAGGCTTGGGAAAATGTTTTATGTATAAAAAAGATGTGTAGATACATTGTATATTGAGATATTAATAATACATAAGATATTCAAGACATATTCATACAGTGATATTAAAATAATTTGGTGGAGCTAATGCTGTCTGCTGTCATCATAGTGGGAATAGATGAACAGATGATTTTGCAGTTAAGTTTAAAACAAGGTTAGTAGATTATACAGACACTTGGACCTGGTATCATTGCTATTTTAGGGCTCCAACAATATGAGAAAAGTCTATACATGTACATCTCAGCATGTCACTTCTGTGTGGAAAGGGCCGAAGGTACATCCCTGCTTTTTATTTCTGCTTCATTAATTGTTCCAAGATTTTTTTAATTTTTATTTTTTTAAGATGTGCACGGATTATACAGGTTCTTGTCCTCTGGCCACAATTACTCAAGGTATGAATACATCTAATTTTCAGTTTGTATCTGATTACACTGAAATCTTCTTTTAAGGCAATACATTTACCATAGAATTAATTTAGTCTTACTATGTTGTCAGAAAACTTCCCCAGCCAAGACCAAACTCTGCCCACAGGCCAGGGCTCCTCTCAAATGGCTGTCTCCTCTGTGCCAGAAATGCCTGATGACTCTGACCTGATGGGAGATGACTTGGACAGTTTACTAGACACCCTCCCTAATGAGCCAGCACCAACTGAGGTGATTTTTCTTATGTTTGATGAATGAATGTTTGAGTTAAAAACATGTTTTTAGCATGATGTAAAGTTACCACAGTTTCCATTGCATTTAATAATAAAATTTTCTTGTGAAAAGTGCTTTCAAATAAGTGCGTGGATATTTTCTGTTTGTTAGGCTAGCTCAGGGATGCCCACACTTTTTCAGCTTGCGAGCTACTAAAAAATTGAAAACATAATGAAGTTAAAATGATCTATCTACTACAAAAATGCAAATTATTATTTTTTTTTATATATTGAGAATTGGTCATGGAGGAACAGTACTTGGACTTAATGATCTTCATGTTGGAAAAGGCTGAATCACATAAATAAGTTTTATAAATCTATCTCCATTTTATCTGATAAATGTTAATTTAAGATTAAAATAAGAGAAGCAAACTGTACTCCATTTAAACACTCTTTTTTTGGACCCTCACCCACAGTTTGAGAACCCCTTCTTTATGATAACTTCACCTGGCACTTTACAGAAAACAGTGAAGAAAGTGGGTACAATTTATCAACCTGTTTTTTCAAGTTCCTAACTGGCATTACATTATCTTACTGGTTTTGCAGTGGTATTTACCAGCCTCTCCAATTTATCAAATAGATATCATCACAAATACAGATGCATTTGTGCACTTTTATTGGGCAAACTTCAGCCACATGTCGCAGTAGGCCTGCTTTGTGCCAACATTGTAACATGAATTTAGGCACGTGCCTGTGGTGCGTGTGGTGTCGGAGTGTCCACAGGCTCCACACAAGTGCTCCTGCACACCGGTACAAGTTTATTGCCAACCACAGTGGCTGTACAACAACATTATGAACTACCCACACTTGGCGATTGATGCATTGGGCAGCACTGGGCTAGCTAGATGTGTAGTGCATTTATACAGTTTTGTTTAGTCAGGCGTGGTTGTGAAAGCTCACCATTTCCCTGTCCTTATCTTACTCTTAATATTTTATAGATCCATCTCCAATCCTTCTCAACCCCCGGTGTGGAGACCTCCTCCAAACACGCTGTCCCTCCTGTCCTTCCTGCCCCGACACCACAGCTGCCCCCGGCCTTCTTTAGCTCGGCTGGCAGCCAGCTCAACTGCCTGGACTCCTTTGCTGCCAGTGAAAGCATGGTTTCCACATTGGATGCTCTTGATGACGTTTCATCTTCAGACAATTTATGCACATTAGATCAACCCTCTTTAATTTTATATGGGACAGCAGCTTCAAATGCTGTAAGGACTTTGACACAAAACTCCCTGAATGATCTTGACTCATTAGACGACCTGCTGCCCTCAAAGGCCACTGCTGCAAAAGAGGCTTCTAAATCAAATAATGACAACCAAAATTATATTGAGGAAGCTTTGGACATGCCTCAAAAGCATGCTACAGCTGGTTGCAATGGTGAAAAGGGGTTAAATGCCATTGATTGCCTTAATTCTCTTGATGCTCTCGACATGTTTCCTTCTACAGAGAATATGGCAGCAGTTGTGGGAGGTGGTTTGGACACACTCTCAGATTTCCAATTAAATGGTAATTTAAAGATGACACTCAGCTGCTAAAATGCAAACCTCTTGTTGCAGACCTAAAACATCTAACATAAGCTGCTTTTTGCAAATTAATTTAAGAACCACTGATTCAAACTTTAGAGACTTTGTCCCAAACATTGAAAAATCATATCCAAATCCAAATAACACAACAACAGATAAATACAACAGTATATTTAGGCCTAAATGGTAAAATGAAGAGCAATTTTGGAGTCAAAAAACCTTATTTTTGTTTTTTGACCTTTGCAGCGGTTACATATTTTAATCATGTTACTGATTTATTTGTGTAACTTCAGGTGAATGTTCTCTCTGTCCTGCACCTCTGAAAACTTCAGTTAAAGAAAGAAATAAGCATTCACCAGCCAAAGGGTCAATGGCCTTGACCTCGACCCATGAGTTTATGCTGGCATGCTCAACTTGTTACCCTCGAACAGGTACATATGTTGTAATGATTAATTTATTTGTTCATTTATTTCAAATGTTAGCATAGTTGACCACTTACATCGGTTGTTTTGAGTATGTGTTTTACCTATTACTGGTTTGGTTAGATTTGATTATACCTGTGAATCTCCCTCACTATTAGGAAAAGGGATTTATACATTTGTTCACAAGCCTGACCTTGTGCACAGCTGTGAGAAAGACATTTTACTATGCCGAGAAAAGGACAGTGTTCTACCCTGGACCAGAGTTCGGCCCATGCCTGTGTGGACATCTTTTACTGGGCCATTTGTACTTTGCAAAGGTAAGAAGAGGTTCAAAATGTACCAGGGGTTTGAATATTTTTCTCAAACTATTGTGGTTGTGTGACAAGTTTTGCTATCTTTGCATATATGTGCACTTTTTACTTTTACTTGGTGTATATGTACAATAATTATGTAACATACTTGATTCTGATTTTGTGTCCAGATTTACTGAAATCTGGAGAACTTGGTTTATGTAAATATGGAGAGAACTGCACATTCGCCTTTAACCAGCTTGAGATTGATGTTTGGACTGAGGAGAGGAAGGGGCGATTTGACCGTAAACTGCTGTCCCAAAAGCCAGCTATGACGCAAGATCCTGTCAGTGGCATCATACAGATTCTTCTGGAAAACAAGGGCATCTTTATCTTTCTATGTGGGGTATGTTCATGACTTTTACATTATATATATTTTTTGACCCATAGGCCCAGTACTTACCTCTGTAAATTCAAATTGACAAGTTCTTTTAGAAGCAGAAAGCTTTAAAATGCACTGGATCTTGTCATTTGAACAGGCTTCAAATTTTAGATCTTAACTTACAGAAAACATGTGAAATATAATGTAATGATTTCTTTCATATGTATGTAGGCATGCTTTGACTGTAAACCTACTATAATAAGCAAGCGCAGCAGAGATGATGACGCTGTCTGTTCTAACACAAGTGTTCGACATCTGTTTGATGCCAATAAGTAAGTCTGTTTACATTGTAAGCCAATAAGTAAGCCTGTTTTCTGTGTGTTTATACATTTCCTTGCTTTGCACAATAGATGCTTGGCATTTATGATGAGGAACATCACAGTGAGGTACAGAAAGGTCCGCCCTCTACACATGCTCTGCCATTTGGATTTATGTCGTCATTGTATCAGATATGGATGTCTATTGGGTGATGAGTGCATGTTTGCTCACTCCGATGTCGAACTCAAAACATGGAAACTACAGCGAGAGACTGGTCCTCTATCACTTTGTGCAAAGGATGACATATTTCACAGATTGAAAGCACTAATGTTATATATTATATTATGTGTACAGGAACCACACCAGAAGAGATAGTTAAAGTATCCACTAATTACTATGAAAAACTAAACAAAAATACAAGCAACCAACAAGGCAACAAAGTAAGTCACTTTAAGAGCATTGTATTGTCTACTTTTTTCTTCCTTTGCCATGACATATTGCTATTGTTGCAGCTGTCTTTGGGTCCAGGAAAACCAAAAGGAGGAAGGCCTAAGGACTGTCTCAACATGAGGATGAGGTTTGTTTGTGGTCACTGCTGGCGTGATGGAGTCACAAGTGACCCAGACAAGTCTCTCAAGTATTGCTCAGCTAAGGCTAAACATATGTGAGTATAATTAACATAATGATCCAATGTATGCTGAAAAACATGGTCATTTGGAAAATAATTTAGTCTAGTCTATTACTCAATACAAATACAAATATGCTTTGGTGGCTCCCTACAGGTGGTCTAAAGACAAGAGAATATTGCTGGTGAAATCCTTGGAGAGAGTTAGAAGTAAATGGGTTATGGTCCGAACACTGCCACACTGCAAGCATTTCCCATTGCATTATGATGTACCCATGACGTTTTATTCATTCAGTATTAATTTTATTTGTCTTTGTTGGCTATTTTTGGTCTGAAATCTGTATTGGCCATACTCTACTGTAGATATGTCATCGAATATTGGACAGAGGAAGATGTAACGTGGGGAACTGCACATTTGCCCACAGTCAAGAAGAGAAGGAAATGTGGACTTATATGAAGAATAATAAATGTGAGTAAACATGCAAAAACATTTGTACTGTTAATATGTTTGTAAATATTGGAATACGATCACAATTAACAAATTTGTGGCATTTGCAGTAGTGGATATGCAACAAGTATATGACATGTGGCTAAAATTAAGCACTCTGAACCACCAAAATGAAGAACCTGTTGTAACTCAGCCTTCTTCTGAAGAGAAATGCATTGTGATGCCAACAGACTATGCTGAGCCAATGGTTTGTACAATATCTATATTCACAAAGCTGCTCACATAATACAAATGTGCACAATTAGGCTACATCTTAATGTTTGCATATTGAGGACACAATTTTACACAATATGAATAGATGGAAGGATGGAAAGACATGCCATGCCTCATTCTTATGCAGATTTAACTACTACTGGAGGCTGCATTAGCACTAATTACAGTATTTTAAGAGTTATTTTGATTTGGCTTTTGAATCTGGAAACCGAATGTGAAGAGCTAAACCTGATTTCTGGTTGGATAATTATTTGTAAAAATAAAATGTAAGCATATAAAACTTTTTGAAGATGTTAAATGTTTGTAATTTCAAACAAGAAAAGTTGTGTTTACTTAATAACTGGGGACAAAGTTAAGGGATGTATATGAAATATTCAATAAAGTTCCTACATACATTAAAATGTACTTTGTATTTTTGGTTTAGGATGGCTTTCACTGCAGACTTTGTGGTAGACATAGCAACAGTGAAAGACAGTGGCAGCAGCATATCTCCAGTGAAAAGCACAAAGATCGTGTGTTCAGTTGTGATGAAGAAGAGAAAGCCCTGACATGGAATTACAGATTCCCAGCAAAATGCTTTGACCTCTGCCCCAGGTAGGACTATTATATCGATTCAAATCAAGCTGTGCCAATGTCCGTCATTTTACACCTGTATATACCTGTGTACATTTTCCAGGCTGGATGATGACTGTCCTGATGGCATGAGCTGCGACTATGCCCATAGCCCAGATGAGCTGCAAGAGTGGATTGAGAGAAGAGATTTCCTCCGACGTAAACTAGCCAGAGCCAGGGAGGATATGCTTATAATGCCTGATGAGTCTGACTTTGGAAAGTATAACTTTCTTCTGCACGATTGATATTATTGGCTACTTTCTTGGCTGTAATCATCTATCCCAAATATTTACACCTTACAATTGTGTAAGGGCCTCTGATACTCACAGGATACACTTATTAATGTTTTTGTTGACTTAGATGCATGAAACATTTATAATGGCTTCACATACTCAGTTATATCAGCTTTGTTACACACTTGCTGAATTCAGAGGCAACAATTCTGGTTGTGGTATTGACAGATATTGTTCATAAGAATCACTAATCCTTTTCCCAGTTTTGTATTCCATGTTTTTAAAGGCTTCAGCTCTTGCATAAAACTGATCTCATAACGATTTTGAGTTCAGTGTTCCCAAACAAATAAAAAACAAACAAACACTGTCATTAAGTCCATTTGTTCCATTTTAATTGATCAAGTAATCCTTGAGCAATTTACGTTTCTTAACTTTTCTTACCACCCTAATGTCACAAGATGGCGCTATGTAGTAGGTTTGTATTATACACGTGCCGTAGGTCGTAGAGTGAAATGTGCCACCCTGTTCTACAGCGCAGTTGTTTTGATTCTCTTCACTGGATCCCGCCCACTTGGTGCTCATTGGTCTTGTGTAGTAACTAATAGTACTAATACTACTCACGCTGTAGCCTGTTATATGGGCGTGGTTTTAGTGCTCATTACAATGCAAGTTGTACGGACACATGGGTCCCGCGGTACAACGAGTAAGACCTGCTGTAAAGTTAGTTCAAAGTCTTGGAAGTCTGCAGTAGAGGCCTTATTTCTTCTAAATTCAAGCATCAAGGACATTTTAACATCATGACAACTGCAAGTCAAATCCTTTTTGGAGACAGAAGTGATGTGTCTGATCTGCTGAAGTGCCTAGCTGAATATCCCTTTTCATTCCCTTCCTTGGAGGATAATGGTAAGAACAAGACCCTTTCTGTTGACATTAATATTCCCAAAGCGTTAAAATGTGGCACTGGTCGATTCATAAGAATGTCTGTCTGGTGTCAGTTCTTGTGCTTAGACAAATTGATAGTGAGTAAACACTGCACTGATTGATAGTTTGTACATCTCAACGTATACATACTGGGATAAACCATAAGACAAGCTATTCACGTTCAGCAGTTGCACTTACAAGTTTTGACTCGGTGAAAGTGCATCAATTGGCCAGTAGAGGACATTATAATCACGCGTCATCATAAATCCATTTAATTAAACCTATCTTGCGATACCAGACACAACCCTTGTTTTTTTAAATGCTAACTTTAGTAACAACAGTTTAATTACTAATAAGTCTAAAAAAAAAAAAAATTAAACACGTGGATTAATCTACTCCTTTTCACATCTGATCCACTCTGGGCCAGCATGTATATTGCTGCTGCATGTTCTCATGCATTTTGTAACTGCTAAGATTTTGGAGTATTTGGCTGATGGAGGTCACAGTGGCGCGCTGGCATGTAACCCTTTAATGACCTGCTGTGTGGTTTGCACATCGTGTTCCTGAACCCAAATATTCTCCTCCCGCAGGTAGTGAGACTGCTCTGCGCCCCTTTCACGGAGTACATGTTGTGTTCATTTTAACTATTATTGTTAGGCTATATTTAAATAACCTAATCGCAACAACAAAACTGGGCTACTAATAAAAGTAGTTATTTTGAATACCGTCACTGCTCACCCAGCGCTGCACTCAGCTCATGGTACACATGTGCAGGATCTGAAATCACGCCCCTCGACAGCTTGTACCTTCACGTGACCATGGTGGGGTACTGCACGTGTATGGCCACGAGTCTCTCCTGAAGGACAGAACAGGAACTTAAACATTGGCGGTGCAGGGCTGGTAACTAGCTATGCTGACTAGTTACCGCTAAGCTTAGTGCATTTTAACCGCTGTGTTCTATGACTTAAATGAGCAACAACAGGGTGATTTTTGCCAAATGTCCCGATCACTTTTCCGAATGTTTTTTGAAATGGCAAACCCAATTGTTTTTCTTTGTTTCGTGTTCAGCTTATAATATGTTTACTTCATCACAAAGGGTTCTGCAGCATTTGCAAATACAATACTGTGCTGCAGAAACAGACACTTGTTTAGAGAGTTGAGAAACAAGCCAATCAGCTGTGGTCTCCGTGTGTGGGCGGGGCCACTGCGTGTGCTGAAAGACCACTGGATGGACTCTGTTAGTGGCGTTGTTTTGTCGCCAGAAAAGCGTTAACGGTGACAAAGAAGGATCATTTAAGCATTGTCCACTTCGTGTAAGTAGCCCAAAGCCGCGTCGTGCTTGTTAATATTAAAAACTTGTGAGAACATTACGGCCGGTGTGTTCTTCGGAAGCAGACGGAACAATGCCTGGCAAAGCCGCCGTGACAGTGGCCATTAAACCAAGCGGTCCTGCGAGTACCACGGGTCCACAAAAGTCTTTTCCATTCGCTTTGAAGAAAATAATGGACATCCCCCCTCCAAATATCTTGGAAGAAGTCGACGACGGTAAGCCAGTTGTGCATTGTGTAGTCCACTATATCGTAGTTACAATTAATCGGCTTTAATCCTGTCTTCAATCAAATCGGATGAAATTGTGTATTAAATGGAGAATGTGTGTGTATATATATATATGTATATATATATATATATATATATATATATATATGTATATATATATATATATATATATATACACATATATATACATATATATATATATATACACATATATATACATATATATTTATTCATAATTATATTGAGATCTGATGTGTTTTCAAAGTGTTCCTTTAAGTTATAGTTCGAAGTTAGTAAGTTTTATAGTTCGAAAACTGCGACCATTGACAAAGACACTTAAGCTGCACATGCCGTGGTGTTGGATGAGGCCAGTCTCGTTGGAGGATACAAGAAAATCTGAAAAGAACAAAAAGTCCCCACGCTGCCTTTTGCAGTTTGGCATCCAATGCACGTATTACAGCCTTGTTAATTAAGACATATAATGCTTTACATGGTTTTTACGTCAATATGTACAATCAGTAATGAAACTGGTGATATTTAAATCTAAATAACAAAAATGTTCCTTTTTTTTCTTTGATTTAATGTACATGTTTTGTGTTGACATTTGCCACTGACACGAAACATGTTGTCATGTTTTTCTTAAATTTCCTTATGCATGCTTTTATGGAAATCACAAAATGGATTTGTACACCTGTGTTTGGTACAGAAATCGAGAAAGAAAAGCTGGGCTCTTCAGAGGATGTGGATGGGGGCGTGGCTGGAGGTGCCACCACTGGTGGTGCTTCCAGAGGCAGTGGTGGTGGTGGCAGTGGAGGGGTGTCTGCTTCCCTGACCCCAGCCATTTGGGACAAGACCATCCCCTACGATGGAGAGACATTCCACTTGGAGTACATGGACCTGGATGAGTTCCTGCTGGAGAATGGTATCCCTGTGAGTCTGGAAGAGGAGGAGCTGCAGAAGACTGTGAGTGGAGGAGAAGGCAAAGGAAAAACTGTTCCCAAGGTTACAGCTACTATAGGCACCAGCAGTACTACTACAACTGCTGCTGCTGTTGTCCCGACTTCAGTAGCATCTCCTACTTTAGAAAGCACTTCTGAGCCAGAAGAACCCATTACTGTTACTACACTACAGCCAGCCAAGATCGAAGAGGAGGAGGAGGAGGAGGAGGAGGAGGAGGAGGACACGGACACACCGGACCAAACAGAAGAGACACTGACTGAGCCATTGACAACAAAAGCAGCAGAAGTAAAGGAAAAGAAAAAGGGTACATTAAGTATATGCTTTTTATTTTATCAATTATTCATGCATTTTGTTGTTTCTTACTATAATTATGGAGCAATTTACTGCAAGTAATTCTACTGTGCACAGAGAGCAGCACTGGAGACAGGAATACACCATCGCCCATTGACCCAGATGCTATTGAAGTGGACATTAACTTTCAGCCTGATCCCACTGACCTGGTGCTGTCCAGTGTACCAGGAGGAGAGCTTTTTAATCCACGCAAACACAGATTCTCTGATGAAGATCTCAAACCACAGCCAATGATTAAGAAGGCCAAGAAGGTGTTTGTTCCTGACGAGCAAAAGGTTGTTACAAGTACATATAAACAGTCACATGTTTTAAGTAATGGATGTATCATCAGACTGTTCTAAAATTTACAAAAAACATAGTAGTAGTATTTTCTAATGAACTGGCAGTATGTTTTTATGAGAGGTGAATGTGCTGTTTATGAAAGGGATTTCCCATAAACAAAACCTTTACTGACTAACTCCACTTTTTTTAGGATGAGAAATACTGGTCGAGAAGGAAGAAGAATAATTTGGCAGCTAAACGTTCCCGAGATGCACGTCGGCTCAAAGAGAACCAGATCACAGTGCGGGCCTCTTTCTTGGAGCGGGAAAATGCAGCTCTTCGACAGCAAGTGGCAGAGCTCCGAAAGGACTGTGGCCGCTGCAAAAACATCCTGGCCCGCTATGAGGCAAAGTATGGGCCGCTGTAAAATCTGGGAGATCAGTTTAGGAAGTATCAATGAGACATAAGCAGAACACCCTTCCCCGCAGTATCCAACACAGACACAAACACCAAGGGAATCTAAATTTTAGCTTGGCTGATGCCCAGTGACTGTTCCTAAGTTTGGGACACAGGGTGGCAGGGTGAGGCGGTCTGTGCGGAGCGCCTGATTTCTACTTGGGCTAGTGAGAGCTGACAATGGCAGATTCGCCCATGGTCAAAATCACATGGAAAAAAGGTTTATTAAGTTTTGGAAAGCAATGGTTAGTTCAAATTAGAGCTACAGCAATTGAAACAACAGTTTTAGAAAGCATGAGTAATTTAGAAGTCGAGTCACACCTTCACTTTTCTTAGAATAGTTGCACTTGTGTTTGTGTGTGCACTTCAGTGTCCAGGATAGAGGCTTCCAGGGTTCTTGTTTTACAGGTGACAGAGTTAGGTTACATTTAGGAGCTTAGGAGACAGTGGTGCTCCAGGCCTGAGGAGAGGGCAACAGAGAGCACAGTGTGTAGGTTCAGTTCTGTTATAGTTCTTCCACTTTGTGGTTCACATGGACACTAAACAGGCGAAATCTACTGCACACAGTCCATGTGTCTAATCCATTTTGCACTTACTCTTACACAAACTGTGGGTAATAGGGTGGCAGGTGAGGGTATAGCTATACTTTGTTGAATGCCACTGTAGCAATTCTGGGGGAAAAACATGCATGATCTAGAGCTCAGAGCTACAGCTTTCACTTTTTTACATATCTCAAATTTCTTCCAAAGCCTCACACATGATAGATCACTTTACAAAGAAAAATATTTTTTGTCAGTTTGAACTTTGTATGTATGAAGTTCTACAGGGCCCTCACAGGTGGAGGGATATGTTAAAATGAAGGAAATGTTTATTTTACTGCACATTGCAAGAAGAGGGTGCTTCAGCCACTGTCTGCCTTGACATGGTGTAGTGAAAGGTGGATCTTTATTTTTGCAGTTTTCTGCTTGTAAATATTTTGAGACAGGGATGCAGACTGTGTCTTTATTAACCCAATACTATTCCTTTATATTTGCCAAATAGTCAATGAGTGCTGTATTTATTCTGATGGTAATAACACATCTGTTGATTGTGATGTAAAACAATGTTAGATTATTCCTTTATGGAAGAATACATTCACTGAAACCAATGTTAAAGCAGGGAATTCAATGGATAAACTGTGCTTTTAGATGTTTGTTTTAAAACAGAATTATAAAGTATTTGCTACATTAACATGAACTCACAAGGACAGGGACACCCCTAATATCTCATCACAACACTTCCTTTTGGCTGGATCAAGGTGTAGGAGGGCTAATGGCAAGGAGCACATCAAAAGCACCATTAGAGGCTTTGGCAAAGTTGAATTCAGTTTGCTAAATGGACTGAGGTTTGTATCTAAATTAGTAAAAATAAATGCATAACTGACTGTTAAGGGACTCTGTTCAAAGTGTCTTTAGGTAATAGAGATTTTTGTGGAGCAGTTTGCTCGTGCTCATAACCACCTCAGTCATGAACAAAATTACCATGGCAATAATATTCAGCTATTTATGCTTGTTTTATTTCAGTGATGTCGTATGTAAAGCTGTCATGTGATACTAAATAGAAATGTCCCAAAGTCATTTATGCTTCCAGTTGCTCTATTGCTTGGGATTGTTATGCATGAGGCCCAGATAGAATTTGTCTTTTGCTAAATATTTGACACCAAGTGTACTTAAAGTCTGTAATCATCACTTAAACTAGATGCAGTTTTGATGAATACACCAATGGTCTTCTCTCTGAAAACATCTATGCCACGTATTCCTGATAATGTGTGCTCCATTTTGGATGAAGGCTGCATCTTTTGATCACTGTGTGGATTGTTCAACGTTTACTCAGCGTACATTTTATATATAACTAGATGTACTGAACCTACTGGTTTGTGTCACCTAATAGATCCTATAGTATTTTTTTTTCAATGTTGCGTTTGTTGTCTTTGATTTCGTGTTGACATTCAGACTTGAAACAGATTATGTTTTATACATCAGTGCTGGTGATAACTACTGACATGTTGATGGATAATATTGCAGAAAACAAAAACGGTGAAAGGCAAGTAGCAATCTTTTAGATTTAGGTTTCAAACTAGAGGTTTTCAGTTTTAAACATGATAACCTGCATTTATATGAAAGAAAATGCGCTTTTGGCAATCATCACATACGGCTTCACCTTTAAAACATTTGTTCTACCTTTATTCTTAAGGTAGTATGACTTAAGAGCAGCTAATGAGTGATTTAAAAAGAATATTTGAACCATCTCAGCATAAAGCAAACTGCAGCTCTTATATTTTGCATGCAAGTGGTGCCTATATGTTAATATGTTTTTGTCAGGTTTTCCTCTAATGCATTGTAGGCATTGGTGTCGGGTGCTTGTTATATCCTAAATATGTTTACTATTTTGAAAGTAGCCCCTGGCAAATATTGAGTATTATTTTGGATTGATTTTCTTTTTATGTATTTTCCATTGTTCTGTGTAAACTAGGATATGTGCTTTTCCATGCTCTATCCTGTATCTTGTATTATGCATAAAAAATAAACTAAAATTTAATGACCTTCTGGCTGCTAATTTGACCTTCATGATCCAAATCGCTTAGCAAGGGTGAGCTACAGCAAAGAAAGAAAATAATGACATTTCTTACAGTGGAAATTTCATCCAATTTAAGAATCTTACACGGTTCAACCCATTACATTGAGTTGTGATTTGTGGTTTTCCTCACTTGGCTCATCATTATTCCAGAGGAGTAGAAGATGTTGCGTAATGATCTCCGACATTGGGGAGCACTGTTGCGTAACACTGGGATGCAGCTGCAGCATCCAGCCCCAGCATGGAGCGGGTGGGGTGGGAAAAGAAAGGAAAAGCGAGGGACAATGATAAAAGGGAGGGGCTCTGAGAACGTCGCTGACAGGAGGAGGGACGACGGGAGAGGATGCTGCGTAGAAGAGACTGGGATGGATGTAGTCTGATGGATACACAACAAAAGAAAGGGCGGGACTATTAGGCAATGATGATAACACGAGGAGGGGCCCACCCTATGTGTACCCTACACTGCCAAAAAGCTTTCAGTCTTGGAGAAGAATCCACTCACAGCGATAAATGATGAAACGCAAAGTAAGACCCGCTAGGCTTGAGTGTGTGCAGCTGAGGTGGGCGGTTTAACCATACTGTGAATTAGGCCAGTAGTCTAGAGTTTTAAATTACTCTGAAATGTAACGATTAGTTTAACCTTGGGAAATGCTGGGCTACTCCTAGTTTGTGTTTAATGTGCACATAAACTCACAATCACGCCATAGGCTTATGCTTTCCATGCTTCCTTTTGGAGGTTTCTTTTATTACAAACTTTAAAAAAAATCTGATACAGTATAAACTGCAGTATTAATCCCCCATCCTAGAGGGGCTGCACAGAAAACAGGTCATTGCATTTCAGTAGTGAACATCATACACATCAGGTAAAAAATAGGGAAAACATTAACAAAATACAAGCAGTAAATGCATTATTATTTAGTTAAATTGCTCTATTTTGTTTATTTTTAAATCTTAGAAAATAAACATTTACACATGAAATATAAGCAAAAGACATCTCTATATAAAAGAAAATCTCTAATCTTTGCCCAATTTGTTTTCAACCCTGACTGTAAAAACTTGTTTAATGTGGTTTTTGAATACATTAAATCTGAGTCACTTTAGAAACTCCTTGAAACTATAAACAAATGCCTGCATGCAGTGTACTAAAATACAAATGAGCAATATGTTTCAGCCCAGGCCATCTTTACCAGGGTCAGTTACCTACATATGTCCAGAAATCCGTCTAAACCTGCTTTACAGAGACGAGGTAGTACCTCCAAAAAAACTTCTAGGGCCACTTCAGCATTGCATTAAACTGCATAAATGTAATCATCTTTATAAAGCAAAGATAATTTCAGTAAATGGGATTGTTAAGTGTGACATCAACACAGCTTGCTTGGGTCCAATGGTTTTGAGTTGTTCCATAGACACACAAAACCAAACCTGTTTCACCCTAAATATCATTGGGTATGCACATTTCTACAAGTGATTGTTGTAGCATTTTTATATTTACAGTCTCAGTAAAAAATATTTTTGATAAGTTATGTCTGAAAGGATTTCCAGAGAAAAGCTAATGTAATGTTTTTTACTGTCAAACATTAAATCAACATTGTTCAAAACCCTGGAACAGGTTAAATTCTGCCAAAATGCTATTATAGTAAATGAAGCTGGAATTCCACTGGACCCAGAAGGAGGGTTATGACATCATCACTTAAGTCTCATAGATTATGGCTATAATATTAGGACCACGAAGTAACTAGGCATAATCAGGCGGAATAATCAAATGTCAAGAATGCATTTGAAAGATCATGAATGCACTTGAAAGGGGCCTAAGATTCACCAAGGAATTATTTAGTACAGTATAGTGTATTGGGATATTATTTTGGTTTTAATGGACTGCACATGAGAACATGGAGTGGTGTAGTCAGAATGCAGTCATCCTTTCCTTCACAAACCCATTGTAAACATTCATAACTCATTTCTAATCTCCTTCAAGAGTGAATACATTAACCTGTCTTATTAGACAAATGCTGTACACGGTACAATACACATTCAATACTTTATTCTATACATCTTTATTGTCTTGTTTTGCATATATTCACGTATTTTTTGTTGAAAAAATAACCTCAGCATGTAAGAAACTAAACAATGACTCTTAACATAAGGACTGCGGATATATACATTTTCCAGTATTTTATACGTGTACAAATATGAGTGGTCATTAGCAAAAACAAAAAAATAGAAAAAACACTACAAAGAAAAATACATTTCCCATTGCAATCATAACATGTGTCAACCCCCTGGTATTACAAATAAAAGTTGCATGACTGCATGCATATGACAAACTGTCACATTGCAAAGATCAGTGAGCACAAGTCAGGGGTCGTAAATAAAACATTTACAAGTACAAATCTTTACTGACATCTTCTCACCAGTGTGATGCATTGAATACTTTTAGAATCTCTAAAGCATTTAACGACAGCTAAGTGAGTGTGCATTACTGAGCTGAGGGCGAGGGCACGAGGAGCCCAGTAATAAAGTGCTGGAAAGCTTAAACGGACATCTGAGGGTCACTCTTGCCACCAGAGACAAAACTATCACAAGGACCCGGCCAGTAAACATACAACTCACATGTGTCAAAACACAGTAACACAGCCCATGAGACATTCAGGAACATTCACCTTCACTACATCACTGTCACCGAATACATTTTTGTATAAAACTAGAGGAATTTCAAGAAGGGAGAGAATAGAGAGAATAGTGTGTGCCTTTGGCTTCAATACCATTTAAACTGAGAGGAAACGTGCTCTGGATTTTAACGTGGGGCTCTCTCAGCTTATCCACCCTGAGCAGCGTTGAGGCAAGGCTCCCTTCGGTCGCTCCAGCCCTTTGTATTTGCCTCAGTTTCTCCCCTGCTACTCTATACACCCAGGAACCACTCTCCTTCATAGTCAAAGTCATGCTAAGCCATTTATCACAATCCCTAATGCTCAGCCATAGCTTCTTCTGCCCCTCCCCCTCCATTCTTCTGCCTGTTCACCTTCACATGCGGACTGAAACCATGCGAACATTTCCCTGCAAATGTCCATTTGCACAGATATATATCGAATTATGACTGAGGTATCAAAACACGTTGCAGTGCTAAATTGCTTTTCATATTCAGTTTTCCTAAACTGTCCCTGATGCAATTTCCCTTGACAGGTGGACTACATTCCACTTCATCTGCCGTCCACAACATACTGCACCCTCTCATTTAGGCCCATGTCAATACTAAAACTGCTCTGAATATGTAATATGAAAGTGTGCCTGTGGTTTCAAGGAGAAGATGGCCACTATGAACACTGAGGATTGGAACCCCATCAAAACATAACAAAACAAGAACAGCAAGGCAAGCAGAGCTCCACTCACTGTATTTGTGGCAAGTAGGGCAGAGCAGATTGCAGAACAAAGTGCTGAGCTTTTTCCACAGCCGTCACTCACTGCAGGACTTGGCTAGGTCATTTTTCACAGCATGACAGTGCAATGCAAAATGGAGGGTAGACTAGAGCCGGGTCCAAGAAAACAAATCTCCATTAACATTCAATAGAAATCATAAACAAGGATCTGGCAACAAGTCAATGCAGAACGGAAGGTGCGTTCCCACCCGCTCTTATGTTGCTCACAAAAGCATGGCTGCTAATAAATGACAAAGTGCATGGGGTGAGGTGGGGGGTAAACGGGAACAAAACAAATCGGTACTCTCAGTTATATTGTAGATCAGTAGTAAAAGTAATCCTAAACTTGCATTGGTATTTCAATTTGTTAGAAAAAATAAAAAATAATCTGAAGTTAGTGTCTTAAAGTATTGTCAAATGAAGGCTTAGTTGGCCAGCACTACAGGCTGGAAGGATGGGCTAGGATACTGCAGGTTGTAGTTTCCCAAACCATCAACAAACGGCGGCTTCTCGACATAAGAGATGGGGCCACCTCCACTTCCTATGATGCCCACGCTCTGAGTTGGAGGGGGGCTGGAGAAGGGGTCAAAGGGCGGCTGGTTACTCACTGCATGAGGAGGCTGAAAGGGGCTAGTGTGAGCTTGCATGGGCGAAGTGTCACTCTCAAAGTACAGCTGGCCTGGAGATCCAGTGTAGATGAACTCTTTGGCGTTGGGGGAGAGCTGGCTGGGCATGGCTCCACCCAGGGAATGCAGGGACAGAGACAGTGGCTTGTGCTTGAGCAGCTCAGGAGCAGAGAGAGGAGGAGAGCGGGACAGCATCCTTGGGACAGGGGGTACAGTGGGAGGTACACCCCCGCTACTCTTCTTCATCTTGGTGGAACCAAATTTAGTGGCAGCAAAGCTAGCGGTGGTGAAGGTGATAGGCTGTGGTCGAACTGACTGCTGAGTGGAGAGGTAGGGCAAGGCGATGGGGGGAGAGGGAGTGGAGGTGTTCGAGGAGTGAGGTGCCAGGTCAGGAGGTGTACTGGAGCTTGGGTAGCTGAAGAGTCCATGACAGGAGGTGGGCAGTGGGGGAGGGGTGCTGCAGAGTGAAGGCAATAGAGTGGGTGATGCCTGACTGCTGATGGGCACAAAAACCTGAGCGTCTGGGTTAAAGCCTGCACTCTTGTTCTCTTCAGCCTCAACATCTCCTTTAGCCTCCGTCATGACACCCTCGGGAGCCTCTCCATCACAGCCCAAGCCAGGGGGGTCCTCCAGATACAGTACCTTCACAGGCCCCTTCTCACCAATCTGGTATGAGACCTCGTATGGATCAATCCACACACTAAGCTCTGCAGGGACATTTGCCCTCACCTCCTCTGTGTCCAGCCCACTCCTCTTGGCAGCAAGCTCCACAACAGGGTCTCGAGGAGCCCCCAGGTGAAGGCAGCGGAAAGCAGAGCCGCGGAGAGGTGCCTCTGGATACCAGTGCCCCTCAAAACGAGACACCAAGATCCTCTCCAGCTCCTCACCAAACAGGTCTGCTCTGCGACGAGGCAGCTTGTTGTAGAGGTATGACACAATGAAGTTGAGGGCCACCTTGACTTCCAAATGCATGACTGTGTCACCGTCCCTTGGCAGCTATCAGACGGTGGTTCTGAACAGTGGCAGAATTTTTTTTCCCCCTTAGACTTAAACTATTATGTGGACTTCAATGATCGTCATAGTAAAGGCACTCCAAAAAGATCCTCAGGTCCCAACTGCGAAAAAAAAGAAAAGAGAAAAACTGCATTAGCCAAGGACATTAGACACACAGTATATTCATGGGATGCGCAGCTAGCTGAGCTATACACAGTGTCCATATTTGATACACAATATTCACAAAGTGGTGTCTAAAGATGAAAAGTGAAATAATATCCTACAGATGACATCTCAGAACAAATTTATCTTGTGGAACTGATCTTATCCAAACATGAACAAACCAAAAATATTGGTGACCAACATCCAAATGAACAGTGATTAGATAATACATTGTTTTTTTGTTTTTTTTTTATTAAAAACTAACAAAAAATAAACAAAAAATAAATAATGCAACAAAAGCTATTGTAAAAGCTCCATATTATTTAAAATTTTAAGTGAGCTACATGATGTCCAGATGGACGTAACAGATGCTGCCTGTGTTGTAGGCTTCATAATTCCTTTATAATCTAAATGAGATCACAACGTCTTTGCTTTCCCATAGCCACGACAATCTTGCATCAGGAATCGAGTCACATAAAGCAATAAGAAGAAAAGAAACATCAAGCTCATGAAAAACTGGTGTAAAATGGCAGGAGAGTTGGTCAAGCCTATTGAACACAATTTCCCACCATGCAGTGTGCACAGAACACCCCTCCCCCTTTGTCACACAAACAATTCAGTTCTTTGCCAGAGAGGGATTCTGCAGCTAAGATTAGAAAGACATCTGATCACAGACAATTTCAATGTAAATGCAAATAAAGCTTGTATCTGCCTGGTGTCGGTTATGTGCTGTGTAGCTGAGCAAAGATGTGATGAGACTTCCTTCTCCTCAGTAACAGAAGGACCTAAAGAAAATCATAATGTGCTGTACTGTGCTGTACCTCCCTCTCCATTCATTTGGGTTCAAGGTGGAATAAGCATCACAAGCAGGAGCTATTATAACGTAGATATGGCACAGCAACCAATAGCATTACTGCTTTCCTGTGCTTATTATAAGGCAACAGCCCTGTTCAATGTCATCCAATGACAAAAGAATAGCTTACCTTAGATATGCATGCATTCCACTGTCAATAAACCACAGCCCACAACGTCGGCAATACAACATTGACATTATTGCTATGTGTGGTGCTGTCACGGTGTTTCTCATCTTAGCTCTCATTCAATTGCAGACCTGCTGGAGTTATAGTATTGTTGGCATCTACAATAGTTGGAAAAGCAATGGCAGATGCTCCAATTATTCATGTTTACATGCATTAATGATGAGTGTTCCTAGTGCTGGTACTGTGCCCTTCAATGTATTTATGTAGAAGAGCTACCTCAACACTAAAAAAAATATCAACAAGATCATAAAACATGGAGGCAACAACAGGGTTTCTGTTTTTGCTCTTCTAAACGAACGGTGCAAATCTAAATGTAAATGCATTTTATCCTGACTCTTTTATTGTAACAACCTGGACTGTCATTACCTGAAAGGCTATAACATAATGACTCATGTTCATGCTGCATATGGATGAAGACTTGCAGATTGGATAGACGACAATAAATGAGGCAGCAAAGCAATACTAGCCGTATGACAGTCAGCAGGTACAGGACCAAACTGTAATGTTTTCATGTAAACAAACATTTAAAAAACGGTATGCGTAAACATAAATGGCTAAATGACTATGCTACCTACTGATGATGCGAAAATAAGGACCAGACAAGGGGAGCATCCTCAAATACCAGAAAAGGAACAAGGAATTTGAGCAAAATATACAGCAATCTCATATGGCAACTCAAAGAAGATAATAAATGTGACTTTAATAACCATATGATATAAATTTAAAGATATTTGTCCCATTTCGCGATAATAATTTTGTCAGCGTTGTGCTAATTGTGCCACTACCCTAAAAAACAATCTGAAGATGGAAACGCTCAAAACAAATTAAACGTACTGTTCGTAATGTAAATGAATATATAATAATAAAAGCCTATAAAAAGATCACAGGCCTATTCAAAAATCGTCAACAGAAAAGATAATCATCCTCACGTACCGTTTGTTTGTGATGCTCCAGCGACGCTATCTTCTCGCCTTTCCAAATGCAAGAAGCTCCTGGAACAGCTTATATTCCGGCGATTAAGAAGAGTGCCCGAGAATGTCCACATATGCCTTTAAAAGCCGTCTTGGAGGTGCTAAAATCCCCGTACTTTATATGTCCGCTATCACTTTGCACGGAGCTTCCACACAAACTTTACTGTTTGACAATCCGGCGTATTTATACACCGTGAGTCGCCCACACCCCCATGGCTGCACGGACTACTTTCCTCTTATTATGGAATCTCATCTGCCAATTATTTACAATGTGGACATGTGGTTCATTAAAACATACAAACATGGGGGTTATTTATGGACAAAGTAGCCATTTGTGCACAATTATAACAACAATGGTTTAATAGTTCAATTTTCT
This sequence comes from Odontamblyopus rebecca, assembly GCA_030686955.1. Lineage (NCBI taxonomy): Eukaryota > Metazoa > Chordata > Actinopteri > Gobiiformes > Gobiidae > Odontamblyopus > Odontamblyopus rebecca. The sequence goes on from CM060667.1 coordinate 26,247,271, forward strand.
ATTTTAGACCTGCACGTTTTTCAAAGCCACATAAATAGCACAAACATTAAATATCTGTCCCTATTCAGTGTGAAGTAAACATAAATATAAAGGCCTACGTCACAAGAGAAAACTTCATTCCCCGCGGGGTCTAATTTGTTAAGCGGACGGATATGTGTATTCCTTACAGTTATAAGAACCCAATTTGCTAAAAATATAAACGGTGATAGCAACAGAGTTTCTATTGGTTGAGATGGGGGAGGACCCACAGATTATTGGGCTACAGACGTGAAGCATCCCGGCTTTCGGTGGGTCTAGTGGCTTTTGGGAAATGTGGTCCTAATAAAGAATCACAGAGTGCAACGTGGACTAATAGTCATAAGAGCGTACACTGTAATTCACACATAGATCTGTAATAAGAAATCACACTGTTACGCTGATAAAAGAGACAGGAAAAATGTAGGCTATGATTTTTGACATCTAATGTACTTAGACCTGTGACAATAAATACTCTTATATGCGTCCATAGCCTAATTTACACGCATTCATACAATGCACAACAACTGACTGTTCTCCAGGCCTATAATTCACAAACCGACGTTTTTCATACAGGATGTGAAAAGGGGTAAGAAAACTACTGTTGTGACTTTATTCAACCGAAACTTCACAGCCAGGAATAATGCTAATCCATCTTATGTCTTTAAACTTTTAAGACTATTGTAAATTGCTGCAACTTCCTTATGGGCCAAAATGTTTATATACCTCTCATATGAACCTATGTTTTCTTTATTCAGGATTGTCTCAGTTGTAGCCCTTGCCTGAACCTTTGGGAGACGACCTAACCGCTTCTAATGGAGATTCAGATGCAGCCCCCACTGGAAACGAGCTCCCATCCAGAGACTTTGACACTGGGCAGGACCAGCACCCCTGACTTGAGAGCAGCTCCAACCACATGAGGGTGCTTATTTCATATTTTACATGAATAGGCCAATCACAACCTGCAGATCAGGGCTATCAATACTGAGAATAATGCTGTTAATAAGATGATGAATCTGTTAACAGGAGAATATGGAGCTATACCTGGCTCATCATTATAAAGGGTCATTATATCTTTTGTAATTAGCTATATAGTAGCTATATAGAATTTAAACTAAATATATAACAGTTTCTAATTCTTGATTTCTAGTCATTAATCTAGTCTATTAAGAGAACCTATAATAGACTCAGAAACTATGTCTGGATTTGGCCTGTATGAAGCACAACAATTTCAAGATTGTGGGACATTGTAAATAGATTAGCATTTCCCAAAGGACAAATACAAATCCATACTAACCAGACAGAAAGAATAAGGTGCATCATTTTGCCATGACCTTGTTGTTGAGTGTATGAGAGATACTCCTTACAGACTTAACATGCCTTCTCTGGTTTCCTGATCAAATATATGCCAGGATCTCTCAGATATGACTAGCAATTAAAGTTTTTTTTGTTTCATTCATACACCCAAACCCTGCAAATTTAGGAGTTCTTTTCTCACTCTTCTCACATCTCAAACACTCTGTACCAATTTGCGATGTCATGTGGTAATACAGAAAGTGCTCTATTGTTTTTTTTTTTTTTTACTCAATACACCTTCACTAGAATAATTTGGTAAAAGGTAAAGGTTGCTTTTAACTAGAAAACTGCTTCATGACATCACAAGATAAAACAGAGCATTTTTGTCTTTGGAAATGTTGACAGACTAATAATGCGGGATTACTCAAACATTCTGACATGTCTTAAAGCTCACAAGAGCCAGTTTTGCATAAGTAAAGTAAATTTTGTTGAGACCCTTGGCTTTTGCTTATTCCCAAGATTCTGGCACCGTTTTGCACACAGGAAGGTAACCCACATCAGTCCACATCACAAATAGTCCTCACATTTAAAAACCCTATATATGACCCCTCTAGTGCTTTATGTATGATTTTTTTTTCCTTTGGCAGTAGTAATCCAATACTAGGGCGGCAGCAAGGACGCCATTTCTCTGAACCACACCTTCACCGAGACACAGATCGAATGGTTCAAGGCTGACTTGAATCCACCCTTAACAGGATGAGGAAGCTTCAGTGATCTGCAGCTTGGAGTTTAGGGCAGTCTATGGGGGCAAATGATAAGCCATTAATGTTATTTCAGAAGGCAAAACATGGACATGGAATGCAAATGAGGAGTAAAAAGTGCATTCTGTATACACTACACACACCAGCTTCATGGACACATTATAGTTGAAAAGTGCACACACACACAGACACAAGCATGAGTTACAGAGAAATACATGCATTTAACCATTTGACTTAAGATTTTAGCACAACATAATATCATATAAAGTAATCAGACAGGTTATACTTTGTGATTCAGAACAGTATAAAAAAATTAAGGAACTCAAAAAGGTTATTTTATTTAAAGCATGGTGACATGACAAAATGCCAATAACCCATAAACGACTGCATGTCCCTACTGACAGTAGACAACTCATCATCTTTGTTCATTCTGTTAAGACGAGCTTGTTTATTGCCCATAAATGCTCTGTTGTTACATAAACTTTTAGCTATATGGGGATATGTTATGCTGCAATTTTGGAGTAGAACAGATGTTTCTATGGCCACTGTTACCTGCCTCTGCACTATAACAAAATTTGCTATGCTTGCTAATTTACACAAATAAATGTTCATCAGTCATGGCACAGCAGCAGCCCACCTACTTCTGCTTCCATCTGTGATCTTATGGTGTCATTCTGCTGCTTTTTATGAGCCCACGGTTTACTTGCTTTACAATTCAGTATGTTATATGTGGAATTGCCTTTTTCCCTTTCACGATTAAAATTCTATGATCTGTTAGAAAACATCCTCAGCAGCCTTTTGGAAGAGTCATTTTCCTATGCATTTTGCAATTTAAAATGATGGTTGTCTGTCCTTCTTTGCTTTACAAATTTCCCAGCTGGTTAACAGTTGAAATTAAAACCTGAAATGTGTGAAATGTGCATAGAACATTAGTCTTGCCTGCAGTGGGCAAGATACTAATGTAACCTATATTAGCATTCTAGGTTCCATTCTGAGGGCTTGGGCAGCATATAAAACAGATAAAGTCCTATATGCTCTATAGGAAGAGTCTACAGTATTATTCAATTACACTTGCACTTAATTTATACCTTTATTAATTTCCATAATGTTTAGTGAACTTGGCCTACTTCGAAATTGCCTGCATGACACAGCTCTAATACAATATGACTCTGACAGTTTTTTGTTGTTGTATAAGTTAGACCTGGAATCCGCTGTGCATCAGATGTATTTGTGTGCTGACAGCTAATTCATCATTTAGTATTTACAGTGTATAAGCATAAGAATTTCAAATTTTTTACATTATAGACTCACCACTGTATTAAACAACTGGATGCTTAGCCCTTCATCAAATGCACTGTTTTTGTATATATGCTTTGGAAATCTTTACTTTGAACCAACATTTATTCACATCGATATGCATATATACAGTGGCCGACGGTGGACAAACGCACTGCAACGGCCCAATTATGGCTCTATTAAAATAGTGCGTTTCAGCTAGAGAAAACAGCTTCAAGTACAGACCATGGATGTATAATAAGATTTTATTATAGTTTTATGGTACAGACCCGATGTAAATTCACAAACTCAAACACAAGTTTAAACAAAAACTATGGTTAAAACTACAGACGACAGCAACCCGTACTGGACTATATATTGCTATTACATCGTTTTATTTGTTTTTTTCCCGAAATGTGCACTGTGCCTTTAAGCTTTACGACACGCCGTAAAGAAATGAGAAATGTTGCAAATGTTCACGCGGGTGTCGCGTGTGTTTTGATCAGTTTAGTCAAAAGTACAAGTATTTTTCGGGCGATGGATAAGACACTGATGAAAATGTCATCACGGTAAAAGAGCGGAGACTGGAGCGGTTTTGTTGATGGGCGTCAGGCTGCATCATGTTCGTGCTGGTGGAGATGGTGGACACTGTGCGGATCTCACCGTGGGACTTCCACAAACAACTCAACGATGCCATAGCGGAGGAGCTTAACAAGAAACTGGCCAACAAGGTGCGTGGAGTCACTGCACTGTTGGCACTGTTCCACCTTGTGCTGTCATGTGATAATACAGGACTGCTCCTATGTCTTTTTAAACTTCATTCACCTACACTAGAAAAAGTTTCTTCTATTCTAAAATTCACAAAATAGTAAGTAATAGTAGGTATTCTGTCTAGTCCATTTTTAATTATTTGGGCTTCAGCTTTGAAAAGCAGTGTTACCATTGTACAGCATATCTCAATGTTGTATTAAATGATTCTCCCCTGAAGTGTCTCTGACAAGCTTGTTTCTTTCCTCCTACTGCCTCAGGTTGTCTACAATGTTGGACTGTGTATCTGCCTTTACGACATCACTAAACTGGATGATTCTTTTATATTCCCAGGAGATGGAGCTTCACACACCAAGGGTAAGGCAGTAACAGTTGCATAGGCGTATCTTAAGTAACCTATCACAATGTCTATGTTCTTTCTGTAGTTCATTTTAGATATGTTGTCTTCCATCCATTTCTTGATGAGGTCCTTGTTGGCAAGATCAAGTACTGTAGTCAAGAGGGAGTTCATGGTAACATTTTGTTTTTTTGTTTGTTTCTTTTATTACAGTATTTTTTAAAGTATTTATTTTGTGAATTTATGAGCTAGATCGCTTTTCAAAATACTGGGTGGGACTACATAGGATTTTGATACCAAAAGGTTTCCCCTTTGGTATCAAAATCCTATGTAATTTAATAATATGGTATTACTGTGATTATTACTGTGATAGCACTGGGAGATTTTGAAATTGATGCCCCTGTATCTCTTGTTAACAGATAATTCTATTTAAATCATTTATCATCATGGAAATGTGCACTGGTCTTGAAAAACCCAAACAATGAGTGTGTTTCCATTGTTTTTTAGTAACTATGGGCTTCTTTGACGACATCCTCATTCCTCCCGAGTCTCTACAGCAACCTGCAAAATTGTATCCTGAGCCACTGTACAGTATTGCTGTGTGAATGTCTTTTATGCTGATAAGATTTTCCTTAGCTGCAGCTGCAGTGATGAGGCAGAGCAGGTCTGGCTTTGGGAATATGAGACCGATGAAGGGGCTCATGACCTCTACATGGACCAAGGAGAGGAAATTCGCTTTAGAGTTACAGATGAAGTTTTTGTGGACACTTCTCCAACAGGACCAGCTACTGCTACAGAAGACACTGCGGCCCAACCTGGACAGTCCACAGCTCCACCACCAGAGGCTGCTGTGGAGAAGAAAGAAGCACCATATACTCTCATTGTAAGAATACACACTTGTTTATTTTCATTTGTCATAATAGTAAAGTCAAAGTCAAAATTTACAAATAAACATTTCTGGAAAAAAAAAAAATCTGTGACCAATATAGCCACCCTTCTCAATAATGATCATAAGCCTTCTATTCCTGGAGTCTGTCAGTTTCTTGATCTGTTGACCAACAACTTTTAATCAGCAGCAATGACAGCCTTTCAAACAGTTCAGAGAGGTGTACTGTTTTCCTTCACCGTAAATCGCCTGTTTAAGAATGGCACACAAGTTCTCAATAGGGTTTAGGTCAGGTGAGGAGGGAGCCATGTCATTATTTCTTCATCTTTAAAGCCTGTACTGGCTAGCCACGCAGTGGAATACTTTGATGAATAAATATCAAGGTCCTCTTAAAGGATGCAGAGTTTTTCTTGTACCACTGCTGGGTAAACTGCCAGTAGGTCTCATTTTGAGTCCATCTTCAACCCGAAAAGCTACAACAAGCTCATCTCTAATAATACCAGCCCATAACAGTAGTAGTTGAAGTGAAGCTCTGCGTCCATTACTGACCCAGCCACGTGCCCATCTATCTGGTCCGTCAAGAGTCACTCTCATCTCATCAGGCCATAAAACCTTTGAAAAATCTGTCTTTAGATATTTCTTGGCCTAGTCTTAACATTTCAGCTTGTTTCTTGTTCAGCTGTGGTCTTGATATAGGGTGTTGATCTCCTTAGGCCACACCCTCCCTCGTTAGACAAATACACATCACTGCATATGCTTAAACCCAGTAAGTTGGGTTTGAGCAAGTTTATAAATAATACCCATTTTGGACAGAGCAATGAGCATTTTCTTATTTAATAGAAACAATTATATATTGAAATCACACACAGGAAGACCAGGGAGCCCAGCATCTACTAGTTCCTTAATTTATTTTTACTTTTTACAGGGGACCATTTCTGAACCAGGATTGGGGTTACTGTCCTGGTGGAACAATTAACCAGGCAAATGAAGACAAGAGAATGGTTTGCTTGTAAAATACTAAACTGTAGGTAAATATTACTTGACACCTTAAAATATTGTGTGCTAGAAAATTAGGATGGAATACAAGAGAGAACTGATTTTTTACAAGTATTATGCTGTGACTTCAAGATTAAATTATGGCAACTTTAATTAATGTACATATTCAGTTGGAAAATAAAGTTATTTTTGTTTTTGCCTAGTTGCCTTTATTAGTATAAAACTGTTGTGTGACAAGAATTTAAAATGTTAGCTAGCCTTTAAAGTGTCTATTTTTGTGGATATTCATAGAGTGAGAATGATTCACTGTATAGGGCTGTCTGCATGTGCAGCCATAAATCACAGCCTTGACATGTGATCACTGTTCACATGATGCTTGTGAGGTTGAACCACAATAAAAAAGTACAAATATAAACAGACTTGAGGTACAACATCATTGTAGTGAACTTTGATGCAATTTTATAATGAAATAAATGTTGTTTTGTGTGCCTTCAGTTACAGTATATTTTTATTATTATGATTTGACATTAAGTAATTTTTTGATTAATTGCGTTTTCCCCAATACGTATTCCCCACACTTTGCACCATATTATACAGCAAAACCACACTATAGAATATCCATTGTATTTGATATAGGCCAAATGAATCCTCTGACCATGACCCATTGCAATAGATTTATAGTTTGCAGAGGACATATGTGAAAATTGCCCTGCAGTCGCTTGTCACAAAACGGAAGTACACTGAGTACACTGTTCTCTCGGCAGCTGATTGCCTGACGGGACTGAAGGGCGCTCCTCAGATGCGCGGAGCGAGTAGCATCACGCCATCGGAATCTCCGCCAGCTGCGCAGACTCGGCCGTGGCGAACAGGCACACCAGGGTTTTCCGGTGCTCTTCGCGGATTTACGCGACTTATTTATTTAAATAGTGGTTACATAATTCACAGCGACTTAAAAACGATCTCTCGCGTTCACTGGTAGTCCCCATCCTCCTGTCCCGGCTGATGCGGTAAGTCTTTTTGGTGAATAATGATGTGCAAAGAGGATGTGTCTGTCTCTGAGGCTTTGTTTTGGGGTTCGACGTAAGACCCGTGTCGGGTTCAAACGTTTAGGCAATAAATTTACAGAAATTGCGTGATTAGTGATTACGATAGAACGAACGACTAGGTTAGTCACATTTCAGAGCCAAAAAAGTCCTCGGGCTTGACAAACCGACATGCTTCTGCAAGCAACGGCACATGATTAATGAATCTCGTTTAACCAAAAGTATGCTAGCCTACCTTTTAATTGGGTAGTAATGCATTTACCCAAATTTTCAATTAGGAGATAGTAAGTCTTGGATTTGTTCTTATAAATGTGTATGTAAGTCCCTAATAACTTTCTGAACCACTGCACCTACTCTTAAATGCGGTTTAAACATTGTAGTTGAACACAGTTCTAGTCTAATTTTCCAAACCTTCATCTATCAGATAGTAGGGATTATTGTAATGGGGTTCGTCGTGTTATTGTGCTACAGTGGGAGCGTGCCCCTGACGTCATGAACGCAGTGGAGGCACTTTGCAGCTGTTTTGACGTCACACCACGAGCGGACCCCCTGCGGCTTTTCATGGTCACGTTTAGTAGTGCAATATGGGGGCACAAGACAGAAAATCCTTGTCGTTACACAACAGTTAGACTACAAGGGCCATTTTCTATGTTAACGGAAGAACTCAACCAAACTAAACCCTGACTCACCATTCAGGACAGCCATCTGATTTCATTAGGCCACATTCTCCCTGTCAGTCTTGCACTCCCGTTGAGCTGAAATGCTGGCTATCCGCATTTGATTATGGGGACCTCATTTATTTGATGGCATTCTCTTGAAGATATGATAATAGTTATTAATCAATGACAAAATAAGTCAATTATCACGGTAAATTATCTCTAATTGATTGCCTACCATACTGCTGGAGCATCTAAGCGTGTACATGTAATTGTAGCCTATTTCAAATCATATTTTCACAATTCAAATGTATTCAGTAGAGGCACTGATATAGAGGCTTTTCTTCATGACATGTAGGCCTACCTAATAATGTAGCTTTGTATTTGTTTTATTTTATGGAGAGTTTGGTACATCATTGCATTGTTTTCATTTGCTTTTTAATTTGTTTTATTTTTGTGAATCCATCTTTTTTAAAGAATTTTCAGACCATATGATAACCCACTGTCCTCCTTCTATTCCATCCCTGCGGCTCCTTCCTCCTCAAGGAGGTCTCTTGATAGCCTCGAGGCAATAGCCCTGACCTGGTTATCAGAATTGGAGTCCTGCTCTGAGGCAGACAGACCACAACAGACCGGGATTACCCTTGAGTTTACATCTTTGACATGGCAGAGCCCACATCTCCCTCTGAGCCTTCTCTGCGCTCCCCCCTGCGCTCCCCCAGTGCCTCTCTGACTCTGTCGTTCCCCTTCTTGAGAGAGGGGAGTCGAGTGTGGAAGGAGGGGGCAGAGGAACCGCTGCCTCGGAACCTGCCAAGCCCACTGCCAACCAAGCGCACCCGCACATACTCCGCGTGAGTTAGTCTTATTCTCTGTTTATGGTGTTTGCAGTGGGAACCAAACAAAACAACTTAAAGAAACAGTATAAGTATAGTATAACTTATAACACTTTTCAAAACAGACTAAATGTTGAACAAACAAACAAACAAACAAACAAACAAAAAAAACATGAGTCTTTACTATAAGTATATAAATTTTGTTCTTTTTCCTTTAAACCTCCATAGTATGGCATACAACTCTATGGAGAATGTTCCAAAGTATGTTTTTTATTTCCTATTTTCATTGAATCATGCAGGTAATGTGCCAGGTCGTCCATAAAGTTACATACTGAAGTTGGCTGAAACCTTTAAAACATGCAGTGTTTATTTTGAATACCAAGTATTTTTATTTTAACAAAATGTTTTTGCAACAAGAATAGAATGTTTTAATCATTGGATTGCCACAATCCTTTGAGATATTTGACTGTAGTGTAGCCTGATTACTGCTTGTTGCACATATATGAATACATTTTCCTTCTTGTTCATTTGTGTACTACTGTCATCTCTAACAGTGTTTCTGTCTGCTACAGGACTGTGCGTGCTCACTCAGGGCCTGTGTTTAAAGGGGTGTGTAAAAACTTCTCCAGGTCTCAGGGTCATGGCTTCATTCAGCCCTTGCACGGTGGCGAAGACATTTTTGTTCACATCTCTGAGTGAGTGCCAACTAGTTAAAAACCTCACACACATCTCACATATTTACCTGGTTACAAAATGCATCAAAGCAAGTGGGGATAGTTTAAATGTCACAGGGAAGCATATGATTTATTGGGCCATCTGCATTAAAGTAAAAAGTAGTGCAGTATTCAGGTCAGATTGTTCTACAAAAAATCCAAACATTTGTGAAAGTGTGAAAATGCAGGGTCATTCTGGCCTTTGCAGTAAGACAGTAGTGCATTAATCATACCACCAACATAACTATTCACCAACATCACCAGTTTTACACAGAACATTTTAGTAGCATACTATTTTAAATGAGGTACCATTAAGGGAAAAAGTATTTAACAGATCAAGTGTACAGCTTGATTGTGTACCAATAAAATAGTCATATACAGTATGCAGATGGTGTCTTGCATTTACATGGCAGTATTGATTTTGCACAGTAAATGTTGATAAACTGGACTGCACTGACCTATGTTGATTTATTGAGCCTACCATTAGATAAGTAGTTTTGGGTGTAAGGTACTGGGGAAATGAAGTGAGCTGACCTGCTTATGTACTTAATTTAGTACACATTGCAGTAAACCACCCAGATGCCCTAAATGTTCCTGTTTTTATTCTTCTCTCTTAGTGTGGAGGGAGAGTACGTCCCAGTTGAAGGCGATGAAGTAACATATAAAGTGTGCCGGGTCCCGCCCAAGAACCTGAAGGTGCAGGCAGTGGAGGTGAAAATCATACATCTGAACCCGGGGAGCAAACACGAGACCTGGTCCGGACAGATCATCAGCTCATAGGCCCAAAACGGACCTTCAGGAATGGAGTAAGAGACTTATAACTTTCATTGATCTCAAGTCTTTTTGGGAATGTAGGGTTTACATACAAACACTTTTACTGATCTTGGTGAAATACATAGTAGCTTTTCTAAATTTTAGATGAGTCAGGATTACAAATTTGGGTGGGACTCTTGTTCATTTTACAAAACTACTTTTGCACAAGAAAGCTGAAATTCTCTCTAGTGACATTCTCAACAAATGCCCATATTGAGTTTCATTTCTGCTTCCAAATGGCTGTTGTTTACGTCTAACATCACATGTTCAGTATTGGTCAACTACTAGTTTTCTCAGTATGTATTATTGTAAAGTCAAGTGAACAAGGGTATCTGAATGAATTGTGCGCAATAACAAAAAATGTAAAAAGAAAATTTTGGTTTGATCTGCTATTTTGAAATTTAAAAAAAGAAGAAGAAATGAGAAAGGTTATTGTGTATTGTCCGAAGTGAGAGTTGGTGAAAAAGTGCAAAGAGCTGCACAGCATGGATATACACATTTTAATGTGTCTTTGTATTGTTTTGTGTTTATTTATTTGAGGTATTTAGCCAGTATATACGATGGTTTGTGAATTTTCCTGATTTGAATGACTTGACTGAACACTTGAGTGTTGTCTAGTTTGGACCTACTTTCTTGCCATTTAATCTCTTTTGTTGCTACTTGGAACTTGTATACATTTGGTTATAACTGCGCCCTTGTATGTTTTTGTGTTATTGCTGGAATCAGTTGTTTTTTTCACATCTTAGAGCACTCTGTCGATGACACATTGGGATAATAATCTTATTTTAGAATTAAAATACTTGTTCAGACAATAGTTGTCAGTCATTCACAAATTTGCTCCTATTGAGGTTCTGCATGCAATAAAGTGTCTAGCACTTCTAGAAGGTAAAGCGATAATATAATAACCTCAAACATTTGCATATACAATTCCACACTTTGCAGATGACACAATTAAAAATGTGTATAGAAGATTCTTACATGCTTATGAATAAAAAATATTTCAATAGTGGTCCTCTTTTGAGTTATATAATATCAATGTGCTTGGTGCATTAAAGTACAATCTCATTACAAGTGATCTCAATTCCAGTTAAAACACATGTCATTTGTCAACTTCCGATGATTCAAAACCTTTTGGCAGGCAACAGGAGTATATCAGTATCCGTTGCGTAAAGCTTAGTTTTAAACTGAGTTAACTGAAAGAAGGAGATTTGTTTTGACAGTTATAAAATGGTTACATGATTCATTAAAAAATCTAGTTGAAACATAGAGTACCGGTACATATGCTACATTATGCAGAGAAACACAGATAGGTCAGTGATGAAGAAAGAGTAGCTTAATCCACTGAGTTCATTTAGTCAGTTTGGTGTTTACAGCTTATGGAAAAAAACAAAAATCTTCAATTATATCCCATATGTAATGTAGTGTAAACAAAGCATAGCAAACCACCGATTATTCCTCCCATTTCCAGCAGTTTTGTAACTGAAAGATTTCACAGATAATGAAGCATTACATTTCTCATACCATGTTTACATTATTTTATAGTAAAATACCTCCACCCCAAAATACTGTATTATCTGTGTTAATAGATTGCAACATAAATGCACAATTACTGTAATTAATAGTGCAAAGTAGGTTAGTTATCTGGCATTATTTTAAACACTGCACAATATCTCAAAACGTTGATTTAAAACAGGTGAAAATAAAACCGATTGCAGCTGTAACTGCATAAACATAATAACACAATTATAATCTCATCTGGTCCCTTTTTAAAAGGAGTATGCTAGACAAATCCCTAATTTGGGGCTGTCCTTTCCTTTGATGAGTTAACAATACACAAATAGTGGCATCTTGAGGTGGTAGCTGTCACATTAAAAACAGGCTCTTGATAATTCCGTATCAGCCTGGAGCTCAAAGGGATGGGGGCAGTAGTGCAAGGTGCAATGAGTTCAGAACATCAGGATTCCTGCAATGGAGTGTCAAAGAACAGTTGTTGACAAAGCCTGGCTGTGTCCTCTGGTGAGTATACTGTGAAACCAATCGTCCGAGGGTCATTAAAAATCTCATAGTCATTCCCTCCCTGCAAAGAAAAAAAGACACTGAGTCAAAGTGTTTTAGACCTGTGGCGCCGCCTTGTGGGCAGAAAATACCACACAAAAAAACAGCACACACTTGGCCTAGTAAAGATTTAATGTTCTGAAAAAATAAAAAGAACTTTGTGTATCAGTAGTCAAAAGAGTGATCTACAGGTTCTCTACTATATGATTTAAAACCAATGCAATTGACTTGCCAATGTTACCAAAAGATGTACAGCAGTCAAAGAGATGAAATGAACAGCATTAAAGAAACCTACATCTGAAGTCTCATTGCCAAAGAAGTAGATGGCATCCAGGCCTTCCCTCTCCAGGGCTTCTAGGCACAACCTCTTGTCCCAGCCCTCTGGGAAAATGTCAAAGCTGATGAGACCACCTACGAACAAAACAATAATAATAATGATAACACTTTCATAATGCATTACAATAGTTGCAGTACTGTATTTTTCTTTTCTTATGAGAGAATGTTTTTGCTCCCCCTGGAGTAGATTGTAAAAGAACAATTTTTCTAGACGCTCAAAGTCATTTAACAATTTGAGCTTTTTCATACTGCTTTGCAGTCAGACGAGACGGGACATTCTCAAGGTAGTATGACCGTTTGTGACAAAAACACATCGCCACGCGTCTCTAAAACTTTGGATCGAGTGCAAACATGGAAAAACAGAGCCTGAAAAGTTAATGCATGTGAAAAATAGTTTTATAAGTTTTTGTGACAGCCAGGAACATATTTGATGACGTTTTAAATATTTATATCAGATCAGATATCCCGGTTTGAATGCAGCTGCGCTAATGGCAGTGGTAGCAGAAATACTGCAAGAAATCACAAGTACTTGTTTGTCATTTGCATTATCTCAAAGGCCCACATCTGATGTACTCAGTGTAAGCAGAAGTGACAAGAACACAGGTAACGGAAACTCAGCCAATAAAAAGACTTGATTCTGCACACACCTCCACCACCTTATAAATCCACAGAAAATATACAGATAAGGTTTGAAGTTTGATGTATAAAAGGCATAATTGAAGCAATGACACATAAACAGTTACCCAGCACCCAGCAGCATTTTTATAATTACATTTCATATATAAATAAATGCCTTATAATATATCACTTATAATTACTTTTTTCGCACTATAACTCAGATATGTCTGACTTTAGCCTCTGTTAATCATCAACCATTTGAAAAACACTGAACTGCTCCTTGGGTTGCAGCATCAGTCGTGGCTTGTGAAGCACGTAGGCAAACAAAAGCACCTCCCCGTTAGGTAGAGAAGGAGGTTTGTGTGAAAGACTTGAATCCTTGTCCTTTTTACCAAGACACCTTTCATCCTCAAAACATTTCACCTGTTATTCACATTTTGATGTGCCCTGGTAATATGTCTACTTATGTAAACGTCTACATTTCAAGGAAATACCTCACCCCTTGAAGCGACTTCATATTTTGTTATCATTATCACAATAAACACATTATAAAGCTGTACACTCACCTTTGGTGAACCTCAGGCCTTTACCAGCAAACTCCTCCTTCAGAGCAGCTACAAACTTCTCTCTGATCTTTTCCTTCTGACAAAGCAAAGTGACAAAATCAGCATTTACTCATGAAGTTGAAATTAATGAAACTGTTATTGGAAGTGATTGTTATTTGCTTTGATTTGTAATGGTAATTTTGGTCATTTTTACAATGCATCAATGAACAGTTTGGGCCATTATAACCAAACAGTCCACAGCCAAGCACTGGTTAAAAGTGCATCTTGTTTAATTTTGAGAAATAATTATTGAAAGAAAATTTAAATTGTTCGATTTGAAATTGTAATCAATTAATTTGAGGGGAATTTATTTTCCACTGCAAAGTGAAAACATTTATGACTCCTCTTCCTCACGGGTCGTTGGACATTAATTGAATGTTAAGCTGCTTTCAGTGCCTAGCTTTGTTTGGCTATGAGCAACACCCCCATCACAGTGACATTTCACTGTTGCATGCTGCAGATTTTCATTTACATTAATAAAATAAATTATGAATTCATTATCACACTAAAAGTCAGCCCCACAAAAACAAGAACATGTATTTGTATTGCAAAATAATTATGAAGTAAAGAAAAAACTCACCTTGTCAATTTCAGAAAATTCCAGACGCTCTTCAGGTGTACAACTGCGGCCAATGGGAGAAATGTTCAGCATGCCATTTCTAAATTCAATAAATGTCCCCCTGCATAAAAAAAAAAAAAAATACTATACTGACCTTACAAAAGAAAGAAAAAACGTAAGGTCATTTGACCCCTGAGATCCATTTATGTACACAGGTTTAGTGTGTTTAGGTTCACCTTTTCTTTGGCAGCTTGATAAGTCCCATGTAACTGAGACAAAAGTTAATGAGGTCCTGGAGCAACTCTTCACCAATCTGGTTCTGAATGGCCTGTCAGGAGAAAAAAGGAATTCCTTCAATGCAAGGCTATTACAGTGTTGTGTAAATATAAAAATGACAAAGGGACATAGCTGCAAACATTCTATATTGTACATACTTGTATAAACAAAACATTTAACTGCTTACTCTGCAGTGTACCCACCTGTTTGGACAGAAGTTTTCCATCTTTGTACTGCACAGTCCCATTCTCAGCAAATACATAGTCAAACTTATGAATCACTACAAAAGATAATACACATTTACCAAGCATGATTACAATCTATTTTTCCAACAGTAGTTTTTGCAGATATTAGTAGTGATAGTAACACTATCTTGTCAAACTTGTTAAATACAGTTTTCACTTCACATGCTAAAAGTGATCATAAAGGTTTTTTTGACTGTTGTATTATCATTATTATTATTATTATATGGCTAGGGAGATTGCAATAATAATAATAATAATAATAATAGTATTAAACAAACAACACGATAAACAAATGTTCCTATTCATAACTGACATTTAGAAAAGCGCTATATAAAACTGATGCATTATTATTATTATTTAATTAATTAATTAATTAAACATCAACTAATGCTTTGCCTTTTTGGCACATCTTCTCGTCATTCTTCTCAACACTCATAATTTACAATTTTGTGTGGGCTTGTGTTACTAATTTAAAAATGTCTATAAAGGCAAAGGTAACTGAGTCTAGACTGATGTGTGTCCTTTGCTTTGTGAGGTCATGTGAGGTTAACTATAGCATAAAAGACATCTTACCATCATCACCCTCCCCAAGCTGCTCTGCGATCTTGGAGTAGTCGGACCCCCCAACAATGCCAATTTTGACTTTCCTCCGCAGGTTCTGGAAGAACTCATCCAGTCGGGGGTCGATTTTCTGTACAATGAGAACAATGTGTTCCGGTTTAAAACTGTGACAGTGACAGCGACAGCATTAGCAGCCGGAGTGTTATTCTAAAGATCTTTATCAATTCAGCCTGGAGCTAAAGTAAAGATATGCATTGATAAAGACATACAGATATCACAAATGCAGTAACTACATTCTTGCACGCAAAGGTGACAACAGCATTTGACTTCACAGTACACACAGAAGTGCCAAGATACACAGTAACTTCTCATGGGTGTGAAGATACACTCGCCTGTCTGCGGTAAGTTGTAAACAGTCTCCATGCACGCCAGTGGGGCAGTGGGGATGCTTGGAGCATGCACAAACATGTACTGGACTACGTCAGCATAGATCAGATCCATGATAAGTCTCACTTGCCTCTCTCGGTAGTGTCAGCGTGCCGTCGACATCAAACAGGCAGAGGATGTTCCTGTTTGGGGAAAAGCCGTTTGTCAAATCCATTCCGTTTTCCGTCCTGCGGAGTTCTTTTTGGATTTCAAGTGAACGCTTCAAAGACACGCACCATACTCATACGCGTGGCAATCACGATCGCTAAGAATAAAATATCTAAAAGCGTAGATAAAAGCAGTCCGTGTTGTGTGTAGTTTCTGTCTTATTTTGTACAGCGTGTACATTTGCAAACAAAATCCTCGGCCGACGTGCTGAACGTGCAAGACTTCTTTTGCGACATCTCGAACAGAAGCCAATCACCGCAGAGGATTGCGCCATGACGCAGACAATGGGCGGTGTGATTCAATTCACGAGTGTCAATGCAAATGAACAAGATGAGCGCTTACCTAAAACAGAATTTGGATTGCTGCCGATTTTGGACATGTAGTGAAAGGAGAAACGACTACCCTACTAAACAATCTGTTAATTATACAGTAATGCAATTTACTAGCATTTTTGAACAATATTTAGGCTACAAAACGTCATTAAGGCATTGTTCTAAGTACAATTAGGCCTACTGCCAATATCTACTTGATTTCTGGCTACCCCCTTAGGCTTCCAGCAGCAACTGAATCCGGCTATTTTATTTTATCCACTCGAATAATCCGCACCCTTAGATGATTTGCCCCAATTGCCTATAATGAAATGTAGGCTATATTATAGCAGTAGTCCAGTGTAGCTATAGGCATAGCTCTTGACTAGGATTTTTGATTAGATTTAGTTGTGCTCCTGCGGCAGTCTTAGCCATAAATCACTGCTCAAATAGCCCAAATGGCTGTAGCGGATAGATGCTAAATGAGGTGAGCTTGTCTTCTAGTCGGGTGTATCTAGGGCTTAATGTTGCAAAGAGAGGTCAAAATGAACCTTTCGGCTGCAGGTGACAGGCCCTACATGAACCTGTGAACGGCAAAAATAAACGACCTTAACTTGAACTGGTAGGTAAACCAGTGAGATGATATTGCTATTCGTTAAATGTTCCAGCGTATGTGATTAAACGTCTCTATCTATAGCTGTAGACAAGCTCACACTGGAATGAATGATGAATCAAGATATTTTTAGCAATAAAAACACTTGGAATTGAATGACAACCTGTACGCAGTTTTCTGCTGTTTTTAACGCGAGCTCCTTTATTGGCACTGACACGTGCTAGACATTGCAGCACCAATAAAGCCAAGGCTAAGACTTGATTGACTGATTGACTGATTGATTTACTTACCATAACACAACAACATGACAGAACAGCATAGATAAGTACAGTAGAGGTGCAGATATGATTGTTGTTGCATCAATGCGAAGCTAAGATCCCAAACTGAGCCTTGGCTGAGTGATGTCACACGCGCTGCCCGACGTCAGAGTAGGAAAGCTGAAAGAAACTGGAAGAGAGATAAGCTTCAGGTACATTTTCAGATAGTGAAAGACAGATGGTGTTCCTACCAGGAAACTGTTTGGCATAGGCGGAGTTTGACTTTTGCGATTGGGGGGATTTAAAGTGCGTTTTGCCTTTTGCACAGTAAGGAAACGCATTACCGTTTACAGTGAAATTATCGCTTTACTGTCCACACCGCCGTGTATAGTTATAATGCTATTACACATACAACAGTACTGTAACTAAAGCCAAAGTGCACAGCACATCACACATGAGCGCAACTGAAGCACTGGGAGTCAACAATGACGTTCAGCCTTGTTAATGTATCAGTTTGTTTTACAACCACTATTGCCTCCCGTCTTCCTTTTAAAAGATTTAGTGTAGGCTACACGCCACGAAGCAATTCCGTGTTAAATTATATACAAAAGAAAGTCTGTGTGCGCTCTCACGGGAGCGGGCGCACACAAACACATAAAGCCAACCTACACCGCGTACGCACTCTTAAAGTGATCCCATTTAACCATGCAGTTCAGATGGGCCAGAGACTTATGTTTGTCCAGTCTTTTCCAGTTACCCCCTTTATATTAGAAATGACTCGTCCACTTTGCTGTCAGTCTGGCAGTGGCCAAAACAGAAGACCTCATCCTTTGTAACCGAATATTAAAGTCAGGAGTCCTACTTGTAATAATAAGTGGAAAATGATCGTTTTGCCAATTATTTCTGTAATTCTGAAATAGCAGGCTTCTTGGGGCCGCAGTGCTTTTCGCCGAGATCATCATTTGGTTGTGGCCGGGTAAACTGGCAACTGGCCCGATGGCGGGCCCGGTGCTGGGCCTGATGTGGAGTTTCACTTTTATGCAGAGGACTGCCAGGTGGGTGTGCCACTGAGCTGGTCAAATTCTTTTATGGAGTGCTTGGATGAAGTCAACGTGTAGATGGCTTCCAACTTCCTGCACTTCAATGAGAAAAAAACTGAGGTAGTGTTGTTCCCCCCAGTGATGCCGCTGTGGTTCCTCCTACAGAGTTGGGCTCCTTATTCCAGGCTGTGAGTCCAGTAGTAACAAATTTAGTGAAAATATCCATTTTCCATCTGAAAATGGACTGTGGTTTTAAACTTGATGCCCACATTAGTTCTGTGGTGGACTAGCTATTTTCATTTGAGACAACTGGCCAAAGTGAAACCGATTTTTATTTCGTCACAATTTAGAAATTTTAATCCATGCTTTTATTACCTCTTGTTTAGATTCCTGTAATTCACTTTACGCTGGTCTCAGTAAAACCTCACTTTCCTGCTTACAGCTGGTGCAGAAAACAGCTGCTCGCCTTTTATCTGGATCACGTGACCACATGCCCCGTCCTTCAGTCACTTCACTGGCTCCCCGTGCACTTTCGCATTGATTTTAAAATTCTTTTATTTGCTTTTAAATGCCTCCATGGTCTGGCCTCTCAGTATCTGTCTGACCTGCTCGTAGCTCCCCTCCCCTCTGTGTCCCAAAGACCAGGAGAAAACAGAGAGGGGTTCAGGCATTCGCTGTGGAATCGGCTCCCGTTGCACATAATGCTGACCGACTCACTGCCTGTTTTTAAGTCCCTTTTAAAAACTCACTTTTTCTCCTTGGCTTTTAACACAGTTTGAGGTTTGACTTTTTACCAATATTTGTATTGTATTACATTTTACCTGCATCTATCACTGTAATTGTCACTGTTTGTTATCTGCTTGTGTCCAGCACTTTGGTCAGCTGGGTTGTTTTTAAAGTGCTCGAGAAATAAAGTTGAATTGAGAGTTCACACTGTGATATAGGCAACGTTTAATGTTATAGTGTGGAACATTTGAAACCAAGCAATAACTCCAGTGGGACAAACTGGTGGCAGACCTTCCCCCTGAAAAAAATGCACAGTGAACATGATAGTTAGCATAGCGTATTTGTAATTTTTCCAAATACATTGAAGATGCATTGTGTAACTTTTCTGGTGGAGGGTCCTCAAATGCGTTTCTCCATGGAAATGTTGTTGCTTTGTTTGGAATGTTTCACAATATGGTCTTAAACTCTTTATGGAAACCAAACCAGACCAAGTTACAGGCCAGATCTGTGGAGAGGCGACCCTCTTCACAATCAGAATGCCTGTTTTTTTCAGTATTTTTGAGCTATAAAACCTATAATTGACTAAAGGTACGGTAGAGCTGTTTAATATCATACTATGGAATTTCCAGACAAAGCAACGACATACTCATAGAAACGAGCAGGTAATGGACCCTCCACCAGAAAAGTTACACAATGCACCTTGAGCAAATGTGCACAGTTTATTCACATTCTTTTTTCATTTACTCTTGCATGTAAGGACCACTGCTATCCTCGAGAGGGCAGGAGAGGGAAAATAGCTGAACCTACAAAAACAGCCTATGTTTTTGTGCACATATATTTGATATTGCAGTTACAGGTAATGTTCAGGACAGGAGAAGAAAGAGATTATTGACGCAAATTGCTGCCTGCCTGCTGCTGTTGCCTGCTTTTGTAGAATCTGGCAAGTATACCAAGGCTACTATATTCATATTCTAGAAATCAGTGTAGCCTACTGACTGAGAAGCCTTGTGTTCCTACCATGAATAGAGATTATTATTATCTGGGGTGTATTTTTAATGCTGTATTCTCAAAGGCATGTCCTGGAGGTGAGAAAATGCAAACTTTGAAAGTTCTTGTCCAGTCCAGTAACTGATCTGAGCTGAACCTTTGTGACATCTGTATCACCATATTGTGATTTTGCTCTTCGGAACCTGCTTTTGGAGTGGGTGAGAGTCTGTTCTTTATTCATTAATTTTTAAAAAACATATCTCCATACCATTTAAGATATCTTGCAAAAAATATACAACTCACCTTCCTTAATCCATGCTACCTGAAAGAAGGATCTGTTTGCTGGAGACTGATTTTGCAACATGTCCATATTGCTCCCATAAATCATGTAATCTTTTTCTGCAGTTCAAAGCAGCAATGTTTTACGATTTCGCAAC
The DNA here is from genome assembly GCA_030686955.1 of Odontamblyopus rebecca. NCBI lineage: Eukaryota > Metazoa > Chordata > Actinopteri > Gobiiformes > Gobiidae > Odontamblyopus > Odontamblyopus rebecca. Next base: position 26,267,880 of record CM060667.1, read on the forward strand.
TATAGGATGAGTAATCTGCAGTAATCCTCTGTGTACACTGTGCAACTTTTTTCACATATTTGTAGTGAAGGGCCAGAGGCAGCTGGTCAATACAGCGAGACTTTCAGATAGATGCATTTTACATATGTCTAACAGAGCCACAAAACCAAACAAAGTGTTGTAACAAAAATCCAATCCGCTTTATTTATATGGCACATTTCATAAACAGTTTCCAACGTGCTGCACAAATACATAGTAAGAACAATAATAATAATAAAATAATGATAAAAAAAAATGCTCAAATTGAATCATACTAATCTCAATAAAACCAGTAAAATAAAATAAGAGCAAAAACCACAGAATAGCAATAAATAAATATATAAAAGTAATACAATAAATAAAAATGAATAAAAGACACAGTGAACCACTCAACTCACACGCTGTTAAGAGCCAGAGAATAAAAGTAGGTCTTAAGAAAACTTGAACAATATAGTATTAGAGGGTTGGCTGGGAAGTAGTTAAAAAGTGAAATATGTTCAAATGGGACAGTATACAGTATATCTAAAATTCTGGATATTGCTTGTGGTGTCCCCCAGGGTCTGTTTTGGGACCAAAACTGTTCAATATATACATAAATTCAATATTAAATGAATCACTAAAACTTATGTGGTCTTAATATGTGGTGTGAAACTTTGGAACAGTCTGAATACATATGTCAAGCAATGACAAAATATTCATAAATGAAAGTTGTTACCAAGCTATAACAGATTCATTGCCCTCGCATGTAAATAGTTCATCTGGTCTAGTGTAAAATGTCTGAAGAATGCAAAAGAAAGCTCATTATGTTAAATTAGAAGATGGGGGTGGGTTTAAACCAGTTTTTCTTCCTCACACTCCTTTCTGGGCAATTTTAGGTCTATGCAATGAGATGTTATTGAGGTTGCAGTGATAGAGCATGCATGAATTTGAAGAAAAATGTACTACCTATGTTCATTTGGGCCACAGGAAGTTGGTCTGAGGCCTGTATTTAGCCCCCAGGCCATAGTTTTTACATTCCTGGTTTACGTTGAGAAAACTTATTTTGAAATAAGTTGAAAAAAAAGTGATTCATATGAGGAAAACATTTTTTATATTCTTTCTTCATACTGCCCAGCTCTACTGGAATGAAATGAATGCTAGATACTTGAATAGTTTGCCATGGGACATTCTAGGCAAATAACATCTGGAGATATTAAGCAGTTAGCAGACAAGACTCCCCCACAGGAAGGTTTGAAACAACAAAAAAACCTTAAACATTAGCATAGTGTCTTGTTTATATAGGTTATCTCCTTATCTGACTATGTGTATGCTTTAACTTTTAAAGACCAATACTAGACGAAATACAATGTTTTTTATATTGCACTACTGTTTAGCACCAAAGTCATGGCTTAATCTATAGGCCAGATTTAATCCAGATTTGGACACGACCCAGGTTTATTGGAGTTATATGAAGGGTGTAGGAGGGTGCTAACTACTCATAAAGATACTAATGATTAGCTACTGAAAATATTAACAAGGAGTCATATCTCTAGTGACCTCAGTCCACTCACACAGGACTATTGAGTTTTCCTAATGATAAGATTGTACTGGACTGGAATTTGTCTACCAAAAAAAATCCACAAATCAGTTGTTGTCCATCAGGAAAAACAAAATGTGAAGAAGGAATTCAAGTCACTTCATTTAGCACAAATAAAGCATAATAAAAGCCACACACACACATAATAAAATACACCACAAAGACATAAAACATAATCTCAGGCCACACAGTATATAATGGCATAGACCAAATACAAAGAACTTTTCTCTAGAATGTTCCACACTATGGTATTAAATATAGCCTATTTTGTGGACATAACAATGCCAGACCAAGTTACAAGTTAGATCTGTGTGGCAACGTGACTCCATTCACAGTCAAATGTTTTCTTTTTATTATTATTATTTTTATACTTCATTGTGTCATATTATTCACAAAACATTCTTGCTTGACATTACAGTAGACACAATATTTATGTTTTGTTTCTGTTTTTAATCCCCATTTTTACCCCACCAGATGGACATGAAGATCACGGGCCGATCTTAGCACTAGGGCAACTGTGTGGGGTGGAGCTCTGTGCCTAAATATCAGGTGGAGCAGAGCAGACTGAGGGTGTGGTGTGGCGCCTTGAGTGAATTTCCAGAATGTAAAAATAAAAAACGAGTCCACTGAAAAACAACATGTAACATGCTCAAGACTTCTTTCATTTGGAAGTATATTAGGATGATAAATGCTTAACATTCATAATTTAAGCCGTGCGGGATGTTCTTGCACCGTCCGGATGCCCTCCCGCAGCACAGTCCCTCACCCGCTTCCTATATTGGCTCAGCACTGCTCTATAGTTTAGTTTGATCTGGATCTGTACAAAAGCTGCTCATTTACATGAGGCCGTTTACAGCTCTGTCCTAAAGTGTGTTTTCTTACCCTGTCAGCGGCCTTAATGCTATGATGTTGGATTTCTTCACATCCTCGCGCCCTTTCTTCCATCAGCTCCATTTAATTTATAATTATTCCAATTGTACCGCTTTGGTTAGTTTAGAAATTTAGTCGCCAGTAGGTAGGCTACCATCAGAACCATAGGAAACTGCACAGAGCCAACACCGGACTCAGAGATCATTGTACGCATTCACTTATATCTGGGGGTTGTGGCGGAGCAGACGCACATCTTATACATGCTTCTTTCTTGGCAGCAGTGGTCAGTAGAGCTTTCTACAACGGCTCAAGAAACAGATATGCACATGAGCACTGCTCTGTACAGACATCTGCACATCCTGCTCTGTGCGTCATGGCGCATATCAGCGGTGGACACTCACACCTCAGATAAGAGGCACGGGAGCAGACTGCCGGGACAGGCGGGAGCGGGTGCGGCGGGTCTGCCGTGGGATGGGGAGCGCATAGACACTGGTCTGCTGTGTAATGGGAGGCAAACGGAATGAGGAACACAGAGAAAACTAAAAAGGTTAATGTGTGTCTGAACATGGGCTTACAGGGGTGAGCATGGGGGCACACGGTCTGTCACGTTCCACCCAAAATTCTGTATTCCTGGTGCCTCTGCTAGTGTGTACTTGCATTGTGAGGTTCTGGAGCTTTATTGTGCCCATATATAATTCTTCCCCACACCCCTCTTTGCTGCCTGTAATGAGGTAGAGACATTACAAACATTACCCATGCTTTAACATGCTACAGTGGTCACAGATTGGTTCAGATGCCATCACCATATATGTACTTGTACCGTCCCACTCCAGCCTCCAGCAGTGAAGCACAGCCCGGCCTGGAGGACACGCCCCCTCAGTCTTGGTGCTTGCACTAGCGCTGAGGGCAAGATTGGGCCCCGTATGTTTTCAAGGTATTTTTTAGCAATAGAAAACACCTGTAAGTGAACAAATACTGCAATATTTCCATATTTCCTAACTATGATTCCAGGAAGCTTTCAAAAACAGATCTCACTTGATAGGCTAACCTTCCAGTAAATGTGATAGAGACCAATGAGTTATAGATATTTTAGTTAGAGCTGTGCAATTAATTGATTTCAAATATACATGTTCACATCTAATCCTCTGTCAGTAAAAGCTTGTGGTATAAAGCAAAAAAAAAAAAAAAAGAAAAGAAAGAAAATACATAAATTAATGAATTAATTAAAAATAGTGACCAATATAATTGCCTACCCTAGGTTTTGTGATTATAATAGACAAACAAGGCATGCGATTGACCTCCAGAAAGTCTTATGTTGTGAAATCACATAAACCACAAACTTGATCATTTTAGATTTATATAATTACTATTACTAAAAAGGTACTACTACTACTATTACTAAAAATAAAAAAGTACTACTATTACCAATTATTATAAGACACTTTTCCTTATACCAACACAGCTCCATTAGCAGGGGGCCATTAAACAGATGTGTTGACACAATAAAACTCATGTCCTGTTCCTATTAACACATCGCCATTTCCTCCATTATGTACCTGGTAGGAAGACACTTCTCTGAACCATAATGGCCTTAATAGCAGTGCTACCGATTTATTACATTGTAATAAATCGGTGGCACTTTCCAATATGCGTTCTACTAGTTTAGAACCTTTCAATCTAAGTAATGGTGAAAGCTTGAAGATAAAAAAAAAAAAAGAGTAGCCAGTATCTTTTAGGTAGAGAGCTTAAAGGAATATTATTCTATATTTTCAAACTTGGGTTAAATTTACCTTGGTGATAAATCTGCCCCTTATCAGCAGCATCAGCGGTGTGAGAAAGACAGTGACGCTGATAAAACTTACTGACTGACCATAGACAGATAAAACTGTTATTTGAATTGAGTAAAGTTTATGGTCAGCAATAAAAGTGTTGCAGAACGCCACAGAAAAGAATTTTGAATGATGAAAAAAAAAACTTTATATTTTTATAATTAAAAGTATTCACAATCATTATCTGAAACAATAAATTATTAATTGAAAAAACAAAAACAAACACAATTTAGTCAATAGTTAATGCAAATATAGTGGTAGTATTGAAACGGCTTCGCTAACTGACCATATGGTCATTCCTAGAGAGAAAAAAATGTGTTATGTATATTCATAGTTTTCTATTTGAACTGTGTTCATAGCTGACAGTATTTATCTGCACTACTCAAGCCCTTATGTTTATGGCCTAAGTTGACCTTTGGCTCCTCTTTACTTTTCCATCACGGCTTATTTAAAAATACTATCTTGCAATACAACTTCATGTTCAATTAATGATTTACATACATTTTCTAGTAGGTCATTTCTGAATGTTAGATTTGAGAGGTTGCGTTAAGTGTTCCTTGTTTTTATGTTGACAAACAGAATGATCTATGATTAGAAGTGAAGCATTGTGGGAATCTCGGATGTCCGGCCCTCCTCCCATTTTTTTCCGACCCGGCACCAACTGTCACTAAAGTTGTTCATTAACATAGGGCAGGTGGATCAGCTCGCACCAAGGTAGATCACCACAAACCCCTCACAGCAAGTGAACACAAAAGGCGGTGGCAAGACGGACTTTTTTTTTTTTCCCACTGGATGTACAATAAGGGATATAATTTTGTTACATAGTGGATACTCATTGTGGAGTTGGACAAATGTGACGGCCTACAATATCAGGATAAAGTTTGTTTCAGAATTATTTTTCTTGCCATGTAGACTCTTTTGGAAAACACAGATGAAGATGTCCATTTATCAGAGTCTATTTTGCCTGTGGATATTAATTGTAACAGCCACAGCCAACCTCATGCTGAATTCTTGCCTCAATCAGAAATACGTGTACAGGATAAATGTAGTGCTAATAGAAGACAACATGTACGAGTGGAGTCGGCCCTATGTCCAAGCTGCAGTGGAACAGGCTATTGAGGAGGACAGGCTGGAGAATGAGAGGCAAGGTATGAAAATCCACATCCACACGATTGCTCTATTATAGCAACCAGTATGCACATTGTAATCTCGCAAGTAACTCCTCTAGTGCTGTGTCACATGTCTGTGCTTGTGTGTGTCCATCATAAAAATGTGTAATTCCCCTAAAAGCAAATTATTAAGTCAATTTAATTCATGAAATTATAATTGTAATAGCATGTGAGACATTTGGCCGCACTATTAATAGCCTCACACATACATGCTCACCATTTCACATTTTAATTTAAGTTTCATGCAATCAAGTGGCCAAGTTTGGCAAAGGGACAAGTCTTCATTTTCTATTCATGTATTACCTGTTATGTTGAGTGTTGGTACATGACAGTGATATCGACTAATTTACATTTTTTTATTACTCTGATCCTAATATGACCATGGATTTTCATTGTTTCCGGGTCTAATATATGAATAAAACTTTTATAACTATAGGTCTTGACTTTGCGTTAACGGCCAACTACAATGGTTTCAATACCACCGGGTACAACAGACAGGGCTGTGGCAGCAGTACCTGTGAGGGGGTCACCATCCTCAAGAACCTAAAGGTGAGCCTATGCACTGGAATATGCTCTTACTGAGATGTAGTGTTGTCATCAATGTTAAAGGCTCTTTTTAATCATTCAATACAGTCTTTATACATGGTGGCTTTTCTAAGATAAAATATTACCAGATAATTGCTAAAATAAAAAAAATAAAAAAACACTTTGTTGTTTTGCTTAAAAAACATAAATGTTATTGCTTTGCCTGGAATGCTCTGCAGTATGGTAAACATATCTGTACATTTTTTCAGTTGATCTTTTTAGATCTTTTATTGGCACAAAATACTTGGTGGTGTTACCTGAAAATTTCATATCATTTTGTGTAACATTTCAAAACATCTCCATAAAGAATAGAAGGTTCCATAGCCTTTAAAGTAAATTTGGTGCATATAACTTGTGTCTTTGCAGGAAAAGCTTGAAATAGGATGTGTGATGCTTGGACCATCCTGCACCTATGCCACATTTCAGTTAGTAGAGTAAGTACCTTTGGTTATCTTCCAGTTTAGTCCTTTTACCGCTCCTATCCATTGGTTTCAGTTTCCTGTTGGTGAATTGTCAATTGCTATAGTAATAGTCCTAATTTTTCATCACTCTTAAATCCTGGATTCCTTTTATCCCTCTTTAGTGAAGAGATTGGGCTGACCCTAAGTATACCTATCATCTCTGCTGGAAGCTTCGGTTTATCCTGTGATTACAAGCCCAAACTGACTCGGATTTTGCCCCCTGCACGCAAGGTGTCTGACTTCATGGTCAACTTTATCAATGACAGCTCAATGACACCCTTAAAACAGATGTGGAACCGTGTCTACGTGTACAAAAAGGCATCCTCTGTGAATGCAACAGAGGACTGTTTCTGGTGAGAACACACAAGCAATAAGTCACCATACCAGTCTCCGTTAGGAGTTTATTAAGTGATTTCTGGTTTCTTTCTGCAGGTATATCAATGCACTGGAAGCACCGTCACTAAGTTTTGCCACAAATACTAAAAGAGAAATGCTGCGTAATGAAAATGACCTGTTCAAGGCACTCAATTCTCCTAAAAGGCACAGTAACAGTAAGTCACAAAAGTCAAGTCTACAAAGAAATAGACTAATCTTTAATTTAATCTAGTATTTAACAGATAAGCAAATTATTTCCCCCACACAATTTTTTGAACTACAATTTGTTGGAACTACCATACAGAGCAGGGGTGGGGTGAATGGTACTGCTTACGCAGGGCCCAGTGCCGGGAGGCTCAAAATTTTATGCGACACCCCTGCTTTAGGTTCATGCACATGTTTAAAACAAAGCTTGACGACAGGTCAGAACTCTATGGTGGAAGCAGTTGTGTAAAAAGCCCATATTATGCTATTTTCTGATCTATGTTATAATGTTTTCTCATCAAAAACATACCTGGACTTATGTTTTGTTTCATTCACACGTTAGCCTAACCCATTATTATTACTCTGTTTGCATCACCAAAGGTCAAAATGTTCTGTTCCACCTTCTCATGTCATATGGTAACACATGACGTCCACCACTGTGTTTTTAAACTCCATACACCAGAAATAATTTAGAAGATTTCAGCCCTGGAATTGCCCATCTCTATTGAACAAAAGGTAAAAGCTAGCGGTTAATGTGAAAACTACCACTACATGACATCCACACGGTGGAACAGAGCACTTTGAGCTTTGGAGATGTAGACAGACTATAACCTCAGGTAGTTTTTGATGAGGTAAGTATTGTAACAAGGCCAAAAGCCAGTGAGAGAGAATTTTGCATGACCTTGCTTATGATTATCTCAGTAATTACTGGGGCAATACACACAGGCATGCGTGCACACACACACACACACACACACAGTGACACACACACAAGACATCTCTGTCAGTAAATAAATGGAATTGATTTATTATAAATATTTTTACAATAGCCATAAAGTGGTGCTATGCAATTATGACAGGTGACCAACACCTATAAAGCCCTTCCCACTTAATTCTATTGGGAGATTGGTTAAGGTGGAGAGGGTTCAAATAAACTTAGTTAACTGGCTTGGCTAACTTCAGTATGGCACATCTAAACCATTTTCACTGATATACGACTGTCAAGGGTTTCACAGAATGAAAGTGGGTGAGTCTTAGTCTCAAAGATGGGTGCCATTTGGACTTGATACTTTGACATCATGCTGGGGGTGGCACGGTGACACACGCACACATTAGCAAACACTGCCAAAAAAGTTTTTAAGATACAAAATACAAAATGGATTTAAACAGAACATTTTCAGGAGCCTGTGTTGACGGATGCTAGCTAGCTTGTGAGTGCAGTCTTAACAGGTCTCTCACACTAAAGAATAAATCTTAAAGAAAGAATAAATCTTATCTGAACAACAAAGAATAAATCTTATCTGAACAACAGATCTTCAAATTGAGTAGTATTTTCCGTTAGCACCACACCCGCAGGGAATGTTTATGCAGCTGCAAAGTACCAACAGAATTCACATATTATTGACAGAATGAGACCGAGAAGATTTACTACTTTTTGTTACCATTTTGTTGTACAGTTTTCATCCTCTGTGGGGGCCCTGCTGACATCGCCTACATAAAGCAGAATTCTGAGCAGATCCATCCAGACATTATGTTCATACTCTTAGACATATACAAGTGAGTGCTGTTACTGTTTTGTTTATATCAGACCATGACACACCAGAAGTAAACATGTTTTCTTTTTCACAGTCTGAAATACTACAACAACAGAACCTCCGATTATGGCATGGAGAATGTTCTGGTGGTCACTCTTCCCCCGCGGAACTATAGCTTTGGTAATCTGACGTACAATGACACGGTAAGATCCTATCCAACAGTTCCTTATGTAGCCAGGCCAAGTTACAAGCATAGACAGCTCAGGGAGTGTGCTGTCCCCATTCAAATTCAGCTCACTGAGGCAAACAGTTATGGGTCATATTTGAAGCCAAGTTCCATATTAGGAATAGGAACTGATTTATACACAAAATAGCGAAATAAAAACATTAGAGTCATGTCACGTGAATAGGAGCCGATGTTCTGTTGAAATGGGCTGCCTCATCGAAATGACCTCCCTGAAGCCTAAATCGACAGTGGCGTCTATTGATTCATGCTCCCCCGTCAAAATAAGCTATCTTACGCTTTACCATTTACAGTTGTCTAGATCCAATAAAGCGAACCTACCCAGTTTTACAACATATTTGGATTACAGACAGCGGGTTTGATGCTGTTTGCACACGGTGATCATACTTTATGCCTTAGTTATGTCACATTTCAACTCATTTATATGAATATGCGTAGTTCATTTGGACAGTTGTATTACGCTAGGGTTAGCAAAGGTCATAGACAGGCCTATATCTTCTATCAAATAAGAGATATAATAATAATAATAATAACAACAACAACAGCAACAACATATAAGATAAAGAAATTACTGGAAACACTAAAATCTTTATATTGAATATATAATATTTAACTCTAATATCATAGGCTACAGTGTGAATTTCCTATTCCTACTGATATTTTATTTATAGAGATCTTTATACAGTACCTTTTTAAACAAACTTACAACGTTTTCTACACATGGTAACATGATAAAATATGATGTAATGAAAACAATAAAATCAAATATTAAATCCAAACTATTCAATCATCTAACATAGTTCTTCTGTTGTGAATCTAACATGCACGTGTCGAAGCTTACATGCCTAACTGGTCAAAACATAAAATAAGACCAATACACTTTTAAAATGTTACTTGTTACTAACAGCGCTTGGGGGTTGTGTGCATGCGAAACATCAACAAAAGCCAAATACACCTACCCGCAATCAATGGGTAGGTCAAATCAACAGGACACCGGAGTTGATGGAGCCGCAGCGTGCCCATGCTCACTTCCTATTTGGAACGCGGCTAGCAGGTTAGCTATGTACATGGTTGCAAGTCAGATCTGTGGAGAGGCAAGCCTGTTAAAAATATATGTTTTCAAGGTCATTGACACCCTGTGTGCCTGAGAGAGTGGCAGCAGAGTACAGTTAAGAATTTTATTTATTGATTTTAATTTTATCACTTGATTTGTCCAATTAAACACTCACCATGTTTTTGGGCTCTTTTGTCTTATTTTCTTCTTTTTTGCTGGCCTCTTTGTTCTTGACCGTTTGCCTCAGCAGAGTGGGCCTATTGTGTATTCCAGAGAGCACCTTTTTTCTTTCATTATCCAAGTCCCCAGGGCTGTTTGGACTTTAGCCTGACATTCCTATGGAACTAAGGAGGAGGACACGCGGAGAATGTTGTGCTGGAGTGAAAGTAAATCAGTGAAGAAGGAAATTCAAGCCTGCGGTTCTGTCAATAAGGTCACTGGGAAATAAGATCTATGAACTGTGTGTATTTGTTCAAACCTAGAGGGAATATGCTGTCAGCAGTAACATGTGCTTCACAGAGACCTGGCTTTATATGAACTTCCTGGACAACAGTGCATCTCAGAAGAATCAGAATCAGAATCAGAATTCTGATTCTGATTCTTCCTGGACAACAGTGCATCTGATGAAGAACTTGTAGTCTGAAACATTGTTACTAATCACATTCACATAGGGAGCATTAAAACAGTGTGCGGACCTTCATTACTCTTATTTAATCTCATCTGTTTAGTCCTGTATGGATGGACAGAGACATTCTCCTTAGCGGTAAGAAGAAGGGCGGCCGGATTGCTGCTGAACAAGAGGTGGTGTAATCCTGGCTATATTACTGTGAGGAAAGTATCTGTTCACCGGACATTGAACTTTTGACTTTGGGAATGTGTCCATATTATTTACCAAGGGAATTTACTTCTGTCCTGTTCACTGGAGTTTACCTCCCTCCCTCAGCGGAATATGATGCTGCCTGTGACAGGATACACACTGTGGTGGCTGGGCTCCAGTCAAAACACCCAGAGGCTCTACTTTTGATTTCTAGTGACTTCAACCATGCTTCCTTAGACAGTGTTTTTCCCACACTTCTCAGTATGTGGATTCTAAGGAGGCATACAGTGCCACTGCCCTACCCCCACTGGGACAATCAGACCACAGTCTTGTCTTGTCTCAGTATGTACCTGCAGTGAAGAGGCAGCCTGTCACCACTAGGACTGTAAGGAAGTGGAATCAGGAAGCCAGCTTTGAGACCACTGATTGGGATGTGCTCTGCCAGGCGCATGGGGACAACATCAACAGCATGAAGGACTGTTTAACGGTTTACATCAGCTTTGGTGAAGATACAGTCGTTCCCACATGCACTGTCTGCTGTTACCCAAACAACAAGCCCTGGATCACCAGCCAGCTGAAGGATCTGCTCAATGAGAAAAAATCGGCCTTCAACTCTGGAGACAAGGACAAGGTGAAGATGGTACAACAACAGCTGAAGGTCTAGCTCAGGCAGGGCCAAAAGACCTATGCAAGAAAACAGAACAACACCAGGGAACTGTGGAAGGGGATGAAGGCCGTCACAGGTTTTAACACCAAAACAAAGCAGCAGGACAATAGCCCAGACAGATAAAACCTACTCAATTTGCATTTTAATCGTTTTTCATCTCCTGGCACCCCTGTCTCTACACCTCCCAGACTCCTAATCCACACCTCACCACAGAGCACTGAGATGGCCATTCATCACCCATCACCTCTGCTCCCACCCCCACCCCCACAGAGGAGTCTACTGGATCAGATCAAGTCAATCCCGGCATGCTAAGGACATGTACTGTACATGTACTGCTGAAATCCTGCACTTTCTCTTCACCCTGAGTCTGAAGCTTGAAATGATACTGGTGCTGTGAAAGACCTCCTGTATTGTGCCAGTTTCCAAGAAGCCTATTCCATCCAGAACAGTTGCTTTTACGTCTCATGTCATGAAAGTGTTTGAGAGACTTGTTCTGGCTCATCTCAGACACCATCAGTGGCACCATCCCTGGATCCTCTACAATTTGCATTCAGTGCCATTTCGGTATGGATGATGCGGCAATCTATTTTCTGCAACAGACTCACTCACACCTGGTTAGTGTTAAGGGCTCTGTGATTATATTGTTTTTCAATTTCTCCAGTGCATTTAGCACAATCCAGCCCTTTCTGATGAGTGAGAAGCTGCTCAAGATGGGTGTCATCAACTCCATTATCTCCTGGATTACTGACTACCTGTCAGGCAGGCCTCAGTATGTGCAATTAGGGACCACCCTGTCTGATACCATGGTCAGTAATGTAGGAGTGCCCCAGGGTACAGACCTGTCTCCGTTTCTGTTCACTCTGTACACCTCTGATTTCCAGTACATCTCTGGGTCCTGCATCTTCTCTGATGACTCTGCAGTGGTTGGGTGTATCAGAGATGGACAGGAGCGGGAGTACAGGACACTGATTACACATTTTGTGGAGTGGTCCCAGGCAAACATCTGCTCCTGAACATTGACAAGACCAAAGAACTGGTGATTGACTTTAGGAGGAAGAAGACACCAGTGCAGCCCGTAACCATCCAGTGTCATGATGTGTAAATAGTGGACTGCTACAAGTACCTTGGTGTTCATGTGAACAACAGGCTGGACTAGAGAGACAACATTAATGCTGTGTACCAGAAGGGCATGAGTAGACTTCCTGTCTGAAAATGTGTGCAGCAAGTTACTGGAGATCTTCTACCAGTTTGTGGTGGCCAGCGCCCTGTACTTTACTCTGGTCTTCTGGGGGAGCAGCAACAGTGAAAGGGATATTGGGCAGTTTGACAAACTCATCTGTAAAACTGTGAGCTGGAAACATTTGTCACAGTGAGGGACACAAAGACACTGGACAAACTGCTCTCCATCATGGACACTCCTGCTCACCCACTGCACCAGACTATAGAGGGACAGATAATACTCCCTACAACTGTACAACAACTCACCCACTGCACCAGACTATAGAGGGACAGAGGAGCTCATTCAACAGGCTCCTACAGCTCCGCTCAAACAGTGAGAGATACAGGACTATTCGTACCGTACTCCATACTGATGTACAACAACTCACCTTTATGTAATAGATAACCCTATGTCCTGTACACTATGTCCTGTACACAATATACAATTATGCCTTATTTCTTTTGCTATTTTTTTGCTACTTATTTCAAATTTATTATTACCATTAATATTTTTTACTCTTTGTTATTATATTATATTGTGAGTTCTAGCAGTATCCGTAATTGAATGAAAGCAAGTTTAATGCCTTAATGTGGAACATTCCTGGCAAAGCAACAACATCTAATTCCTCACTTGAAATGTTATATAGTTTCAACTGAGGGATTACACAGACACCCAGTATAAACACTTAGTCCAGATCTATTCCATCTCCAGAGATTACAGACATTCTCTCCTGGTTTGGTGATAATATGGATCTAGAATCCTGGTAAAGTCCTGGTTAAAATGGTTAATCTTTGCTTAATCTCAGTCTGGACCCTCCATAAAGACCATTTTAATTGCTGTGTCATGTTTTAAAATAAAAATAAAAAATCCTGACTGTCTTAACGAGTCTGTCTTTTAACTTTTTTACCGGAAGCCATATTTACACTTTACAAACTTAATATTAAACTCTTCTGTCTTGTGCAGGTCAATGACTACGTAGCAGGTTACCATGATGGGGTCCTCTTGTTTGGGAAAGTATTGCGAGAGAGGATGCTCAGTTTACAGCGGGAGGACATGCCTCATAGTGACCATCCCTTTGCTAATATCTCCTTTTATGGTACGTATGTTTGACCACTGATAACCTGGCTTTCACACAATAGACACACAGCAAATATTAATTGGAGTGTATCAACAGAGGTGTGAAAGATCCATTTCTACCATATTGAAGGAAATAGTTGTGTAAGAATACCACTGTCACTGTTTAAATAAAGAGAGTACATGCACCAGTGCATGATGCATTTTATTGCTCAGTGAAGCATTCATGAAGCACCTGTTGTCCATAAAACATGTATACATTGTTATGTTATATCTGTAAAAGCAAATGACTACATTATTTTCTTATAATAAATGTGGTTTATGTCCAAAATAACATATGAAGCTAGTACTGATGTCCCAATATTTTCTAATGCAATAATCAATATTTATTTCAATAGCACCAATACTCTGGTAGAAATCTACATTATTTTATATATGTAACAAAAATAGACTTTTTATTTGGCATAGTTTGACTAGTAAATGAATGCATGAACCTTTTGTTTTATAATAACTGAAATTAGTGGATCAAAAGTCAATAATAATAAGTCAAAATCGCAGTATTAAACAGCCATATCTCAGCATTTTCCAATCCAAATTGTAAACGACATGTATTTGAAAAAGTCAGTTGTATTTGTAACAGTTGCTGTGTTTGCTGTATCCAGGCATGGCGGGACACTATGTACTTGACCAATATGGAGACAGAGATGTCAACTTCTCTCTGCTTTACACATCGACCCTTACAGGCGAGGTGAAGCAACACACTAGTACTGACAAGTTTTAATTTAATATATTTTATACAAGTCTTACGTTGTTTGTTTTACTTTGCAGTATACAACCCTTTTCACATTTGACACGTCCAAAAATAAAACAGAATTAGTAGATGAATCTCCTGCTCTGCCCTGGAAGGATGGTGTTTTGCCTGACGACAACCCAGAGATCATAGATAGTAATACACTCAGTAAATTCTGATGTATTTAATGCAATGATGTGAAGGATTTCAAATTATTTGTATCTTATGATTTCAGCTATAAGTACTCAGGATATCATTTTAATAGTTTTGAGTCTCAGTGTTGTTGTGGTCACAGCCATTGCGCTCATCTTCTACAGGTACAAACATCATTTTAATTAACCAATATAAGTAAAAATAAAGCCTTTAGATAAAGTATCAGTAGTGACTGTAATAATGGATCAGCAAAGATACTACACTGAACAAAAATATAAACGCAACACTTTTGTTTTTGCTCTCATTTTTCATTAACTGGACTCAAAGATCTGAAACTTTTGTACATGCACAAAAGCCATTTCCCTCCAATATTGTTCACTAAAGCTGTGTTAGTGAGCATTTCTACTTTGTCGAGATAATCCATCCCACCTCTCAATTATGGCCTATCCAGATGCTGATTAGACAGCAGGATTAGTGCACAGATGTGTTTTAGGCTGGCCACAGTAAAAGGGCACTCTAAAATGTGTAGTTTTGCTTTACTGGGGGGGACAGAAAACCAGTGGCCAGCCTAAGACACATCTGTGCAATAATCATTCTGTCTGATCAGCATCTTGATAGGTCATACCTGAGAGGTGGAATGGTACAAAGTAGAAATGCTCACTAACACAGATTTAGACAGATTTGTGAACAATATTTGAGGGAAATGGCCTTTTGTATCTGTATAAAAGGTTTTAGATCTTTGATTCCAGCTCATGAAAAATAGGAGCAAAAACAAAAGTGTTGCGTTTATATTTTTGCTCAGTGTATTTGGCTTTTGTTGATGTTTCGTTTTGAAAACCTCTAGGCAAAACAGAAAGGAGCGCCTCATGCAGAAAAGGTGGTCACACATACAGCCTCATCTGATTGGTCCGCTGGATGAAAAAGAAGCTTGTCTAAAGGTACAGCAGTCTACTAGTTTAACACAGAATTAAATATTATGCCACTACACGTCAACATTACAGTATTTTTATGTTAGATTGACGATGACAAGAGAAAAGACAGTATATTCCTTGCTCATCGAGGGCGTTATGACAAGAAGGTAATGTATGTTTATTAAAAAACCTTCAGCTGTTTTTTATACAAAGACTAAGGCTTTTTTTTTTCAATTTTAGCCAATCATTTTGAAAGAGTTGAAACATTCAGATGGTGATTTTACTGAAGAGCAAAGAATTGAGCTCAACACGGCAAGTGAACCTTTATATTTATGTATAATGAAGCTAATGGGGTTATAAATAAAAAATAAATAAATGAATTAATTAATTAATAGTTATATACATACAGTTTAAATATTGTGTGATTTAGAAATGGCTGTCAAGTGTAAACAGTTTTATTCTAAATTGCAGTTACTGCGTATTGACTACTACAACTTGACCAAGTTCTACGGCACAGTTCAGTTTGAGTACAGTGTTTTTGGTGTATTTGAGCTGTGCCAGAGAGGCTCCCTCAGGGTATGGATATTCTCATGTTTCACTGGCATGGAATCTATAATTTATGAAATAGTAGCAAGCAAAATATAGCTTCAAATATTCTTGTAATGTATATTTTTACATGATTCACAACACTGTCTGTATACTTTTAAAATAAGTTTCACGCAGTCACATTGTGTTGTATTTGTCTCAGTTGCTTCAGGGTTTTGATGTATGTAGAAACCATGACTACAGTAAACTCAGATGATTTTTCTGGGCTCTCACAATGATTTTACAGTTTGTCTGATAAGGGACAGATAGTTAAAGTGCAGCAGTGGAGTGTGTACATGTAATCACACACACATTAACTCAACACCGGGTTCATAAGACTGTTTGTCTCCACAGTACATTCTGAATGACACAATCTCCTATCCTGATGAGACCTTCATGGACACTGAGTTCAAGATATCAGTCATGTATGACATTGCAAAGGTGCACCTGGAGTATTAGTATTTGTCAGTATTGTAGTAATAATACATACTCTGTCCTGTTGTGATCACTGATGGTTGTGTTATACAGGGAATGTCCTATCTTCACTCCAGTAGCATAGGAGCTCATGGTCGCCTTAAATCCACCAACTGTGTGGTGGACAATCGCATGGTGGTCAAGATCACAGACTTTGGCTGTCATACTATTCTCAGCCCCGGCAAAGGTGAGACAGTTTTGCTTTTACTGAAGAAAAGTAAATGCAACATATCTTCACCAATTCATCTTCTCTTCAGATTTGTGGACAGCTCCAGAGCACCTTCGTAAAAATGGGATATCTCAAAAAGGCGACGTGTACAGCTATGCCGTTATTGCACATGAGATCATCATGAGAAAGATGACGTTCTATTCACAGTCCTGCTCAGATAAAGCAGGTGAACATTCTTCTGTCGATATTTCCAAATTATCATTTCAAATGGGTTGATTTAGAGCTGTAGAATAAATCAAAATTTAAGAATTTAGATCTATTTCAGATCAACAACTAGTTCAGACTTTGCTGAAAGAAATTTTAATATTTTTGTCTCAAATTACACTGTAAGTTTGTCCTGTTTAGGTGAAGTCATTTTAGAGTTTCTTAAAAAAGGAAAAGTTGCATTGAAAATTGTGATTGATCAATATTATAAACACATATTTATTATTTGCTTATTTTCTTTACCATATTGTCCAGTCTCACAGGTTGATCATAATGTTTCTTCTTCCTGTACAGATAAACTCTACAGAGTGCAGCATCCCAGTCTGACTGGAGTCTTCAGACCTGACCTCAGTTTTGAAGGTGCATCAGAGAGAGAGATTGAGGTGGGAAGAAACGCTTAGTCCTGGACATATCACTGAAGAGCATAAGTATAATCTCATTGGCTGGTGTGTATTTTCACAGCTGTACACTTTAATAAAGAACTGCTGGGATGAAGATCCAGAACGCAGACCAGATTTTAAGAAAATAGAGCTAACCATTGGTAAGATTTTTAGGTAAGTTGCCATCTTATACAGTATAATTAGCTGGGGAGCAGTTATTTAATATTTATTCACTTATAATAGGTATAATAGGCTACCATACGCAAGTTTATAAAGTTATTATATTGTTCATTTAAGATTTGTTTTTTGCACTATATCTATACCTGTTTTTTTGAAATACTGAGATCTGTGCATTATTGAATGTTTGTTTTTTTTGTTGACTACATTCACTTTAATTCACATCACGTCATGTACAAACAGGAACTAGTGCATTTTTTCACACAATACATTTGACTTTTTCTTGATTCAAGAATCACAACTTTTATGAGTAATGTTATTTTAATGGTACTTAATAATTTGGCTGCTCGGCCCCCACCTCTGAGTATAATGAAATCATGCACATTTTCAGATATATTGTGAACAGTTATTTAGTTTGGATATATTTTTATTGAAATAGTTTTTTATTTTTTTTATTTTCCTTTTTACAGTGCTCTCCACAACACAGCCAGTGAGACCTACATGGACAACCTGATTCGTCGCCTGCAGATGTACTCCAGGAACTTGGAGCACTTAGTGGAGCAGAGAACAGCTCTTTATAAAGCTGAGAGAGACAGAGCAGACTGCCTCAACTTCATGCTCCTCCCTGGGTAAATCTCATGATGGCTTATTTACAGTGATGGGAAGAATAATTTGAAAATGTTTTCTGAATTCGTTAACACTGAGTTGCAATATATTGTGGTGTAAATACATGACAGGGCAACAGTAACTCAGTTGGTTTGTGTAGTGTTTGTCCAACGATCCGAAGGCTGGCGGTTCAAATCCTGCTCCCACAGTTGAACAGCAAGACATTTAACCCACCTTGTCCCCAGTGTATGAATGTGTGTGTGTCAGTGGGGAGTAGTTCCTTGGTGTAGAGTACTTTGTGCGCCTTAAAGGTGGAAAAGTGCTATACCATTGGATTTAAAAACAGTTCCATCCTATGTATGTTTGATATGTAAATTTATCACAATATAGAGAAGGAGAACATCACACATGAATACACCACAAGAGTGGTATTTGGTATTTTTCTTTCTAATACTGTGTAACCAGTTGAAATTAATTACAAGATCAAGTGGCACTGTGTATTCATTTAATTCTAGGAAGTAATTCTGGTCTGAATACCACAAAATGAGTAACTGTACTAGAAAACAGTCTAGCCTACTCAAAATTAATTAGTATACTGAAATCGTATTTTTGGTACATGTAGTTGCTTCACAACATTGCTTTTTTATTATGCTTATTCTCCTTCACTGAAAATCATTGTGTGTTGTGGTCTTAGGCCTGTAGTGCGTTCCCTGAAAGAGACAGGCCGAGTGGAGCCAGAACTGTTTGAGGAGGTGACCATCTACTTCAGTGATATTGTGGGTTTCACCACACTGTGCCACTACAGCACCCCCATGGAGGTGGTAGACATGCTCAATGACATCTACAAGAACTTTGACAGCATCCTTGACCACCATGATGTCTATAAGGTACTGCAGAAAAAACATCCAAGAGCAGTTTTATTACTATCACAGTTTTAAACTAATAGCATTCTTACTTAAAAGTTCTAGTTCGACTATAAATGGTCCATATGTCGTTTGACCAAAGCTTTATGTTTACAATATTCAATGTTTCATGTCTCTCACCTTAAAAGTTCACCATGTAACTTTTCTGGTGAAGAAAGCTAGAAAGCTTTCACACTGTGGCAATAAACATATCTCTATGGAGTTAAGCAGCTGATGTTGTTGCTTTACCAGGAAAGGTTCCACAATATGACATTAAACTTATCTATCTTCAGGAGACAAGTAGATGGAGGAGGGTTTAAATTAACAGTACACTTCCCTAAGTTTTGGTTAATTTACCCACCTGTAAGATTGTAGATGTTACTTGGCCTCTTACTAGCCCAGGAAAAATGTAGCATCTGAGGGGGTAGAAAAAGAAGAAGCTTTGAGCTTTTTTTTTTTTTTTAATTCACCACACCATTCACAGGACTGACAGCATCTACCCAAGTCAGACAACAGGTAATCACAACAGTGACACATTATATAACATGGCCTAAACCACTAAGCCCCAGACACAGGTAAATTTAAAACATGCAAAAATCACTAACTCTATTATTTGCAACTATTTACATTTTATAACTGAATATTGCACATTGTTAGTTTCACCTTTTCTGCTTTTAAATTTGATTCCATATATGGATAGTTTTCTGATTTCTGTAGTTAAACCTTCCCTTCCTGACCAGCACTTGCCTCCAAATCAATGCCTCCACTAATTACCTCAAAGGAAGGGAAAAGAGGAGTGAAACAGGGAAAGCTAAAATGTAAATTATTTGGCTGTAATAATGTGCATCAAATGAAATATTTTATAAAGTGGAATCATGAAGGTATAGACCTGATAAGTGGGGGCATGTTCTACAGCTCCCTCACACCACCTAAGATCATTTTCATGCTTCTCTTTTCCAGGTGGAGACAATAGGAGACGCCTACATGGTATCTTCAGGTTTACCCAACCGCAATGGGGACAGACATGCAGTTGACATTGCCCACATGGCCCTGGATATATTGTCCTTTGTAGGAACCTACCAGCTGGAACACTTACCTGGTATTCCACTATGGATTCGAATCGGTGTTCATTCAGGCAAGGAAAAAATGCCTTTTATTTGGCTCATGTACATGTAGGTTTTTAAGAGAGTTTACAGTTTAGTTTGTAGTTTTTATGCTTTTTCCTTCATTAGTAACAATTTAGGGCAAACAAATATAGCAATATATTATCTTGTGCATAGGACCCTGTGCTGCTGGGGTGGTGGGGAACAAGATGCCTCGTTACTGTTTATTTGGAGATACAGTGAACACGGCTTCCAGGATGGAGTCTACAGGCCTGCGTGAGAAGACACCCTTTCATTTAAAGACTTATAGCAGGTTTGTCAATGACTGATTTACCTGTTCAATCTGCTCTTACAGCTTTGAGGATACATGTGAGCAAGTCCACCATCAACATCCTGAAGAGAACAGACTGCCAGTTTGAGTACGAGCAAAGAGGAGAGACATACCTCAAGGTGAAGCAGTCATTGACTTTTCTCCCACTGTGCAGATGTATATGGGAGATTTACCTTAGTCATTAATCCTTACAGGGAAAAGGCAAAGAGATAACCTACTGGCTGACAGGTGTAACAGGGCAGAAATACAACCTCCCCACACCTCCAACTGCGTAAGTTACACTGCAGTAAAACATGCAAACACTGACTATTCATAACATTTTCTTGACTGTTATTAGCAAAATCACTATATAAACAAGATGTGTATATTCAAGTTGACAGTTTTAATTAGTGTTGATATTACCGTTTTATTACAAGTTTATTGTATTCACATTTATTTTTTTCTTTGTTTACATTTGATGGCACAGAGAGAATTTCCAGCGGCTTCAACAGGACTTGGCTGAAATGATCCAGGCCAGTTTAGCAAAGCGTGCAGCATGTACCGAGGGTTTTGAGAAGAGGAAAACCCTGTCCACCAAAATCCGGCGACGTGAAACCAACAGCAGCACACAGAGTGATCCCCCAGACTACTTCCACCTGGCTGTCACCGACAACCCCAGCACCTACTTGTGAGCCCCCTGCCGAGCTCTGTAAGGGACACATACACAGGATCACAGAGACTGCCGCAAAATGACTTCTTCCTCAAGCATACACAGATCTTACTTACATGCTCTAAAACAAGCAATGGACACCATTCAGTAGTGTTGACAGATTAAAGGGACAGTTCAGAATTTTGGACATAGGGTCTCATTTCCTAGTGAGCCTATATGAGAAAATAGTCCCTCAACAGGTGACAGTTCATGCGATGCAAAGTTAGTTTTATTTCAAACATTATTCTATCGGCACAGACATTTACATCGATAGTCTGGTGTAATAATAGATTTGCCTTGGGGGCACTGTGGAGTGGGTAAGACTGTTTTTAGTGGCAGGACAACTATGCCCATTGACATGCACTAGCCACCAGCAACCTCTGCAAATATAAGGACTGGATGGAATATTTAAAAAAGTGTCTCCACATGTCTCCAACATGAGGCCCTATGTACATAACAGAGGAAGCTGAGAAAATGTTAAATGAATGCATATAACAAGTTGTAATAAAACCATTGTGGCCCAGCCCAGTCAACAACTGTCCATCTATTTGGAAATGTCCTGTTTTGTTTTACTATTGCTGGCTTGAAAGCTCATTGATTGAGAATTATGACAAAAATGTGTTTACCGTGTAAATAACCCTTTCTGCTGCTAAGCCAGTTCATTTATATACCACATATCCAGCCAATGTAGAATGTGAGATGTGAATAAATAAATCTGAGAATATTTCTCTTTTACTGCAAAGATTTTAATCCAACACTTTTTTAAAATGAGATACAAAATGTTACTATTTCTGTGTTCATATTTTGAACACATCTCTGGTGAGGATCAGCACGGTTCACAACATTTCAAATACATTGTGAGTAACAGAGCACATAAAAAAGCCTTAAAGAGTTTTGGTGGTGACCAGCTCTGTAGCAGGGAGTGGAAAAGTCTCCTGCCTAACAGCACTTCCTTTGAGCCCACTCCAGTCTCTCCCCTCATGTTCTGTGCTCTCACTTTCAGCACCCTCTCCTTCTTGCCACACAGTGGCGGTGTCGAGTAAAGTGCTGCAGGCCTCAGGTGGGGGCAGATAGTGAGGTGGGTCTGTTTTCAGAAGTTGGTGCTCTGCTGGCACCTCCTCTGCAAAAACAAAATGGAATGTAAAAGTACAAAATTAGGAAAAGCTTAAGGCAACAATAACTAAGTAAGTTGGTAGAGTTGTCTACTAGATCCATTGACCCACAGGTGTACACTAGTGTATGAATGTGCGTGTGAATGGCTGAGTGGTTCCTTGGTGTAAAGGTCCTTCTAGTAAAGTGAAGGTGGAAAAGCGTGACCCTTTACCATATTCTCACCACTGACAAGATGAAATACTGTCAGGCCTGAAGTCCAGAAACAAACCAAAAGATGTCACTATATATTTTCACTAACTGCCTTAAAATGCTGTAATTTGTGTGAGTTCTATACATGCTCTTCACCCAGGAATTTATTTATTTCAGACTATTGTGACAGAAACAGTTTGCACTGTTGGAAAGACACCCTAAACGCTGATATTTATTACATGTAGACACTGGTATCTAACTAATAAATTACACATGAATGAAAATAAGATGATGTGCAGAAGTCTTTTGTATGTTTTGGCTGCTCCCTCTCCTTCAATGCACCTGTTTTCAAGAAATTCAGGTGCAAAGTTCTCATTCTTATTACAACAGTGCCTTTACAAGAAGAGCATGTGCTTCTTAAAACCGCACCTACTGCCCAGTACCCACCATCATCAGGAAAAGACATTCTTTAATGACATAGTTAAACAGCTAAAAGAAGGTTAACAGAAAAACTCCCTGACTTCTACAGATGTTTACTTCTGTTCAGCACAACTACGTCCGTTTCCTTAAGCTATAAATATATATGACACATCCTCTCACACCAACAGATGTACAATGAGTTGAAACTATTGTAAGCTTATGGGGATTTAAGGGGCCCTGGCTGTTACACTTCAGCATGCACCTATCTGCCAGTACTCTGCTTCCATACTCTAACTAGGCTAAATAACAGTACCATACTGTACATACACTTGTGCATTATTTGGTAAGTGGTATATATGAGAGAACATATTTCATGTTTCTAAAAGCAGTATAGATTTTGTTTGGTGGTTCTGCTACTGCACTGAGCTTGTTAATAAGCTCAGTGCAGTAGCAGAACCATCAAACTAAATCTTTTAACACCGATTAGTTGTTCTAACCTAAACTTTTCTTGGACTGTTGCATATTATCATTATGCCCTTGGGCAACACACTTCACCCACCTTGCCCATGAATGTGGTGTGTGAGTGATGGCATTATTATTATAATTGTATTATTATTGTTAATAGTTACCAGAATAAATAATAGAGCAATTAAAATATAAAAAATAATGGCACATACTTGAAGAGAGGAAAAAACTAGAGCAGTCTTTTACCTGTGGATTGCCTTTTGTGCCTTCTGTATATGACCAGCCAAATGGTCAGAGCCACAATGGAGACCAGAGTGACCAACAGCAATACGATCCACACTTCCGGGATAAACGCCCCCTTCTGTTCAGCAGGGGGCAAGTTCTTCAGCCGGACCACTGTCTGGTCAGCAGGAGGCGAGTTCTTCAGCCGGCCCAGATTGGTTGGAGAGGGATCTAAAAAAACACCAAGTCTAGTCACTGATATTATGCTTAATTCTTTGCACCATAGCTCTTACCAGTGGGCATCGTATGTCTTGGTCCAAAAGACTGGGGCATGCAAGTTAGAAGCAAGTTGTCCCATTTCAATCCAAATGCACAGCTCTTATTAGGCATTGCAGAGAAAACATGAAATGACGCAGTTATGTTGTCAGGGTTTCTCACTCTGCACAGCAGCCTTCTGCTGACAAGGGCCGAGAATATATTGCTACAGCTAAGCAGTTTCAATTCCTGTATGAATCAACTGTCCCCCGGGAGTCTAAATAGGGAAATGCAGTTTTACCTCAAGAGGCTCCAATGAATCTCTTTTCATTTAGAATTCAAGCATATCTTTATTCCACATTAGTAATATTTTTTAAAAACATAACAATATGCCGTGGGGTAATGGGCAACACTATGAATATATTTTGCACATTTTCAAATGATGACAGAAAATCCTTTTTCTCCATTTACTGAAGGTGAGTTAGGAGTAGAAATAGAAGAACAAGAGCCCTGGTGAAAAACACAAAAATGCAAAAACATTTGTAGTGTACGTAGGTAATTAATGATCATTTTGGATTATTATTGTCACAATAGGCCTGAACTATTCTTCTACATGTTATGTTAAGTCTTTTATACTAAGTAAAATGTTTCAATTCAATGCGTAATTAGCCTGAAGATAGGTCAGTTGTCTTTTACGGCAATATTAGTAGTGTGTTTGCACAAAATGAAACAAGCCCTGGTAATATTTTCACGTAATTAAATATTTCAGAAGTTGTCTTTTATTTATTTTCATTTTTCTTTATGCTTTTTGTTTATTTTATTTTATCATATAGCCTCTTCTTCTTTCCAGCTCCAGATATTTGTAGCAGTGGTACAGGATATATACATTGCACCTGAAACCAATACAAAACAAAGAAATACAAATAGTATTTTCTGTGTGGTGCACACAGAAAGTACAACTATTGCTATTTCTTAACCTCCAGATGAGATGATTACCATGATTTGAGATTAGTGTGGTTCTGTATTAGGGTACTGGTGGTGAGGACAAACTTTAGCTTCATGTGTTGTTCTTGAAACGTCAGATTAACAGAAAACATTTTTCAATGTTGCTCTTTTCAGAATTTTATACAGAACATGGAATATATCCTTAAACACACACACACATATATAGTTAAACTTTTGTAAACTGCAGTTCACATTTCCCTCAGTAAGGCCAATATGATGCCAATCAAACATGGGGAGTGTGAAAGCTGCGTTCAAATGTGCTAAAGATACCTGTTCTTTCACTTTGACCAGACGTCCCATCATGCTCTGGTCCTCAGCGGTCTCTGCTTTATCAATATCTGGTCAACTCTCCCATTCAGAAAAATGCATAACGTTACAGTAAGCCAGACAATGAGGATTCCTAAACAGGCTTACAATGGGGAAACACGCTAGAAATGGACATTACAAAATAACTGATGAGATGCCAGAAGCTGTTGTTGGACACACCACAGATGGATTATTGGAAGAGCTGGAAGCATTTCTTGGGCAGTCATTTTGGATGTGAATGAAACATGTACAATGAGGAACAGTAATCAGTAGTAATGTAGGAAGAGTCTAAGGCCAAAATGCAACACATGCATTAGTCATGCTTCAGCAGCAGCAGAGCAGCACTGTGACTCCCGGTGAATTATGCCACATGACATGGCTCATATTGTCAGGTATAGATAGATAGAAAAACATAGATAGATAGGTTGAAAAAGATAGAAAAAGACAGATAGATATGGTATATAAATATATTTTTCTATCTAAGATGGATAGATAGATAGATAGATAGATAGATAGATAGATAGATAGATAGATAGATAGATAGATAGATAGATAGATAGATAGATAGATAGATAGATAGATAGATAGAAAGATAGAAAGAAAGAAAGAAAGAAAGAAAGAAAGAAAGAAAGAAAGAAAGAAAGAAAGAAAAAGAAAATAGATAGATTATAGGTACACTGATAGGGCTTTTCCCTTCTCCCTAACACTGGTTTTTGAGCATTCTCATGAAAGGGTGTATTGTCCAAAATGATGACGTCCTGAGGAAGAGGGACTGATAAGGCCTTTCACCGTGAGGGAAGTGTGGCCGGTCTCCCAACAGGTGTGCGTAACACCAGACAACAGCCCTACGTGCTACATGCACCAAATCAGTTTAGTTCCATGTTTGATTTTGTTTATGTAGACATGTAAGTGTCTTACTATAGACATTAGTAAGGTCATCTAAGCATTTATAAATTAGTATTAAATTATATCTAGCTATTAAAACTGATGGTTTACAAAAAGTACATATACAAATGCTGAGCAGAGAGGAATAGTCTTACTGAGTTTTTATGGTTGATGGGGTCTATAATAACAAACAGACATAAAGAAGGCTGATTTTCAACATATAATTAAACACAACAATCACAACATAAGCTGATGAATTTCATATTCAGTAGTTCAGTATTGATTTCTGGGTAGTTTTATAATACCTGAATTTTCTTTGAATCAATAAAGTGTCTAATGTAGATAGTTCCAGCCACCGCAGTAGAAGATGAGCCCTGAGTAATCAATCAATTATAAAAACATTGCACAAAGTCATAATATATAAATTAAGATAAAACACCTTAAAAATCGAACCCCTTGTCTACTGTAAACCAGATATTTAAAAATACGACATTTAAATTAAGAACTTATTACAGGTGCACTTGCTCCCTGTACCAATACAGTGGTACCTGTCTACAGTCTAGATATCCAGAATCAAGGACTGAAGAGAAGAGGCTCCATTGGGACAAAGGTGTAATTGTAGAATTGGGGCAATCCCACGTGGCTGATGTTTATGAACTTGTCCCATCTGAACAGTGGTAGCCCCCCCTGTGTGGTGGGCCCATTCACTGCCTCAGCTCTGAAGTCTGCAGCCATGTGGTAGTCTGTTACCTGCACAGAGAATAATGAAAGACACCAGAATAAACATTTGAATTGAATGTGCGGACAAAATTTTTGACATGGAAAAGACTTGGAACATGGAAATAATTTCCACTTAATTTGATCTTTGAGTCTTTTGAGTATTTTACTATTTGTAATTACTTCCACTGACCTTAGTGTCATAACAGCCTCCTGGAGAGGGGTTCACTGCCTTTAGGTCATTACGGCAGCAAATGGATTTACAGGGGTCCTTCTTGGAATATGGATCCTTCTTATAATCTGAAAACACAATTTTAAGACCATGGGAAATTATGTTTCAAAATATATAAGTCTAACAATTTTTCAACTCAATTTAAATATACATTTTACTTTGTTGCACATATTCCCTTGACAGTTCTAACCCAATCATTGTGCCAATATATTGGCTCTGTAAATGTAAACCATTTCAGTTCATGTAACAAGGACTGTCCCTCTGATGTACTTGTCCCTAATTTTCTTCATACAAAAATACAAACAAAAGAGACTTATTCATTGTTAATAGACTAACGTACTGTTGTATCTCATGATTTGCTTGAGTGATTTCAGGTCTGTCACCATAGCCTGGTCTCGTCTGAAGATCTTGGCCCTGGGGCAGAGGTCATAAGAGAAGTCCTCTCCAAACTTCTGCCACATTTGCCCATACCCGCTCTTATTGTAAATGTACTCATGAAAGGGAATGTTGTAGGATGGCCAGTAACCTGTAAGAAATTGCCAACAAAAAAAACTTAATAGTTAGTAGTTCTGCTTAAATTTACATTTAAATGAAGGGAGGGATTGAAAACAAAGAATAAAACGTAATAAATCATCAATAGAATACTGTACGTTAATTGCAAACAATATGTATGAAATATAATTGCTAAATTAGACATTGTGATTTTTGTTTTCACAGCTTAAGGTAATAATATTAGTCCACATGCATTCATTCATCATTTTAAAGGTGCATTAACTTTTCTGGTGGGCGATACCCATAGAACTATAATATGATTATTATAGATCCATGGGAATACACCACTCATGTCCTTGTCACCTTCTTTCCTTATAAACATTTTGGCATTACATCCATATCTCACGGAGATAAGCACATGATGCCACTAGGCCAAGTTGTGGGTCCGAACAGTGAAGAAACGACCCTACTCACATTAACAATATATGTTTTCAATAAATTTTTTTAACCCCCTCCTTGAACTGTCACCTTAACGTGGTGGACAGGTTTGAGTGCTCGAATGATCCTGGGAGCTATGTTGTCGGGGGCTTCATACCCCTGATAGTATCACCCAAGGCAAACAGGTCCTGGGGACGGGTCAGACTAAGAGTGGTTCAGAAGCCCTTATAGCGAGCAGAAAAACAAGGCCAGTTATAGGGCTGCAGCTATCGATTATTACAGTAATCGATTATTCTGTCGATTATTTTGTTCGAATAATCGAGTAATCGTTTGTTATTGTCGCGTCTACTTTGCACATGTTAAGTACACACCACGTGCATTGACAGATACACGTGTTTTGGACATGAAAAACTTAATTATCGCTGGGCTAAGGTTGACTTACCTCGCGGTTTCTTTTCCACTTGATGTAATGTACGGGGCTTTCTGTTTAGATGTTGTAGCATCAGTGTTGAGAAGGTGACTTTTAAAATGTAATCCCCTACAGATTACAGATTACATTCCCCAAAATGTAGTTTGTGACATAATCAATTAAATGAGTTAAAGTGAATAACGTAATCTGAATACTTTGGATTACTTGATATTGTCATGATTTTTAAAACTACATAAATGTAGCAACCAACTCCTGCAAATTCTTGTTTAGTTTTAGACCTGGATTAGTTCTGGTTTTAGACCTGGATTAGTTCTGGTTTTAGATCTGTTTTAGTCCTGGTTTTAGATCTGGTTTAGACCTACTTTAGACCTGGTTTAGTCCTGGTGTGAGTTCTGGCGCGGTCCACGGAGTGTACGTGACAAGACACAATCCACGCGCAGAGTGCGCGGCGTACGGGAGATGCGGAGCGCGCGGCGTACCGAAAATGCGGGGTGCGCGGCAAACCGGACCGTACCGCGCACGAGGAGGTTATGCTCTTATTATACATCCATTATACATCCATTATACATCCATGGGCGCCGCGCTGTTGTGTGTACAGTAAAGTGCAGTGGTCGTGCGGAAACTTTACCTCTACCACAAAACGGCCATCGCCGAGCGTATGAAAATAAAACGAAGCATCGAGGCAAAAAAAAATAATCGATGCATTTTTCTAATCGATTTAATCGATTAACTCGATGAATCGTTTCAGCTCTAGCCAGTTACGTCGCCCGGATTGGGGGCCCCAACCAGGAGCCAGACCTAGGGTGGGTGCTCGGCGGCAAGGGTCCGGTGGCCGGGTCTTTCTCCACGGGGCCCAGTCGGGCACAGCACGAAAGAGCGATGTGAGGCTGTCCTCCCGTGGAGCCACCACCCGCAGGTGGATCCATAGTCAGTGCATGTAGATCTGGGCCCCGGATAAGCGTAAGAAAATGGATGGATAAACATATTTTTTACATTAAAAACACCTAAAATGTAATAGAAGCTAGAAAAGTAAGTACCAGTAATAGCATCTGTGGTATAATTTGCATTTGTTTGCATAGATAAACATGCAGATACAAATTATCTCTCCACTATCACTGGAGATGATTGAAGCATTTGTTTTACCTAGTCGTAAAGCTTGAGTCTGGTCCGATGACTGCACAAATCCAGGGATCTGCTCCACCACAGTCAGAGCGCCGTCATCTACACTGTGCCCCAGCTTCACCTTACTTCTGTCCAGCACCATGTACTGGTTGTTGTAAGTGCCTACAAGTGACAAAGAAAATACAGTACTCCAACATAAAAACAACCTGCATATTATGAATGTCTTACCAGAGTTATGGAGGGAGAAAATGTCTGCCCACTCCTCTCCTGTAGTGGCCAGGCTGTGGGCCAGTCGAACCCTCTGCCAAGCAAATAGGCTCTCATGGGTGATCAACTTAAAGAGATCGGTGTTGAAGATATTGTTGGTGGTCTGTGTCATCATCAGGCCACTGCCCAAAAGGTAGAAGTCATCCAGAGACACCAGGAATCCTGCAAGAAAATGTGAGGGCCAAACACATATAAGACATTCAAAATATTGCACAGTCCAAAATATTGCACAGTCCAGTCATTGCACAATTCCCATTATTTTGCAGTAAATTTGGCCACACATTCAATACATGCAAATATGTGTCCACTGAAGATCAATTAAAAATCACAATGCAACTATACACGAGTACATGTTTGCTTGCCTGGGTAACTGCTGAAAGAGAGTTTTCCAGTAGCTGTATTTGGTTCTGCAACATTGAAGTCCCAGTGCTTGTAGATCCTCATTGTGGCAGCATAAGTGTACCAACTGGAATGGGCAAACAGCAGGTTCTCAAAACCAGGAAGCATCTGAAGATTAAAGTATTACTCGTTCAGTAAATATTCAGTGCACTCAGTCACAAATAGAATGACAAAGTAAATGTTGCATAAAAAGCCAGATGATAAACTTCTTGATGTACTTCTTATGCCCAAACGAAGCCCACACACTGGTATCGTTATGTAGATGATACCTTTTTAAAAATCAAAATTCAAGAATTGGAACCTTTTACTGCACATATCAATTCAATAGACCCCAACATCAAATTCACCCGTGAGGATGCCAGTGAGAACAGACTGGCCTTCTTAGAAGACTGTGCAGTAACCATTGGAGAGGACCGGCAACCTCATGTGGAAGTCTTCAGAAAGCCCACACACACGGACCAGTACCTGCTTTTTGATTCACACCACCCACTGCAGCACAAACTTGGAGTGATTCAGACTCTACGACACAGGGTCCAACTGGTTCCTACAAGCACGGAGGGGAAGGAGAAAGAGAAACGACATGTGCAGAACGCCCTCTCTGTTTGTGGTTATCCTAAATGGGCTTTCAACAAAACCAAGAGAGAGAAGAAACAAGAAAACACAGAACCAGAACCCAGGAGAAGGGGTGTAACTATTCCTTATCTTGCTGGAGTGTCTGAGAAACTCAAGAGGATCTTCAGACAACATGATATTCCTGTCTAGTTCAAACCCACAAACACTTTAAGACAAAACTGGTCCACCCTAAGGACAAAACTACGAGCCACAAACAAAGCGATGTCGTCTACTCTATTCAGTGTAGTGAGGACTGCAGTGAGCGTTACATTGGAGAAACAAAACAACCATTACACAAAAGGATGTACCAACACAGACGAGAAACCCAGAGTGGACCTCAGTCTGCTGTACATCTCCACCTTAAAGCCACGGGCCACTCCTTTGAGGACAGTGAGGTGCAGATCTTAGCCAGAGGGAAAAATTGGTTTGAATGTGGAGTTAAAGAAGCCATCTTTGTTAAAAAAGAGAACCCTTCTTTGAACAGAAATGGAGGACTCAGGCACCACCTGTCTCCTATCTATAACTCCATGTTCAAACCAAAATCAAAACAAATTAAGAAAACAATAGGTGTAGCCAGGTCAGGTCCAGAGGTGTGAATAGCCCTTTATGATTATGCTAATCTGACCCCACCCCCCAGTCCATTTCAATAGGGTGAGTTTCTAAGTAATTTGGAGTGTCTAACTCCTCCCTCTTGCAGGCAGATATAAGTCAGTGTCCTCCAGCATTCTGACGAGAACTGAAGAAGCAGATCGGATGAGCGGCGAAACATCTTCTATCAAAACTTTGGTCCAGTTGACAAATTTAACTCTACGTTGCCATGGATGCTACCTGGACGAATGAGGATTTCTACACACACCTTACATTTACAGTGCCGTTTGGAATATAGACTGAATGAAAATTACTTTATTAAGATTCTAAAATGGTTGTTCTTATGATTATATAAATAGTAATATTGATTTTTTTGTAGGTTTTTGACCTTGATGAGGGCAGAGCAGTGCCCCATCCCAGGAAGTTGTAAGTCTCGGAGTGGAGGGTGGGAGGGGTTCAGGGCTGGGATCAGATCCAGCAGATCTCCAACTCCGTTCAGGAACTGCACGTCAAACTTTGAGAGTGGCTTTGGGAAAAACAGCAGATAAACACCTGTTAGAGTATAAATTACAGTGAAACATATTGGAATCGAATGTACTTTATTTTCAATTGTCTTGCTTTTTCCTATATGGGATTAGTGGGGATACTTTGGGGCCAATGCCATTTTAACAGGGAACAGTGGTGAATTGCAGAGCTGACACTGACATACATCAACAGACAACAGTTTAATCTATTCTCTATGAGCTTTTTAGAGTGACCAGTTCCCAGAACACATCTTTGAATCTTGGACGCGGTTGGACATGCAGACTCCACCCACACCATAACCTTTTTGGTCACTGGACTTGGATCTTAAACTATTGCAATCCCATAATTCTTTATGAATTTGGTTTAACTTTAAATTGTTGTCATAGTGCAAGTCAAGTCTCAACAAAGCCTCAAGTTGTTGACCTCAAGTCCATGTCAAGTCCCAAGTTGGGTCCAAGTCCTCTGCTCTGAGATTCAGTTCTATTCAACTCTTTAAAATGAAGTACCAAATACAGGTTGTATTTTTTGCAATTTATATCATTTTTAAACTAAACTGTACTTAAAGAGTTGTAGAAAAGAGCTTTATAACAGTTATTTTTTCATGTAGACAGCACTGAAATAGAAGGATCATGGGCTATGCAGTTCCCTATGTTTTACTGCATTGTACTCTTATTTCTGTAAGACATTTGATGATACCATGTAACTTCAGTTACTGTTACATTCATAGTAACATGTTCCAACTTTTTCTTTTTTTTAATAGGAGCATCAAGTCTTCTCAGGGCTCAAGTCGAGTCCAAAGTCTTAGTCAAGCAAATCGTCAAATAGTGATTTAAGTCTGACTCAGGTGCCATCTGAGTGACATATGATAAAGACTAAACAAAAATACATGATCACAAAATAGACATAGCTTCCTTGTTACACACTATTTTTTTTACAATGAGCAACACAATGAAAAGAAGAACCAGTTTGAGTACTTTTTTTAAAGATCACACTTATCACTTCCCTCACACTGGCTTAACTTTGTGCCTGTATATTTGAATGTAAGACAAACCTTTTTTCCACGTCTCTTGGCCCATTCAGTAACTCCAGCCTGTAGTCCGTCCATCTGTGCCATAATGAAGCCTGCATGTGCCCACAGAGGATCACCACTCTGTTTCTCTTTGACTTGGGATCTGACCCATGAATCCTGTTTACTACATGTACAATTTAATGAGTTCAAAATCATAATGAAAAACAGCATTCAATTTAACATAAAAGCAAAAGTCAAAAGAGCAGCTGCTTACGCCATGAAATTCTGAACAAGGGTGAGTGTCTTATTGTCACGGATTAACTGTGGCAACATATTGGTGTAGTGGTCCATCATCTGCCTGAAATTGCAAGCAACATGGGATCATGTCCAAAGTTCTCTACCATATGCAAAATACAACTTAAAGCTCATGACTGAACTACTCATTTCACTAAAACACACTTTCATCAATATATTTAAGAAGTTTACAAAAAAATGAAATAATTATCTATGCAGTTTGGCAATTTTATAGGTTTTAAAATTTACCTCCTGTTTCTTGTGTGCAAATTGTGGCAAGCTTTTGGACAGAATGCTCCAAAATTCGCAAATTGCTTCTTGATTGGTGTAAAACTATTTATATTTACAACATGTTTTATTCCACCAAATTAGAGAATCATCCAAATCTGTCATGAGCACTTTAAGATGATAACAGTAAAACCTTTCCTATATAGGTTACATAATTGCGTTTAGCCTGGCATTCTACATCATGAAGCACGAGACATGTTTCCAATAGTGCACAGGCAGCACATTCCTGACACTTACTGTGCTGTTAGGAAGCCTTCCAAGTATCCAGCCAGATAAAAGGTGATTTCATCTTTCTCCTTGGTCGTTCCATAGCCCGCCCGGATCTCCAGGACACTCCAACCAGTACTGCTTAAGGTATTATTAAGGTAGCCGTACGCATCCCCCTCAGTCTCCAGAACCTCCTCCTTCAGGACCACAATTTTGTGAGTGGAGTCCCAGTAAACAGTGGCTGCAGAAACTGAAACAAATCCTTAATACAGCAGTCTTGGTACAGATTTATAGAATATACAGCCCCCATGCAATTATGAATGTACAATAATTATTCATAAAAATGCAATGACGGGATCACCCATAGTCAGTAAACTTTGTCACTACTGATTAATTGTAGCAATGCTGAAGAAGTGTGTGTGGAAAGGTACGATAAGCAAAAATAAAAGTTACTTCATAATTGTCCTTACACTACCTGGTGACCAATACACTTCCTTCAGCGCACTTCAATGACTTTAACTGTGTGATATTAGAATCACCAGACTGAACAGCCTATACGCCACAGCCATTCTTGGTTTCACATGATCCCGACCTACTTACTGTTTGGGGAGGCGAAGGTCGCAGCCCAGCACATTATAGCAGCTAAAGCTGCTATAATGTAAGTACATTGCCACCGTGTTAAAAACATTTTGCAACTCCAGCGTTTTTCACACAGCCTGGGATAGAAAAAAGTGGAAGTAGCTACGAAGTAGCCTACTTTTTACTGGCATTTACTGGCAAAGGTTTTTTGGAGGCGGCGTGTTTCCTGATTGGCTGAAAGTGATAAACACCGTTGTGCATTGCGTTGTACTGGTGAAAGCAATATTGGGAAAAGGTATCTGTTGGGTCAGTGTGTAAATACACTCATGGGAGTAAGTTTTTGACTTTTCAAAAGTTATGACATAAAACAAAACATTTCACCCCAGATGGGACTCGAACCCACAATCCCTGGCTTAGGAGGCCAGTGCCTTATCCATTAGGCCACTGGGGCTATTACATGTTTATAAACAGCATTGTTATTATTAGTGTTATTACAGTTAAAATGTGTAAGTTTAAAAACTTAATACTGATCGTAAGTAATTAGTTGATAATTTTACCTTTGTCACTGACTGGATTTTTCAGGTCCGGTTCTGGCTTCTTGTTTCGTCGATTTGCTGTTTTTACGTGGCGTGAAACAAATGCTTAACGCGTGTTTAGTAATTTTCTCCAACTAACAATTGCGATAACACTAGACGGTATTTTAACAGATCCATGATCTTTTTTGAGCTTGAGAGCTCGCGTGATTATACATCTCTGCTCCAGTAGAGGGCTCCCTCTACTGGTGCAGTATATATGATAAATACGGTCTATGGCAGATATATAATCATAACAGGAGCTCCAATAAAAGTCGTAAATAAAAATGCTCACATTTTGCAGTTCTTTATGCAAACACGAGAATTGCAAAAATTCATCTTAAAATAATCTAGTGTAAAAAAAGAATGATTTTTATGGTTTGCTAGAGCCATGAACCCAAACACAAATGACTGCAATACTATTCATGATTTTCCAGAAAGATCATTTTAATTAATTTAAGCATAGAACACACTGTATAGTGGGACACTTTGGATGCCATTTAAAACACAACAAATACATAAAATATATTACAATAAAACTCACACAAATCTATATTTGTATAACAATTTACTGATTGAGTAAATGTAAAGCTACAGTGAAATCTATTAAATAAATCAAAAAGCATAAGTTAAAACATGTAAATATACAGTTAGTTGTTGACACATCAGTAGCATAGTATTGGAAAATAACATTTCATTATTGATACAAACAGTTCAACAGTAGCCATCTCCTCATCAGTGATAGAAGGCACATCTAATGTATACAGTATTGTACACAGTTCAGATAAATTAAATCTTTTGCATTTATCCACAACTGAGCTAAAGCCAAAGTGAAATAACCATGTGACCTGGACCTGATGCTATTTGATTGTTTGCCAATTTAAAAAGTGAAAACAGGTTGATTGAACCACACACTTAGTCATCATCAATCAGCTTCTCCGCACCGTTCTCTGCCTGTTGGACTGTGCTTGTTCCTTGCACCTGTTCACCCCTCCCTTCCTGTTCCTCGTCATCCTCGTCTGTGTAGGAGAAGGACTGAGTGCTGTAGTTCATCATGGTACGTGACAGGTCCACCTCAATGGGGAACACGTCTGCCTCCTTCAGCTCTGCATAGCACTCATCGTAGTAATGGGACATGCTCGAAACAAAACGCTGCAGCTGGAACACAATGTCCTGGACTGTGTTCAAGACAAACGACAGACACAGGTGATGAGAGTAACATAAATGCAGTTTACAAAAGGAAGCTCACTCTAATACTTTTTACTGCCTAGTAAACAAATAAAATAACCTGCTGGTCTCCAAGGAGATGTTGCTTTGTCTGGAATGACTGTTGTATTACATCTATTCAATTAATACAGGTGTATTTATTATTCAAAAACATTTAGGCTGGTGATACTATTTTTTTTCACAAGAGCCACATTGGAACAGCAAAATGAAGAGAAGAGCTACTTATACCCTATTTATTAAATTTCCTTAATCACTCGTCAGGAGAATTAATAATTGATTATTGATTAATCATTAATGTTTTTATATTAAAATTATCATTATTATTATTAATATGCATAAACTCATCTTTACAACATATAGCCACATCAGTCTGTTTGAGATTATAATGTGTTTAATGCAGCTTTGGCACATTTGTTTACGTTTTCCAGAAACAAAACTTAAAATCTGGCTAATTTGCATAAACTGTAAACGCTGGAAAAAAGCAGCCCTTTTCTTGTGCGCTGATGCTTCAGCTTCTGTTGGACTAAAGGACACGAATACAAGTGTTCTTTCTGTGGCAAAGGGATGTTCTGCTACTGTTGAGACTATTCTGTGCGTATATCACGTTTGAGATGGTTCATGTTTTCAGAGATAGTACGTGTGCAGGTTTAACGCAGCTTTTTATTTAACAGTCATTTCACTCACTTTATTTATGTTGGTTACTGTTGTGATGAAAAGGCTGAAAAGTGTTTCGGACCCATGCGCACTAAACTGGTGCAGTAACCGGGATACTGCCTATACATGCAATGTGACAAAACTGGGATACTCAAAAAAACCCTATCATACCCGGGATACTGATGTGCAGGTAAATGCAGTCAGTGAGGGATATAGTGATCCCCAAGGTGAGCCACAGCTGAGACAAGGTACTGTGAGGCTGCAGCTCCAGTGTTTGTGCTGTCAGACGCAGCCTCGTCTCCCTACGCAACGCGACCCTCAGCAACCTACATTCTGTTTGTCGATTAAAAATGAACATAATCAACGAAATTCTTAATGATCAATTATCGATTAGTTGACTAATCATGACCATCCCTAATATTTAGTGTAATGCAGATGTTTGTATTGCAATCTTCACTATATATTTATGTAACACATTTGAAAAAAAAAAAATTGGCTGTGTGGCCAATTAAAGCTTAGCGAGCCGCGCAATGAGTATCACTGATTTAGGATAATATACATTCTTACTTTGAGCAGCGTGACTGCTCTACAGATATGACCTGTAACTTGGCTTTGCTCATCTCCATGGAGATAGATAAGCTTAACACCATAAGGTTAATTCCAGACAAAGCAATATAATATCTCTATGCTGGAGGACCAGCTACCAGAAATGTCATATGATGAGCATTTAACTTCAATAACCCTTTTTCTAGTACATGGTGGGGATTAGTAGTAATGATTTGCTATTGACTGACAGGAATTAATCACAAATTGAGGACACATACCATGTTTCTGATCAAGCAACTCTATTTTCTCCAAAACATCTTTCCTCATTTTTGCAAAGCGGGCACGGGCTTCTTGGCGACATCTGAGAATCAAGCGATACTCGTAGTTGCCGGTGCTAACTCTGTACAGAGGTTCACCCATGGCCTGTTGGAGAAAACAATTTAAAATTACCAATGAAACAATATTTTAATTAAAACAATCAGATAATATTCAACTGACTATGTACTCACTATGCTGCTATATTCTTCATCATCCATTTCTTTGACCTTCAGACAGTAAGACTAAAAGAGACAAATGTTTTACTTTGCTAATTAAAGCTTAATTACAATAACTTGATTATTTTATCTTACCAAATATTCAAACTTCACATCTAGATACTTTCTGATAGTAAGCTTTGTGTCTGGAATGGCTTTGTGAAGGTACGTGTTGAGGTCATGGAGCATCTATAAAACCAAATCAAGGCAATGAGATCAGAACGATGACAAGTGACACTTTTTTCATTGATAACTAACTCACAGGTTTGATGGTCTTTAGAAGCTGAATACCAGATTTTTCAATGCTGCGGTGAGCATCTGCAAACTTTACAAATGCCTCACTGGCTGCTGCCTGTGGCTCCCGAACACCAATGACAGAGAAGACATCACCAAAGGCTGCATAAGCAAAGAAGTGTATATCAATTTAGGCTAAGGTAATTTGTAATAAAAAGGACCTATATTATGCTAAATTGATTTTTGTGAGCTTTTAGTCATGGTATAATGTTTTACCCTCATCAAAAACATACAGTTAAAACATCCTGAATTATCCTAAATTGTCTTTTGTGAGCTTGTAGTCATGGTATAATGTTTTAACCTCATCAAAAACATACCGAGTTGTGTTTTGCTTCCTTCACATATGTTTGAGTAATCCTTTATTATTAGTCTGTCTACATCCCCAAAGCTCAAAATGCTCTGCTCCACCTTGTGATTGTTTGTTTTTATCGAATTCAAAGTGCTTTCTGTTTGAGGGATGTACTAAATATTCATGGTTTGTGTGTTAAACATGTGTGAATGAAACAAAACTCAACTAGGTATATTTTGGATGAGTAAACAACATTATAACATAGATCAGAAAACAGTGTAATATGCTCTTTAAAGCACTAGCAAACAATTACAAAGGAACTTACCTCTATGAGTTTGAGAAAGCTCAAAAAAAGCTCTCAGCAGTCTCTTTGTGTGTTCCATAAGTCCTGTAAACAAAGTCAACATGTAGTATTTGACAAAAATAAATTTTAGCATTTTATGACTCTTTAATTACCTTTGTAGAGTTCAGCTGTCTTTTCTAGTTCTTCTAATCTTTTCACCAAGCCATCTGCACATAATTATCAACAGTCATACACTGAACAAAACACTTCAAGTTTATAATCTACATTATGAGGTCTCACCGTTGCACAAAATAGCTCTACTAAGTCCAAGGGCATCTGCTGTACCAGAGCTCATATTCTCAACAAGGCGATGCTTTACTTTTTTCAGAACTAAAACACAGATATATATGTGATTTATTTATTTTGAAATTAAATTATGAAGAAGTTAGTTTGGAATCCAGATGAGACCTATATCGAGAGATTTCCCTTGCTTTGGATCCGCTTGCAATTTATTATAATGAATAACTGCTTCTCCCTGAAAAACAAAAAATACACAAATGTAACATTAATCATTATTATTCTGTGAGTGGTCGACCCAAGCAAAACAAACTAATCCTTTAAATCTCACAGTACTGTCTGACTTTAATCCAGGTCCAGGAAGTCATGGATTTTTTCTGCTTCTGAACAATGATTTCCTAAAAACAACATGACGTAGACTAGACATAGTACCACTAGCTTTTGTTCATTGTATCAACCTCTTTAGCACAGAGCTGCCACACAGATAACGTATTCACCAGTCCAGTGTTGGGCTTGAACACTGACCATTTCTTTGATAATTTCACAGCAGGAAACGTGAGTAGATGCCTTCATAGTTTCTTTTGAATTTTGTATTAAATAAAGTTACATTGTATTTACAGTGTAATTTAGATATAGTTATGTATAAGAAATGTAATCACTAATATGCATAAATGTTTAGAATGTACCTGGACAGCTTGAATCATCTTGGCCACCTCCACTTTTGTCTTTCCTTTCACTGGTTTGCCGTTAACGCCTGTAATTTCATCACCTGCAGCCAGTGTGCCCTCCAAAGCAGCAGGAGTGTTATCAAAGACCTGGAGGAAGACATGGGCTTCATTTACTCTTTTATGTATTGATGAATGAGCTACTTTTAAAACAGTCCTACCTGCACAATGTAGAGACAAGGACAGTACTGTGCCCCTCCCCCAATGCTTATTCCAATAAGGTTGTTGGCATCTTTCTGGAGGTTTACTGTCCCGGGTACAGTTGGTATTCCACTTTTAACAAAACATAACAATAATTAATGTGTTCCGTGAAGCAGCCATTTTATAATATAATATATTTAAAGTGCAACTGGACAATACACAGCAGTGACTCACAGCTTATCTTCTTCCAGCTCGTAGTCCATGTCCGTGAACATTGTTGAACTGTGTTGCCTAAACGAGCTGAGTGAAGGGTAGGAATAGAAAATACACTGACGCAAATAATTTTAGGGTGTGTGACTGATCCCCTTAACAATGCATTAGGACTCCAATGGGGATGCACTTAATAGCAGGTAGACTGACAGCTGCTATCGTACAAAGTGATAATAACAAGATTAGATTTTATTATTATTATGGATGGCAAGTTTCATTTGGAAGATATACTGACGTTGCATGGGCTAATAAAAATATTAATAGCAACAAACGAACTGAACTGAGATGCCAATGCCAATGCTAACTAGTGATCGATGCTACTAGCAGGTGGAGCATCCATTGAATACACAAAGAAATAGATAAAACATTATTAAAACGATTGGCATTACCTATTGTGTGTCCACGCTCGACGCTGTAGCACTGAAACGTGAGTTAAAAGTCACGGATTTTATGCACTTTTCATCATTATCAAATGCAGCAAAAGCGCAATATTTACTTTGGTGCGTCACTTCCGTGCTCAAACCGGAAAACTTGTCATGATGGTCGTGGTCGTGGATCGAATTGGTGATTGGTTTATTGGGATCCTACGTTACTCGTTTGCTTACTGTATGTCTAATATATTATATAGTCTATATTTTAAACCATATATCAAGACAATTTCAATTAAATTCAATTCATATTCAATCAAATTATAATTTCAATGATTTTACAATGTAATCTTCTACTATTGTAATAAAGTAGAAGTCCTGATTGTTTAAA
The DNA here is from genome assembly GCA_030686955.1 of Odontamblyopus rebecca. Lineage (NCBI taxonomy): Eukaryota > Metazoa > Chordata > Actinopteri > Gobiiformes > Gobiidae > Odontamblyopus > Odontamblyopus rebecca. The sequence goes on from CM060667.1 coordinate 26,308,759, forward strand.
ACTTACTGAATGATCCTGGACATAAATGACAGCATCCAAAACAGCCACAACGTTATTAGAAATATGGGCCAATGTTAATAGTTGGTAGTAGTTAATAGTAATGGCACAGCTTACATAGTGGTTGGCATCTAAAATGAATCTGAGATAAAATTCAAGTTTTTTCTCACATTTGTTTCTCTCTTCAGGAAAAAGACCCAGGAAAAAGACCAACCCCCTCTATTAGTCAAACATGGTGACGTAGATTTGACTTATTTGACTTATAATTTATTTGTAATTATCTAATTGGCTTGATCATTTGTTAATATATGCAATGGTCTTGGTATTAACCCACTTGTATTGCATATATTTTTTTTCAAGTTTTTTTGTGCTTATTTCTGTTAGGCCTACTTGAAATCATAAAGTTAAACTGTGCTCATCTGGTTTATCATAATTCCATTGTCTGAACCAATCACATAAACTCACTTTTATCTGGTCCCCGTTGTAATAAGGAAATTCTGTGTGACTTTGAATTATCATTTTCATAGGAACTTGAGATGAAGAATATGGAATTCAAAGCTGGACAAAAGTTGAAAATAAAAGGCATGATTCTGCATGATGCTGACAGGTAGGCCTAGTTAACCATACAACATCACTGTAAACCTCTAGACTACTTAGTATGCTTGGTGCTTAGATTCCAGATTGACCTTGGTTGTGATGAGGAGGACTTGGCGCTGCATTTCAATCCCCGCTTCAATGATGATCTCGATGGAACTGTCTTTGTGTGTAACTCTAAGGCGGCTGGGTGCTGGGGCGATGAGAAACGGGAAACTAACAACACTCTGCAGAAAGGGGCTGAAGTCAAGGTAGGAATGTTTATCAAATATATTACAATAAGCAAATAATAAAGACAATATATTCATTATATTACATTATGAACATTTTTAATATGTATAAATAATAAGGATAGGTGCTATATGTTTCATATAGGAGAAATTGTTCTTTGTGTTTGATCTATCTCTCAATAGGTTAACTGTGCCAGATGAATCTTTTTACAGCTTTTGGATAGGAGCAGTTGAAGAGGTGGATGCAATACATATGTTGGCCAATATACAGATTAAATAGACTAATACCGCAAAACACGGAAGTAGAGCGGAAGTAGAGCGGAAATAGAGCGGAAGTAAAGCAACGCTGCCATTGCTGTGTTGATCTGGTGGTGGACGAATAAACCATACTATGCGACAGATGATTCTGTTTAAAGTGAATATTCTGCTTAATATGAGTCTGTTCTGTTTGGATTCAGATCGTGGTGACTTTTAGTGGAGTCATGTTTGAGGTGGAGCTCCCTGATGATCAAGAAGTGCACTTCCCTAACCGCGAAGACATGGACATCATCAAGTACCTGAGAATCAGGGGGGATTTCAAACTAACTTCCTTCAAGATCTGTTAGAGAAACCTGTAATCACACACTAATATATATTTACTGACTTCTTTCCTAAAAATAAGAAGTTTTAAAGTAATAAAGCAAAAAGTAAAGGAAACACTATTGACTCTAATCCCTCATATATTGCAGATGAGAAGCATAGACATTCTACTTATACTCACTACGCAAAACAATGTCACTTGTTAACACATCACATTTATTATATTTTTTACAATTCAATCAGTAGTTGTCTTACAGTTAGTTAAACATTTTGTATTCTGCATTATACCATATCTGATAATAAACCATGTTATATACGTGTGTCACAAAATAAAATGAATAAATCAAATATTCTCAATCAAACAAAACAAACAACAACAACAAAACTGTGTTTCACTGCATCTTTAAAAAATAAAATATTACTCCCAATCACCAGTAGGCTATATTATCCCTATTTCCCTGTTTCCTGATATTACCTGTGTGGAGGGCAGGCCATGTGTGTTTTGGCTTAATGTTTCTATGTACATATTTCATTCAGACTCTCTATTGCTTCCTCTCTACTGTAGTTCCTCCAGTCACTGGGGATTTCTCCTTGACCCACAAATTTTAAGCTGTAGTAATCCTCCAGTTCCTTCTGAAATCGACAAATAAACCATTTCCAGTAGGCCAGCTTGGATCCGTCAGGGGTAATTAACCATTCAGCGTATTTCCCATTAGCACTTAAGTATTTTTTGTAAGGAACAGACACATGTGTGCAGGACTGAGGACGGAATTTCTTGTCACTTGCAACTAATGTTGTGCAAAAATCAATGACCATTTCCACTGTACCCCGAATGTGCCATCCTTCAATTCCTGTGGGGCGATGAAAGAGCACACTGTGTTTGTCCGGACTGTGATCTTTGATTGTGTTGAGGCAAACAGCAGCACAGAAGGGGCACGTTTCCCAGCAGCAGTTACAAAGCTGATCAATCAGGATCTGGCCTGGGTGGAACCGGAACTCATTCAGTTTATCCAGTGGGAGGTTTTTGAGGTCCTCAGTAATGGGACCAAGGCGCTTCTCTATGGCTTCTTTAAGAAAGCTAAATATTGTCACACCTTTAAAATTTTGAGCTAGAATTTGGCCAAAATTAATTTTCCCTGTAAGCAAACTGTGAAACTCATTCAGCCACACCTCTACGTTTCCTTCTTTCACCTTTTCAGTAGCCTGAATCAGAGCTATAGTCACATTATTTTTGATCTCATCAGTGTTTTTCTTCAGAAGAATCTGCACATTCTTCTCCCTGTGGATATATTCCTGGACTTCGTCTATGATGAAGGTCTCAATGTACGTCTTTGGGTTCTCTATGTAGGTCATGTATCTGTTAAAGTCTCCTTTCTCTGCCAGAGACTTGAGCACATGTTTCTCTAAGTTCAGCCTGCTTGCATTAAAGGCTGGATAACTGGTCCTCATCACGTTAGCGATATCAATGGCAGTTCTGTTACACACCGCCTCAGTCATTGAGGCCTTCAGTTTCTCACAGATCATCTCAGCAAGAACCACTGCTGAGGACTCTCCTTTGCAGAAGCTTGAGAAAACTTTGTAATGTTCCTGTTTCTTTCTTTCCAAATACTTGTGTGTTTCTGTCTTCACAAACTTCTCATGTGATTCGGAAATCCATGTCTCTGTCCTGACAAAAATGTACAGAGTGAGATCTACAGTAAAGTCCTGCTTCAGAGAGTGTTTCGACTTTGTTTGAAATTCCTCCACACTTGTGTTCACATGTTGTGCCATTTCTCTCAGGTAGTTTGCATTGTAGCCTTTTGTTGCCACAGGTTTACTCTTGATGACCTCTACAGCTTCTACCTCCACTGTGTGGATGAACTCTGTGATGTTTTGGTTTGTTTTATTATTGCCTTTTTGCTTGACATAATCTGAGTAATCTTCCAGCTTTGACAGATTTATGTAGCATTTCGAGTTTTTACGTGTGGTAATTAATGTGAACTCAAAGCCAACTTCTCGAAGAACCTCAATTTGATCATGTGCTAAGTTTATTTTTTTTACACATTTTACATGTTCCTCCAGTTCGGGAGCATACATTTGCCAAATAGAGTTGAAGTGTTTTTCAAGGTCTTCAGCTTTCATGTTGTTTTTCAGTTGATGAGCAAGTTCCTTACATTTTTGATGTAATTGGTCCTCTAATATCATCTTCTTCTCATTTAGCTTTTCATTTCTTTTCTTCTCTTCAAGAAAATCACTCAGATTTCTTTGTGTTCTTCTGACCATTTCATCCCAAAAATCGTTAATCTTTTGCTCATGTTGGTTTTTCCATTGAGCTAAGAGGTCTTTTTCTTCCTTTCTGTCAAAATACTGGGACATGGCAGCTTTTATTTCATCATATTTCCTGCTTATTTGCTCAAAAAGAAAAGCATAATCAATTCTGTGAATTGACCCATTTTCAATACTTGTGTGAAGCTGTTTTTCAATATTCAGCATTTCAGCCCTCAGGGCCCATGTCCAGTTTCCAAACTCAACCTCAAGTCTTCTGTAAGCAGAGATCTCAATGGTATTTTTGAAGCTGAAAACAAAATTTTCATTTAACAGAGCATTCCAGAGATCTTGCACTTTAATTTTGAACTCAGAGAGAGTGACACCTGAAGACTGTGATGCTTTGGAGAGGATGAAGCTCTTCAGGTCTTGGACACTTACACTGTAATCTGGATTTGGAGGAGCCATTGGAGGACTTCCTTCCCACAGTTTAGCAAAGTACTTCACATCTTTTTCAACATCAAACTCAATGATGTCACTGAAACTTACAGCATCACAAACCTCTTCTTTGGCAGCTAGTTTGACAATTTGGTCAAGTGTTTCTTTCAGTTTCTTTTTCCTTTCCATGTTTTTCTCTGCAGCACCAACATCTGTCACATTCATGTGAACAAACACACAGCTCGGTGAGATCTTGACTTTCTTCATCCTCATGAAAGCCTGAACCAAAATCTGCAAAACATCTTGCATCTCAGAGGGGTTTTCTCCAAAGATATTCACCAGAGTCATGTTTCCCACTCCAACGGCAAATGTTGCTAATTCATTGTCACGTTGAACCGTTCCATTTCCTTCTAACTCTACTGCTCGTAGCCCCTCAGTGTCTACCACGAGGATGTAGTCCCACTGAAAATTTCTCTTGATGTCTTCTGACAGTTTGACCAGCTGCATGAAGGCCCCTTTGGTGCATCTGCCTGCACTGACTGCAAATTGCAGACCAAACATGGCATTTAGCATGGTTGTCTTCCCACTGCCCTGTATACCTAAAACTGACAAAACAAAGACCCTCTTGTCCCCCAGTTTGTGAATGACTTGATCAATGAGACTTGAGATCCAAATTAAAGGAATGTGGCCTGCATCTCCATCCATCAGCTCCATTGGATGTCCTGATATCATGAGCTCTGCGGCCAGCTCAGGGTATCTAGACCAGTCTGACTGCTCCTTATTTGGCTGTTTATTTAGAGACTTGTGGGCTTCATAGATCTGTTCCATTTCTCTGAAGATGTGCTCAAGGCCACACATCGCTGACTGAAGTTTGAAAGATATTTGTTCAAGTTCTGCTTGTTTGGATTTTAATTCAGAAGATTTGTCAGCTCTTCTCTTCAGGGCCAAGACCTCAGCACACTTCTGCTTATAGCTTTGTTGGATTGAAGAAACATTTTCTGTGACATGAGCGTCGATTAAGATCTGTGTCCATGTGATGTAATACTCGCTCTCTGTTGGAGACAAAGATGAGAGGTGTCTGACAAAAATCTCCATCAGTTCACCACTGGAAGCTTTGCACTGATCTTCTCGGAGCTTCTGCAGCTCATTCTGTTTTTTACATCTTTCTTTCTCAATATCTCCTTGGAGACAATACTGTTCTTTGTTTACTCTGCACCACTCCTGTAACACCCTACCTTGACAGGGAAGAAGATTGCTTTTTATTGCGGTCACATTTACACTTTGAATTATATTCATTACTTCCCTAGCAGCAGACAACCCTTTTGAGCAGCAGGGATCCTGTTCATCCACTTGTATTCCAGTGTTGGACATTGACTCAAGCTGAAAGGACTCACATGGACCAGATAAAATGTCTCTGAGGATATTTTTCAACTCTTCAGAAACATCTGACTGGCCTCGGTCTTTAATACCAACTTTGTATTTTCCATTTGTGAGTTGAATTGTACAACTGTTGCTGTCTTCAAGCAGAACAATGAGCGGTTTAGTGGACTCCAGAAGAACAGACATGACTTCAGCACTCACATGGTCTTTTCTCAGTGTTGGGACAAAAACCACATTGACGGAGGCCTTGTCCATCAGTATATTTAGCTGTTTATCATGAGTCACACCATCCCCGTGAAGATTGCAGAAGGCCACACAGTCAGTGAAGGTGTCATTGGGCTTTCCAGCAGGGCAGTACCAGGTTATCTCTGCTACACCGTCAAACAGAAGGCGACGTTTGGTGCTGCCTGGACAGTTTCTGTGGTAGAACGTACTGTGGCGGTCATTAATCAAAGTGTTGATGAGCTGAGATTTGGAGACAGACAGAGATCCCAAACGGAAACAAAACACCATCAGGGTCTGTGCTTTACAGATGGGCTTGGTCACAACTTTTGAATTGTCTTTGGCCTGAGTTTTTGTCCACGTTTTTTGAATCTGTCTGAGTGTCCACAGAGGACACTCAATGCCCTCAGTGAAAGGGTCAGGCACCAGCAGAGGTAAGGCATACTGACACTGGGACAGTTTTGTGACCAGCTTTTGCTTTAGAAAGCTGTCTGAGCAGTGGAACACTGCCATCTGGCAGTCCATAGGGTGAATGTTGTCATATTCTGGGGAACTACTGCATAACACATTTGTACTAATATCATTATTTTGATCCTTAACCCAAATATACCTTGCCCTGTAGTCTAACACCAACAGTTTGTGCAGGTAAACAATGAAGAGATCCCTCTCAGATAAGTCTTGGTCATGTTTCAGAACTGGACCGATCTGAAGAAGCTCTGCTGAGGTCAGTTTATGCTCAGATCTGTTGGTCAGATGCAGTCTGTGCAGCAGTGCTTGGATTTGCTGCACCAGAGTGTCCTGTCAAATTTAAGTCAAAGATATTTAATGCATCTTTGAAACAATAGATTAATAGCAATACATGCTCAAACTATAGATTGTTTACATACTTATTTGATTGAGATTTACAATTTGATTGACTTTTATTTGATAATTCAAATATAACTTAGATTGCTGTGAGGTGATGGACCTACCACAATTATGTCCATTCTATCAACAAAAAAAATCCTGTATAAACTACTGGTTATACAGAGGCTTACATTGGCAGCAACACTAACATTTAGGCCATGCACTGATAAACTTCCCCTCAGCTTGTTTTCTTATTACTGCTATAATAGCATGTATTCGTCACAACAAAGACATCTACAAAGCCTTTTCTTATTAAATATTTTGCAGCAATCATTAATTATAATTGAAAACAATATTTTCCTTACCTTTTTGACACCTGAATCAACACTGTCTTCCAATATGTCTGTACATTCTGCAAGAAAGTAGTTTGTTTTAGAGTTTTTTCTTTTATATTTATTCACAACGTATTATAGTTTATAGTTTGTTTGCATACCTTGTTGATCAGAGTTTATGTTGATCTCTACTTGTACAGGGTTCTTCTCATGTACAGCCAAGAAGGTTGCATGGTTATCCTAAACATTGATGGATGAGAAAAAACTTTTTATTCCTCATTTCACTAGTTTTTAATTACATCTTCCATTTTTACAAATCAGAATCAAATGTGCCTATCTGATTTAATTTTATTATATGATATACAGAACATTCTTGTGGAATATACAGTTTATTTATTGAAAGTATATTTCTTACCTTCAACTTGAACACGGGTCCCTTCTTGTTTAGTGGAACTGCAGAATGTAAAAAGGTTATGGAAACATGACATCACTCATATTACCTAGTATATAGTATATACCTATCGATATGTTGCATGCAAACAATATTAATACTAACACATCATATCTCACCTGGTCCTTGTTGTCCCTCTGTTTTTGGTTCACTGGTCTCCTGCAGGTAAAAAAGCAAAATGTATAAAATACGTTGCTCTTCAAGAAAGACAATACACTTTTAGATGTAAGCAGTGGTATTCCGTATTGTTACTTAAGTAAAAGTATAGACACTGAAACAAAAAAACAAAAAAAAACTAAAAGTAAAAGTATCACATGAAAAAAATGTATGAGTAAAAGTATTAAAGTATCTGTTTACAAATATACTGAAAGAGTAAAGAGTAAAAAGTTCAGGCCAGTTCAAAAAGGTAGTGGTGTAAAAACTACAGATACCTCAAATGTAGTTAAGTAAAAGTAAAAAGTGTCCACTTTAAAATGTACTTATATAATAATCAATAAAATATACTTAGGTACAGGACTTTACTACTTTTACTTTGTTATGTTCCACCACTCGCTGTAGGCAGTAGCCAACAAAACTTGGCTAATATGTTAATTTATTCTCATGTTATTTAGAATAACTAAACTTGTTATCTCGAATATATTGACTTTCTAAAGATTCACTATGTACCTATTCTGGTGGAGGATACACTTGCATCCTTGCCACCTTGTCTCAGTATTAATCTAAAAACATCTCAAATTGAATAAATGCAAGAAAGATAAGTTTATTGCCATACTATAGAATAGTGCAGATAAAGCAGTCACATCTCCATGGAGACAATGTTACATAGTGCATTTGAATGATAATCTTCTAATAATAAACATCCAATAATAAAAAGAGTCACCTGAACTTTGACCCCTGAGAGAGGGGACTTGACATGGATTTTGACATCAGCAGCTGGACTTTGCACCTGCACCTGCACTTTAAAGTCCTGGGTCTTCACATGAACCTGCACTGAAAAACTAGTCTGTCTTTTGGATGACGTGGATTGGTGGTCACTGCCCTCAGAGTATTCACCTGGAAGAGAATGGAAACATCTAGATTAGACACATGTCAGCAGTTATAATAACAGTGTGTGTAACTGTCATGTACTTTGTGTTGTTGTTGTCTTTTGGTCTTCGATATCTGACTCTGTCTCAAAAGACTCCATCTTTTTTGTGCTCACTGCACAAAAAAAGAGAAAGATAATTAGCTGCAAGCTGTAAATTGTATTTTATTTTTTTTATATAATTCTAGCACCAGAAGGCAAGAAACAGACAGATATAAACAGATAATTGTAGCAGGTAATAAAAAGTATAAAACTCACCTTTTGCATTGTTGAGCTTCTGTTGTTGAAACTCTTTGTCATGTGGGCATTTAAAGGATTTTTATAAGTCATCCCCCTACATACCCCTCCTACATGCCTTTGTGAAGTAAAAGTAAAAGTTACTTACAAACATTTCCTTGCCAAGTTCAAAATATTCAAACAGATAAGGAAATAAAATGTCTGATTACAAGCTCAGTTTTGCCTCTTCATATGAACTCACTGAATTCAACATTATAAAAGATGGCCTGGCTCTGAACACTAGGTTTTCAAATATAGCCTTCTTAAAGGTGCACTATGTAACTTTTCTGGAGGATAGTTAGCCACCTGCTAGCCACATGGACAGGGGAGAAGCAAGTGGTGCTACCAGGCCAAGTCACAGGCCAGATCTGTGGGGAGGCAACCAAACTCACTGTACTCACTCAGATGTTTCACCCGCTCTGCCCCGTGGTTCACAGAGAAGCTGAGAGAAATGAAGAGGGCAGGCCGTGTCCTGGAGCGTGCATCCATAAAATCTGGCCTGACGGTGCATCAGTTGGCCTACCGGGAACACCGCACAACATACTGCAAAGCACTCACCAAGGCCCGGTCAGAACACAACTCCACCAAAATAAATAACAACACGGGTAACTCAAAACAACTATTCTCCACAATAAATCACATCCTCAATGCTCATATCCCCCCATTCCACAGCAACACAGAAATAAACTGCAACCTTTTCATGCAATCTTTCACATCAAAAATAGATAACATCCGTACCTCATTTCCTCCACTCAACAGCGCCACACTTGACCTACCCCTAACACCAGTCACAAACATACTCACCCATTTCACTGTCTCAACGCAGCAGGAGGTCGAGAAGATCATCCATAATTCTAAACCATCCACTTGCCCACTCGACCCTCTCCCATCATCCCTGCTCAAAACCTACTGCTCCTCCATCAGTCCCCTCATCACAAAAATAATCAATACCTCCCTTGAAACAGGCCATGTCCCCAGCACCCTCAAAACTGCCATGATCAAACCCCTCCTCAAGAAACCCACCCTGGACCCCAAACCTCTGTCAAACTACAGACCAATATCAAACCTTCCATTTCTCGCAAAAATCCTAGAAAAAGTTGTCTCCTCCCAGTTTCACCACCACCTCAAATCCAATAACCTGTATGAAAAATTCCAATCTGGTTTCCGCCCCTCCCACAGTACAGAAACAGCCCTCATCAGAGTCACCAATGACCTGATGAGGGCCTCTGACTCCGGTTCCACATCCCTCCTCATTCTTCTCGACCTCTCTGCTGCGTTTGACACCGTAGACCATCACATCCTCCTACACCGTCTCCAGCATTACACAGGTCTCTCTGGCACTGCCCTTCACTGGTTTCACTCCTACCTCGCCAACAGAACTGAGTACGTAGCTCTGGGGGAAGCAAGATCCAGACCCCACACTGTTTCCTGTGGGGTCCCCCAGGGCTCCGTGCTCGGCCCAACCCTCTTCACCATTTACATGCTTCCCCTCAGTCGTGTCGTCAGCAAGCATGGAATAAATTTCCACTGCTATGCTGACGACACACAACTCTACCTCACCATCTCTCCTTCTCGTACCCCTCTGCCGCAGTCTCCCGTCTCAGCTCCTGAGAGATAGAGGTGTGGTTGAGTCAAAATTTCCTGCAGCTAAATGGCTCCAAAACAGAAGCCATCCAAACTGGTACCTTTCATCAACTCCGCTCCTCTCCAATCACTTCTGTTTCATTTTTCGGACACACCATTCCCCTCTCTCCCTCTGTAACAAACCTGGGGGTCAAATTTGACCCCCACCTCTCCTTTGACAATCATGTCACCTCCATCTGCAAATCTGCCTTCTTTCACCTCCGTAATATCTCCAAACTTCGCTCTTCTCTCTCCTTCCCTGCTGCGGAAAAGCTCATCCATGCCTTTGTCTCCTCCAGGCTGGACTACTGTAACGCACTCCTCATCGGGATCCCTGGCAGGAGCATCCAAAAGCTCCAGTATGTCCAAAACAGCGCTGCCAGGGTCCTGATGAGGGTGCGTAAACACGAGCACATCACCCCCATTCTTCACTCCCTGCACTGGCTCCCCATCCACTTCCGTATTCAATACAAAGTCCTCTTGCACACCCATCACTGTCTCCACGGTGCGGCCCCCACTTACCTCACTGAACTGCTCACACCACACACCTCCACTAAGACCCGGTCAGGCCAACAGCACCGTCTGGTCATGCCCAGGACACGGCTCAAGACCATGGGCGACAGGGCCTTCTCAGTGGCTGCTCCCCGTCTGTGGAACGCCCTCCCAGACCACCTCAGGGCTCCACAGACGGTGGATGCTTTTAAAAAAGGACTAAAAACCTACTTTTTTACCCTGGCCTACAGCTAATTACCCGCTATTGTTTTATTGCTTTTAAATTGATTTTTAATTGTCTTCTGTTTTTAAAATCTTTTTTTACACTGTAGCACTTTGAGATTTGTTTGTCAAATGTAAAGTGCATTATAAATAAAATGTATTATTATTATTATTATTATGTTTTTATGGTATTTTTATTTTTAGTAATACTTTCAATACTCTTGAAATAAATGCAAAATAGATCCAAATAAAAACACATTGATATACTTCATAAGGCACAACACTAAGCCCTTTAGGTCCCCACCCCAATGAGGCATTTACACTGACAATCAATATTTTGAATGCCTCTGAAGCATGAGGGAAATGAATGAGGTCATGAATGAGGAAGGTTTGTATTAAACAAATCCCTTCAGAATTTCCCTATACTTATCTTCACTTGTCATCAATGTTTTATGCCAAGATTTCTTTGAAATCATGTGACTTGAACTCAGAGTTAACACTTTAACTTTTAACTTTTTTTCTTTTAACTAAAGAATTATTCTCAGACTACTTTTAGACACTATACCTTTACTCCAAAATAAATCGTTTTATATTACTCATAAGTTTTTTGTTTAATTTTTTATTTTTTTTGCATTGTATCAGTACTCCTGAATAAAGGTTGTGGTTGCCCACTGTGAGGTAGTCTACAAGTGATAAAAGCTTTATATTATGTTGATATATATTTTTTTAAATTTGTGTTTCTTGCACCATTCATTTATGATTAATTTACTTTGTGGTCTGTTTTTGAAAATACCCAATTTAGTGTATTATTCAATATTTTATTCCAAATATCCATCCATCCATCTTCTCCCGCTTAATCCGGCTGGGTCGCAGGGGCAGCTTGCTGCCCAATACTCATAGCACCTGACTCCCCCTATGAACCCCTCTGCAGGTGGTGAGCCCACAGGAGGGTGGACATTATGGTCCTTGATGTTAGTTCATAGAGCATGCGGGCATGTTTTGGGTTGATGGGGGAAACCGGAGTGCCCGGAGGAAACCCATCCAGACATGGGGAGGAACATGCAAACTCCACACAGAAAGGCCCGGGCGACCCGGGGATCGAACCCGCAACCTTCTTGCTGTGAGGCCTGAGTGTTGCCACTAAATATTCTAGTAGCTAAAGAGGGTTATGTATCATCATTCTAACCCAATTAAATGTCAAAAGTAAAATGTGTTTTTAATACATGTATTATTGTTTATTATTTGTTATTAGAACAAGGTGGAAAAAAATGCAGTGTACTGATTTGACCTGTTCTACTTCTTGGTGTTTCTGATTAGAATGAGGAAGATTCCACTGGTAGAAATCCCTTTACACTTCATATCACATACACTTCCTTAATAGCAAAAGATGGTATGTACTGATAAGAATTGTGACTGCCAAAAGCCTTAGAGCATAACATTATAAACTGAATTTAATACCATTCATTACCAGTGTTTTTAGAAATTAATAATAATGAGAGTCTTGCTGATTTGATTTAAATATAAAAGTATAAATTTAAGTATATAAATGTTTAGACTTGGCAGAGAATGGAACATCAACAACACCTGAATGATTTTGGAGATGAAAATATGTTGCTGAATAGCTTGATTAACTTAACCTAAAGTGAACAAACACTCCAAGGTAAAATTATATAACAAACATTTTATTTTGTTTATTTATTTTGTACATGTTAAGGCCAAACAAAAGAAACATATTCTAGATGAAACATTATTTATTGTAGTTATTTGAACATAGAGTTTAGTCTGATCACAAGTTCAGTAACCCACCGGTCCAGTGTACTGCTCAGTTTGTTTACGTTTATTCTTCATACTTTGATCTCCTCATCCTCTGAAGAACTTGATGCTGACTTCTTGCTATGGTTACAGACAGCAGACGTGTTGTCATGGTTACAAACAGATGACATCCTCCCTCTGCTCCTGTGTGTGAAGGATGCTCCTCCATAATGACGGGACAGGACATGTGCTGCTCTCTGAAAACTCTCAGCCTCCATCCCACACTCAGACAGGTCTACAGATCTCCAATTCTCCTGCGGTTGCGTAAAGTCTGAGCCACTACACTGCCCCCTGCTGTTCATGTGTCTGCTGTACATGCTCACACTAGGCTCAGATGATAATACCTCAGGGCTCTGTAAAGGCGTCTCTGAGTCTTCCTCTTCTTCCTCTTCTTCCTCTTCTTCCCCCTTCTCTTCCCTCGCTGTGGGGCTCTGATTGGACGTCTGAAGGCAGCTGTGGATGTCAATCATACTGAGCACCTCGGTCATGAGGGAGGGTCCCAGGTCAAGGGTGAAGGAGGTGAGGGAGTCGGAGCGCGGCAGAGAACCCCGGCAGGACTCTCCATCTGGGCCTGGTCTGTCCATGCGGGGGAGCCGAGGCAGGGTCGCAAAGCCAGACTGGTAACCTGTCCACACACACAAGAATATTTAGCAACTCACACTCATACTACATTCAGTTTGTGTGATCAGTGCTCAATCTGATCACTTATACAAATTAGTTAATTATGGTTTCAGTATTACAGTTATGATATAAGCCTGCAGTGTCCAAACTATGGCCTAGTGGCCAAATTAAGCCTTCAAACCGAGTTTTTCTTAGGTCTCTAGCTGATTTGACCAAATGGTCATCAGAAGGCAGTAATTTTTACTGCAAATTTGAGAATCTCTACAACCAGAACCTTATTAACAGACATTGCATTGTGTTACAAACCTAAAATGCCTAATCAGAGGTACTAGGACTCTATCTACACCAGCTACATGAATCACTGACCACTGCTGAGTGGCCCACACTCAATATGCAGCTCTGGTGGATACCACTATTTTAAGCAATGTGCAATAACATGTCAATTTAGTGTTAGTTATTGTTTACAACCTTTTATACACAGCAACCCAGTGTGTAACAAATACATCCATGGGCTGCAGTGATGAAAATAGCATCACTGACATAGCAATTAACAATGCATAACAAAATTTAGATTTTTCTAATGAGCAAAAGTCCTCAAAGTATCACCTATAGGAAGTGGAATACTATGAAAAGTTGGAAAAGTTGTGGAAGTTTAACATTTTCACCAGTTGAGGGCAGTGTGGGATAACAGACTTGAGATCTAACAAAACACTGTTTACTTCTTACAGTCAGCCATGGCAGTATTTTATTGGGCTGGAGGAGCTGAGGAGAACTGCACATGTCTTAACCAAAAGAATAGAACAAGGGTTCAACCAGGAGGGAGCCTGTCCTCTATATTATTGTCTTATAAAAAAAAAAAAAAAAAAAACTTTTGTAAACAGTCTGGACACAGACATCATCAGCATTTCTCCCCTTATTATCATAAATACACAATGAATGCTTAATACCATAACATAAATAATATCTAGTTCCCCAACTACAACAATACAAAGGATTATTAGAAAATATTGACATATTATGGAGTGCAGTGCAGTTATTAGTTTTACTTTAATAATTTTTATAAAGTAAATTACAGCATTCCTGATTATGCCATCTGGAACAAAATGTATTATTACTGAAATGTGGACAGACCCTGTTCTCTAGGCAGATTCCTGATGCAGTGGGTAATCTGTGATGGTGAGGGGATTTCCAGTACACTTGGTGCGCACTGCTGCCTGCTGCAATCTGATTGGCTGAAGTATGTTTACTGATTGTTAGTGAGAGATGACAGGAAATGCCCACTTTGTCCTTCCAACCAGCTGTGCGTGTTTTTAGGTGTTGTCTGGGTAACCACACCCTCACTATGGGGAATGTGAGAATAAAGTTAGAGAAGAGACCTTCAATCACTATTATTGGTGACATTTATAGGAAAAAGCCGAGTTGCATGCATGAGGCCCGAGTGCCAGATGCTGGTGAAGGGCCTATTAGTATTGCAAAGCGATGCTCCTAGTGGGTGGGAAGTGAACGATGTGACTTGCCCGTAGTGACTAGGGACCCTCGCCATGATGTAGCAATGTGCCAGAGCTTTCTTAAAATGTATAGTTTGTTGGCTAAAAAAAGCGGAACATTGTTCTCGCATCAGAATATAATATAATTATTCTTTCTTCTTTCTTTCCTCTTTTATAAAAATGTTTTTCTCCTAACCAACTCACCCATTTTTCACCCAGTGAACAATGACAAAAAGCTCTGAAATTTTGCCAACTACCAACTTGTGCTTCTCTAACTTTTGACTATTTCTATTTTACAAAAATAAATAAATTGGCTCAGCACCCCCAAACATCTCATTAGGGAATAGGAATGACACCCAAAAAAATTTGCCCGTAGAATAAAAAAATTTGACACAAAAGTAGATCGTGAGAAGACAAGTAAACAATATTATTACACCTACACTGTGCGCTCCTCCAGGGGTCAGCAATATTGGGTTAAAGTTTGCTAAGCAAACTCAGCATTTTTTGTAAACTTCATGCTTTTACGCACTCCTCCTCCTCCAAATTTGGTACACATTATCTCAAAAGTTATCTAAATTTTCACATACATCTTACGGTCTCTGAGCAGTGAAGTAACAAAAAATGCCTACAATTTCTGAAATTTTGAATTTTTACAAATTGCTCCCATTTGCACATGCAGACTTTATTTTCAGTGAAATTTGAATCAGCTCTTAAACTCTCTGCCCTAAAGTTACTTAACATGAAAACAAAAAACAAAAAATTGGCACATTAGTGCCCCCTACAGATTGAAACTAAATATTATATGAGAGAAAAACTTTTCGTTTCTCAAAAATATCTGAAATTTTGCACAAAATTCAGTTTTGCCATCCAGCAGCACGGCATAGACGCACACAAGGGCCGATCATTGCCGCTTGCAACTATATTTTACAGTTTTCCTCAAATAAATGGCATATATACTTACATATACATATACTTACAATATGTACAAGAAATCCTTGGGCTCTCTTGACTATGAGTTCAACAGATTCATCTTTCAGTAAAATCATTGGTTTCGGGGATGACAGTTAAAACCCCAGTGGGTGCACAGCCAGTTCACTTGGTGTTTTGACTGGTTTGAGCTATGGAAGTATTTAAGAATCTCCTCACACTGAGTTGAAAATAAAAGAAATGTGTGTTGAATAGTCTTTTACATTTTTACATGAATTCAGACCCTTCAAATAAAAGGGGTTGAGAGTGACAGTGGCCAATGTAAGGCACATTTGGGAGGTGGTAACTTTTATATAAAGTTCTCAAACCCTGGTCCATGTACCACTGGTGATCCTGGCCTTCTCAAATAGGTGTAGGCTACAGGTTAATCCCAGGTCTTCCCGAACATTGCCAAAACAGTGACAGTGCCAGGCCAAGTTAGTCCTGATTGGAGTCCTGTCATTTGGACCTCGTTTAATCCATGTATGTTATGTATGATTTTAGCTTATTGCTTATTCCAATCTGCATTCAAATTTACAGTATGCCTAATAAACAAACCACAATTCATTAAAGGATAGAAATAAATGAACCCAATTCTCACCATATGTACAGAGGGCATCATCTGTAGAACTGAATGAAGTGGTTAACACTGCCCTCTGTAGGCACCCACTGGCAGAGTCCACCATATTGAGCTGGGGTAGGGAGATGGCATTCTTGATGATGGGTGATATATTGGGGGGTGGAGAAGACAAGTCACGTGACCCACCCCTGGGGCGTGGTGCAGAGTTCTTGCGCACATGTTTGAATTTGCGTGTGAAAAAGCCAGTCCTGGAGGTGGTGGAGTCTGGACTGCTTGGCTCCCTGCCGCCCCCTCTTCCATAGTTACTGAGGAAAGATGTGTCTCCAAAGACATCACCTCCACGCCCAACATGCATGGTGTGGCGGAAGTCTCCCATGGGTGGGCCAATCATGTCCACAGACAGATCACTCTTGAAGCGTCTTTTGGCCTGGGAGCTGGACACAAGGCCCTTTATAACAGGCAGTTTAGCCAGGCTCATGGTGGTATGCTTTTTCAACTCAGGTGGATTTCTGTAAAAAAAAATCAAGTCCCAGTTCAACTTGAGCAATCTGAAAAATAAAATAATAAAATATAAACATTATGACAAGAAGAGAACCTCCTGCCTTTTGGGTGGTTTGTTAGTTTTCAAGTTCTGTCACTCATACTGTATTAAATGCCTACTGATTACAGGATTAAATAAAATTGCTGGCACTGTATCAATCAAGGCTTCAACACTAGATCTTTGGGTGATTAAGATTACTCATTGTATTAATTCCACTATTTTTATTATGATTACTTCTAAATCCCCCTCCTGTGGGCTCACCACCTGCAGAAGGGTTCATAGGGGGGGTCAGGTGCTATGAGTATTGGGCAGCAAGCTGCCCCCGCGACCCAGCCGGATTAAGCAGGAGAAGATGGATGGATGGACTTCTAAATCAAATAAATTTAATCAGTTATTAGATTATATGCTGTTTTAACAGGTTAAGGTGATGAAAGTTTAATAACGGACTGTTATGCCCCGCAAGCTTTAGTCTGAGCAGAATAAGGAATGTCTTCATTTCAGTCGCCAAACTTTATGTGGCCTGGGTCTGGCAGAGTGTTCACTTTTAGCTCTTTGTGGATAGAGGGAGGAAAAACAACAACCACAACTGCAAATAGATTGGAGATTGGGATCCTGCATCTCAGCAGCTGTGTGGAACTTGTGGCTACAAAATAAAATGTTTAAGATGCAATATGTGAATATGTGCTTTAACACAGCTACTGTGTCACTTATAAAAAGTGAAACACTTGGACAGATTTAGAGAGATTTTGTCAATATTCATTGCCAGTATACATTATCAGTGGACAGTAAATTCAATGTTATAATTCAGAATATCACTGTGTTCATCGGCAACAATATTAATACTGAGTGCATAACATATACAAGTCAATTCTAATATTACTTAACATATTTTTTACCTGTGAGACTATTTCTGATCCAATACACCTGCAGATTTCCCTTACTGTAGACCCTTCCATCCACTGGTTTGTGCTAAAGAGGTTGATCCATGCGTAACAGCCACCAGCCCATGGGATATGTGGTCTCCACCACCTGTTGTGGTGCAGCACTTGTTCAGAACCAGTGAGATGAAAATGTCCGTTGAACAGTCTAACGGAGTAAAAAGTCCTAATCCAGATAGTGTTTTGTCTGCACGCTGCGGTGAAGGTAAGGCTGCTCACCGATTGGCCATGAACAGGATTAGCCCATAATCTCTGTCTTTCCTTCTTCTTCTTGAAGTCTTAACTCTTGCTTTCTGTGTTCCTCAATCTACTTAGGCCCACAGTGGTGCACAGATAGAGAGCTTCTCCATCTACTCTTGGTTCAATCAAGGCCAACTAAGGAGAAAAGAGAAAGGAGAATGAAAGGGATAGTTCGGGATTTTTGACATGAATCTGTACAGCATCCCCATCAGAAGTGTCATACATCAACATTGAATTACCTCCCGACAGCGTCCGGTGAGCCGAGTTCTTCCCCGGTTCCAGTGCTGATGAAAGTGTCCAGCAAGTTGGCTAGGGTCACAAAAATAAAGTGTTTTTCTTCAAAACAATATGTGTTCAGAAGAGTGATACATTTGCCTCACAAATCCATCCATCCATCCATCTTCTCCCGCTTAATCTGGCTGGGTCGTGGGGGCAGCTGTTTGCTGCCCAGTCCACTATGCACCTGACCTCCCCTAAGAACCCCTCTGTGAGTGGTGAGCCCACAGAAAAAATGTCAGACGTCATAACCACTTGGTATTATTTTCTCTCCATTCGTATCACTGCACGCTGTCGCAGCCTATGCCGCCAGGTGAAGCTGCACTCGAATCCAACACTTTTTTCAGTAGTTCGGCATTGTTTATGTACTCAGACTGTTGACAGCGACGACGCGACAGAGCTAACATGAGAGCTACAGCGATAAGTATATAAGCGTGTATAAGCTATATAAGAATATATATAAAAATGGTGCAGACTTGTGATTATCCAGGCTGTAACAACAAAAATCCAGTTTCAACTTGTACCACTCTGTTTCTCCTCTCTCTGCCCGTTCTAACTCCATCTGCTGAATTTCGGCATCAGTATATTCGGGTTCATAAAGATCTCCCCTTGGCTCTGTGCTAAAGGCAAAGTCTTCATCGTTGGTGTCATAGTCACACATGTTGTTTACTTTCTGTGCAGTAAACACAGTGAAACAGGCACGGCGTCGCCTGGCAGCAGTGCATAGTGATATGACCAGAGAGAGAATAGTACCAAGCGATTATGAGGTCTGACTTTTTTCTGTTCACATTTCTATACATTTGTATACATTGTATTCACATTTGTACAGACAAATGTATCACTCTTTTGAACACATATTGTTTTAAGAAGAAAAACGCTTTATTTTTGTGACCCCAGCCACCTTGCTGGACACTTTCATCAGCACCGAAACTAGGGAAGAACTCAGTTCACTGAACTCTGTCGGGAGGTAAGTCAGTGTGTCAGTTGCACGACACTGCTTATGCGGATATCATACAGATTCATGTCAAAAATCCTGAACTATCCCTTTAATGTGAATGCAGTATCATAATCCATCACCTGCTTGTTTCTATGGATGTCATTGCTCTGCCTGGAATGTTCCACAGTATGACATTAAACTGCTCTGCTTTACATGTATTAAATTACAGGTGGTTTTATAGCTCAAAAATACCTCAAAAACAGGTATTCTGACAGTAAGAGCTTTCTCTCCACAGATCTGACCTGTAACTTGGTCTGGTTTGGTTTCCATAAAGAGGTTAAATACCATACTGTGAAACATTCTTGACAAAGCAATAACATCTCCATGGAGAAAAACATTTGACAGACCCTCCGCCAGAAAAGTTTGTGAAAATGTTTGTGAAAAAGTTTTTGGAAGTTTTTGAGTATATAATGTTTTTCTACTAACTATATTCCAGTGATGATTTAATTTAATCATTGCATTTATATAGCGCCTTTCAAGATACCCAAAGCGCTTTACAGTTCATTATTCATTCACTCCACACTCAGTGATGGTAAGATACTGTTGTAGCCACAGCTGCCCTTTGGCAAATTGACGGAAGCGGGGCTGCCAATCTGCGCCATCGGCCCCTACAACCACCACCATCACTCAAGCACACACCACTTTCATATTCGGCAATATGGGTGAAGTGCCTTGCCTAAGGACACAACAACAATTTTTGCCACTAGCGCCCCACTCTGGCACCTGGAATTCCCAGTGGTCTCCCGTCCAAGTACTAACCAGGCCCGGTGTAATTTTAAAAAGACACACACAGAGGGCACACCTTTAAATAGGTGGCAAAAGCCCTATGTGTGCGCCTGCCTGACCCTCACAATAAAGGGCGTCCAAGTCTTATGGTCCTTATTTAGTGAACCCCGTAAACTTTATCTTAAGCACTCCATTTGCAAACACATCAAAACCTCCCAAAACCATTGAATAAAGGAAGGAGGTTGCGCATCCTTCCACTTAGGATTAACCTTCGGGCCAGTACTTTTACTTTTTAAATACATTTTTAAATGGTTACTTACATACTTTTTACTTTTTGACTAAGTAGATTTTTCATGCAATACTTTTACTTGAGTATTTTTTATGCTCAGTTATTTGTACTTTCACTTAAGTAACAAAATTAAGTAGGTCTGCTTCTTCCACCACTTCAGCAAGTAAAGTAACAAGAAGAGAGACACGTCTTAAAACCCAATTTCTATTCCATTTCTATGTTTGTGTCTTTATTCTGTCAGACCCTTGCCACTGTATTTTCCATCCTACACAACTCAAAATCAAATCAGAGTTACACTATGAAGAGATGCATTGTGGGAGTGGTATGCACAGACTGAGCTG
Source organism: Odontamblyopus rebecca (assembly GCA_030686955.1). Lineage (NCBI taxonomy): Eukaryota > Metazoa > Chordata > Actinopteri > Gobiiformes > Gobiidae > Odontamblyopus > Odontamblyopus rebecca. The sequence continues at coordinate 26,329,583 of CM060667.1, forward strand.
TGGTGCAGTGTAGGTCAGAGCTTTCTTCCTCTGCTGTGGTTGTGGTCACTTTGCTCTGACCAGTGACAGTCACTCCAAAATACAACAGACACAACGTGGCAGGACAATATGAGCAATGCACTTGAATGTTATTTCGTATGCAAAATAGTTTTAAAGGCCCTATATTCTATTATGCTCTATTCTATTTTTTTATCTCTGTTGTACTGTAATGTTGTTTCCTCATCAAAAACATGCCCGAAGTCGTGTTTTGTTTCACGCAACTCCACCATAACTCTCTCAAACAGAAAACAATCGTTGTGTTACTAATAATAAAGGACTACTCAAACATGTGTGAATGAAACAAAGCACAACTCTGTATGTTTCTGATAATGTAAAAACCTTATAACATGGCTTAAAGCTCACGAGAGTCAATTTTGCGTAATATATTCAATATTACATGTTAAAATAGGAAGAGGTGTGGTAAAAACAGCATGCAATGGACTGCGTCATGATATGGCAGAGCACATAAACAACAGACCCTGGTTTAGTAATTTAAGTTAAGACTATAAACATATTTCTACAAAACCTAACAGTTATTTAAAGTGTCTATCGATGTATGCCCAAAGTTGCAAGAACAGGCTTCGGGTATTTCTGTACATTCTGTGACCTGCTTTTCTCCATGGAGATGTTATTCCCTTAGCTGGAATGTTTCACAGTATTGAACTATCTCCAAGCAGATGATGTCACCAAGCCAAGTTACAGGTCTGACCTGTGGAGAAAGCGTCAAGAATCCCTGTTTTTCGGTGTATTTCAGAACAATAATGGAACATTCAAGGCAATCCAATGCAATATACATGGAGACAGGCTAATAACACAGACATGGACACTTTTAAATATAGTATAAAAACAACAACATATTGAACAAATAAACAGTTTGCTGAGCTGTCTAATCTAGATTTATCAAATATGTAGAAGACATTCAAAGTCTTTGAGGTCAGGAAATGTATTTGGAGTAGTCCGCATCTCTAACAGTGCCAAGATAAACAAGCATTATTTACGCTTAGTGTAACACTCTACTGTGCCACTCCTCCTGAATGTTTCTTTTAGTACAAGAGAAAATAGCTCAAGAGACCAGTGTGGGGCAAACGTGTCTCCATGCATGACAATGGTTTGACCAAAAAACGTCTCCGCAAATATTGTCAGTCCACACAGTCAATACACAGATATGCAAAGAGGTGCAGGAGGAATGCACTTCACCTAGGAACTTTTGTTTGGTGTTTATGTTCTGCCTAAACGGGACAATAAACGGTACAGTAAATTAGTTAAACAAAAATGTATCTTTTACGTAAATGTGACAGTTAGAAGAAAAAAGTCTTTGCATTTAATTAAACTGGTCAAATTATAAATAATGCTAAACAGAATAAATAATGTTTGATGGTTATTTCATAGACACATGCCATACAGTGTGCATTTATTGTTTCAGAAATTGAGATATGTGTACTGATATTATAATAGGAGATTATACCATCATCACTGCTATAAAGTGCTTTAACTACAGCTAGTAAAGATTGAGAATTAATGGTTAACCGACATACAGCTCTCCAACTCGCAACTCTACAATATGTTCATAAAACGCTTCCAGTCTTATGAATTAGACTAAACAGGACGTAATTTTACATTTTTTGTTTGAATTATAAAGTTACAAATTTGAATATGCATTGCAAATATAAGATGCAGTAGTCAGACAATACTCCCTTTAGCCTTACCTTTGGGACAGTGGTGAAGTATTCCTGTGGCCATGGGCTTCACATGAGTGTTGTTCTGGGCAGCCGTGTGTCCGCTCTGAGCAGCCCCAAACATGAACAACACACAGAGAGAAAAAGGGGAGGAAGAGGAGGAGGAGAGGGCCGGGCTAAAGACTGGACAGGACACAAGTAGACATGTTTGTAGAAATGCATGTAAAAAATGTCTGTACAGATAATATATTGTAAAAATAGGTAAACCATGTTTTTCAGTCCTATCACACAGTTATACAGTTAGCTCTAGAATAAAATAGAAATAGTTAGCAAGGAAAATATTTCAATGCTTACTTTTGCCATAAAACAAAACAAAAAACATGATTGAAACCAATATTATACATTTTGTACAGATCATATTGATACAAGAAGTATCATTAACAAGTATTGACACTTGTTAATGTGAATATATTGTTGTTTTTACACTTTAACACTTTATCATTTAAAAAGTGAGGAGATGATGTCTTTATTAATATTTATTGCAGAAATGTTGCAATGTGCTTGTGGGACCTGTAGATTTGACAAACAGAGCTCATGTTGATGTTTATACTGTGGAGATGTATAAAGGGGCCGGGTGCATGGCCAAGCCACATATAAACCTGAAGGTCCCACAGCAGCTGGTGAGTGAGAAATTAATGTTATAATATGTCGTACCATTGTAAACATTTTGAATTTACTGTATAAAGACAAATATGCCATGGTGGTGGCATTTGACCTCTATTTATAAATGACATGAAATGGACTGCAAACTTAAAGGGATCTGAAGATGATCCTAAAGGGATCAAGGAATCTGTATCCGTCGAGATTCATCCACTAAAGACACAGACAATAGCATTCTTATGGAAGCCAGATGTGGATGTGGAGAGCATCCTTCAGGAAGTGGAGCTGGACAGTTGATATAGTGTGGACAGAGTGAGGTTTGGAGTAAGTCAGTGTTTGGGCTGCACTCCTGTCTCTGTGTCCTACGGGACAGGAAGTTGGCCTGCAGACAATAAACCTATGTAATATTAGACCACACTGCTTTAGTAAATAAGACAGTGCTTAGTCTTTACAGGCTCTAATTGGCTAGAAACATTTGGAAGTACAGGGAGCATCCAACGGCAAAATGGTTATAATATGGTGTAATGTTATTACAATGAAATTATATATATAAAAAAAACACATTTCTCACCTTCCACGGTGGTTTGTCTCTCTCACCCTCATCAGCTCGGGTCCTCTACCAGAGGCCTGGGAGCTTGAGAGTTCTGTGCAGTATCTTTGCTGTTCCCAGTACTGCACTTTTCTGGACTGAGATGTCTGTTGTCCTTCCTGGGATCTGCTGCAACCACTCATCCAGTTTGGGGGTCACGGCCTCGAGTGCTCCGATCACCACAGGCACCACCGATGCTTTCACCTTCCAGGCTCTCTCCAGCTCTTCCTTGAGCCCCTGATATTTCTCTAGTTTCTCATGTTCCTTTTTCCTGACATTGCCATCGCTCGGTATTGCAATGTCCACCACCACGGCTTTGTTCTCTCGCTTATCCAGAACCACAATGTCTGGTTGGTTCGCCATCACCATTCTGTCAGTCTGTATTTGGAAGTCCCACAGGATCTTGGCCCGCTCATTCTCCACAACCTTTCGAGGCGTTTCCCACCTTGATCCTGGGGTTTCCAGCCCGTACTCTGCACAGATGATTCTGTACACTATGCCTGCTACTTGGTTATGTCGCTCCATGTACGCTTTCCCTGCCAGCATCTTACACCCTGCAGTTATGTGCTGGACTGTCTCAGGCACTTCTTTGCACAACCTACACCTTGGGTCTTGTCTGGTGTGGTAGATCTGGGCCTCTATTGCTCGGGTGCTCAAGGCCTGCTCCTGTGCAGCCAGGATGAGTGCCTCTGTGCTGTCCTTCAGACCAGCCCTCTCCAGCCATTGGTAGGATTTCTTGACATCAGCCACTTCAGTTATGTTCAGGTGGTACGCTTCATGTAGGGATTTGTCCTGCCATGATTGTCCCTCCAGCACCTCTTCCTCTGCGCCCCACTGTCTGAGACATTCTCTGAGCATGTCATCAGTCTGGGCCTTGTCACTGATGTACTTGTGGAGCTTGGATGTTTCATCCTGGACAGTGGTTCCCACACTCACTAGTCCTCGGCCTCCTTCCTTCCGGCTCGTGTACAGTCTCAGGGTGCTGGACTTCGGATGGAACCCTCCATGCATGGCCAGGAGCTTTCGTGTCTTAACATCCGTGGTCTGTATCTCCTCCTTTGGCCAACTTATGATTCCTGCTGGGTATCTGATCACTGGCAGGGTGTAGCTGTTTATTGCCTGCGCCTTGTTCTTGCCATTGAGCTGGCTTCTTAGGACCTGCCGTACTCTTTGCAGGTATTTGGCTGTCGCCGCTTTCCTTGTTGCCTCGTCAAGGTTGCCATTTGCCTGTGGGATACCAAGGTACTTGTAGCTGTCCTTAGTGTCTGTTATTGTGAGACCCCCTCTGTGTGGACTACCTTCCCTCTCTTTGTCACCATCCTACTACATTTCTCGAGCCTGAGTGACATTCCAATGTCTGTGCTGTAGATTCTGGTGGTGTGGATCAGTGAGTTGATGTCTCGCTCGCTCTTAGTGTACAGCTTGATGTCATCCATGTAGAGGAGGTGACTGATGGTGGCCCCGTTTCTGAGTCGGTATCCATAGCCAGTGCGGTCAATTATTTGGCTGAGGGGGTTCAGACCTGTGTAGAACAGCAGTGGGGACAGTGTGTCTCCATTGTATATGCCACATTTGATGGTCACTTGTGCAAGTGGCTTGCCATTGCCTTCAAGGGTGGTTTTCCACAACCGCATCGAGTTTGCAATGAACGCCCTTAGAGTCCTGCTGATATTGTACAGCCAGGGAGGTTGCTGTGGTCTGCTCTCAGAGCCACCAGCCACTGTGCATCAGTGTTATGTGATGCTTCTCTTTCCCATATGTCTTTCCAGTACCTCTCAGTCTCCAGCCTTGGTGGGTCTGCTCTGCTGTTATTACCCTGCCATTGACCGTACACTTTCGCAGGTAGTGTTGCGAACAGGCAGTTTATTCGTCTGGCTTCATTCTCTCTCGTGTACCTCTTTAGGCGGCTGGCCAAGGCTTGGAGCCTTTGTTTGGCAGTTTCGAGTGCTTCTGGTATGGGCATCTGGCTGTACCTCTTGGGTACTCGCTTTTTCATCGCATCTTTCTGGGCCTCTGACAGTTGGCTCACTTCTCGCCGCACTTCCTTGATTTTAGCCTCTAACCGTCTTTTCCATGGTGGGTATCATATCTCATGGCTCCCATGGTTGCTCTTATAGCCCAACACCTCTAGGATCACTGCTGCTGAAGTGTAGATCAGCTCATTGGTTTCAGTGATGGTTGTGGTTGCGCTCTGAGTGCTGCATTCACATCCTCTAGCAGAGTTTCAGATGGTACTTCACTTAGCCTGTAACTGGCGTCAGGGTTGCCTTGTGTTCATCCGGGCCATGATCTTATCTTTCAGGTCAGTCGCTGCCTCGCTCAGCGTGATACTTATTGGGGCTTCCTTCCCAATCTCTGGTTGGGGAGTTAGTGTTAACTCCCCTCTGACCTGGCGTCCTGGCTCCCCCTTGCCGTAGCATTTGTGTTGTACCTCGTCAATCTCTAGTTGTGATAGCAGTTGCCGTTTGTGGATGTTGGAACACTGAGCTACTAGTTGTTTGGCCGTTAGCTTGGACTATGGGTATTGTAGTAACCATTTCTCCCACATCCTGTTCATGTAACCCCTCTGACTAGGGTTACTGGAGTAGTAGCATTCCAACAGAGCCTGGTTCTCGCATCTTGCCCATTTCCGTCTTGTTCCAGTAGCCCATTTCTCATCAAGGTGTCCTGGTTCCTCAACACCTGACGCAGACCTTGTTTGGCCGGGCGACGTCTGAGCCGGCATCTCGTTTTATCACCTCTCATCATTGTATGAGGTGGGCAGTAGCGTAAAGGGTCTTGCCCAAGGACCCACATTGGTTTTGCTCCTAATGCCCTTGCGGGGGCAAATGAAGAAATGGCTATAAAGCAGCATAGCGGTTAGTAACATGATTTTAGTGCTGAATTTATTATATTAAGGCACCATTATAACATGACTGAAAGCTCAACAGAGTTGCTTTAGCATAATACATAATACTGAGACCTACTAATGTTAGAAAGAGATTAGAAAAAGACTTAATAAAACAGCAAAAGATTAATTTGAACTTTCTGCCTCGAAAATGTAAAAATATATTATTTATTATTATAAATACAAGAATATTATAATTCAGGTGTTAGACAGAGCGAGGATCAGCCCCACAAACAGAGGTGAATAAACCCCATGATTTCCCTGAATACTGCTGCCGGGGGTGAGACGCACTCAAAACACCCATTGTGCTTTGAGACTTGAATGTGCACTGAACTCACGCTAGTGAGGATGAAGAAGCTCCTATCACTTCTTACGGAACAATAAAGCTCTATATTGGATATGAAAATACATAGATATTTGGGTCTATAAGCTATAGTTAAATGTAAATATGTTAAATATGCAACTTTAACACAATCTTGAAACATAAATCATGTCTTCTTTTCAGCAAAGCAAAAGTACAGTGATGTAAACAACTCTGGTCACAACTCAATAGACATTTTGAATGTAATTTGGGTCAAGGAGATTAGAACCCACCATTAAAACCCAAATACTAAAATGTTATGACTTAGTAGCTATTCAAAGCTTCTAAACAGCATGACTCCTCTTAAAAATACTGACATACACAACTCTATATGTACACTACCAGTAAAAATGTTTAGACATATATCTTTCATTCAGTGTTTTTTTCTTTTTGTTTATTACTTTCCACATTTTAGATACATATAGAAGACATCAAGTATAAGATACAAAAGGTTGGGAATTATTTGGCAAACAAAAAACATTAAATAGTTCTTCTACATGTTTTTGTCCATATTTTATATTCAAAGTAGCCACCCTTTGCTTTGTCGACAGCACTGCAAACCCTTGGCCTTCTCCCAATGATTTTTTGTCTCATGAAATGGTTTTCACTTCAGCGCTGTCCTGTCATGGTCAAGAAATGTGAAAAGTGCAAACCAGCATTCAATGCAAAGGCTATCTTTATTATTATTATTATTTAAATTGAAAACAAGTTTTCAATTTCAATTCAATTTTGAGTTTATTTTTTGCTTACTACATTCATTGATTTCAGTGACACTCTATAATGTAAATAATCATGGAAATAAAGAAAAATAAAAGAAAAAGTGTGCCTACACTTTTGACTGATAGACAGTGTATACTATACAATCTATCTTAGTGTAGTTCACTATAGAGGTTGACTATTGACTAACATTTACTGTAGTGCCTCAGTGGTTCAATTTGGTTATGTCTGCAGTTCATGTGATACAGATTTAGATATGTTCTGTTGTAATGAATCAAGACTAAGCAGCTTGATCTAGTTTCTACAACAGAAAATCAAAACCCTATAATATTCTTGAAACTACTCTAAATACTTTAGATTTATCCTTCCTATGCCTATTCAAACACTATTATTTTAATTACAACCTTCGAGATCATAATTATGATCAAAGTGCACTCACTAAGGTCAGTATTGCCAGATACATTTGTGTGTTAATACTTTTTTTTTCATTATTTTTTTCTTGTCTAGTAGTATTTTAAGGTTTTAGATAACCATTTCTCATTTTGTCCAAATTTGTCCCTTTGCAAGTTTCTCTCTTATTTGCCTGAATGAGAAATCCATCCCTCTGACTTTGACGCTGTTTATGTTGTTTTGCTTTTATTCCACTTTACACAGGAAATTGCATAGCTTTGTCATTATTAAGAAGCTCCTCTTTGTGGTACTGAGTTTTATAAGGCTGATAAGCACTGCACTCAGTGTCACAAAAGAAGCACATGCCACAATTCGCAATATCAAATGTAATTCACGTAGTGAGTATTCTCTGTTTTAGCTTTGTTTTTCCAGAAAAGAGGCTTTCTTCTAGTTCACAAAGGGCCGATTCTGTGTAGTTGTCAGGCTTGAGTCATAGACAGAGCCACTGGGGGTCAGTTGCAGTGTTTTGTGCCAGAAACGGGCAGAGTGGTACAAATGCACTAATGAAAGAAAGATCTAAAAGCTATTTAACAATTTGATAGCTGTTGCAAGTTAAATGCATGTACATGATAGAAGTATTAGTAGAAGACATGACTGCTTTCTGAATGTCTCCACACTCTCTCCGCATTTCATACTAGTCCTGTCCAACTTTCGGAGAGGCCTATATTACGCTATTTTCTCATCTTTCTCATAATGTTGTTTCTTCATCAAAAAAAATATCTGAAGTTGTGTTTTGTTTCATTCACACTTATTTAACACATAAATTCTGCATAAATGTTTATGATAAATGTTGAATTATTCTCCCAAACAGAAAACACCCATGCAATGTCATGTGGTAATACAGGAAGTGCTCCACTGTGTTTAAACTCCATACATCTTCACTAGAATCACTTGGTTCATTTCAGCCATGGAAATATGAATATCTACTGAACAGGTAAAAGGTAACTTAACTTTAAAACTACTGCTTCATGACATCACAAGGTGAAACAGAGCATTTTTACCTTTGGACATGCAGACAGACTAAAAATATAGGATTACTCAAACATGTGAGAATGAAACAAAACACAACTCCTGGTATGTTTTTAAGAGAAAACAACATGGCTTAAAGAATCAGTTTTGAGTAATGTAGGACCTTTAAAAACAGTTTTAGTGGTAGTTGTAGCAGTATTCATTTGAAGTCCACAGCAGCACTGTGGACTGAGCAAAGTTTAACTATATGAACTTTTTAAGTGATTCTATTATTTCGTTTAGCACTGGGCTACTAAAGGTAACATTTCCATTGTAACAGCTTGTCATCAAATAATGTATTTATTTATATCTATGCAATGTCTTTTTTTCTTTTTTCACTCAATGCAAGGCCTGGTGCAACAAGGATTTGTTGTTGGACACAATCCAAGGAAAAAGTAGGCTACAGATGTGATTGCCTTATAGTAAAAGGGTTGTTTAGTAGTCTAGGGGTTGCAGAAGGTCCAGTAGAGCGCGATGTGTGTGCCACATTCCTGCATGCACAAACCATGGGCTCGGGGTGTACTGTCAATGCTCCCTCTGTGTCGCCGTCACCTCAGAGACTACTGGAATGCTCATTCTTTCCCTGCAGACACCCTGATCCGGGACGCTCTGCTGGGTGGACACACTCTGAAAGTGGCTCAAAAACAGAAGTGTGTTCACACTTTAAACTGGGACAAACCTGGAACTAAACCTAGATGTAGCCAGAGTTAAACCAGAACTACAACAGAACCAACAGGAATCAACTCTACACCAGGACTAAATTTGCCTGACAATTCCAGGATGATATCTTTCAAGCATGATCAAGTGTGTATCCTTGTCAGGGACTAAACCAAGACAAATTTGACTGACACATAGTATGCTTATTTAATAGCCTACATGTCACCATAATATATTCCCTCAAAGTTCTTAGTAGAGGCTAGTACTGCAAAAAGACTGCATTTTCTTTTCTTTATTAGTTATCAGTGTTAGCCTAATTTCTGTGTTATCGTCAAGCTGTCTCACTCATATTTCAGACTAGCCAAATTAAACCAATAAAATGGGCCTATTCTCAATGGCTTTAGTGTGTGTAGTTGTGTAATGTTTTTTATTAATTACGTTGCAAAACTTGACTTGGCTACTTCAAGTTCACTCTAAGACTAGTGGGCAAGACAGGAGCGTACCTATGTTCCCACGGCCCAATGGTCCCACAACCCAATAGTCCCACGGCCCATTGGTCCCACAGCCCATTGGTCCCACATCATTAAGACTTTTAAAAAAAATTTTAGGCCCAACGGTCCCAGAGCCCAATTGTCCCACAGCATATTCCCAATGTTCCATATTCCCACATTTCTAAGAAAAAAATCAAATTCAGGCCCTATGTTCCACAACTAACCCTAACCCTAACCCTAACCCTGACCCTGACCCTAACCCTAACGCCGTGGGGTCAATGGGCTGTGGGACCATTGGGCCGTGGGAACATAGGGCTGACCCTGGCAAGACTATGTGTCATATACTCCACCTCCTCTTCTAAATGAAAATAACATACATTGAGAATATGGGTACAAACAATATTGCCTAAATCCCTGTGTGTCACTGTCTTGTAGTGTTTTACTCAAGTTTGCCTGGCAGTGACTAAGGCCATTCCCCTTCAGGGTGGAAACAGTACCTTATATTGAGGATAATTGTAGCGCTGCACCTACTGAATGAGTCACAGCTTTATCATTTTACTTTTTGACAACCCAGGTCGCAGTACGTAGCCCTTTAAATAAGTATATAAGTATATATACGTGTTGGTAGCCCTATAAACGAGTCATCAGACGTTTTCAAGGTCTTTTGAGCTAAATTATTTACCACTAACAAGCAGGCTTAAATCAACAGTCTATGTAGAGACGCCACCTAGCGTTACAAAAGGTAAGTGCAAATTAAACTTGTAAACTTAATGCACACTACTGCAGCCTTATATCAAGTAGCCCCATGGATGAGACAGTCTGTGGGGTTGTTGCCTGTAGTGTAGCGTACTCCACGCGCGGCTCCGGCTCTGACTGGTGAATGTCAATGGCGGAGGTGCGCGTGCACAAGTCTCCCGCCCACCACGTCAGGTGGGACGCACATTCTGACCTCACCGCGCAGTTTCGCCCGGACTCTCAGCTGTACTACGCTTTGTCAAGTTTGGTGTGAAGACAGCATGATTACAACCTCTTTGTTGGAATATCGAGAAAGATGAGTGGTAAGTCGGCGTTTTATTTTCGTTTACAGAGGTTATTGCCAATGTCACTGATAAACGAGTGATTTAACGAGCACTTTTTGCTTTGGCCTCTCAAATCAGAAAACAAGTATGGTGATCTGCCAAATGAATAATGTATTATTGTAAGACTTCTCTGTCACTGACCGAGGTGCAACTTTTTATGTGACTCTTTATTTATTATAACCTGACTAGCCTGTCTCTAGATATTCAAATTATATTTCAATTATAAAGTACTAGTGTAAAATGACATGGAATAATAGACTAAAGACACAGATTCCTTAGCACCACAGACATGTCCGAGCCTGCTTGTTTACCCATACCCCTGTCCGCCTGATACAGAATTCACCTTTAATCATCGACACTGATCGATTATTTTTTCTAAAACAATTATAAAAGCCATAAAGACCCACTTAATATAGTTTAGTGTGTTGTAACAGGAGAGCTTTGTCAAAGGCAGAGGATAATCCACTTTCCCTAAATCCAGATCAGGAAATCACCTGAGCGTGTTTCACGGGGGACCTGTTCTCCCCTGTTTTTGGAGCACCTCATGACTCACTCCGTTATTTTCATTCCATCGCTCTGAGACACTGACCCACAGGTTTAGACTGACCCCCGGGTGTTCAGATCAGACTTTACACCCACTCACAAGACTCAAAATAACAAATCTTATTTCTATTTTTTTAACTACATATCTGCAGACTCCTAATATCCATTGTTGGAAGAATGTAAATAAGATGTATGATAAATTTACTATGTTGAGCTTAACATACACTCAGATCTCAATGTGAAAAAAAAAATCTGTTGGATATCTATACAAATATAAGTCTAAGGAACAAAAGGATGCCACCTCTTTTAATGGAAATGAAGAACAGATACACTAGAGTGGTGAGCAGTGTATATACGGCCCAGTCGATATGCAGTTAGGCTCTCGAGAATACAACCATTTAACACAAGAGAGATTAGTGCCATTATATGTGACGCCACATTAATATTTGCCTTAAGGACTAAAATATGAACTTACAAATCACAATTTGTTGTTTGTGGAACAAAGTATGATACTTTGATTTGATTCAAATTTTTTATTAGATTTTGCCCCATGGACTTAGACTTGTGGGTCTTTCCCAGGTGCGACAGATTGGGCAGAAGATGCCGACAGTATTGCACAGGACGAGGTTCGGTCTCCACCTTGGACAGAGGAGCGCTGTGAGGAGCTCTGGGACCGGATTGAGGGAGTACGACACAAGCTCACGCGTATTCTGCACCCAGCCAAACTCACGCCTTATCTGCGCCAGTGCAAGGTCATTGACGAGGAAGATGAAGACGAGGTGCTCAACTCCACACAGTACCCTTTACGCATCAGCAAGGCGGGTAAGAGGCCACAGAATCTATTCAAAACAGGTAGAATCTCTGGAGGAAGCTTAAGACGTATGAAGAAAAAAGCATTTGTGAGTGATGGTATAGGGCTGTCAGACAAAAACAGATGGTATGATGCAGCAAGAACACGATGAAAGGCTTCACTAAGTAGAGGGGAGGTCAGGGCAAGTGCTGGAGAGATGAGAGACACAAGATAAACATGTCTCAGAACTGTTGATATCTTCATCATTATTCCTGTTACGGCTACAATATCAGTTATTCCTCTCACAGGCCGTCTGCTGGACATTCTGCGAGGTCAAGGCCAAAGGGGTCTGCAGGCCTTTATGGAGTCCCTGGAGTTTTATCACCCCGAACAGTACACACAGCTGACAGGGGAGCAGCCCACGCAGCGCTGCTCTCTCATTCTGGGTGAGTGTTATAACAACCCTAGTCTTAGTACCCTGTAGACGTAGTAATACATGACTGATGAATACCATCTTTTCAGATGAAGAGGGACCTGAGGGGCTGACACAGTTTTTGCTTTTGGAGGTGAAAAAGTTGCGAGAACAGCTCAGAAACAGTCGACTGTGTGAGCGCCGCCTGTCCCAGCGTTGCCGTATGGCCGAGGAAGAGCGGAGCCGCGCTGAACGGAAAGCACAAGAACTACGTCACGATAGACTGCAGCTCGAGAGGTCCCATTACTGTTTGATATATATATTATTGGGGGGGGTCAGGTGCTATGAGTATTGGGCAGCAAGCTGCCCCCGCGACCCACCTGGATTAAGCGGGAGAAGATGGATGGATGGATATTATTCATTTTTATAATGATATTTAAATAAATACAGTACAGAGATTTTTATTAGCTGACTATGTGTGTGTGTGTGTGTGTGTGTGTATGTGTGTATGTTTATATTCTCAGGATAGACCTGCCATAGGTCTAGAAAATTGTGGCACACAGTCTCTAGTAGGACGTATGACAAAGCCCAGTAATTCAGACTTGATTGGTAAGGCAGTCAGAGGAATGTTATGCACCCAGGGCCGTGTCTTTGGTATTCTGAAGTGGACTAAATGCAACAAAGAGACTTATCAAGAATATGAGAGTGTCTGTTGCTCTGTAGGCTGCGTCAGGACTGGGAGTTAGCAAGCCGGGAGCTGGGCAAACTGAAGGACAGACTTTTGGAGCAGGCTGTGAAGTACTCCAGAGCTTTAGAGGAGCAAGGAAAATCCACGAGTCGAGAGAGAGAGCTGCTCAGGCAGGTTTGTAAACTAAGAAAGTCTATTACACAAACCCAAAAATACCTGGTCCCCAGAGGGTACAAAAGAAGGACAACGAATGCATGTTTGTTAATAATAGTATTTGTCTCAGCAGCTTCTTGTTTGCTCTTGCTTCTGACTGGATGCCTGTCTCTGATTCGGACAAAACAAACTCCTTATAATTGTAGTGTAGTGAAACCGTCAACATAGTAAAAACAAAGATACTATCAGTCTGCTTTTTTATTCAGTGCACATCGTGTCACAGCATGTCAACCACTCAGCACCAAATACCTACGGTACTTTTGAGCATGCCTTTGTGGCATTATGTGAAAACAAGTTTATATTTAGGTGTCTTTCAGATTATATACTATTATTTACAGTAATCAGAGTCATGTAATTGATGTAATTTTGTTCTGGAACCTGTTATTTTGTGTTTTGTTTTACAAACTAGATAGCAAGAAAAGTTCATAGTTCTTGTCTATGCAGGTAGAAGAGCTAAAGTTAAGACTGAGTGAAGCAGATACATTCTCAGTGGAGGCCCACCCCATGACTTTGTCATCCAAACGCAACAGTCTAGTGACCAATTGTTCACAGCCGCTTCCACCTGCTCTCCCAGAGAAACCTCTGAAATGTGTCAAACCAGACACGAGTGATGGCACCCAGGATTCAGGGGTAATCGTACGTATACCACATTTCTCTCATGTCATCACTTTTAAAAGCACTAAGCACTAAGCCCCAGGGCAATGTTTTGGCATTAGACGTGATGATAATGAATCTTCAATAATGAAGTTTTACAGAAACTCCTTAATAGATAAAGTTTGAAATCTCTGTATAATCTCTTAATCCTTAAATATACATATATATTTAATTGAATTGTGTTATGTTATAATTTTGTAATACATTTTCTATTTGTTAAACATTTTGCAGCATTAATGCAACATGTTTCTGATGGTTCAGGCTCTGATGGACATCCTGCAGCAGGACCGCAGAGAGGCGGCAGAGGAGAGACAGGAGCTGTGTGACATGATCACTACACTACAGGAGGAGGCACAAAGGTGTGAGGAGCAGATGGCCCGGGTCAGTACATATATGCATGTATGCTCTGTAATACTCTCGTTCAGTTCAAACACTGACAGCACCCTGTGCCTGCAGCTGGAGGTGCAGTGTGAACAGTTTCAGCTGAAGGTTCGGACTCTGCAGCTGGACTGGGAGACAGAGCAGAAGAGGAGTGTGTCCTACTTCAACCAGATCATGGAACTGGAGAAGGAGAGGGACCAGGTCAGACTTATGGTGTCACTTTCAACGTATATCTATACCACTTCCAATATTAATAATGACATCAACATTTAGATGTTTTGATGAGCTGTACGCTAACATGGGGTTTGGGTAATTAAGTATGCATTACATTCTAAGGTCATGATGATTTACAGGTTATTATTATCCTATTAAACTATATCAAGATTAAATGTTACCAGATGAGTATAATGAATGAAAAGAATGAATACTCAACAGGCCCTAAGAAGCAGGGACAGCCTGCAGTTGGAGTACACAGAGTGTCTTCTGGATAAAAACCGTTTGAGGAAGAGAATAGCAGAGCTGCAGGTCAGTATAGAGCAGCAGCAAAGGGAGCTGGAGCGAGAGAGGGCCCGAGAGCAGATGGACCAGAGCACATCCTGTCTGCACTGTGTAAGTATAGCTTGTCCTACTTTAACAGGCGGCACGGTGGCTGAGTGACTAGCACTCATGCCTCACAGTGCCTCACAGTTCGATCCCCGGGTCGCCTGGGCCTTTCTGTGTGGAGTTTGCATGTTCTCCCCGTGTCTGGATGGGTTTCCTCCGGGTGCTCCGGTTTCCCCCATCAACTCAAAACATGCACTGTAGGTGTGAAAGTTGTGTGAGTGTTGGTGGTGATCGGAGGGACCGTTGGCGCCGCTTGGCTTGGCAGCCGCGCCTTCGTCAGTCTGCCCCAGGGCAACTGTGGCTACAACAGTAGCTTACCACCACCGGGTCTGGAGTGAATGAAAAAATGCTCTGTAAATTGCTGTGTAAAGCGCTTTGGGGACATGTGTCTGTGTAAAGCGCTATATAAATAAACCTTACCTTACCTAACAGCAGTGCTTGTGTCATCATCACATCTGTGTCCTCCTAGTCTCACCTGTCTCTGTGGAGTGAGGACCAGTGTTATGGCCCCTGCTGCTCTCTGGGCCTAAGCCCCCAGCCCAACAACCTGCTGCTGCGGAAGGTCAGGAAGACACCAACCTACATTAAGAATCAAGGCCAAATTATAATCAACTTATTTAAATTCAATACTAATATTTTGTCTTTGTCTCAGACACACCCAAGAGGGAGAATAAAGGCAAGCTCTACTGGTAAGATACTGTATATACTCCAAATTAAAAAGGATTGACCACAAGGCCCAGTCCCATCTGGCCTGGGATGTACTGTGATGCCTGTCCTTTCAAAGCTTTAAGTTAACCATCTTAATAAAAAAACATCTGCTTGTTGACAGATTCTCATTCCACCTCTGAGGAAAACCTCTTAATTTCTGTGAGGACCCTGTTTTTATTTTACATTAGAAATCAAAGCAATTTAATTTTCTTCACCAAGCAAATATATTAACATTTCCCATTTGCTTTTCAGGCAGAAGACAATGAAAAGGAGATAAATCGCCTCTCGACATTCCCCTTCCCTCCTTGTATGAACTCCATCAACAGAAGATTCAATGCAGAGTAAGTTTAGAGAGGTTACACAAACTCATATATCTCATGTATACAGATATATTGACAAGTGATCATTTCCCGCTATAGGTTTGACTTGGATTCTTGGGGCAGTGATGAGAATGAAAACATAGCTGGTGTGTTGGTTATTGTACAGTTGATAAGTTGATAAGTTTCTGTATGACCTTATTATCCTTTTTCTTTTCAGGTGAACAAAGTGAACTATCTTTGTGGGATTCATGGACCTCGTTACACTCTCAGCCCTTTCCCTCTGATCTGATCAAATTTCCTTCTTCAAAACCCACCAGCCAAAATATCTTAAGGTACATGTGTATAATGTTATATATATATATATATATATATATATATATATATATATATATATATATATATATATATATATATATATATATATATATATATATATATATATATATATATATATATAATTTTTATAATTATTATTTTTGTTCAGTATGATCATTTGGATACAACATGTTTTACACAGGATACCCCCACTCACCCCATCTTCCAGCCCCCCTCCCTCCCCTAAGGACAGAAAGTCCAGGCTTGCTGATGACATCACAATAGTGGGGGGAAACCAGACTGGGATCTTTGTTAGCCACGTGAAGCCTGGGTCTCCAGCTGAACGCTGTGGACTCACTCAGGGCTGTGAGCTGCTGGAGGTGCGTGTCACAAGTACATCATGCAGTGCTATCATATTGAAACCCATGAATTATTGTGGTGTCATGCTAGTTTATTTCTAGTTTAGACATACACAGTTTGTTTTGTTCAGTGCTATCTTAAAATTCAATTTAGTCCTTACATTACCCTCACCATATAAAATCCTGATCGCTGTTACCTCAATAGCGTCTACAGTCATTCTTTCAACAATTCGGATGTCCTTCAAGTAAAGTTATATTGTGAGTAGGATTAGGTGTAAATATAAAATTAAGATATTTGTGTCTCCTTTGCAGCTGGAGCGTGTGCTGTTTGGTGGGGGAAGTGTACAGTTGGCCCAGTGCACTGCAGAGATAGCACACTTTTCTCTTCAGTGGTGGACGGAGCCTTCTTCACTTAAACATCGGAGCAACCCTGAGGGTGAGTGTAAGGATGTTTCAGTAGTGTAGGTCAGTAGTTTGCCTCAACATCAGCATCTGTAATGCCTGTGATGCTGTATAATGATGTGTATAAAGCTTCTAACCAGCCTTTGTACACTCCTCAGCCTATGCCAAACTGTGCTCCCAGATGAAATCTTCTTCTTTTACGGGGGCAGACTCATTTTATGTTCGTGTTAATCTCACTTTGGAGCCTTATGGGGATCCTCCATCTCTGGGAGTGTCCTGTGATGATATCATACATGTCACAGACACCAGATTGAATGGCAAGTATCACTGGCGCTGTTGGCGAGTCGACCCAAACACAGCCAAGCCCCTGCAGGCAGGAACCATGCCTAATTACAATAGGTACATAGTATGCTTTTATTATTTTATTTGTCACCATTTCCCAGCAGATTATATTTTATTATTATCATTATCGTTTTTCAAGGGCTCAGCAGTTGTTACTTGTGAGGTTAAGAAAACTGGCACTTGAGCAAAAAGACTTCAGGAGAAAAATGGTAAATCTATAGTTTATTTCTAACTAAATTAAATTATTAAATTATTTAAGATTAGTTTCAACAATTCATCATGAATTTCAGTGTCCACCATTCAAAAGATTTAAAATTGTTCTGTTTTGAATAGTTAAATTTGTGTTACTCTAAAACCCATGGATTCGAAACAGTTAAGAATTACATTTGAATGTTTAATTATAACCCAATAGTTCTTGAAGAAAACAGCAGGACGTGTACGCCTTATTAAAGCTGTGGACCCTAGCTTTCGTGGCATTGGCTCTGGACAGCAGGTTTTCTACACCCTCAGTAAACGTAAGAAATAACTGTCTGCATTAAGCCTTTTGTGTTTATGCTTGCTTTTGATTGTGTTGGTTTTACTGTAAGGTCACGAGGAGCACCTGATTCCATACAGTTTAGTGAAGCCGTTGCAGGTTCAAACTAAACGACCAGTTATTTTCTCCCCTTCTCTTCTCTCTCGGGGGCTTATAGAGAGACTTATGCAGCCTGTAGACTCCACTCTCAGCTTCAGTACCTGCCCACCAGGTAGGCTACATCAGGCCCAGTGTGCTGCGTATAGATACAACAAATAAACATAAAGCTTACCTGATATTTCTGAATCAACAGAACATATCCCCAGTTCAGAACGAGGAGACAAACAAGTCTTCTTGTTAGATTCCTACACTCCAGAGCAGGCTTTGGGTGTAAGACTGCACTCTATACAGGACATAATCAGCCAGGTAAAGTACACATGCTTTTGTAAATCCCATATCTTATAGTCTAATGCAAGTGTTCCAATCTTTCAATTTCTTGATTTGTTGTAGGACAAATACTGTCTGTTGGAGCTGGGACTGTCCAATGTTGAAGGCCTATTGAGACAGGGAATATACCCTATAGTTATCCACATTTGCCCAAAAAGCAAAAAACACAAAAAACTAAGGCAAGTGTTGTTATGTTTGTTAACATTTAATACTTATTGATGATTTTGACAGATTCTGTTGTATCTTTTATGATACGTTTTTTTATAATGTGTATATTTTTTTCTAAAAGAAAGTTTTTTCCACGATGTGTGGAGGACGGTGCAATGGAGGAGGCGTGCCTTGCTGAAGAGCTGCAGCTAGAGACGCTGCCTCTGCTTTATTACACTCTGGAGCAAAACACTTGGAGCTGCACAGAGGAGCTGCTGTCGTCTTTACGCAGTGTTATACACAGCCAGCAGAGGGCAGTAGCATGGGTAGAATTGGATCGGTTGCAATAAATCAATAAGGTGCAGCCATGGATCTATAACGTATGCAGAATACTCCTTGTTATATGTATTATTACTAATCAAACCATAGCACCATACTTACATAATTTCTGTTTTTTCATTTGGACATGTGAATATTTCATGAAAGTAAACTGTGATGATATTACTTTGCTACTTTTACATTGCATTTATATTTACATAGTGTACTGTATGTATTTACCAGGGAACACAGACACAGTGAAAACACTATGTGTTCCCAGTGGAACACATAGTGTTTCTTTGTGGTTTGTACCAGTACTTGAGTTCTTATTTTTACAGAAACTTACTTATTGGCTTTTAATACAAACTTTTCAATACAGTGGAAGTCTGAACATTAACTTCTATGTGCCTCTCAAGAACATAGAACTATAATAAAACCTTATTATACATCCATACTCAAGAAGGAGCAGTCTGTTAGTTCTTAAGCACTGAGTACGCCCCCTAGCGCAGAGTGCGAGCTCTGCAGTACCTCCTCCCCTCTGTGATCAACAACAGCCCGAGCCTCGGAGCTGTGCCTGGTGATATCATATGCTGCTAAAGCCTCCACAGAAGCAAAATGGCCGATAGTAAACTAACCGATCATACGGTGTCCGACTGTCATCAAGGGGCTCTGCATGCTTTGTTTACAGCGTGAGAACCAGAGTTAGACAAAAGGAACATCGTCTTTACACGTTTTACCGACTAGCATTTTGTCTTTGGTTGATGTCATTTATTATACAAGTTCGCCTTGAAAGCCTCGAAGATCTAGCTCGCTAGCCTAGCTACTTTGCTAGCTTGCTAGCGGTGGGTTTGCAAAATATTTTGCACAGAAGCACTTTATGTCTTAACTTCATGTGATTCCCGAGGTAAGTGTTATTTGTCGTTTGCGAAAATGAAACGTATACACGCTCGGGTTGATTAGAGTATTCATCCAGCCCTTGTCCAACACGCTTACAGCGCTCTGCAAGTGTCTGTGGCGTTTGCACATTATATCTGCTTTCGTATGACTTATTCGTGAGATTCTTTTTTGCAGCCTTTAGCTACATTATCTGAATTAGTCTTGTACGTCGATGGCTAGGGGGTGTTTATCAGCAGGACTGTTTGCAGCGCTGTGTGCACAGCTTGCACTGGCTGCAGACGGCTACCTTTGAACCCTTCTCCTTCCCCTCATTAGAGGCAAGATGGCACGGCATGAGACCGCTGCCCTTCGACTGTAGCTTTAGTTCTGTCTGATAAGTATCGTCCCTAAGACTTTGAGTATGGGCAGTATCCACGTAAACGCATGCATTTGTTATGAGGAAAAAGTTGAATTTGAAGCCACTGCGTTATTTCACAAGAATTACGTTATATCTTTGTAATAACGCAAAAATTTTAACAACTCGGATATTATGAACCTCTTCTTTCTGTTCTGTTTTGCACACACCTACTCACGTGACTTGACTATGCATTTACATGTCACCCTGAATTTTAGTTGGGGGCAGTAGTCTAATGGGCAGGGCAGCTGTAGGTGGTGTTTAGAGTCTTACCTTAGAAATGAGAAACACCATTTAGTTGGACATCACCATTGAAACCAGACTGTCAATATGCGGTAAGGATTTCCCTCCACAGTCTAATCTGAAGTCAACCTGTTTGCTCCACCAATGCCAGTGCTGTCCATGTTCTAGTTAATGAATTATGCAGTGAGAGGCGAGAATACTAAGGCAGGTTGTCAAGCTGTCTATCCTTGGCTAACATTACAGCTCAAACAACATGGCCTCATCTACAGTGCACACAACATGAATGCAGATTGTACATTTAGACTGAACTAGTACACGTTTGTCTGAAATAAATGACAATGCAACTCTTTCCTCTGACAGAAGCATCCAAAAGGGGAAAAGTGTTTCATGGAAGACAAGAAAAAGAAGAAAGAGGAGAAAAAGAAAAGGGAAACCCCACAGAAGGTAAATCCTTTATAGAGCTCAAATAGAGTGATGTGTTTTAGTCACAATCTTCTCAGTTTAGCCCTTATTTTGAAATAATTGGACCAAATACCCATTTTGTTATTGCAGTATAGTTATTCCATTTCTTTATTATTGTGCAACTGCAGCCTCAGTATCATTGAATCTTTTTACTATGTTACAAATTATATTTTTTCCTACTCTTTTCTTTTCTTGAAGGTGCCAGACCAGAAACTCAAAGGTAAGTGTTGCAGTTTTAATTGTCATACTTGTAATGACATGTATACTCATGGGGCACTTTTTTTTTTTTTTTTGAACAGGTAATTTTGACAGTGCATGCACTTTATAGATATTAAGTAAGATATTTTCAAAACTTTACTCTATTTGAAGCATTTCTATTTAGCCTTTCTCAGTCCATCTTCATGTCATGTTCATGTTTGTATTTCAGTGCCAGAATCTGCCAAGGCGCCCGGTGGCCCATCACACACCAGTCCAGGATCAGTATCCCCCTGCCCCGGCCTTGCTGCTCCTTCCAGTCCCAGTGCTGCCAGCGCCTCTGCACCAGTTGCTCCTGGTGCTGGGAACAATGCAAAGCAGCGGATCTCTGTGGCCAACGGACAGCCCTCCTCCTCATCTTCTTGTGGAAGCCAGGCCCTCCAGCAGCAACGATACATGTCCAGAGAGGTTCCACCCAGGTTTCGCTGCCAGCAGGACCACAAAGTGCTACTGAAGAGGGGCCAGCCTCCCCTGTCCTCCATGCTGCTGGGGGGAGGTGGAGCGGACGAGGCCACTGCAGCCAGTGGCTGCAGTACACAGGGAGAAGATAGCCCCAATGCAAAAACAGCTGGAGCCACAGGTACATGGCCATTAGTAGTTCCTTAAAAATTGCTTGTTAACAAGGATGTCTTTTGAAAAACTGATTCTGTAAAATGGACTGGGATTTTGAATATTTGTAGTAAGTAAGTTTTTAAGTAAATTAAAAACTTTTCAGAGAAACCCTGCAGTTTTTTTGTTGTTGTTGTTTTGCTTGTGTCTGAATAGTCTTTTTTTGTTTTGTTTTCTTTAGATTCCATTTTGGGTTCATCTTCCCCTTCAGCCCATAACTCATCCTCATCGTGCTTGGCTGCTGTGTCGTCTTCTACTATTACTACTACTATTAGTACTACTTCAACTTATGCAAGTTCCACATGGGGGGCAGGCTCTGGCAGCCAGCCCTACTCTCAGGGCTGCGGGAAGGTAGATGGGATGGCTGTAACGGACTGGCCCAAAGCGTGTTCAGCGGCAGTGGGTGAAGGGACACAAGAACAAGATCATCGTGGTAACAATAACAACAGCAGTGCCTCATGGAGCGAGACAAGCACCCAGCAGAAGGGAGTAGGGAAAGAGAACATGGACAATTCTTCGCCACCTTCTCCTATCTCCCCCTCGACCTCGCTTAACGAATGTGCTCCGTCGGGTGGTGTTGTGGCCTCTCAGGTGGAAGTTGGGCAAGGATCAGCAGCTATTCACAATTCCAAAGTCTCCCATCTTTTTCAAGAGAGTCCTGGTGCCAACAGTAACCCCAGCTCCAACTCCTCTGCCCGGCATCAACAGCCTGGAACCACTGCTTCAGCTTGTGATGGCCTTCCTTTGCACTCATCTGTGATTTCCTCATTTTCTGCCAGCAGCCAACTCATCACCACCAACTCATCCGTCAGTCAGGCAGGTGCCCCTCAGCAGCAGCAGCACACAGGAACAGCTCTGAGTGCCAGAAGTGGAGAGCAGCAGCAAGCAGTAAACCTAGCAACAGAATCAGTTGATGGCATTGGACCAAATACAGAAAATGGTGAAGCAAAGCAAGGAGAAGAGAGTATAACTTTGTCTTCCTCCTCTGCTGCAGCTGCTGCTTCCTGGAGAGCTATGCCCCCAACAGAGACTGGTGCTCAAGGGAAAGAAGGAAATTCTTGGGGTTTGGATGGCGGCTCAAATACCCAGGTGGTATCTCAGGGAGCACAGGTAGTGTGTAGTCCGAAGGGGGATTGGGGCAGCACTGTGGGAGGGGGTAGTTTGGGTAACTTAGCAATAGGAAGCGGAAAAGGTGAGGATGGTAGCAGTAGTGGTGACAGTGTTGTGACAGACTCTGCATCACCAAAGTTTGCAACTATGTCAAAAGCATGGGACAATCAGAAGGGGGCAGAGAGTGATGATGGAAAAGTGGGCGAGTGGGGCATAGGAGGAAGCAAGGGGGGAGGGTCTACAGCTGGGAGCAGCGGTGGAGGGCAGAAGACTGACCGAACCGGACACCGCCAATCCCACCAGATCAACGCAGACGTGGCCTTACAGAGCATGCTCAATCGATCAGACCTGGATCCCAGGGTTTTGTCCAACACAGGCTGGGGCCAGACCCAAATCCGACAAAATGTGGCCTGGAACCTTAACACGGCAAGTCGAAACGATAAAAGCACTTCATTGTCATCAGCAAAAGTAAACACTAGCACTAGTCGTGGAGCTAACAATCCTGGAGCAAGTTCGGTGAGAGAAGGTTGGGATGGAGGAAGGACCAGTCATGAAGTGGAGAACGAACAGGGGAAGGCAGAAGGAGGCTGGGGAGTGCGGAGCACTGAAACCCAAGGAAAAGGATGGGGAAGTGAGGAGCAGTGGGCAGACAGCAAAGCAGGAGGGAAATGGGGGGAGTTTGGAAAACAGGGTACTGGATGGGAAGACGGTCCAGAGGATAAAGGGACAGGAGGATGGAAAAATGTGGGACAAGGGGGGGAAACAGGTGGGTGGGGCGGGGAATGGGGCCAGAGAGACTCTGCATCTGAGAGAGGATGGAGTGATGGACCGAACAGAGGAGAGAGCATTTCTGAAGAGGGCTCATCATGGAGTGAGGGTGGGCCTCATCGAGGGGGATGGGGAGGAGGAGAACTGGGTGAAGGTAAATCTCTTCAAAATTGGGGTAATACAAAGCCCCATACAGCATCAGCACAGATACCAAACAGCCAAGTGGCACCAATGAAAGCCCCAACACAACAGCACCAATCACAGGGTCAGCCGCCAGGAGGACCCATCCAAGGAGCGTGGGGCAGTCGTTCCACGCCTGGAGATACCCCATCCAAAAATCCAAACCAAAGTACAGGCTGGACATCCGGTCCTATTCCGCAGATTCCAGGGGCTACAGGAGACTCCATGGAGCCCAGCGGCTGGGAAGAGCCATCCCCGCAGTCCATCAGTCGCAAAATGGATATTGATGATGGTACTGCAGCATGGGGAGACCCCAATCGCTACAACACTAAGAATGTTAACCTGTGGGATAAAAATGCTGCTACTGCCCAAAGTCATAGTCAGCAGCCTCCTCCAATGTCCATACAGCCACCAGCCCAGAGAAGACAACAGGCGCTGCAACAACCAGGTAAGCCAAACACCCTGTCCAACACTTCCTGGAAAAACATTGTAACTAATAAATGAACATACTGATCATCATGAAAAAAAATCCCCCCTCCCCTAATTCACACACTCAATAACTATTGTAAAGTTGTCTTTTACATGACAAATATTTTAAATATTTAATTCAGTGTTTGATCGCCTTATATGAGGACAAGTGTTTTATGTTAGAAGTTTCAATTAATTAATAGCTAAAAAAGTTAATTACAAAAAATCAGTTGCTGTTCAACTCCTGATTTCTTTTAAGCCATTATTGAACAATGAAGTGGATATTGAATGCTTTTCCACTCACAGGGCCTGGTTTGTGGGGAGGAGGTGCTCAGTGTGCGGATAATGGGCCTGGTAGTTGGGGCCAGACATCAGAGGCTGCCACAGGTTGGGGTGAATCTGATGAGTCCAGCAAACATTCTGGCTGGGGTAACCCATCCTCCAGCTCTGCTAAATCTGGTAAGAAAAAATATGTCGGTGTCAACCATGTGAAGGTACATGAGCTGTGCTGAGCATTGAACCATCTGTCATTCTATCGACACAGGCACAAAGTCAATAGAGAACTGGGGTGGGAAAGGGGAAGGCTCGATGGCTGCGTCACGTCACTCCAGCTGGGATGAGGATGACGACTGTGCTGGGGGAGTGTGGAACAGCGCCGGATCACAGGGAAGCAGCTCCTCCTATAACTCTGGAGGATGGGCTCATGGAGGGAAGAGGGGCAATCTCAAGGTGTGTATCTGCTGAGATTTATGATTTCCAAGTTTTTAGACCATGACACAAGCTTCTGTATTTGACCCACATGTCAAAACGTATCCAATATAGGGCTGCCACAAACAATTATTTTAGTAGTCCACTAGTCGGTGATTATTCTTTCAATTAGTCAGCTTATTAACCAAATAAAGGTTGCAATATGGTGACTGAAGGCTTCTAGATAGAATATTTCCAATAAAATGTATTATAGATGAAAATCAAAGAATGTATAAATCACAAGTCTGTATAATCCAGGTGGGGCTTTTAAATTAGTTATAAAGGAATATAATTGATTGAAATTGCCTGATTTTGGCTGTGATTTGCCTCTTCCCAAGTTTGGGGAGGCCTGACCCGACTTTGTGTCGTACGTGTTTTTGAAGCCACTGTGCTCCTCTTGTGTGGTTCTGACTCTAAGCTGCTCTGTCACATTGTTATCACCAACATCAGCATTGCTACAGTAAAAGCCAATAAAAGAGAGCATCAGGGGCAGACAGATTGACGGACACAGCGGCAAGATAAAAATTCAGAAAATAGCTAAAATGAGACTTAATTCACCTTTCATAAAGTTGTAATGTTAAACTGCAGCATTTTTATTCATATTATCCATAGAATGTGTTCTCTGCAAATATGACACCCAGTCCACAAAACAGCGCTATTAATCCAGTTTGAACCAGTCTTTTAAAGTAAAAAGCCGAGAGTAGTTTCTCACGTGTTTCTCGCGGTGCATGAATCGAGGTGAAGCTGCATATTAGTGATAGTGACTCTACGTATTTGAAGTATTGCACCAAATTTCACAAATAATAATAAGACAGTTTTGACTTGTATCTAAACTAGAAGTGCAGTGCTTTTTACAAGCAAGTGGTTTTTCTATAAACGGGAAACAGCAGACGATTGGTGTGCTCAGAACGTGTGGTCCACAGCCAGTAATTTGCAATTAGAGTTTTAAAATCTCTTAAGATTCTCCTCATGTCTGTGGTGTGTGCTTTTTGTTGCATGTTTAAAAATAGTTTAAGACCAAAAATCCTGTAGTGTGTGGCGGCCTTAACTGTATGTTTTAATGTTTTGTAGGGAGGAGGAGGTGATAACTGGATTAACCCAATGTCACGTCAATTTTCAAATATGGGTCTTCTGGTAAGCTTTTTCCCTGATGAAATTAACTTATAAAATAGAGCAATCATAGTGTGGTAAATCTAGCTAATCTAGCTCTGTTCTACAGACATGTTATAATGAATGTTTGATTGCAGGGCGATGATCCTAGCGTTGACAGAAAGATGGAGAGTGAAAAAAGAGGAATTGGTGATTATAATGGGGATATACGCAGAGGAGGCCGAGGTGGTGTAGGGTATCGCATGCCTGGTCCAAAAGACCTGGGTTCTGCTGATATGGGGCCCTATGGTGAAAAGGTATGATTATTATTACACCTGATATTTTTAAATTTGAGGTGCTGTAGTTTAAAGCCTTAATTAATCTATAATGTACCGTTGTGATCTTTTGTCTGTCTTTTCACAGATGGGTAGTCATGGAGTGGCTGGCAGCAGTGGAGGGATGCCGCAGCCTCGGGGGATGCACCAGCCTGGCATGCATCCCCTTAACCCGACCCCAGGGTTACGTGCTCAAGTGCCTCATCAGTTCCTGTCTGCTCAGGTCAGAGGACAGTTGTTTTAGGTTACATGTGTACATTTTGGCAACATTTGCATAGTTTATTATATTTGATAAATTACTCAAAGTTATAGGTCAGAGCTTGTTTGTTTGATTTAAACCACCAACCATATGTCAAATAATTACATCTAGTGGCAGTGTCTTATCCAATGGGTTTGTGTGACATCTAGGTGCCAGGTCCTGTGCTGAAGCAGATGCCTTCTCCTGGTGGCAGTATGGGAGGAGTGGTCGGAGGAGTAGGAGGTGTTGGGGGAGTGGGAGGTGTTGGTGGAGGAGTGTTCCCTCCTCAGATTTCTCCACAGCAGCTAGCAATGCTCAGCAACATCTACCCTCACATGCAGCAGTTCCATCTGGTAGGTGGCAATGGATGATTCACCAGTTAGTAATCATTATTGGAATCATGGCAGGTAGAAAAATCACCACCAGTTTTCCATAAAACAGCATTTTTGATTTTCAGCCTGGTCAAAACAACAGAAAGTTACTCTTGTAACTTGTAACAAGTTACAACTAACTGACTTATGAATGCCAATTTATGCTTTACTTTTCTATATATGAACTATTTCTATGAGAATTTATGCGGAATTATGAATAATCTCTTTTTCATTGTTATGATTAGGTAGTGAATGAGAACAAACTACCAGTACTATTAAAAACAACGTTGTGAAGCTATTACTTTTTACCTTTTCCAAGTGAACCTTTGTAACTGCCATACTGAATTTTCTGATTTATGAATTTTCATTTTAATTACATGAAATGTAATCTTCCAAAGTCTCTAACCAAAGTCAAAACATTTTAATTGAATATTCATATTTATATACCACCATAAATCACCCTAATCTACTTTGACAGTACATTTTTGCATATCCTGCCATTCTGTACTATCTGACAATTATTTTACAGTGCTTAGAAATCTATGGATTAGGCCAGGTTATTAGTGTATTATTATGACACATCTACAGTCTATCCAAGATTTTTTTTATTGTTGATGTGGGTCTAAGGACAAATAACGCCCTGAGACAGTTATGCATTTCTTGTTTCCAATGAATGTTGATTAATATGTATTAACATTTTTGAAACCACATAAAGCGACTGCTCTTGTGATATTGGGCTATACAAAAAATACATAGAGTTAAATATTCTTTTGTTTCCAAATTACAGGCCTGCCAGCTACTACTGCAGCATCAACAGCAGCCACCGCAGCAGCCAATGTTCCCGAATCAGAGGAAGTTTCCACAGCCTCAGCCTGTGAGGCAGCAGTCAGACCCACAGCAGGTACCAGCATCCACATCCTCTGTTCCCTACATCTATGTGCTTTACTTACTGCAGTTCATTTTTACCATGTCGGTCTGTTCTTTTTAGTTGGCACGAATTATGGCCATTCTGCAGCAACAGAGACAGCAGCAGCAAACAGGGATTGGAGGACAAGCACCTATTGGAGGAAACTCCAAACTGTCACCTTCTCATCTGGGAGGAGGCATTTCCAAACAATCAATTGTAGACCCACTGCAACATCCTGGGATGGGTGGTCCACTGTCAGATATTCATGCCAAAACTCAAGGCATGTACTCTGGTAAGACAGTCCAGTGAGAAGTAGTGTGAGGTCAATACCTCTCAAAGGTTAAGGTGTATGTATTTTTTAAAATCCAATGTGTGCTTATGTTAACCCATCAGGAATGGAGCTCAGTTCTGTGATGGGAGGAATAAAGGACACTGGAGGACAACAGTCCCGTTTCAAATGGATGATGGAAGGACACTCCCCTGTTCCATCCCCCCCTGATCTCACACTCAACAAAAATGGTGCGTTACCTGATGGTATGTACTGTTACAATATATACTCAGGATTTGTGATACTTGAAAGAAATCCTCAATTTTATATATTTATGGTTTAGGTCCTTTACCTGGAGGTATGAAGGTCAGAGGAGGCTCTCCTTACTCTCAGTATGACATGCTGGCTGGTGATGCTTTGGGGATTCCTCCTCAAGGTTCTGCTGACAACTGGCACCGCACACCTGGCAGCAAATTGGGCCACAAACCAGCGACATCCAGCTGGCCTCCAGGTAGGTCCACCTTTAACCTTCATTTAAGAAACACATTGGAAGATATGATAATTATGTACCAAATGTTGTTTGTAAAACACAAAACATTCTGTTACTAGAGTTTCAGCCAGGCGTTCCATGGAAGGGAATACAGAGCAGTGGAGACCCAGAGTCTGACCCCTACATGACCCCTGGTGGAAGTGTTCTTGGCTCTCCTGGACCTCCAGGACTCAATGACTCAGACCATCAGTTGCTAAGAGACAACATAGGTACTATACCTAATATGTCATTCCTCTCTCAATGTGCTTGTGACCACAGGGCATTTTCTTTAGTGTTACTTAATTTGCTGTTTTTGATTTCTGCTTGTGTAGGGCCAAACCCCTCCCTCAACACCTCGCTGCCTTCACCAGTTGCCTGGCCCTACAGTGCCTCAGACAGCCCCCTCAGCAATGCACACAGCACAGGTAATCCCCAGCTAGCCACTTGATTACTTACTTTACCTTAAGCTTTGACATCTTCTCTGTTATGTATGTTCAACTTTTGCCCTATAATGCTGGTGAAAAAAAGAATCTTGGGAAGAAAATGCTCTTCAGCTGGTTTCAGTGGTTCGTTTGTTCAACTTATTCCCCCTTCTCTCCCCCACCACCATTTCCTTTTCAGGAAAGTACTCGGAGTACAAACCCAGCTGGCCTCCTGAACCCATCGGACAAAACAAGATGTGGAAGACCAATCGCAACAGCTCACAGCTGCCACGCCCCCCTCCTGGCTTGACTAATCAAAAGCAGGCCTCTCCCTCCCCTTGGGGAGGTGGGGGGCCGCGGTTGGCTCGTAGTTGGGGAGGGGGTGGGGTTAACCAAGAGTCGAGATTTGGGCAAGGTACAACTTGTGTCTTCCGTAACTAATAATTTTTAATTTATCATAGCATAATCTAGAGTCTTTGTTTACTCTTTGTTATACAATTGTTTCTGTTTCAGCTTGGAGTGATGGTACAGCTTGTCGGAGCAGCTGTTGGTTACTGCTTAGCAATCTGACACCTCAGGTAAAGAAATTGTTATGGTTATAAGTGGTGGGTAAATAGAGGCATTGATAATTGCTTGACTTGTGTCTTTACTTGGTTTATTGGGTTGGTATTTGTTTCTTATAAGAAAATTATTATAAAAGTATATATTTTTTTCCTTTTGTCTGAAAGATTGATGGTTCCACTTTAAGGACTATATGCATGCAGCATGGCCCCCTGCTAACCTTCCACCTTGGCCTGACCCAGGGCAGTGCTCTGATTCGCTACAGCAGCCGACAGGAAGCAGCCAAGGCTCAGGGTGCACTTCACATGTAGGTCAACCAATTTAATTAATGCACACAAATTAAATAAAATATTAATTCCAGTTGTTGTTTTTTCACACATTTGCACAGTTTGTACAAGTGTGTACATCCCTATGTCATTTTACTGACCTGTACTGTATATTGAGCATATGTCAAGAGACATTTTTGCTACACTATTTCTATAGAGAATATGAAGATGTCTACAGATAATTTTTAATTCTTTATTATTTTTTATAGGTGTGTCCTAGGCAACACCACAATCCTGGCGGAGTTTGTCAGTGAGGAAGAAGTTGCTCGCTATTTTGCACATTCCCAGGCTGGAGGAGAATGTCCTAGTCCAGGAACAGTAGTAGCAGGTGGGGCCCAAAGTTCTTCTGGAGCAGGTGTCGCTGTGGCCAGTAGTGGAGGTAGCTCCCCAGGCAGTGAGCGAGTCTCAGGCGGCACAGCCTCCAGTGAAAGTGGCAATGGAGGAGCAGGGGACAGTGGAGCCGGCCTACCTGGTGTGAGATCCTCCTCCTCTAGTTGGCAGAACCTGGATGGTACTGGCACTTCTTCAGAGACTCTTTCAGCCCAGGGATCTGGACTGGGGATATTCTCCCAATGGAGCACCAATGGGGCCGGGGAGGGAACCGCCATTAGTGGAGTGGAGTCTGGGAGATCTGGGCTGTGGGGGAGCATGACTGCGGGCTATCCCAGCAGCAGCAGCAGCCTATGGGGGGCGCCACAAATTGAGGAGAGGCACCAAATGGACAGCCCTGCATCACTGTTGCCTGGCGACCTGCTGGGCGGAGGGGCTGATTCCATCTGACCAGCCCTCTCCATTTGAACCATTTGATGTAGAATTGGAAATGGCATACACTGGGTTACATATGTACTTTAGCACACTTACACATTGACATAGTATGCATATTATTGTAGTGCACATACAAAGACACAGGCATACTTGAACAAGGTATGCATATTATTGTGCACACACAAAGCAGAAATGTGAGACTTGCTTACACACATTCTTGTGGCCAGACTTAAGCTATTATATAAATTGCAGGGACTGTTAGATGTGTATCAGCCTTTTTCCACAGATGAAGATTTCAACTGCTTAGACTTGAAACCTGAAAATTAATGAAAAGTCAGTTGGTCTGAAAGACTTGAATGGATTATGCTTATTAGATAGTGGACTCGTTGACAGATTTACATCCACATGCACACACCAAATACAGACAAGCCTTCAGACAGACCGCACTATAAACAACATTACCTTCATTGTGTACAACTTCAAACTACATAATGTGATGTTTAAGTGCAGTTTGTATTTACATCTCTGTAAAGATGGAGACCGAATCCAAACACATGCAAAGAGTTCTGCCTGACATCAGAACTGTATCTTACTGTGTATGTTATTTTTCAGTTAGTTATGTACGGCTTTAATTTGAAAGTGAAAATATGGAAAATCATTTTTTTTGTTTTTCAAAATGCTGACCTCCTACTGTTGTATCTCACGCACTCTCTATTATTCTCTCTTGAAAATGTTTGTTACTGTTGC
This sequence comes from Odontamblyopus rebecca, assembly GCA_030686955.1. Lineage (NCBI taxonomy): Eukaryota > Metazoa > Chordata > Actinopteri > Gobiiformes > Gobiidae > Odontamblyopus > Odontamblyopus rebecca. The sequence goes on from CM060667.1 coordinate 26,361,044, forward strand.
AGTGATAAATGTTTGCAGGCAGTTTTGAGTTGAAGCTACGTTGCATTTCTCCATGTGCTGATACCAAGCGCAGTATCGCACACCTTTTTGACATTATGTATGAGTGAGGCGTTGAGACCAAGTAGGTGGATGTGAACCACAAGTTTGTGTGTGAATGTATGTTGTATGCATGTTTCTGCCTATGGGCAAGGCTGCTTACTATCCAGAAGGTCTATACAAAATGTTTGAGTGCATTTGATATATACTGCTGACTGTGTTGAGAATTATTGGCACTAATGCTTTGTTTCTTTCATTTGAGTTTTTTTATTAGCAGATGTCTTTTTTATTGTCTGATCTGCAATAATAAAAAAGAACATTTTAATGATACAAAGAGCTGAAGGCATAAGCGTTGAGAATGGACATGCCAAATCTTATCAAACTGTGTTGAACGGGTGGGAGGGGTGGGGAGGGAGGGTTGTTTACAAATGCATAAGAGTTACCGTACGTTTTTAATGTTCCGTTGTTGTGTATTAATTTTAAATTAAGACAGGCTTTAACACTCCTGTTCAGTGTTTTTGTTTTGAGATTTTACAAAAGAAATTTTATTTAAACATGAGAACAAGATTAATAAAGATGAAAGTATTGGCTTCTAAATTTTCCTGTTTTTTATGCTTATCTTTTTCTGGTCTTCTCTAGTACTTGACTGCTTTTCTGCAGTAGTGAGTTATATTAAAATGCACTGCATTCAAGGGAGGTCTGGTTATAATATATATCGCCTGAAGAATAGGCCACCACCAAGTCCATCTGTCACCCTCCTAGTAACGTGTACAATCCAATTTCAATTAGCCCCCACACTATCTCACACTAATACATACGCATTCTGTAAAATGGTCCACATGTGGTGCTATCAGGAATTGTCAAAAACCATCACAGTAGCCTATAGTTGTATATTTAACAACATTTTAGGGCTATGTCGTACTGCCTAAAATGTATCATCCTAATGCCACAACAGGCAACAACATGGCTAAAGCACAATGTGTGCTGCAATGTTTTTCTCCGATTTCCCAATAGTGTTTCCTCTACTAACTTGAACAAAAAAAAATATTTAGAGGGTAGTGGCCGTCTGTGACGTCTCCTGACATGACATCATGTTGTGAGGAGCGTAGTTAAGTAACGAGAGGGGGGGACAGACTCGAGTGGAGCGCGGCTGCTTTGCTGCTGGAGCTTCTCAGGGATTATCAACAGGGAGTGCAGCCGACGACAGAGCACTGAGCTGGGGGAATGAGAGTCGCCAGAATCCGCTCCCATCCTCTTTTACCCGGGCCACAATCCGACTGACAACCATCGGATCAGAACCTCCACCGATACAGCTTTCGAACGAACCCATTATCGGGTAAGTTTCTGGTCGGGGAACCGCAGAAAGCAAGGGGGAAAAGCGGCCTGATTTGTCCGAATCCGAGTCTAGTATTCTCGGTTTACAGGAGAGGGGGAGGGGGCCTTCAGTAGGATGGTTATCTCTACAGCCTTGTCCAACATACTTATGGGTGCGGTTAAAATCCCAATAGAGTGTTTTAATACAAAGAAACTTAGGCAATTTAGAGTTGTTTTTCTTTATTTTAGTGGTGCAGTATGTACGGGTCTGTATACGCATCTCCCCTAGCATAATCTGTGCTAACAGAAGTAACGGGGATGCGCTCTGTCCAGTCTGAATCGTATTATTCACGGTTTCTGTTCTGTTCTCACGGATACTATTTTACACCTTTATAGTGTAACGTTATTTTAGAAAAGACAGTGACACTAGTTTAGCAAAACTATTCTTCCTTTGTAGCTATTGTTACTTATGCTTGATTGCTTTTATGGTACAGCACCTAATTTGCTGAGTATATACACGATACAACATTGATAATAACTTTGAAATGCGACAAAATGAATGTTTAGTTTTAGCGTTTGCTTTTGGTTATTTTTTCTGCATGAGCCCCGAGCCCCGGAGAGCAGTGACAGGAGAGACACAACGTTACACTAGTTTTTCCTTCAGCATGTGACCGATCACTAAAGTCAATCATTTGTTCACTTTTTCTTCTGTTTGTTTTCAGTGTCCACGTTTCTGTGCTTCTTTCATGGATTAGGAAAGTTTGTTATGGTAGTGAATGATGATGGCATACTGTTGAAATTAACCACCTCAATATTATATAGCTTGTACACTGTAACTTATATAAGACCAGTTTGTTGTATATGGCCATACAGTAAACCTCCACAAAAATGTGATCCTATTTATCACACTGATAGCTGATGAATGATGGACTATGTAAAGTGAAACATGCTATGTGTACCAGAAGCACAATAATTAGCTGTAACTAGCGCCCCATTATCACTCTTGCTCCAAAATATAGCTTCATTGATCAATTACAAGGATGTCAAAGGTCAATCTTTGCACCCCTCAAGAAACAAAGTGCGAAATCTCTCCAAATATTGCGTTTGTTTATTTGAATTGTCATCTTTGCTGCTCTTGTTTATCATGAGTAAGTGTATCAAGTGACTGTTGTGCTCACTTAACTGGATGTGGAAGGATGCATTGTTTCACATTGCAGAGGCCATGAGACTATTGCTTGTTTTCTACACAGGAGAATTAAGGTCAGGTGTATATATATTTTTCTTTTCGGATTTATAGCTTTGTTTTTTTTTAACTGATCTCGCTGTTGTGGTCTATAGAGTTTTACTGCTTCTGTATCTGCCTTGCCCCTTTTATTAATGTCCAGTGCTCAGAATTGTTTAATACAGATGAAGGCGTTTGTGGGCTGCTTGTGCTTGCACGGAAACATGGGCCACTAAGTCTTAGGATGGGAGAGTTAACAAGGCTTTGTCACGTGCAGGCATTTCCTCGCTTTTTTCAACTGTGTATTATTGAATTTTAATGAAACTTTATCCACCACCTTCTGCAAGGCCTGGAAATGTAATTGTGAATAAAATCGGGTTAAATGATTTGGGGAAAATATCCAGTTGTGATTTTTTTTTTTTTTTTTTTTTTTTTTTTTTTTTTTTAATTGTGATTTTGATTTTTTATTTGTGTTTTAATAGGATTCTGTTCAAAGTCCACATTTTAAACAGAAGAAGAACTGACAAAAAGACACAAACCAACAAATTAATACAAGATTCCAAAACATGTTAGCTACAGAACTAATAGCATATTTGGCAGTTTATATGTAGATAATAAGACGGGATATTTTATTTGTGGAGGGATTAATGGAACTACCAAAATTGCAGCCTTTGCTAATTAAATTACGATTACAATTGCGATTAATCTTGCAGTCCTAGAGTAGAGTTGACCAGCCAGCTTTTAGCTGATCATTTGATTTAATACAAGCTAGTTGTTTTTCTTTATTCCTCAATGCCATAATAAAAATAATTGGCAGAATAACATTAATATATATTCTTTTGATAGTGACTTCTTTCAATTATGGAGCTGAGAGTGGGGAACAAGTATCGGCTCGGGCGGAAGATAGGAAGTGGATCTTTTGGAGACATTTATCTTGGTAAGTGATTTAGGTGATTAAAACAGTTGACCTGGCATTGTATGTTCTATATTAGGGCTGCAAAGGAAAATATAACCGACCACATTGCATGGGAGAGTGTAGCCCTCTGTCATAGTGGTATCTGTATTGTTTGAACCATGCCTCTAAAGCCGTGTTTAAGTGTCTGTGTATTTGCCTTTAGGTGCCAATATTGCCACTGGTGAAGAGGTCGCCATCAAGCTGGAGTGTGTAAAGACCAAACATCCACAGTTACATATTGAAAGCAAATTCTACAAGATGATGCAAGGAGGAGGTATGGATCAACCATGCCTTTGACATAATCTGAGTTTTAAAGGGCATATGACAGGTTGTCATGCTTTTCTAACTACTTTGTTTGGTGGGATAGACCTGTGGTCAATATTTATCATATTTTTACACCAGACAAATGACACTCGACTGAAAAGTTGCAAAAGAATTACAAGAAGTAGTGCTGAGTTCTATAAAGGATACGTCTGTCACTACTACATAAAATTCCATTCAAAATGCAGGGACAATTTACATGCAGTTTTAATATTAAAGATTACTATTGTGTAAATTAGATAAGCTTTAGCCCTTGTGTAAAGAGTGGTAGCTAGGTTATGGAATTGCCTCTATCACATCTGCTGCTTAATCCACCCAGGAAATAAAATAATGAACTACCAATATTGTCAAACAAGGAAAAAACTTTACAAATATAATTGTTAACTGTGGTTCAGTGAAATTAATAGTAACACCCCTTGATAAAATACATGATACAGTGTTGTTTTTGTTTTCTTAGTAAACTTGCCTGAAACCTAATGCAAAGCATGTGGAATACCATAGTTTTCCCTGTGATAACATTTAGAATCAGTGCTGTTTGCTGAGTGTGCATATCCATCTGTTTTTAGTGGGAATTCCATCCATAAAGTGGTGTGGTGCTGAGGGAGACTACAATGTGATGGTTATGGAGCTGCTTGGCCCAAGTCTCGAAGACCTGTTCAACTTTTGCTCCAGGAAGTTCAGCCTCAAGACTGTGTTACTGCTGGCTGACCAGATGGTAGGCCACAAACCTTGATGTTTATTGAGGAGAAATCTCTGATGTCAATAACATTGGCATTTCTTTTAAAGGAGCTTCAGTTATTAGTTGTTTACCTCAAAAGGAAACAAGCTCCTCTTTTCATTTATAGAATTTGAATAAGTTTTATTGCCATTGTTGAGTGTTCATGACAGCAGAGGGGAAGAAAACCTTCTTGTGGTGGGAGGTTCTGGTCTGAAGGGTCAGCTGGGCTCCAACCTGATCACTCCCTAGCCCGACTAGTACTACAACTATCTTGTATTTTACACAGAGGGTCTCTTATTGATTGGTTTGGATGTAATTTCTAGACTAAAGTCACAGGTGCAGAGTAAACCAATCTGAATCACTTAAACTTATGCACTTGTACGTAATACAACTTATCGCCAGACTACTCTTTTGAAGATTTATGAATTATGTATGAATGACGCACATTGTCATTTTATTTCCTCTTACCTCATGTTATATATAACCATTGTACTAGAGTCTAGAGAGGTCTCTGGCTTCTGCACAATGTACATCCTTGTGCATCTCTGATTTTGTGTCATGCAGTTCTCTCTTGCTTGGGTGCAGTATTTTAGCTCTGTATTTTTAAGGCTGTAGTTATTTATTTGCCTTTTAATGTATGTCTTTTCATCTGTAGACTCGATATCACTTTCCTTCTCTCTTTTTTTCCCTTCACCCAGATAAGTCGTATTGAGTACATCCACTCCAAAAACTTTATCCACCGGGACGTAAAGCCTGACAACTTCCTCATGGGGCTTGGAAAGAAAGGAAACCTGGTTTATATTATTGACTTTGGGTTGGCCAAGAAGTATCGCGATGCAAGGACGCACCAGCATATCCCATACAGGGAGAACAAAAACCTAACTGGAACAGCCCGCTATGCCTCCATCAACACACATCTAGGAATTGGTAAATTTATTATGCATTGGAGAAGTCCTTAGATGGAAAAAAGACGGGGTATTATAATAAATAATAATTGTTATATCTATCCTAAAAAAATGCCTGAAGGTTTTAGATGTCATTCATGCATGTAATCTAGCGATCTCTGTCCTATTTGAACGATTATCTTCGCCCACAAGCCTACATCACCCATGCTCCCACATGACAATTCTCCATAAATAGACAATACAAGTCTGATGTGATGTGCAGTAGTTTCATTAGTGGGATGCATGCTTTGTGCGGGAACCAAAGGAACCCTTAAAGCAAAAAACGAAAGTGAAACTTATTAAACATGTTAATACATCGTTTTCGGAGAATTTAGCTTTTAAACCTGTAAAAGAAAACCTTCTGATGTAAATATGTTATGTGTTAATACCTGATAGTAGTGTAATGCCCCCTCTTTTAATAAGTGTGTGTGTGTGTGCGTGCGCGCGCCTAATCCCTAATTGTATAAATACACCTTATTTGAATAACTCCCGTTTTATGAGCTGATTCATTAAAGTAATTATTATTATTTTAGTCCTGCAACTTTAGCACATCTTTGCAACTGCATTGTATTTATTTTGAACTATAAATGCATCCAGCTCAGGATGTGTCAGCTGAGGCTTTGTTGTTGTACTTGACAAACTTCCTGTATTTATTCTTATACACTGCTGTACTCTCTCCACACACAGAGCAGTCGAGGCGTGATGATTTGGAGTCTCTGGGTTATGTGCTCATGTACTTCAATCTGGGCTCGCTGCCTTGGCAGGGGCTCAAGGCTGCTACCAAGAGACAGAAGTATGAGCGAATCAGTGAGAAGAAAATGTCCACACCCATTGAGGTCCTGTGCAAAGGATACCCCTGTAAGTAAGCACAAGCTAACGCAGAGCTTAGTCAGATGATCCCCAAAGCTTAATTTAAGCCCTTTTACTGGAATTTTGAGAAAGAGAATTGAACTATTTGAGATATAGAGCTCCAGTTACAGCTACACTGACCAGGAATAATTTAATGATCACAGAAAAGTAAAGTGAATATGGCAGATCATCTCTTTATCCTCAGCAAAGGAAATGGGGTGTTCAGTTAGAGTCCAGTTAGTGAGACGACTGGATCAGACCTAACCCAGCACTCTTCCTCACCTGCAGTGGTTTGCGTCTTGTCAAAGCTGGTGCAGTTTATTGTGTTACTGTTTGCATAATAGTCAGGTGTTATTGTATTTAGGACCAACAGAGAAAAGAACTAGTGTTCTATCTCTCTCCTCTCTTCTCCTTCAGCTGAGTTTTCAACATACCTGAATTTCTGCCGCTCACTGCGTTTTGACGACAAGCCTGACTACTCTTACCTCAGACAACTTTTCAGGAACCTTTTTCACCGACAAGGTTTTTCCTACGACTATGTTTTTGACTGGAACATGCTCAAATTTGTAAGTTTAAAACATATCTTGTAGTTTTCACACATTGTGTAAGAAATGTATATTATAATAATTATGGGTCATGTTTTAGGGAGCTAGCAGGACAGCAGAAGATGGAGACCGGGATAGACGGACAGGAGAGGAGAGAGACGAGCGCATTGGAGGTGCCCCTAGAGGGTCAGCAGCCCGGGGCATCCCACCAGGCCCCAACCCTGGAGCTGCCAACAGAGTCCGCAATGGTCAGGAGCAAGCCATGTCCAACCCTGCCTCCCGTGTGCAGCAGTCTGGTGAGTTCTGATAGCCGTGACAGTTTTTAGATACATTTCACTTTGAATTTTGATTTCTTTTATACATCTTAAATGCAACATATAGGGAACTCATCACCACGTGCAATTTCTCGTGCAGAGAGAGAGAGGAAGGTGAGCATGCGTCTACACAGAGGTGCTCCTGCCAACGTGTCGTCATCTGACCTGACTGCGCGGCATGACCAGTCTAGAATTTCCACATCACAGGTAAATAGTTGCATGTCTGGTCATTGCTAAACCTTCATTTAAACTCAATAAAGGGGTAAATGGCAATGGTAGAACTCTGCATCTCTGTAAGATGATCGGATTGTGTGAGTGTTGGACTCTGGAAAAGTAATTAGATTAGGAGAAAAACGGTATAGTATTGGTAAAGTACTTAATATTTTTTCAAAAGCCTACTGATTACTCTAAATTAATTTGAAGCAAAAAGACAGCATCCTGTCCAGGAACCATAAATTACATTAAAGATGAACTATGTATGCAGATTGTAATTTTTCTAGTGGGAAGGTACACTGTATGGACCTTATTTGAAATGTATAATAATCAAATATTTAAAGGTATTCTGGCCATTTATCTGAAGTTATAAAAGTAGAAGCAAGTGACATTTTAAAAATTATTTCCAATAGTTCTTTGGTATATTTTAATTCTGTCATTTTAATTATGCAAATTGACACTCAAAACAGTGTACAGTTACAACATTTTAAATTGCTCCTGTTACTATTAATCTAATTACAGTAGTCACACTCGGCAGTTACTGCCCCTGGATTGGAGACACAACACACTTGTGCTAAAACAATTTAACAACAACAAAAAAAAAAACAGTTTTATGTTAAAGACATAAGGTAATACCCTTGCATTCATTTGACAAACGTTGCACTGAATTTGGGCAGCCGCTGAAAAATCACTGTTATATCCAGGCCAGATAATATCTGAATTCAGTCTTCATCGCTCATGCGATGGTATTAAAGAAAAACATGTTGAAGATTTTTATTTTCTTGTCTGCTACAGGTCAGCGTGCCGTTTGAGCACATGGGGAAGTAAAGCCCCGTATCAGTCTCTAATGTTCAGGTATTGTTGCTTTGTCATTGAAAAACGTAGTTGCCTGCTAATCAGGGCTAATGAAATATTTTATCTGTTTACAGGGCTAAGAGGATTGCTCTAGGCTCCAGTATGTTTTTACCTTCTTCTGCAAGACTGATGCCATGGACACATGGACTTGTAAAAAAAGAACAATAAATCCAAATGATTAAAAAATCCACTTTTTACTGTCGAAGCAAGGATCACCACCACAATTCGTAAAGGAAAATGTCAGACAGTGTTGCATCTTTGTTGCCGACGGGTTCCTTTACACATTCCCACAGTGTTAAATGTGAAGAACTGTTCAGTTATGTTTTACATGAGATTCATTGTTCATGTTTCAAGATTTCGAGAGCAACAGCAGCTATGTAAGTGGATATAGGTATGTGAAACGTTCTGATGTCAAGAAAGGCAAAATAGTGGGATAGGTAAGTTTATAAGCTGTTGTACAGTCATTTTTGTTTCATACCACATGACTTGGTTCATGTTTTATTTAAAGTCCATCCAAATCCCCAACTCCCCTGCCTTTTTACTGTTTTAGTTTGGTAAACTGAAGAACTGACCATAGATATTGTGATGACACACTTCTGAGGGACAAACACCTCAGGAAATTTTCTGTTGACCATAGCTGTGTATACCAGCTAATTCATCAAAGCTGCAATTTTTATGATGGTTCTTAATCTTACCTTTTTATATTTTTTTGTTATTGGAAAATTATACAGAACTGGGAGCAGACTTGTTCAGCAAAAGTCTGGTTGGGGTATTTTTCCGTTTTTAATGTTCACTGTAAAGGAAATTTAATTTGTGGAAAGCCAAAATTGTGGTTCTGTTAAAGTAGAAAAAACACTTTCTTCTGGATTGAATTTGGGTCAGAATTTAGCATATTTAAAATTACTAAATGGGGAGAAGGGGTACTTTTACTGTGCCAGCTGGGTCACTTCACTTTCTCTGACTGATTTGTACAATTATTCCCTGAATACATATTCATTTTTACATTTTGTGTGTATATGTGTATATATGCACACATGTGCACACGCACACACACTTTTGATGTCTCTAAAATGGTAATGCAAGTTTGGCAGGGATGTGTAAATAGTATAAATGTGTTGTGTGTAATTACTTGTACAGGCCATCATGACCCAGTGGCATTGTAATAGTTTAGTTTAAGGCTCTGGGGAATTCACTTTATGTATGGTGTACTGATATCTTGTACAGTTCTTTAACACTTTATTTACAGTATTTGTGTATATTTTATGAAGTAATAAAAATGAACAATGTTGCTCACAAATTAGTAGGCACCTTTTGTGTGATATTTTGCCACAGTTGGTACTAATTTGCATTATGTACAATTTTGATCAGTGCACAGATGTTTGTTTCATGTCTCATAGGGTGTTGTATATATGATCTCTTTTTTTCATTGTAAACATATGTTTACAATATACATTAATATAATGCCAGGTGTTTTAAGAACAGAATACTGTTACAATACAAAGATATTAGACAAACCGTATTGAGCCTCAAGGGAAATGAGGACGCAATAGCTCACACATCACAATATATTATGACAGAAAATATAAATGGTGGTAATAATGTCAATGAGGTATTCTAAATATAAAATTATTTTAAAATGAACACAACTTTGGGGTTTCAAGAAGGAGAAGTTGACTATGTTGTTTTAAGTTCCATCGAAGGAAAGTTATTTAGTTATTAAGTAGTTATATGAAATTCTAAAATGATTATTGATTATATAGAAAATGATCTTTTTAATGTTCTGTATATTGTAAAAGCCAGTAAAACAGTACATGCTTGTAGTGAAAAATCGTTAATAATATGTGATCGGATACAACAAGTCTTCCCAGGTACATTATGATCTAGTCATGTTGGTCAATGGCTCGTTACATCACTCCCTCCGAACAGACTCCAACACGGACCGCGCATGCGCCATGAGAGTTTCGCTGGAGTCTGCTGTTACTGCAGCTGATGATGTGGAGGAAATAACGGTGCCAGTTTCCCCAGCGCTAGGCTTAAATGTATTTTATTCTGTACATTACAATAAGCGTCGTAGTTATTTGATTTTTCGTTTATTTTCATTGCATTGGTCGTTATGTTTTGAAGTTTAAGCGCCAGGAATCATAACAAAGCTAGAGTCGGGCTAAATTGTGCTAGCATTTGCTAAACCAGTTGACGCTCTGCTGCAGCCAACTGGCAGCTTCGAAGAAAGATTTGTATAGTTTTCATTTAGCTGGAATATTTTTTTAATATATATATTTAAGGTGTTCATGTTGTACTTTTTTGGACTGGATGGACTGGGTTACATGTGAGCTAAATTGATGAATCGTTTCAAAGCAGGCGAAGTCAAACTACAGAGGAGGTGAGTAAAAAAAAACCATCATAAACATGAATAACATCAAAACAAATCTGTGTTTTCCCCCAAAGCAAAACAATATAAAATTGTCACTATAACAAATGCAAATACTGCTGTACATTATACAGAATAATAATATATCATGACGTCGCATAAGACTTCTACACTAATGTGATTTATTCTGTTTCGCCCTCCACATTTTGCGGAGATCTGGTGATGCCTGGCTGGGTGCACCAATGCTCTGATGTTTGGTGCTCTTTCAGCCTGAGGATTCAACAGTGTGACAATAAGAGCTGCTGAATCGATTGGGGTCAATGTACAATGCGTGTTTTGAAACGTTGCCACGGGTGCAGCGGGGAGGACTGATGGGCTGCCTGCCTTTTGGCCTTTACCCATACACCGAGTCTATTACCCCCCAGCAGTTATAGCCAAGACAGTCACAGGCCTAGTTTCTAACGTACTCGTCTTTACATTTAGGCTAGATGAAGGATGTTGTTACCATGGTTAACACTGTAAACCATGGCTTAATAACAAGGATTGTGTTATTGGTTTGAACGATATTATTATTATTTGTAATAATCAGTTATAGTGTGAAGCTGTAACAATCACACACACAGCCCTTCTAAACACTTCACGTTCACAGGATCCTGTTTCCTGGTGACACTGGTGTGTTTCAAGTTACTGCAGCGCCACAGCTTTTGTGAACAAGCATGACTCATCCATGTCAAGTAACAGCCTATGTTTAGCTAGTGCATCTGGGAGCACAGACTGTTTACAGAAATATCTAATTAAATAATGACATTTGTGCCTTCCTCAAATCTGGGAAAATGCTCTTGTAACAGATGGAAAATAGAAATTAAATTATAAGATCTTTGTGCCCATTATCCATATAGCGACAGATCAAATGTGCTTTTCTCTTGGTAATTAGGCATTGTCACCACTTGAAGCCAGAGATTCAAGTAGCAGTTTTATTTAGTACTGTGCTCAGTGATAATGCAGTAATGTGTGTGTGTGTGTGGCCCTTTCTGTGTGGAGTTTGCATGTTCTTCCCATGGATGGATGGGATTCTGACTGGCACTCCAGTTTCCCCCATCAACCTAAAAATGCTACATAGGTTTCCAGGAAGAATAGCTGATAGCTAGGGTTAGGGTTAGTGTAGGTCAATTAAATACAATCAATTAAAGCAATTAAAATACTGTCCCACTTTAACTATAAGCTTTTAACTGTATCTTTTAATAGTATTTAACTTATTTATGTTGTTGTAAGGCGACCTTGAGTGTCCAGAAAGGTGTCTAACAAATCAATTATTATTATTATTATTATTATTATTATTATTATTATTATTATTATTATTATTATTATTATGTCCTTCCTGGTATCTGCTGTAACCACTCCTCCAGTTTGGGGGTCACGGCCCCAAGTGCTCCGATCACCATGGGCACCACTGATCCCTTCACCTTTCAGGCCCTCCAGTTCTTCCTTGAGCCCCTGGTATTTCTCTAGCTTCTCGTGTTCCTTTTTCCTGACATTACCATCACTCAGTATTGCAATGTCCACCACGGCTTTGTTCTGTTGCTTATCCAGAACCACTATGTCTGGTTGGTTCGCCATCACCTTTCTGTCAGTCTGTATCTGGAAGTCCCACAGGATCTTGGCGTGGTCATTCTCCACAACCTTTGGAGGAGTTTCCCACCTTGATTCTGGGGTTTCCAGCCCGTACTCTGCACAGATGATTCTGTACACTATGCCTGCCACTTGGTTATGTTGCTTCATGTCGCTTTCCCTGCAGCATCTTACACCTGCAGTTATGTGCTGGACTGTCTCAGGAGCCTCTGCACAACCTACACTTTGGGTCTTGTCTGGTGTGGTAGATCTGGGCCTCTATTGCACGGGTGCTCAAGGCCTGCTCCTGTGCAGCCAGGATGATTGCCTCTGTGCCCTCTCCAGCCATTGGTTGGATTTCTTGATATCAGCCACTTCAGTTATGTTTCGGTGGTACGCCCCATGTAGGGGTTTGTCCTGCCATGATGGTCCCTCCAGCACCTCTTCCTCTGAACTCCACTGTCTGAGACATTCTCTGAGCACGTCATCAGTCTGGGCCTTGACACTGATGTACTTATGGAGCTTGGGTGTTTCACCCTGGACAGTGGTTCCCACACTCAAAAGGCCACGGCCTCCTTCCTTCCGGCTCGAGTACAGTCTCAGGGTGCTGGATTTATTTGTTAGGTTTGTGTCTGGCCTGTATTGCAATGTGATGAAAACCAAAGCTAAGCCTGCTGCTGCAGTGTAATTGTTGTTCTGCTCAGTCTCTGTCTCAGATAAGCACTGGAGAAACACGGAGGAACTGGGTCATCTGCTTCTGCTCAGAGCTTTTATTCAGCCGTGCATCAGCCCACACATTTTGGCAAAAGTCTTTCTTTCTTTAGTCATGCTTCATTGTCACATGTCCCTGCTGCGTACCCATTGTAATATTTTTTTTCTTATTTATCTTTGCCTTGAATAGTTCTTTTTCTTGCTTTGTGCAGATGAGTCGACTTTGGAAGAGAGACATACCCCTGTCCCAGAGATTAGGTAATGACTCGCTGACTGCTCTGGCCCCGGGGCCCCCAGCCACTGTAACCCCAAAGGGCTCCAACACATCATGGGTCCCAGAAGCCCCTGTGGTCACCCCAGAAGAGCCCTTCTTCCTCATGACCTCCACCGCTCAGACCATCTCAGGTGTCTTTGTGTGGACCGCTCTCCTCATCACGTGTCACCAGGTGAGTGCAGGACCAAAGATACTGGGTTTATTCACCAACTTCACCCTCTCAAATGAAAGAGACAAGGACTTTTATTTTTTTAAATTAAGTTAACAGCTATTGTAAAGAAGATTTATTCCTGCTGACATTTCTCTCAGGAAAAGGGGAAATGTGTAAACGGGTTCATAAGGTGAGGGGGGTGGGGGGCACTATTTGCTTCACTCTTACATTTGAGTAATTCTCAGTGCTCATGTTACAAACTCTATTCTGCTTTTATGTAAGTGAGGGCTGTTGAGTCCAAGGCTATTGTTTGTCTTTTATTGTACAGTGCCTCTTTTTACATAGAGTCAAAGAGCAGCTCTTCATCACTCTGGCAACAGGTGCTGCCCTCTACGACACCATCAAAGAGCAGGACATATATGTGCGTTCATGCTCAGGAGGAAGCCAGGTCACTTAGCAACCAGAGTGCCCTGTCTGGGATATTGGGTGTGATGTTTTTACAGAGGTGTGTGTCTGTTTTGGGGCCAGCAGAGGTGACAATGGATGACCAGTCAAATGGAAAAGCTGCCCTATGCTTTAGTGTTGATCCATCTGCTCCTCCTGTCATTTGCTGCTGCTCTCAAAAGGAGCGTTAAAAAGCAGAATTAGTCTGACAAAACACAAGGCTCTGACACTGCTTACAGCGGACAACATACTACAGCAAGAACATAGGTCTGCAGAGTTTACAAACGCTGATAACTAAAACTGTTGCAATAATATAGTTGGCAATACGTGAATGCTTCATTAAGAAGTTCAAGTTTGAGTATAACACGGCTAATCTAAATCATAGTATTTATCGTTTATAAAACCTTTGTTGTAACTTTTCTGTCCATAGATCTATATGCACCTGCGCTATTACAGCTCTCCCAACGAACAGAGGCACATCGTGAGGGTCCTCTTCATTGTCCCCATCTACGCCTTTGACTCCTGGCTCAGCCTCCTCTTCTTCACCAATGAAGAGTACTATGTCTACTTTGACACAGTCCGAGATTGTTATGAAGGTGAGCCTGTACCACAGTCATGTGAAAAGTGCACTCCCCTAAAGCAATCATGTAAGATTTATGTCTTCTGATACCCCAGTGGCAGATGGCCTTTTGCAGTGTCTTCTTTTAAAGAGATTGCTCATCTTTGTTCTCATATCTTTGGGTCTGTTGAGATGCAATGGATTGGAAACATGTCTCCTAGCAACATCACAAAATGAGCTAACCCTTGTCTTTTTGTGGTATTTGAATTTTGAATGTATGTAGGAAAATTTACACATTCATGAAGAGTAGTTGGAAGTAGCATTTGGTTCACAATGTACAATGTGCAGTTGAGAGATGACTATGTAACCAACTGAATGCCTTTCTACTCTTTCTTACACACTACATATCACTGGTTTTAAAATGTGTTCTTAGTATATGAAAAATTACTTGTAAATGTAAAATTGCTAACATACAGTTTTTGCTAAATCTGGTAATAAATTGGTACTAATACTTGTACTTGTCTTTGTTGTTCGTGTTTCTAGCTTTTGTCATTTACAACTTCCTCAGTCTGTGTTATGAGTACCTCGGAGGGGAAAGTGCAATCATGGCAGAAATCCGAGGAAAGCCCATTGAGTGAGTTTGATCTTGACCTCATTTACTCAATCGAAGCCTGTGCTTTTTCTAAACTCACTGTGACTTTTAGGTCCAGTTGTATGTACGGGACATGCTGCTTGTGGGGCAAGACATATTCTATTGGTTTTCTCAGGTTTTGCAAGCAGGTAACTTAACATCACAGAGTTATTTCAAAAAGTTTCGAGTAAAATACTAGTGATTATATTTTTTTCTTTTCTTTCATCTTTCAGGCTACTCTTCAGTTCTGTGTGGTCAAACCTTTGATGGCCATGATCACCGTCATCCTGCAAGCTTTTGGGAAGTACAGAGATGGATACTTCAGGTAACTAACATTTCATCCAGTAATGCCATTGAAGTAAGAACATGACAAATATTATGTCCTTAGTATACAGCTAAACCTGTATCTGTTTGCTCTTACTTATTGTTTATCTTGATACCCTTACATGTAACAAAAATGTGTATATTTGTGAGTGGCCATGTGGTGATATGACCATAGAAATTGCCTTTCTTCTCTTTAGTGTGAACAGTGGCTACCTGTATGTGACCATTATCTACAACATCTCCGTCAGTCTGTCACTCTACGCTCTGTTCCTCTTCTATTTTGCCACACGGGAACTGCTTATCCCATACAGTCCAGTGCTCAAATTCTTCATGATTAAGTCCGTCATCTTCCTCTCCTTTTGGCAAGGTAATAAAATATGTCTTGTGCCTGCATACTACCATGTGCTGAACCACAGACTGTATGAATGAACACAATCATGTTAACTAATAAAAATATTTAGTTTTAATTAATTCTTTTGTTTACACACAAAACCGAAGAAAGAAAAAAATAAAAATGCCAATAACAAGTGGGGGTCTTGAACCCGGAGTGTCCGCACTAAAGACAAGCGACTTAACATAGTGAGCTAAATGTCATACAGGGAAAAAACTGGGTTGGGGCACTACCTCACCTGTGTCCCCTGAGCGCACCTCGCTGTCTCCCCTCTGCTCTCTCTCCGCTCTCCCTCTGCTCTCCCTCTGCCCTCCTCTCCTCTGCTCTCCTCTGCTCTCCCTCTGCTCTCCCTCTGCTCTCCTCTCCTCTGTTCTCCCTCTCCTCTCCTCTCCTCTGCTCTCCCTCTCCTCTCCTCTGCTCTCCCTCTGCTCTCCCTCTGCTCTCGTCTCCTCTGCTCTCCCTCTGCTCTCCTCTGCTCTCCCTCTGCTCTCGTCTCCTCTGGTCTCCCTCTGTTCTCCTCTGCTCTCTCTCCGCTCAACTCCAAACGCGGCGGCTGCTGTGTCCTGTCTGCGCCTTCAGTCAGATGGAGCAGCACAGATCGCATCCAAACTGAAAGGAGTTCATATGTTTTTTTCCTGAACTGACTCGTGCTCACAACGTAATCTCTATGCCATAGCAGTTTTCTGTTTTCAACCATTTACACAGCGACGACTGGGTGGAGCATTGTCAAGATTTCCACCCTGGAGGGCATTTTCAACCCCCCAAAACGCTGTTGCCATCTAAACAATATGGACATCTGGCAAAATGTTTTGCGTTTTCCCCCCGTTACCGTTATTGTGTAAATGGCCCCTTAATCCACTTGTTTAAACTGTGTATGTGCTTAACCAAAATAATATAATATGAGATAGTCGAGATCAGTGATGGTCTTGACAAGCAAATTACCCCAATCAGTGTGCCATTATGTTTTTCCTGTATTTACTTGCTAAATACATGGAGCAGTATTTTACAGTTTGTTCATTGTAAACCACAATATTGGTCTAAATAAATAGTAAATAGTTTTTAATGTCTTTTGTACTTGCCCAAGGACTCCTCTCTGAAATTCATGTTTTCTGTGCACTTTAAATAAATAAATAAATAAATAAATAAAAACAGCTCAACAATAGAAACGGATCCACTGACTTCTTGTTCAAAATGGCAGGGTAGATAGACTTGCTTCATAGTTGCATGTCAGCTTTGCAAGATGCTTTTTATTGTTGAAAAATGGCAATGTGTACGGCTCTGACCCAGGACTACATGTGCAGAGCAGCGGGCGAAGAAAGGGGGTAGATGAAAACAGGAATTTTCTGAGCACCCAAGCTTTGAATGCAGAACAGTACACATTTACTCAAACATCTATGAATCTATAATATATATAAAACTCTGAATGAATTAACACCATCATGACATTCTTAATGGTTCAGTCAATAATATGTCCCCCTTTAAAAAACGGTATTGTTAAAAATAAGGCAACAACAATTTCAAAGACTGATGATTAGATTGTACAGTATTGATTTGTTCTTCAATCTCCCCTTGTTTAGGGATGCTCCTAGCCATCATGGAAAAGTGTGGTGCCATCCCTGAGATTAACTCTGCTGACGTCTCAGTTGGAGAGGGGACGGTTGCCGCGGGATACCAAAACTTCATCATCTGTATTGAGATGTTCTTTGCTGCTGTTGCTCTGCGCCACGCTTTTACCTACAAGGTGTACATGGACAAGAGACTAGACTCCTATGGTAGGGACTATGGTCTACTGGCAATCTTGATTTGCCTAACATTTCTTGGCATTTCTTCCCTGTTTACATATTTCAGTTTGGGAATCTGACTCCTTAGTAACACTCTTATCTTATCTGCACTTGACTGCAACTTTATCTTGACTCTTCTCTTTTCTCTCACTCCTCGGCTCTCAAAGGCTCCTTTCCCATATACGGACAGTACGGTAAGTTAGATGTTAGCTTCATTTGTGATGCTTCTGTGGTTGTATGGTCCTTTTACATTGTAATCATTTGAATTAATCATCAGTTTATATTATTGTGCTTATTTTCAGTTGTCCTTTGCTCCATTGGCATGTTTTTTTGTACTGCATTAGCCACCATTAACTTGTCAGTGTGTGTCAATATCGCAAGAGATGGGAAACCTCCACAGCAGATCTGCTCTGCAAATGGACCCTCTAATGAATGCTTATACATGTGGACAAACAATGTGTTGGCAACTAATTTATCAACAAAGAATTTGACTGACAGTTATGCATAAATGCTACTCCCAAGTTACTTTTAATAGATTTTGTTTTTTCAGAAAAATCAAATCAAATTATCTTTTATACCCTTTTTTCATTGTTTATTGATGCCAGTCGGTCAATGGATTTCTCTTGCTCCCCTCAGGTCGCTGTGCTCCAATGAAGAGCATCTCCAGCAGTCTGAAGGAGACCATGAACCCAGGAGACATGGTGCAAGACGCTATCCACAACTTCTCCCCGGCCTATCAGCAGTACACACAACAGTCCACTCTGGAGAGGAGTGGGGGTCCGCCCCTGTCCCGCAGCCATAGCAACATCAGCACCAGAGGGGACAATGAGAAGACCCTGCTGCTCAGTTCAGACGATGAGTTTTAACATTCAACAGATCCTTTATCTTAAACAGATGTGCGAGGCAAATCAGGATTTTATGCTATGCTTATACTTTAGGAAAGAGGAAAGTGAAATCAGGGAGAATTGTTAGTATGTGATGATGAAGAGGTGTCAGGGGGAGTTCAGGATATGATTTACTTTTAGTAAGGCCAATACTGACTTTGATAACTGTGTGCCTGTTACTATACTACACAGTTCCTTACACAAGAATTCAAAGTGCCATCTTTTTGTGTGATGCTTGGCCTTTATCGCTTTGATACTAACGTAGTCCACACACTTCTCGCCCTTTGCCAAGTCTGCCTCTGATTTGAACATTGCCAAATTAAGGGCCAGGAATTGCTGCTCTTTAATGAAACACACTGCTTAGAGATTTACATTTACAATTTAAGTCTTATTGGCTGTCAAACTACTTGACTTAATTAAGTTTAAAGATTTATATTATGCATTATTTTTACATTGATGTTGCAATGTGCACAACCTTGAAGGTACAAATGAGGTGGAAAGATGCTCCGTTTAAGATGCTGTCATTTAGTTGTGAGTTTGTTCAGATTTAGTTAGTTTGTGTTTTGTTTGCACTGAAGGAACAGCTGTTGCACAGATTTTCGAACAGGGGCCAAAGCTGCTGGTGGACAACGCCCACGCACGTTACAGATTACAGATTAGGGAGAAGCAACACATCGTTCCAAAGGCTGTACAGCTGTGGTGAGCTGCCCCAGGGGATTGTAATCTCATCACTAAGCATCATTTACAGATCACAGCTACCTCTGCTGGTCAATGTCTACAATGACACTATGTTGTATAGATTTACTGACCTTGAGGAGATGGTCTGGCGTGGACTTTGTTCTTTCTCTGAATAAAATGGGAATGTATTAAATTGTAGCTGTTTTAAAGTGATATATGAGCTATATGATATATGTTGCTTCAGTCAGTCTATATAGTCGTGTCATCAGATGCAAAAGAAAGTAGCTCCAACAAATTATTTCCAACGCTGCCTTTGCTGTATCCT
The DNA here is from genome assembly GCA_030686955.1 of Odontamblyopus rebecca. Classification (NCBI taxonomy): domain Eukaryota; kingdom Metazoa; phylum Chordata; class Actinopteri; order Gobiiformes; family Gobiidae; genus Odontamblyopus; species Odontamblyopus rebecca. Next base: position 26,380,459 of record CM060667.1, read on the forward strand.
ACCATGTTTTTCCTGTTGTGGTTAAGATCCAACCTATCAGGGAACAAAATTTTGTGATGAGTAAATCCCAATTCTACTATTCATAGTACAAAACAGAAAACCACATATTTTCATTTTGGGTAGGCAGCTCACTAAATGAACACGCGTAAATTAGTTGAGGTTATGTTGACTTTACAAACAGCTTTCTTAGAAACACTTTTCCCCTAAATCACCACTTTTTAAACTTTTTTTTAAATTTAAAATGCTATTAAATAGTTTTGATACTTAAACTAATAGAAAGGCTGTAATATCAAAGCTCAATATTTAACCCTAAAATATGCTATAAAATTGTTGTACATAGATTTACAGTTAAGAAATGTGAATTTTGATTGTATGACCAGGTGCGTGCAGTGTGTCACTTGACATTTTCATATAATTGCAGTCTCGCTTTATTGAATGCATTTGTATATTTGGTATATTGTTCAGGGTTTGATCTATAGCTTATGTTGGCAATAGAAAAAATAAAAATCTGTTCAAAATGAGTTATTTGTGAAACCATCTGTTCATTCATGAGCTACATTGATTAGTCACTGAAACAAAAAGACCAGCAGGTGGCGGAAGAAAGTCCTGTGAATGACTGATTCATAGGTCCCCAATATTTAACTTTTAGAAATGGAAAGTTTTAAGAAAAGAAGCACAATTGAATTTCAGTCTTCACTAACAATTCAGTCTCCATAGTTGTATTGAAATTATTTATTACAGGTTTTTTTCCACATTTAAATTAACATTAATATTTTGAACTGGTTAAATGCTTATTTTCCTCACGTCTGTACTTTCAACTATTTCCCATGTTCCAGAAAAGAAAAAAAAATCCATTCAGAATGTTCTACATAATTTCCATTGTTATTTACATGTTGAGAGCAGAGGAATGAAATCCAAAATGACCGACATGCATTGCAAAACAAGTTCTACGCATCTGGGACAAATCTTGTCTACTTCATGACGTAAAATGTCAATGGTAGTCTAATATAAAGTTACAGAATATTAATGTGGACATGTAACGCATGTAAAATGAATGAAAACTTCTGCAAAAGAGGCACATACGGCTGATGATACAGTAAATTCTCCAGTTTGGGCCAGAATCACATATTTTATAATTCATTCTTCTCATATTAGAAGGTGCACTTGATTGACATGATAGAATAGAATCCTTAGTGCGCGGCGCATGCATACCAAAAATGGAATTAAAAAAAAGATCCTAAAATGAAGCACACCGAATGATTTACCCCTAATCAAGTAGGATACAGTTTGCAGGTGAAAGCAGGCACATATAGCAGACTAGATCTAGACACGCATGAATTTGAAAGCATACACACAACACAATGACAAGTGAAAAATGCATTAATTTAAAAAGAAGTGTTGTATTTGGGGGAGAGTTGTTTGAAGAGGAAGCAGAAAGTCTGTTAGTTTGGGGTATTTAAATGCTATAGGTTGTCCCAGGTGTCCGGAGGTGGAAATTGTTCTAAAGTGCCGCTCTCCCTGTGTTCCTGCTCTCCCATTGTGAAGGCTAGTGTGTACTGCAGCTGCACCTTCTCCTAAAACAGACAAGACCAAAACAGTTTAGACTTCACTGTGTTCACCATGCTCTGTTCCCTGAACCACGAACACAAGAGACTACAGAATATTAGCTGGAATTTCATGAACCTTTTTGTTGATCACTTTAAATATGCACTATACAACTTTCAGGGTGAGGATTTAATAATAATAATAAAAATCATAATCATAATAATAGATTTATTTTACATACATCTACAACCTGCTTGTTTCCATCCTATCACTTTGCCTGAAATATTCCACAGTATTGCATTAACTCCATGGAGAACCACCAGGTCAAGTTCGAGGTCAGATTGGTTGAGAGGAGATCCAGCCCATAGTAAGCATTCATGTTTTTCAAAGTGAGCAATATAAACATTTATGCCATACTGTGAAAGACCCAAGCAAAACAATAACTTCATGGAGACAAGGAGGGGGCCGAGCCCACCCGCCAGAAAAGTTACTGACTGGTCAGCCAAGACCACAAGCTTTTACAATACTTTACAAAGATCTTTGGGTCTGGAACAGTATTCTGTCGCTCAAATTTCAGATTGGTAAATCCACTTGTCAATTAATCTCCAATTGTAGAAACGCGTAATCGGTTTCTGGCAAAACATGCATCTTAAGAGCAGAAAAAGGGGAAACAGTGCTGTCCCAAGTCTGGACTGTTTGATGCATTTTATGACCTGATTCCAAACCATTCAGCATTTGAACAGAAGGTAGGAGGGACTGGCAGGTTGTGCAAGGAATGTTACATAGAGCACATTTATTTAAATACAAAGGACTTCGAACACAAAAATCAAATTAGCTATGAACCTGACATGCTCAAACCTGATTTATTCGTATTTGGTCAATAGGCCGCACAATAGGATAGGGCTAAAAAAAAAAGTGACCAAAAGCTTTAAGGAAGAATCTGCATACCTTGGTTGGGTTAGCGAGCAGTAGGATTTGTGTGACAGCAGCAGGAGGGAGGATTGGGTTAAATGCTGGAAGCTCTGTACCCGATGGGGGCTGAAGCTTCACTGCCATGGACTGGGGAAAAAACATTTAAAAACAACAAATGTAACAGAGTTGTTCAAATTAAACTTGCCATTTTTAAATGTCCACTAACCTTTGGAGCTTGGACATCAAAGTTTATCTTGGAAACAGGGGAAGGCGCAGAGGACAGCATGGAGATGATCACCACCAACACGTCAGGACGAGACGGAGGGTGGTTTTGAGCAAAGTGGAACAGAACTCTCAAACTGTGTCCGTCAAATACAGTCACAGGTAAAAGACTACCTAAAAGGCAAAAAGCAAAGCAAATTTAATCTCAAACAATAGTAAATGGCAAATAAATGCTGACATACTCACTAGGCTTAATGGATTCTAAAGGTACAAAAACATCAGTGAGGGTAATTTGAGGGGGCGTTGTCTCGACATGAGTGGGTGGGGCTTCTGCGTGTGTTGGGGACATGTCCAGGAGCGTTGCCGGGGAGCTGGTGTGTAGGTTAAGAAGAGGAGCCGCTGGTTCAGATGGGAAAGGTGGGATCAGACCAGGGCTCAAGCTGGACTTCTGGAGATCTCTCAGGGTGGGTTTGGTCTGCTGCTTGTCCCTGATGGAAGGATACTACTATTAGTTATGGTAAGAGGTGAGGGGAAAAATACAAGGCAACGTAAATATTCACTGCCAATAACTAATGCCATACTACCGCAGTACTAGTATATTTGAGTTGAGTAGAGTATGGTAGAACTACATAGAATATACTGGGGGTTAAAGTGATGAAGGTTTATTGTACCCTTAATCTTTATGTTATCAATATCAACAATATAGCCAAGACATTTTTAATAGCTATTCCTCTGCTGGCCGGCTGCATGTCTGTAACAAAAAGAATTTCCTCTTGCGAATGAATAAAAGTAATTCTGATTCTGTGCTATATTAGTGAACATTTGAATCATGTGCTTATTTGTTTTCCTAAAATTTTACTAACAGGTTTTTTGTAATTCTACCCTCTTATAGACAATCAGCAGCAAATGCTTGAAAGGGTACAAGGCAAGTTCATTCATCAGATGCCCTTACAGGAATCAGGTATTTCAATGAGCTGGTGCAAGCTACTCGATTGTCTTGCCAAAATATGAACTGTGTCTAAGACTCAAATTTTCCACTCTTAATTTAGTGACGTGCAATATCTGTTGCTGCATTGTTGCCCAAAGAAGCCTAGATACTGACCTACTTTTCTGCACATAGGTGACCATATGAAGAGCTTCAAAAACATGCAGCTCAAATATGTAGCACCGTTTACATAAAATTTGTCATACCATTTAACGTGGGGTCCCTCTGGAGGTAACGACTGCTGTAGTAAAGTCTTTCCGAGCAGATCCAGCTCATCTAAGGCGGAGTTCCCCAGGGTGGAGGTGCTGGAGCGGTTCAGAGAGGGGGCTGGGGGGTCCGGGCTCAGCAAGAGACTAGGGGCTGCTGGGACATCTGCATCGATGCTCTCTGAAGACTGAAGGCAAAGACATTAGACTGAATTATCAATGCCAACTGATGACTTATATGATTCAACTTAAAGCTCTACTGTGCAGCAACAAGGAAACAGTTTGCTTAACCACTCATTTACAAGGGCAAAGGAGACGCACACATTTAAAATGACTCTTTTTTTTTTTTTTAAAAGCTAGAGTATTCCATGTTTTTGTTTACCCAACAGGCAACAATTGTAATTGTCCATCTTGTGGTTTATGTGGATACATAATAATGAAATAAAACTATTTGTGTAATGTAGAACATGTGTTCTTACCTGGAATGAGTCCCATGCTGTGGAGTCATCGGGCTGTGAGGTGGGATTGGAGGTATGCGTCCCCTCACTTAAACCTGTTTTAGAGCAAGAGCAGTTTATTAAAACTCATTGTCCAGAGAGGATAATTGATGACGTAATGCTCGTACCCAGAGACATGAGTTCATCATCAAGGAGACTGATCTTCATCTCCTGAGAGGGGGCATTCAGACTCTCTGTTGGAGTGGGAAATTCTGAGGGAGACTGTGGTGATGTGTCTAGTCCACATAGATCTAACAGAGCAGTTCCTCCTAAATTTAAACAATTAATTTACAGATTATTATTATTATTATTATAAAAACAAACAAAAAGAGATCATTTCTGCTTTACTCTTACCAGTTTGCTTCTGTGTGCCTGCTGTGTTGTTCCCATTGACAATCTCTCCCTTTACCTGCTGCTTATAAAGGTTAATAACTTGAGTCAAATTATCGTTTGCCTGCAGGATCTCAGCTGTCAAAAAAAAGAGAAAAAGATAAACTTTAAGGAGAAACCCCATGCTCCAAAACAACCTACAAAGAAACACTGAATCTATAAAGCTTCAGTCTGATATATAGAAAAATGAAGGTAGTTCAGTTTGAAGAGGGTCAAAGGCATTACTATAAGGGTTTTCTCAAGAAACTGCTATTGAAAAGTGCAGCCTCCAAAAAAAAGTATGACGCAGGACTCCTAAAGTAGGGTTGCCAGATAAAAGTAATTTAAAGCTCACCTAATGCTTCATCACTGTCTTCTGTATCACTGGCAAGTCTAAACAGTGTAGGTCTCATTTTTTCACAGCGCTGGTACAGATCCTTAATACAGCATACAGTACAAACTAGTTATTATGTGCATTCAACATGGAAATGGTCACGAAGTAACTTGATATTTGAATTTTTCATTTATTGTTCACCTGGAGAAGTTCAGCATTACTCTGAGAGCTAGTGTTACTGTCATATTCTTGTAAGAGTTGTGTGAGTAGAGCCACACTTTCGTTCACCTCCTGAATTACATTGACACGCTTGGATACCTTCTCTGTTCGTCGCTGATCCTGGAATTAAAAAACAACAACTTTAATTTTAATTCATATAACCAAATTGCAGGTCAGGCTATTCAACTATTGTCCATGCAGAGATGCACAGATTTTCCATAAAATTGAGGGCATATGTCTCCAAGCTATTCTGAAATCTGTGCAGTAACTCGCTGCCCCCATAGCCTCAGGGTATCTAACCCATTTCCTTTTTCAATGTCTGCTCCTCACCAGCAGCAGTGTATTCCGGTATTTCACTCTATACTGCAAATTATTTGTTTGGGTTATTATACAGGCAAAAAAATGACATACCTCTTGAACCATTTCTTTTATAAGCTTATTAGCAGCTTTTAAGTCTTCAGGGTGTGAGCTATTCAGCAGACGAGAAAGCATCTGAAGAAAAAGAGAAAACCACCCTTCAATCTTTGTTTCACTTTGGGAAAAAAAGTATTATTTGGCAGAATTTTTAATCTGCATTTACTTTGGATTTTTCTTTATCTTCAAAAATTGTGTTTTTTGGTCTGGGAGGAGGTAGACCCAGTAGTTTATCAGGTGGGAGCTCAGGATCTTGCTTTATAATACCTAGTGTCAAAATGAACACTAAATGAATAAGCAGCACAATAATACACATGCAGGAGAAATGTCGTCAGGTTTTCTGACAGCAACCTTGTTTTTTCAACATCTGATAAGCGTCTGTTATTTTTGCCTCATCTGGTAATGCTAACGTCCAACTATAGATTAACTCCAAGACCTTCTTTTTGACTGGCTCTGGAGACCGTGAGCCAAGGTACTACAATTAAAAGATACAGAATATGTTAAAACATAGAAGATAAACAGAAATAATAAAAAAATAACAAATTGTGGAATACCTTTGGAGAAACTACTTTGATGAGCTCATTTAGAAAACGAAACTTGCCCACTTCACTGTGAAATCTTTTACCACAGTTTTTCATACATGTCTCTAAAACCTACAAAGAAATCACAAAATGTTAAGCACCTATCAATCAAGAATTTTATTTTTAATAGAACTATGTAGTAAGTCTTTAGGGTAAAAATATGAGGTGAGGACTAACCAGCAGAGCCTGCATTGCCTCCCATTCTTGTGGAGATTGGACTTTATGGGCCAGTAGCCTGGTAGCCAGCTGTGGACTTAAGTGTACACAGTGGTATTAATACTAAATGTCGAAGTGTAAAAGACACTGATATGCAAAACTGCATTTAATAAAAATACACATACCCCTCCAGATCATTGTTGAGTTTATCACAAAAGGCATGGATGCTGCTCCAGTCTGTGTCTCGGTTAAGTGGGTTTGTAGCTCTATCTGAAACGTTAGAAGGTGTGTCACTAAAGGAACTCAATCAAGCCTTCTACAACAACAATAACAACAACTCAACACACTGTTCATTTAATTAATACACAGGCCAAGCGCCTATTTACAATGGATACATACTTCAAAAAGTCAGGCGTGTTATCTAGATTTCACTGTATCAATATAAAGCGATAGCATCGGAATACTGACCAAATATAAGTGAGTATCATACAACAGTACAAGATCGGCTGATGATGTCTCAATTCAACTTCATCCAGGCTGTGACACATAACCCCAGCGAGTCATCGAGCACAGAGAAGAGGCTAATGCTAGCTTCAGGTCCATATTAGCAGAGTATGGCCGACTTGCCCAGAACTTTCTAGAAGACAAATCGATAATTCAATCTATATTACGAAGTAGGGTGAAACTATGGTATTTCGTTCACAAGTTCTCACCACACACTTGTGGTAGAGAGCTAAAGCTACGGCTGGTTCTGCAGTGTTGACAGCTGGCAGGCACAGCAGGTCTGAAGCTAGCTTAGCATCTTGCTCGTGACTGCAGAATACGTGCCATTTTGCAGTGTGGATGTGTCATTTACGTGGAGTCACTTACATGGTTCTTATTCACATCTGCCCGCACTAATCTGCAACAATGGTAAAGAAAAATCAGAGGGAAACTTACTGATTCGAGACTCCAAACTCTCCTCATCGGGCGGCGCAGCCATGGTCACTGCGAGATTTATGTAGTGCGTCGGTCTCGCGAGGGGAGATGCAGACGTACGTACAGCGCGAGGGAGAAGATGCAGACCGAAAAACAACTCATTTTATTTTGCCCATTTCTTTATGAACATTTTGCATTAACTTAAATTGTTCCACATTATCTTACTATTCATTAAAGGTAGAATATGCACTCCAAAATGTGAATGGTCATTAGTCATTGCAATTACAGATATAATAATATTACCCACGTAATATACACTTTATATAAGTGAACATGAATATTCAGGATGAAAAGAAGTTTGAGCTGTAATTAGAAACCAGCTCCACCTAATTATAGTCAACTCTATGTCTCCCCTTAGCGACAGACAGTGCACATTTCACTCAAAATGGAGCATGATGATGGCAGGGAAAGTAACGGAATTTGATTTAAATTAACTCAAATCTTCCAACCATCGTGGGGACCTTCGTGCGGGTTTTATAAAGGGTGCAGACGAGTACGTTTTGGAAGCTAAAGAAGTTGGATTCTTGCTGCAGTTGTGCTTTTTAGAGACGTGCGCTGCACGCCAAACTTTTCAGGCACTTGTGAACAAAATCCACACGCTAGGCTGAGAAAGGTGAAATTATCTGACTTTTCTTGACAGACCATGACGAAAAGCGATCCTAACTTTCTTGGTCGACGCGTACAATAATTTTGTGCTACAGAGAAGTTGCTCTAAGGTCAGGTAATAGATGAAAATGGTTTCCTGTTTCCTGCGCTAAAAGCAATGTCTGCATTTTATATTTAACTTGGAGATGTTTGCACATCAGCCGCTGCTCTAGAGGAGATGGCATCAGCTAAAGTTTTACGGGAGTGGTGCCGCGTCACATGTGCTGGCTACTCCAATGTGGAGGTGAAAGACTGGTCAAGCTCATTTAAGAGTGGACTCGCCTTCTGTGCTATCATTCACAAGCACAGACCAGATCTTATGTAAGTACTGCAGCTTACTCACATTCTCGAGTGAAAAACAATACCATGACGGTGAAAGAAGTAAACCTTACTGCTCTATCAAAGTCTGTAAGTAGGTTACTGAAACTTAATAGGCTAATTCACTGAAACAGCGGGTTTAATTTGGCCAACCGGATAATATCACTTCATCTGCCTTAATGCTCCAGTTCTTAATCTTAAAACCAGAGCTGAATCTAACCTGGCCACTATCATCATTGACCATTGTGTCATTTGTCTCTGACCTCTTAACCTCGTGTCATGTGAGGATGTGACCTCTGCATTTATGCAGTTATTTGAATATTTGTTATTGTGACCCAAGGAATTTACTAGGAGTTGTGTCCTTTTTCTCTATCTCTAGAGATTTCACCTCACTTTCCAAAGATAATGCTTATCAAAATAACAAAATGGTGAGTCCGCTCTAATGTTTGCAAACACCTTTTTGCATATGTGAATATTTAAGGACCAACTAAACCAACAATGTCTGTGTTTGTAGGCCTTTGAGCTTGCAGAGTCAAAGCTAGGTGTTTCCATGCTGTTGGATGCTGGAGAAATAGCTTCAGCCCCAGAGCCAGATCATTTGGCTGTGATCACCTGCCTCTTTCAGTTTTATTTCCTCTTCAACAGGAAGTCTATAGGTACATCTGTTTTGTTACTTGTGTTCCTCTTCTTCTGTAAATGATGTATTTTTAAGCAAGTGGTAATTTGTCCAACAGATCTTGTCAATTTAAAATCATTATATGTCACTATCTTAAACAGTTCAGCCAAAAGGACTCAAAACCCAAAGGTATTTTATTATTTTTTTTATTTGGATGTGTATTCATTCCCTCTTGTTTTGCTGCTGTGTTACAACATAACACTCTTTTCCAGAGCTTGACTCATTTGGAATCCACTGGAAAATATTTTTCATCTGACACAAAACCACAAGTCACTTGTAACCTCTGTTTTAAGCCTGTGCACCTAATACAGAGACGTGTGGTGGATGGGAAATTCTATCATCGCAAGTGCTTCAGGTAACAGTACAACCTTCATTCTTTTTTCTATTATTTACACCTATAGAGAATGATACATATTTTGTTTTCCAGGTGCAGACATTGCCATCTTTCCCTTCTCCCCAGTACTTACACTAAAGACACCACTGCTGCCTCCATGATATGCTCTCACCATGTTAAACACCATAGTGAGAACACTTCTAAGCCGACAGATACATGTGGTTATCTGTCTCTCAGTGGATTAACTATCAGCAGTGTTCCTCATTACACTATGAAAACAGAGTCACTGGAAGAACAGGTTTGCAAAGAAAGAAAAATATCCTCTAGTGGATTGTACAGTGCTGTTAAAACGACTTCAGCAAAGTTTCCAGCTTGCATAGATGATGAAAATGGTTGTAATAATGAAAAATGTGAAGCCGGGATCGCTTCAGAGGACACAGAAAACATTTTGGGTATAAATCCTGAGAAAAGAAGACACCCGGTGCCAACTCCCCGGTGCAGGATGACCTCACATGGGACCACATCATCCCCAAACATGGGGGCCCCTGGAATTCAAGGTAAAAAATGTTAGATTGAAAGATATTTCTGTTACTATTAATTAAAACAAACTTAATTCATTTAGTACATTCGTGAGAAAGTCATGTTTGTTGACATTTTGGAGTAGAATGTGACTTACCTGTTGAATCATTTATAGCATTAATTGTGGGTTGAAAAGTTAAAATCTAAAACAGATTCTCATGCTGAGTTGTTTTGCCCTATTTCATGAAGGATATTTGTTTTCCTCCCATGTCTCTAGGCACTTCAGACAAAACACCTGGTTCTGCTCCTGTTGCATCACACCTGTAAGTCTATCTGAGGACAGACACACCCATGCTCTGCTCTGTACTGGCATTATAAATATTCAACACGAGACAATTTCTTTACAATGAGGTAAAAGGTGTAGGTTGAAGCCCCATTACATTAAATCATGTGATCTGTGTGTTGCACCAACTAGAAAAGAGCATTATTATTTGGTACGCTCACAGAATAAAAGCGTTAAACCATTTCACTGTCCACTTTTGGGGGGATTTTTATTGAGCTATAGCCTATGTAATTATCATGTAAATGAATTCAGTTACCTGAATTGGATGGGCTACATATGGTTGACATTGCATTTAGAAATTTAAGATTGTTTTTCATTTGATTTGATTTGGTTATACTTTACAAGATACACACAAAGAATATTACAGTTGAAACAAGTTGTATCATGAAAATAATGATGACATAAATGTACCTCTTATAGAAAACTATTTTTAGACATTCATGGATGCTTTTACTTTTTTGTTGTTGCTACAGTCCGACCAGAGGCACTTCTCAGGTCAGAATCAACCATCCATGGCTGAAGATCGTCCACCCCGGCCCGTGGACCCAGCTGCCCCCTGCACCGCCTCTCGTTCACCCTCTCAGATCCAAGTCAGTGAGCAGCCTGTCGGGCGTGTGGTACAAAACCAAAACTCCTGCTCCCAACCCTTTTGATGAGGAGACAGCCAACCACACCACGCAGCCAGTTGAAGCTGATTCAGAATTTGAAATGAATGAAATTATTGACAAAATGAATGATCCGGACCAAAGTATAGTCAGTGCGTCTTGTGCTGAGGACTTGGAAGTGCAAATCATTTCACCAACTACAGGCGAAGCACAGAGTTGTTCAGAAGCAGCTATAGCAGCAGTATCTGATCATTTAGAAGAACACATCCCACCAGGTCCACCTCAGGTAATGCATATATTATTATTATTATTAATTATTTTTGAATTTTATTTATTTATTTATTTTTATTTTTATATTAATACCACAAAATGAACTCCTGCCAAATCTGAACAACTGAGGATGTTTTTCTTCCTAACAACACACCACTATTTTTTCATTTACGTATGTCCGTCTGAAGGTATGTAGGTATGTAGTTCTTACACATATTTATATACTAGAACTTCCAAAACTTCCGGGCTATGTACTCTACATATTTCTTCAAATCTGTTACTAACTTTGAATGTGGTTATTTTTATTTATTTATTTTTTGTTTAGTTGGGAATGCTTATTAATAAAATACAATACATAGCGGATTGTCACCATTTCCAAGTGTCAAGCATACAGACTAGGAGAAAAGTTGGGGAAGTGTCTTGCCCAAGGACACAATGATTGTATAATTTACATTAATGAAGGACCAACTTTCAGATTAGTGTGTGAATGCTCTTCCACTGAACCACTACAACCCCTAATAATAAAAGTATTTTATGTTTGCAGACTGGTAATGAAGACTCAACACTCAAACCTGAGTCTACCAAAGAGCTGCTGTGTCATAATCCAGCTGGTCTGACACAGGGCTTCCCTCTCATCAAGAGGAAGGTGCGGTAGTTACAGTGTATGTCCCTTAAATGTTATTTTTTGTTCAAGTGAATTCATTCAACTTGTATGTTGATGAGAAGGTGCAGACTGACCAGTCCTCTTCCAGCGAGAATCTCCAGGAGCAGATTGGACAAGTGGCCAAACATCTGGAGGCTCTGGAGGAGAAAGGAGTGGAGCTGGAGAGGGACATAAGATGCTGCACAAACAGTTAAGTTATACCTCACAGGCTTGTTTCATATGTCCAGCCCAACGTGCATGAATAGAGTTGTGTTAGACAGGGCATGCAAGTAGGCTAATAATTGATTTGCCTTTTTTACCTTGACGCTGACATTTGACGGGATAGATCTATTGAGCCAATATGTAATTATGTCTTTTTAGAAACTTGTGCTATCACTCAATATAGATAAAACAAAATTTATGATATTTCACCAAAGGAACAAATCAGTGACTATTCCAGACATAACCATTGGTAATACTAGAATTGAGCATGTAGAGTCCTTCAACTTCTTGGGAGTAGTATTAGACACTCATTTAAATTGGAAGAAACATGTAAGCAAAGTAGAAACTAAGGTAGCCAGAATTAATGGAGTATTGAATAAACTCAAATACTTCCTTCCAGAGTCTATCAAAATGACACTCTATAATACACTTATCATGCCACACCTCAACTATGGGATACTACTGTGGGGATTCTAATGTAAGAAACTGGAAAAAGTCCATAAGAATTATAAAATGTAGCAAGTATAACAGTCATACTGAGCCCATCTTTAAAACACTATCTCTATTAAAGATCAGGGATATTTTCATATTGTCAGAATTGAAGTTCTACCATAAGTATATCAATAAAAAACTTCCTGAAAACATATATAACATTAAACTTGAGTACAACAGCACTTACCATAACTACACTACACGAGGGAGAGACAAGATGGCACAGAACACAGTGCGTCACACATTTGCTCAAAATTCACTGTCTTATGATTTACCAAAGCTGATAAATTCTCTAGATCCATCAATCTATGATAAACTTTATACTCACAGCCTTTCCGGATTCAAAAATTATACAAAAGCTTCAATGCTAGCAAACTATAATTCTGGGTGCAATATCCCCAACTGCTATATATGCCAAAACTCTAATGAATAATTCTCACTGACCCCAAAACAAAACCCCAAAATCTTTTATATAATAATAGTTTAATTATCAAATCACTGTATAAAATAGATCTTCTAAAGTATATGACAATTTTTCTAGCTTATATGATATAAACCATTCACATTTATCTCATAATTCTTGTTTATCACATAATTCTGCTTCTAACAGTTAACCACATTTTTAGGGGTGGGGAGGCGGGGATGCAGCGGCGTTTATGCCTTAATCCTTGTCTCCCTGACCATCACCATTATGTTTAGGAAATATTGTATAGATAGTACAAAATAGCCATATGTATAATGTCATTATGTGTTTTTTTTTATTTTTATTTGTATGTTACTGTCTTGATATGTATGATGTATTGATGGTCGAACAATAAAGTATTGTCTATTGTCTATTGTCTATTGTGCCTTTTGTTATTCTCCAAAACCAGATAAATTGTTTTGTTTGGCTTTGAAGCTTCTTCTTTAATGATGCTTTGTGGAAATTTTCAGATAAAGAAGTGGAGAAACTCTTGATGGACTGGTTCTCTCTCATCCACCAGAGACACTTACTTCAGCTCAAAGAAGTAGAGCTGGTTCACCTGTAAGTTCAAAGAAGTGTTCCTATCAGTCTTCACATCTTTTGATTAGGTCATTGTTGATTTACTCCAAAATGTTTTTCTGTCTTTCCAGTATGAAGCAGCAGGAGCTGGAGCAGAGACAGGAGGATGTGGAGTACCAACTCAGATGCCTCTTTAATAGACCAGGTATGATATGTGCAAACTTCAACACAGAGCTAGATAAATGATAAAATGATACACAATAGTATTGAAACCAAATTATACCTTTGACACAATAAGTCTATAGCAGCATTATCCCAAAAACAATTTCAAATGTAAAAAACATGAGCTGCAATAAATAAATATCAGAATGAAATACTTTATTTGTTAGTTATTAGTCATGAGACATATGATAGTTTTCCAACCCTCTATAGCTCAGTTTTTATTGTAGTATAGAATAACACAAGCCTAAGAAATACTGACTCCCCCTAATTATTATCAATAATTTATTGAAAACTAAGTTAATAAGCTAAAATAAGTTATTGTAAAATAAATATATTATACTCTTATAATACTGTGGTCATATATAGTTATAATTACCATGATTACAATTATAATTCCTTAAGATAATCCTGTGCGCGTTATAGACACTGGACATAAACATAGATAAGCTAGTGTTGGAGTTTTCTGCTTGTATAAGATGGATAAAACGTGGCCCTTGGGCTCTGTGAACTGGATTGATTTCAGAGGGAGAGTGGAGTGAGGAGGATCGAAGGCAGGAGCAGCAGCTGATGGAGGAGCTGCTCCACATTATTGAACAGAGGAACCAGATCATCAGCAGTCTGGACGAGGACGCACACAGGTGCTCTGAACTCTACAACACTTTGTTTTACTCATGAGGAAATAGTAACTGGGCTTTTCTGGTTTTAGGGAAAGGGAAGATGATGAAAGATGGGGGACTATGGTGAAAAACAAAGGTACTTTAATTTTGATTTTGTTTACTTTTTAGCAGCACATGCAAAAAGATCATATTTTTGTCATATATTGTGCTTCATCAGATGTCCAGAAACGTGAGTTAAAAGAACTGAAGAAGTCAAAAGAAAAGTTCAAAACAACCAGTGTTTTTCAAATTCTTAACAAGAAAACAAAGTAAAAGAGAAAAGAGCTGAGGTACAATTTTGTCTGAAGTATTAGAAGTTTTATTTGTTTACTGTAGACTGAACATACAAAATGTACATCATTTATAATGCATTGATACTGCCTGTTGTAACAGTTAACATTTCATATTCACAATAAAACAATTTATTTCTTATGTAAAATTATGTCCTCTTTGTTTTTTGTACATATTATTTATATTGTGTGGTGTTAAACTTTGGGGGAAAACTAGTAATTAGATAATTAAATTAAATTTCAAATAAGAAGAAATCTATTGTTTCCTAGTAATTTGGAGTTATAAAAGATTGAAAATTTTTAGGGTCCTCATTCAGGGTCCAAAGTATGAGATCTTCATTCGAGATGTTCACTGCAGCAATTATTTCAGTGGAGCTGCTTAGAGCTACATGTCTATTTTGACCAGGAGAGGGCCACATTTAACAATATCTTTGGACAGACTGTTGTGTTGAAGTCTTAAAAATGCAATACTTATACCTAAACAAAAGTGTGTTTCATCTATGCAAAAAGAATAAGATGAGAAGCGCTTCGTGGGTTGGGTACATGTACAGTTCAAACTGTGAACAGGTGCAAAATATTCAGTAGTTGTTGGATAAAATCACAAAACTGCATAGAAAATTAGATTACAGCAGGGCAATCTAGCTGTACAGTGTCCTATCTATATTTATTTAGTTTATTTTTATCTTTATCTTGATTCATTGTTAAATTTTTTTTTTTATTATTATTATTTTTTTTTAACAGTTTGTGTATCTTGAATGACCTGACCCGGTCTTTGTAGTGTCTAAGAGGAGGAATCCAAACAAGGTCAGATTTCTATATGAACATGTCTCACAACAGTTTGTCATTCAGGAGATCTGGGTTTCCAGGACCATTCAGAATCCTGTCATTGCTTTCTCACCATGTATTCAGCGGTGTAGTTAGGATTCTTGTCTGGCTGAAAGTCTGACTTGGGCAGAGCTATTGTGGACAGTTGACCTCATAATAATCAGTTATAGTAGCAGTAGATGGTTGCAGTTATTTCTGCATGGTGACATCAAAACAAACTGTGATTGATAAGGCGCTTCACAAGGTTTCTGGTTAGCTTTGTAGATTGCAACACCATTGTAATTATATGGTGCTCTCAGTATGATTATTATTTTCTAGTCTAATAGGTCTTTTATAAGCAAATGAACGTCCCAAACTAGCTACTTTCCGAGGCGTGCAAATCAATTTTAATGGCATTGGGTACACCAGTTTAAGCACTTTTATGACTCATGCATGTCTGGATCATTCAAAAGCTAATGACCACAACTTTTAGATTTGCTGCCAATGAAGATATGTTTTTGGCACTCTTGAGTTTTTACAGAAAACTCAACTTCCTTGTTCCTCTTGCTCTATTAAAAGATCATAGTCCAGCTGGTTTTCTGAGCTTATAACTAACTTCACAAAGGACAAACAAACGACAAACATCAACAACATGATCTGGTATAGAGGGCTTTTCTGTAAATCGCACACTACTGGGACTGCCCATGCCTCATTATTTCCAGGATCTCAGAATCAGGTTCCTTTTCATGACATGCACTTTAATTTGCCCCTAAAATGTTTGGATAAGGGCTCAAGTTTTCTTCTCTACTACTACTACTTCTTGTATATTATATGCACATATTCAAATTACAGTTCCATGGGTACCAGACTTAAGGCAGAGATAGCCCACAAACAATTTTCCACAAAGTATTAAAATAGACCAACTTAACTGTGGTATGTTTGCCTAGTTAGGTTTAAGCCCTTGTGACTTTGCTGATAATTTCTTTTATATTATGTCAAACCTCTTAAATGAATCCTTAATATCTTTAATCTTCATTCTTCCAGTTGGGAATGCCCTCAAATTCATGTAATGTTTTGTTGTGTGATAATATTTTTTATTAATTAATATTACTTGAATTCAGTAGATTAAATAATTCTGACAAGTTATGATTTATTTACTCAAAGGACATTATTTTACTTGTGTTTCTGATTTGTTTCATAAATGTTTCCCATTTGCACAGTAGTTTCTTTCATTTTAAACTAGACAGGATATTCATCTTTACAATGAGCACCATCTGTTCTATAAGCCTATTTTAATTAAAACTGCGTGCATTATTGTATTATTGTATTGTATTATTGTTAGATAATTTATGAGAATGCATTACTATCATCTTAAAACGTGTGCAAGGAAAATGTGCGCTGGTGGAAGTGTCCTACTTTATCTAAACAGAGCTTAAAGTCTCTGCCCAACAGAGCTCTTCATTCTTATGATTGACTGTGGTGACTTTAGCATACATCTAGAAACTGGTTGGTGGAGTTCTTCCCAGCACTCAGTGTTATTGCACTTCCCAGAACAGTGTGTTGAGCAATTGTGTTACAGTCATAATATACAATAGTGATAGCAGTCGATTTACTGTTTATCATTTTCACTATATATAAAACAATAGAACAACTAGCAAAGCCATTTTTCAGTTTTACTGTTCAATTCAAATGTCAGTTTGTATCATAATAAGATATAAATAAAGATATAAAAATAAGATATAAAGAAGTCCTGGGTTCAAATTGAATATACAGTTTCAAATATATAAAAGAATGAGGGATGCCTGATCTGCTGGTTGCACTGAGCTTCATCAGTAGAGGAGATGCCCTTTAAAATACTAATTGGTTTACAGTGTGTTTACTGCGTTTAAAATAATAACATAAAAAATGCAAACAATAGTCTTAATTGTGTGTTACAAAGAAGCAATACGGAAGAATGTATTTCATAAGTATAAGTATTTATAGAGAATAAAAAATACAGACATACAAGTTAAAAAAATACATTTTAAGTGCTTTTTTAAACACATTTGAGTAAAGTTTTTGCATAAAAGCACACAATTCAGTTATTTAATATTTCTATCTTCCTTACTGACAAGATAGAGTAGCAGCACGAGTCATGGTCATGAGTTTTCTTCCCATTTAAAATATCCTCCATCCACATTAAGTTTGGTAAAGTGAAAGAAGCTGAATGGTAAATAGATTATACAGTTTATATAGTTTATCTACACTTTTGTGCCATAGGCCTCACATCTTCTGAGAGTAAATACACGTGTTTTACCCCCTGACGACATGGCACTGGGACTGTATCTACATATACGGTATGTACACTAAGTAGTATGTACACTATGTAGTATGCACACATGTTCAGCTGCTGACTGGGCGCATGGACATGTACTGTCCTCCCCAGGTGCCCATGCATGAGTCCAGCCAGGAGCTGGAAGTCCCGTACACGATGGAGACGTCAACCTCGTCGTCCTCATCACTGGAATCTGCTAGGTCTTCTTCCTGTGAGTTGCCACGGATACGGGCCACCTCCTCCTGCTTCTTGTTGTAGCAGTGGCGACACAGCCTCTGTTTCTTGGTGGCACTGATGTGTCCGATCACAGCCTTGTCTTTGCAGCACTTGTGGCACACCAGGATGCCACACATTCTGCAGTGGTGGCGCCGATTGGTGTGGGTGAACTTGGCTTCACAGACCAGGCAGATGTCAGAGGCACTGTCCGGCATCCAGGACACTGCAAATTCATTAGTGGGAGTGAGGCCCTTCTGCAGTAAGGAGGCTTTGCACTGCTCAATGTGCTCCATCCAGGCCCGTTTCTCCTCTCGTGTGGACGCCGCTACGTAGAATGACTTTTGGGGCGTTCGGATTAACCACTGGTTCTTCAAATTGGTTGTGTCTTCTATGTCCTCTAGCTTGATATTTTCTGTAAAGGGGGACGTTTGGTCAGACTTTTTCAAAATAAGAGTTTAATCTCCCACTCCCTTGCTGCTCTGAATAATAACTGAACAAATATTGCATGCATAGTGTTAGTATGGACTGTAGTGATCATATCATAACTAATAGAACAGTTAGGCATACCATGCTTGCAAGCTTCACAGTTGTTATTATGGTTTAATAGGAGCTATTGGAGGCACAGATTAAGTAACATACTCTCAGTCTTTTAGAAAGATGACTGAAAATCAGGTCAATCACCATTGCAAAAAACTTTGCCCAAATTTAAGTTAAATGTGAATATTAATATAGCCCAAATATAGGCTAATATGTGACTACTTAAAACACTGACCAAGGGGGATGATCTTTTGTTTCTTGTACCAGCCTTTCACGATGATGCTGCCGTATACGATCACGTCGTTGAAGAGAAAGAAAACTTTAGGCTGCATTTTTTTGCGGCTCTGCTTCAAAAGGCGACCCTCTCCCATCAGGATGCGCCCGGGTTGAGACAGGGGTTTACCGGACGGGCCGAAAGATTCGGCCACGGCCTTGATGCGCTCCTGGTTTTCTCGGTCGAACGTCAGCGTCACCTTATCCATGTTCCTGGCGCACAGAGTCGCTTACAGCATAGGCGGCGGATACGAGGAGGTGCGGATTATATCCACTGTCTCACAAACATTATGACGCGCATGAACAGGTACTTGGGCAGGTACTTTCCGCCACTTTACACACGCACAGCACAAGCAGGTAGGCCTATTATTTATACAAATCAAAATAAGTAGACCAGCCAAAAGGTTGCGTGCAGTTCAGTCATTTAGACCCAATAGCAAATAGCTTAAATCCGTATTTGAAGGTGCATTACTGGGTGGGCAATATGCCAGGGGCATCCAAGTGTTTTTCATCGAGGGAAACTAAAACATATTTGTAGTGGAGCAAGACATTCAGATAGGCGCTTTTAACAAAGCTTGGCAGATCTACTTTTAATGTGTAGGATACCTTTCGTGAATGTTAATTTATAGGTCTGACCTATAAATGCCAATTTATAAATGTTCATGTATAGGTCTTTAATGTAATTTTTCCGGGGCTGTAGTGGTAGAATTAGGTACTTGAATTTGCAGTAAAAGGTGCTACCTTTTTGAGCTAATTCAGCAGGAGGCCTGAGTCTGAAGCCAGCAAAAATGGTGCTGTGGGGATCGCATTTGACACACGCTATATTTTGGACACCACACCCCTTTATAGCCCATAGTATATTCCTGTTATTGGATGGGGTACAACAAGGCATCAAAGCACATGCAGTAGTCTACAGGGCCTAATTTATTTGTAGAATCCGCTCCAAAAACGGAGAGAGAGAGAATGCAGCTCAAGGGGTACTGAAAATAAAGGTTTCATGGGCAGTGCATTTTGTGATAGACAAGCCCACTGATTAAGAGAACATTGTTTGTTGTTTGTACACATATTTTATTTGAAGAATTTCATCTCATTCAATTTGTGGAGTAAAATGTCACTTACTGTCTATATTTACCTTTTAAGCAGTGATTCTCCAGTGTAATATCTTTTATAAGTTTACGATAATACAATGAACTTACTTACTTACTTACTTACTTACTTACTTTACTTTATTTGTTTATTTGGATGCATATTAATGAACGTACAATTTGTACAAAATCACCCAAATATATATGCCGGATTTAGCACAGTGCTAATTTCCATCCATAGTCCCAGACCTAAAATATAACAATCATTAGACAATATATTACAGTCACAGACATAAAACAAATGATTATATATATACAATAGTGATACATGACACAATAGATTTATAATACAGTTCATATGCTGATGGGCTTGACCTAAAGTGCAGCTTAAAAGGTGCTTCTCACAGTTTGCATAATAAAGTGCATTTTATTAAAGTGCCTATTCTATTTCCATTGTCTGCATGTAAGTGTGTATGTGTGTGCTTCTTGTATGTTATGGCTGTTGTGTGTTTGGATGATTACAGTTTTGATTACTTTTCAGCCATATCTTAAGATTTGTTTTAAATTATGTAAATGTTGAACTGGTTCTAACTGAAATAGGTAGGAATTGTGTTCCAGTTATTGCATCCTATACAACAGTCTCATTTTGCAAATATATCGACCAGTTTATTTTAGACTATGGAAGGCCACCATAGTCTCCTGTCGCCTATTAATGGGAAACACTGGAGAGTTCTCTGGAATGTCAACATGAATTCCTATTTGATCATATGAGGAAATAGCATTGCTTTACTGTCCAGAACCAGCAGCCTCTTTCAGTAAATCAAAGTAAATGTGAAAATGTTCACAGGTTCCATAATAATAGGTGAGCTTTTATAGTAACACCAAATCAATTAAAGTTCTTTATAGAGTGATTTTCACACAGGTTGATGTGGGAGTGGTGGGGACAGAGTGGTTGGGTGAGTGTGAGAATAGCTGTTAACATGTAATGTGTAAAGCACCACCATGCCAGAGATTTGTCATTTGGGGAACATTGGGACTTTTAATTAGAACCAAGGTATTGTAATAACCAGTGTATCCACCCTAATTATTGTATATCGAGTATTCAGTGCTAACTAATTTAATTTTAAGCATTTTGTAAACATGCTGGATGACGTTTGTTAAATAAAAATGACAACTGCATGTAGGATATACATAATCTTTTATTTAATGTTGCATTTAAATGTGTTTTTTATTATGGTACACAGACTTTGTTGAGTAACATATTGTCTTTCGTACTATAAATTGTAACTTTTCCCTAAACTTTGGTTGACTTTCACCATGGTAACTATCCGCTCAGTCTCAGGTCTAATACTAATATGGGATGGGTCCATAGTAAGCGGTATAGGCAGCGATGATTCCACTGGTGTCCATCATGTGCTCACAGCCCAGGTTGGCCTCACACACCTCTCTCAGGCTGAAGACAAACAAACAACTATTAAAGGCCCAATCTTATGCTATTTTTATGTTATAATGTTGTTTTCTCATCAAAAACACACCTGGAACCATTCACACATGTTTAACACATAAACCCTGCATATTTACGTTGAGTTCTTTTCTCAGACAGAAAACGTCGTGTGATGTCATGTGTCAGTGTGCTCCACTATGTTTTTAAACTCCATACTCTTTCACTAGATCTTTGGATGATTTTAGCTCTAAACTTTTCAATCTACTGAACTAAAGGTAAAAGGTAGCCTTTAACACCCCCTTTATCACTAGGAAGAACAAAGCATTTTGAGCTTTCGAGATAGGCAGGCTAATAATAAAGGCATGTGTGAATGAAACAAAATTCATCTCAACATTACAACATGGCTACAAGGTCACATGAGTCAATTTTGCATAATATAGGCCCTTTAATCAAAAGTACTTTTATAATAACAAAGAGAAACGGGCTTCCCACATAGAACAGATACAAAAAGCATGGGCAGATTTACCACTGAAAGGACCAAGGAGTGATGTAGGTATGTTTATCGAGTTTTGGTTGAAACGCATGCTGTAGTTTAGGAATGCTGTAAGGCAGGGTGACGCTCACCTCTCCAGCTGATACTGGGAAAGGGCTCTCTTCTGCCTCACCACAGAGTCGGCTCGCTCTGGCTTCAAGAACACATCTTAAGAGAAAAACAAAGATTATGGAAAGATATTAAACATACAATCATACAACAAACAATATTTTTTAAAACAGATGCATGTAGCTCTATTTTTGAAGTTTAAGATGAAAGTTAAGATTAAAGCCACAGTATAAACTACACTACAATTTTTTGCATCTATTGTTGAGACAGATCTTACATGTGTTCTCTGTAAAACCACACTGCAGTTACAGCATACAAAATGAGAAATAAACAAACACACTTTTTAGACTGCCATGCCTGGGTCAACAGGGTGCTAAAGGGTGCATTGCAACCTCAGTTAAACATGTTTGCACCTTCATTTCAGGCTCCTAAAATAATGACACTTTGCACCCCTTAGAAACTTAATAAAAACTAAAATACAGTAAAATATCAAATAATAGCTGGGTTTTGATTAACCACAGGGTCCTCTTTAATCAGGTGTAATGTAGACCTCTTATTTATATATGAAACTATTGTATTTAGACACTCCTAACTACTGGAACAAATGAAAATGCTTTAAACTTATGGCCCAGTTTTGACTGCTGCATGCCCAACTAAAAACTAAAGGTCATAATAAGAATCTTACCATCTTGATCTTGCCCAGGTTGGTCTGCCACAGGTCGGTCAACTGAGGCCCCTGTTAAGGAAAAAATATATCAGTGATAATCAATACTTTAAAGAAGAAAGATGAAGTAGGCCGCCTAACTATATTCTAAAATGAAAAATGCAATGACTTTTTAAAATTAAATGCCATACTAACCTGAGGTAAGGTGGGCAAACCCTACCAAACAGCCCAGGAGCAGGACGGCCAAAGTCTTCATGATTCAGCTTGTTTCTGCAGGCAGCACTTCAAAATAACACATCCCCACTTTCTTACATATATATGCTACCTCAATGTTAGCTTTATAGTTGTGGGCATTACAGTGTAGCATAGGCGTGTGATTGGTCAAGGCATCTAGTAACATACACCCACACGGGCACATTTGCCCTGAGAAAAATTCACATAAAAAGAACCCAGTATGTGCTTTGTATGTGAAAGAATGTCCCAAATTGATGCTTTTTATTTAGGATGTAATGATCTATGGTTAAAAAAATACACACTTAAAAATAGTAATTGCGTTGGTATTAAATAAAGTTTAGAAAAGTTATAGACTACACTTGATTAAATAAAATATAAATGGCCAACTATATTTTTCATAGGTATTTGAGCGCAGTTCTTTGCGCCGCCAGTAGAGGTCAGGCTTCAACAGTGCAATCCAATGACACAGGTCAATAGGTGCATAAGTAAACCTTGTAATCAGCCTAGAACAGACGGACTACATTATTTCAATCTGTGGTTTGGACTTTTATTACAAACCACTGCGATTTCCTACAAAACCATGTCGGCATTTGGAGGATTTAAAGGATTTCAGGTAATTGTAATTGTGCAGAGAAACCAATTAGAATACAGCAGGGAGACTTGAATGTAGTTGATTGGCTGTGTAACCACGTGGAAATAATTAAGATGCTAATTTTGGTCAAAGCAATATTTTGTGTGTGTGTGTGTGTGTGTGGTGTAACGTAAAGGGTCACATTATCGTCTTAGCTATAAGGGCCTATATTATTACTATATTATAAAATTGACTATTGTGTCTTAGGATATTGTTACATAATCAGAAACATACATGGAGCTGTGTTTGTTTCATTGTTTCATTCACACTGTGTGAATGAAACAAAACAATAATAAGGAAGCTCAAATGTGTGTGTGAATCACACATGTTTGAGTTTTAGTAGACCTTTTGTTGTAGCAGAGATGGGAAATTCCAGAGCTGAAATTATCTAAATGATTGTAGTGGAAGGAGTTTAAAACACAGTGGAACACAGCTCTAGGTATATTTGTGAAGAGGAAACAACATTATAACATAGATCAGAAAATAATGCAATATGGGCCCTTTAAACCTATCTCCATAGAGACAAGAAAGTGGCTCCAGCAGGTCAAGTTACAGGTCAGATCTGAGCAGAGGTGACTGCTCAGTCAGGTAACTTCTACCAGAAAAGTGACATAGTGCAACTTTAAATACCACATACTGCATTTTTACATCTTCTAATGATAATATCCACAAATCAAAGCAGTTAAATAAACGAAGGGTAAAACTGTAGAGAAACAAAGTACTTAACTATGAACTAAATATAATATGATTTGTTATTTTCTATAATAAAGTTAATACAAGGCCAGTATGTATGTCTAAAGTTACATGCAAGAAATATTTCGTTTAGTCTGTCTACTTCTTGTGGTCTGTAATTTTTGTGTCTAGGGTTTTGTCTTGACTTGAAGCGGAGGACAGCTGTAATTGTGGCATGGATGCAGTATAGAAAAGCAAACATGCACTGTTGACAAAGTGACATCTGCCGTCCTCTATGTGACCCTATTTGAAATTTGAACAATCCAAAAATCACAAGATCATAAGTAAAAAAAAAAAAAATGCAAATACATTATAATTAAGCTTTATTTGTATGTTAAAATATTTCTGCATAAGGTATAGAAATAATAGCATTCTGACATATTGTTACAATCCAAAACAAATTCCACAGAAAATTATCAGTAAAAATGTAATTTTCCTTTAAAAACATTTAGTAGCAAAACATATTTATATAAGCTTGTGTTATAAAGCTCTTAAATACAGGGGTAGGAGTGGATGAAGTGGGATTACATAGAGATATACCGTGAGTTGCTACAGGTGCATAATGATGGGTTGTCAGCTTCTGCTCAGTAAATGTTAGCTCCAAAGAAAAGCAGAATCAGAACCAGAAAAGTGGATAGAAACATGCTTTAAGTGTTTAGTATCGGCGAGTGAGGGCTGTTCTCTGAGGGGTCTGGGCCCGGGAGGCGAAGAAGCGCTGGTAGGCCTGCTGGTAACCATAGCGGTAGGCGTAGAAGCGGCAGGGGGAGTAGTCCTCGCAGGTCTCAGCACGGCGCTCTGCTGGGGACTTTATCCTGGATCACAGCGCACAGACAGCAGAGTCATTATTGGTCTGTTTCAAAATTTGTTTGAGTGTAACTTGGAGATGTTTTTGGACATAAACTCCTTCTTGACTTGTGAAGATAGTGTATTTATTAACACAAATGATGCATACAGCCATCCATTGTCCAATTTATGTGATAATAGTTGCAACAAAATCCAGTGAAAAAATATAAACTTTTCCACTGTCAAACATTCTGCAATACAAGTGTAGGATTTCTATTTTTCAGTGGAAATGTGAAAAGTGACAGGAGAACATTTCACTGAAAGAGAGGCAAGTACGTAGATTTATATTTTTGTTTGTTCCTTTAGTAATATATAGTAATATATAGTAATATTAGAACAGGCTACTGTTGAGTGGAACTATTTTGTGGCGTAATAATTCAGTTTTGATGAGTTCACATATAACACTATTTTAATGGGCTTTTAAGGAATTCTCTGAAAAATAATAAATCGCCTTCCTGACCTGGTGGTCTTTTATCACACACCCATGACCTCCTAATTTAAAATAACACTTAAAAAAAACTAGTGTTACAATAGTATTTCCAATTTATTGCACAATTTTGTGAAAAAGTGAGGTTTGAGACGAGTTTTCAAATCGGGATTAAGCTCAAAGTGCAAATATTCAACGCATCCAGCAGCATTAACATTTCAGAGAAATCTGAAATCTGAACTGCTAAACTAATACAAGAATCACATTCTATGTTTGTTCTTGTTCTATGTTTGGTCTAAAGTACAGGATTCACTTTAAACTAAGGGATTAGCCAAATTTTAAGTTTACTTAGGGCATTCCATTACCTAAAATGTCCAATTGTGATTTTTTTTACCTTCAGTCACTTCCTTGGCTGGTGCCCCATTATTTACTAATGTCAAATAATTGTCCTTGTAAAAAGCCTGCACACGTGTGAACAATCAGAAATTTTCGACACCACCCTGCAATACAACTGAATTAAAAAGTTGTAGAGAAAGACAAAAATGAGAGCTATGACTATTACTTCAAATGTTATGCTGTGTCAGTGGGGTGCATCTCATTTGTACATTTTCCAATAATTCATCTTTTTCCAGACAGTTTGGATCCTTGCTTCACTACAACCTGAGGCTCCAAACAACGGTGTAATTACATTGAAATCGTCAGCACTGCTTGTGGTGAGAGCTATTTCCTGTAGTGCTTTGTATCATACACAGAGCAGCCATTTTTACCTCATCATATTGTAGTAGTTGAACGCGTTGTGTCGGGATGGGTTGTACTGGGTCCCTCTTTGAGGAGGAATAAATGAGTTGGCACGACTGGGAGCCACAAATAAATCTGGAACAATTTATTAAAGCAAACTTTACACCGTACCATTTTACCCGTAATTAAACAACAGGATGTACTTTTTATTTAGTAGCATGCATGTTTTTCCATAAATTAAACTTTTAATCACCTTCAACGGATTCTGAGCTTTCATGAGAGTCTATGGACAAAACATGTGGTTAATGTCAGTAGTTGATTATAAACACAATAATATTGCTGGAGTGAAGGGCTGCACAATATTGGCACAATATATGTTTAAAAAAGGAAGGATTCTGTTTAGGACACATTCTAATAGCCAGGCTGGCACCACCTAGTGCCTCCACTCAATTTTACTTCTCTCCAGTGACTAGGTCAGGAATTGGAAAACACCTGGGAGTTTGCAACAACCCCGGAAGTTGTAGTCAGCGCACTGGCCAATCAGTGAAGAGCTGTGAAGTCATGACGTCAAACTCAAGTGCCTCTGGGTGCCTTTTGTGGTTCAGCACAACAGTAAACAAAGCAGTTAAGATGGATGTAGACGAAGCCATACATTTTGTGTTGGCAACGATTCCCGACATTGAGGATTTAATGTCGGAACAAAAAGAATGATTGGTGAATTTTATCAAGGGAAAAGATATTATTGCCTTTCTTCCTACAGGATTTGTTGTTGTGCCGGTGATTACTTGGACACCACTGAGCGTTCCGGTGCATTAGATATGTCCTGTCCAAATAGCAGCGATTGGTTAAATAAAAAAAAGTACCTGCCTACTGTCAAGTGAACTAATGCTGCAAGGTCACAAAGTGAAACTGGCTAAATAATCAGGCTAACATTCTAAACAACTCCAGGAACATTAACATTTGAGACAAGACTGAAATATGAACTGATAAATATGAATTTCAGAACATGTCTGTAGAGATCTAAACTAGAGTTGCACCAATCTTTTCACTCCTGATACATATTTCGATGCTATAGCTTTAAGTATCTGCAGATATCCAGTGCCAACCGATACCAGTGCAGTGACTGAAAATTGTATTTATTTCCTTAAAACAACAATAAAAAATGGATCCAAATGTGTTATGTAGCTGTTATTTATCCCTCATATAACTACTGAACAGTTTTCTATAAAAAAGTTCAAACATTATGAGACTTTCTGGGCCCACATCAATTCATATGTCCAGCCATAATATCAACTGAACCGATATTTATGGAAGCGATATCCAATGCACCAAATTTTGCAGCATCGGCACCGATACTCGATAACAGTATTGGATTGGTGCATCTCTCGTGTAAACAAGTACAACAAGATATAGGGACAGGACACTTTGATAACATTTAACAACTGGACCAAGTCAATTGTGATTTTGATGTGATTTCACCATATTGTGCGGCCCCTCGAGGGGAGCTATGTGCAGGGGTGAACAGGGATGGGGGTTACCGTAACAGAGATACAGAGACGTAGCGGCGAGCAGAGCCAGCAGCTGTAGGAGCCTGTTCATCTTGGCGTTATTTGTCCTGCAGAGAGAGAGCAGAGGGGTGAGTCCATACGTGCACCCGGTCAGGAGAGGGACGAGGAGAGGGAGCTGGATGGGGATTAAAGGAGAGCACCACCGCAGACTGGATGTATGGCTCCAGCAGAATCTATATGTGAGTGTGGTTTGGACGTGTTAGGTTAATCCAAATACAGGAGGGAATATGGGATACTGCATTCAGGGTATGCGCTTTGGATGTGGCTGTAGCACAGACTAAGGGCTTCTTAACATAAAAATAGATTAAGAAAATTATACAGTGGGTAGCATTTAAGATAAAGGTAAAAGGAATAAACAAGAAAGCCAAGAATAAAATGTGGGGTTACCTACAGTTTAAACAAGCTTTTTAACGTACATTTCAGAGACACCTCAAACTACACTTGCCAAAACTATTACTAAACCTATAATTAACACAAGCAAACACTTCTTTTGTATTTTCGTGAGCATTAACTCTGCAACAAAAGTAGATTTCATCATTGTGGTTTCATCATCAAAAAAATGCTTGGACTGTTGGCAAACCAAAACCTCTTGGTGGACTCAAGCCACTATTCCGAGACTAACCATGTGTGTTTTTTGAATCAATATAAAGGCCACCTAGCTCCATGGAGATGTTTTTTTTTTATTTCCTGGGCATGTTCAACAGTATGGCATTAAACTCATCTCCATGGAGAGAAGACAGTGGTATTACCGGGCCAAGTTACAGATCAGATCTAGGAAAAAACAAACCTGCTCACAATAAGAAAAGAAGAAGAATGTTTGTAAGGTATTTCTGCGCAGCAAAACTTCTGTAATGCCATAATGTGGTTCCAGAAAAGTTACCTTTAAGTGATTTGACTTCACGTGACAATACTGACGCAGCCCAAGATTGGTACAGTCTCTCCAAAAGCCCTGTTCAGCAGCTGGTCTATGCTCACGTTTTGCCTACATTCTAAACAAGGTCTAATCGTCCATCCATCCATCTTCTCCCGCTTAATCCAGCTGGGTCGCAGGGGCAGCTGTGCTGCCCAATACTCATAGCACCTGACCCCCCCTATGAGCCCCTCTGCAGGTGGTGAGCCCACAGGAGTGGTGGACATTATGGTCCTTGATGTTAGTTCATAGGGGTGGTCTAATCGTCCATGTGTTGTGTATGCATACGTATACAGCCCAGTAGTATTGAACCTAATCTGTGCTAATGTGTGCTGCACCTGTTTAAACATGCTCTATCATACACGCAGTGATGCCATGGCTTGTGTCAAAACCACACATCTTCTGTTTGTAGGATTTGGACTAGCTTCTGTTTCACCCAGCCTTCTCCTTCACTGTCAATAGCACCTTTCATAAACCAGGGTACACACATGAGCCCAAGGCAAAGTCTGGCATCACTCAAAGCAACACTCCCAGACACAGCGGGCCTGAAAACGCCAAATCTGCAGCAGGAGGAGTGGGATGTGCTGACGGAAGTGTCTGCAAAGTTTTATACAATGTTTAAATCTTAGCAGGAGGGAGCAGAACGTGCAAAAAGTGCTCACCTCACTGGAAAAAGCACACAGTCTGCAGATATGACTAAGAGCCAATATTTAACACTACAGATTCACTAAACAGCAATTTCAACTTCAAAGAAAAACTGGCAAAGATAGTCCTTTGGAAGTTATCTAAGGTAGAGGTTACGAAAATCACTAGCCTACTGAAAGTACTTCTGTCAAAAAGAATACAAGCAAAATGCACCTATAACCAAAAAACTATACAATACTACTTAATTTATTTGCTTAACTTCACAAACAAAACTAATACCACAGAAAATACTTCTTCTGCTTCTAAAATTATTACTATACACTACTTCTACTCATATCGTTATTTTTAATTTATCACATCATTACCAGTAGGTTTACTACAGCTGTCATCATCTAATACTAATAATGGTGCTAATACTGTAAATGAAAATAAGTTGAGGTTGCTCACTTACCGTAAAACTTAATGCTGTCTTGAAAATACTAGGAGTTAGTTTTGCTCAGGAATATCTGCTAATTCCCCACAGCTATGCTTTTATACACACCTCCACCCCCCCACCACCCCCTACCCCTTCATTACACCCAGCAGCTCTCCCCTCTCTCCTCCCCTCCTCCTCGCTCATCCCTCTTTCCACCAGTCAATGGGATCGGAGTATTAGCTCAGTGTCTCCGAAACTCCCACCACTTTTATATAAAAAATAAATAAGAGAAGGCGTTTGGCATGAGCACATCTGTAACAGCTCTGTGATAGTATTCACTGCTGTTTGCAAGCATGGCACGAGCTTCAGACACTACTGTGGCTTTGGCTCCTGTACAAGACCTCTCCTCCACGGTAATAAAGCAGGTATTGTTTTGAAGAGTAGAAAAATGTAAACTTGTGATATTGGGAAAATGATTGAAATTATGTCATGCCAGGACACTTTTGATTGAGCCAACAAAGAGTCTAGTCAAAAAGTAAACAAACAATAATAGTGCAGACAGACAAATCATCACTTTCTCTGAAAACATAAATGATGGAGACAGAGTCCTGAAGCTATTTAAAGATACAGTCTTAACACCTTTGGGGAGAAAAACAGTATAAATGAATCCGCTGCTAATAATCACATAAAGTAAATCACAAAGTAATTATGATTAGTACATGTGAAAAGTGCAATGACGTGCAATGATGAAAATATTGCATTAAATTTGGATTTTAATTTGGGGTTGCTATACAGCAACCACAAAGCTCTTATACTGCAAAATTACACTATTGACAGTTTTTGTATGGAGGGATTCTGTGAGATGCCAATGTTTGGTGATTAGCCCTCAATAAGACAATACTGCCATAATACCATAATAATACCAGATCTGATACTGTTGCACTGAATACACTGGGACAGCAAAGTAGCTATACCTTAGTTTCGTTTTATCTGTGGCCTATGTTATGTTCCACAGTCACATCAAAAAACAGAGTGGCTTTTTGCCATTCCCCTTGTTCATTTGTTTAGGCATACTAACATACATATGTTACAACTTTACAGATTTACTGTACGGGCCACAAACCAAAACAGCATTAATGGTGGAAAATCATTGAAAGAGTAAGAAGACGGCAAACATTTATATTTTTGACTTTCCAGGTTGTGAGTACTACAAAAACAACATCCAAGGACAGACATGCCTTTCCCAAATATGGTAATCATTTTGGCATAAAGCTGGACACTCTGTTATAAAAGTACTAGTGTGTAGCTAGTGCTGTGTATAAGGCTGGTAGTTTGACAATATACAGAGGGGTATGTCTGTCTACTTTAAAATATTTTTGTCCCAAATCTGGACCACTGCCTGTATTCTGTCAGTGACTCAGAATCGAAATGTCCTTAAATGACCAATTTCTAAATTAGCTCTGTTTTGCCCACTGTATCCAAATGTCTCCCTCATGAGAAATGTTATGAATGTGTGAGTGCGAGGCCAGGTGGCTGTTTTTGTGGCCGTGCCCTTTGCCAGAGCTTTAGATATAAATGAAGTGAGTGTGATAGGGCAGGATGTGAGTGGGCCGCGCTCATAAGCTCACCTGTGCAATCCAAGCTAATGTAAATATAAAGGCTGCGAAACAACATTTTAAAAAAGTAAACAACTCATGAAAACAAGTGCACTATGTATTTTTCCTGGCAGGCGGTGCACACGGCAGCACGGTGGCTGAGTGGCAACACTCAGGCCTCACAGCAAGAAGGTTGCGGGTTCGATCCCCGGGTCTGTGTGGAGTTTGCATGTTCCTCCCCGTGTCTGGATGGGTTTCCTCCAGGTGCTCCGGTTTCCCCCATCAACCTAAAACATGCCCGCACCCCTATGAACTAACATCAAGGACCATAATGTCCACCCTCCTGTGGGCTCACCACCTGCAGAGGGGTTCATAGGGGGGGTCAGGTGCTATGAGTATTGGGCAGTAAACTGCCCCCGCGACCCAGCTGGATTAAGCAGGAGAAGATGGAGGCGGTGCGCTACCTGCTTGGCTCTGTGGAGATGTTATTACTTTGTCAAGAATGTTCCACAGTATGATATTAAACTTAATGATTTTACATTTATTGAATTAAATATGTTGTTGTTATGTGTTCAGGAATGCTTTGAAACACATGTATTCCCACGTGAGATGCATTTAAGACTGTACTGTGGAACACTTTAGAGAAAGCAGGGAATCCTAAATGGAGTCTAGTCTATAACTGTGTTTATATTCTCACCATAGACTGTATAAAGAAGCGGACTGAGGGAGTGTGACGTTCATTCAGTCAAATAAAGCTCACTGAGGCCAACAGTTAGAGGAGGAAATTTGGAGCCGATATTTATATTAAGAACAGGAACAGATTTAAGGACAAAATAGCAAAATAAAAACACCAGAATCATGTGGACCTGAGAGATAATAAGACATAATAAGACAGATTTAGACAAACTTTACTGATCTACAAGGGGAATTATTTGGACACAGTAGCTCACACATCACAATATAATATAATAACAAAGAGTAAAATATATATAAATGGTAATGATAAATTCTAAATTATTCTAAATTCTATTCTAAAGTAGCAAAAAATGTGTCAAATAAGGCATAATAAACATCATTATGATCTTAATAATCAAAATAACTGCAAAACAACTGCAAATACACAGAAACAGGTGATATTTTTTCAATACAAAGTGAACTGAGACCAGAGAAGATGGAGCCAAAAGCAGCGGCGGCTAGCATTGTTAGCTATCTTCATTTAAATATAAAGTCTATTATTATCACATGGTCACAGTTCAATAACTAAATGGCTTCACCACTTTGTAACATGCTAGCCACAACATTTGTCAGTTGTCTTCCTCATTTTGGCGCAATTCAGATTTCCTTATAGTTCAACTCAATGAACCACTTTTAGCCTCTTTTATCAGTTTTATGCGGCTTACAGCAGAATGCGAAACGAAACGAAATCTGCAGAATGCGAAATCTGCAAACTGCGAAATCTGCAGAATGCGAAATCTGCAAACTGCGAAATCTGCAGAATGCGAAATCTGCAGAATGCGAAATGGTGTGTTTATGTTTCACCCAAAAGAACATTACACCATCTGACTTGCACGAAGATAGATTTAGTTTAGTAGTGGTGGCGAATCATGGACTTTTTGCAAGTGCAATATATGCTGTTCAAAGGACCTAAACGGGTCAGTCTCCGTGAAGAGGACATGACATGACAAGGTTAAAATGACCTTTTTCTGTTGTTGTAAACACCGTTTTCTAATAGGCGGCATTAGCTAATAACTGGAATGCTAGCCAGCACTGCCGTATGGATAGCTTTACTCGTAGGCAAGCTCATCGTCAAGGCACACACTGCTCCAGGGACTGTAACCAATACATACTCTGTTATTAACTGTAAGTAGCTTTGGATAAAAAGTGTCAGCTAAGTGTAATGTATAATGTTAATGCTAACACACGCACACACACACACACACACACACACACACACACACACACGCACCCATTAACTGTAACTATGTACAATTTAAAAGCCTAATATAAATCATCAGTAAAGACCTGGATTTGTTCATTATTTATTCCACTGCAATAATGGAGCGGTATCTTTTAGGCATGGCAAATATGACTATGAAAACAATAGCCTGGGATAAGGGAAGCCTAGAATAACCCCTGTTTACATTACATTATACATTACACTTAGCTGACACTTTTTATCCAAAGCTACTTACAGTTAATAACAGAGTATGTATTGGTTACAGTCCCTGGAGCAGTGTGTGCCTTGACGATGAGCTTGCCTACGAGTAAAGCTATCCATACGGCAGTGCTGGCTAGCATTCCAGTTATTAGCTAATGCCGCCTATTAGAAAACGGTGTTTACAACAACAGAAAAAGGTCATTTTAACCTTACCTCAAAAATAGTTCAAATTTTTTGGGGTGTCATGTCCTCTTCACGGAGACTGACCCGTTTAGGTCCTTTAAACAGCATATATTGCACTTGCAAAAAGTCCATGATTCGCCACCACTACTAAACAAAATCTATCTTCGCGCAAGTCAGATGGTGTAATGTACTTTCGGGTGAAACATAAACACACCATTTCACATTCTGCAGATTTCGCATTCTGCAGATTTCGCAGTCTGCAGATTTCGCAGTTTGCAGATTTCGCATTCTGCAGATTTCGCAGTTTGCAGATTTCGCATTCTGCAGATTTCGTTATTTCGCATTCTGCAGATTTCGTTTCGTTTCGTTTCGCATTCTGCTGTAAGCCGTTTTATGCACTGAAACCCTGTGCTAGGCTAACTAACTTCACAACTTCTACACTGCTAGCACATCTGTTGTTTACAAACACTGAAGGGTCAGACAGTGGAGCGGACCTAAATATAGCCACAAAATGACAGAAACGTGCTTAATGAGAAAGCCAAAGGTGAAAACAGGGCCATGAAGCTAATTACAGATGCTATGTACACAAATGAGCACATCGCGTCTGGACAAACAGCACATAATGTAGTACTGTGTCTGGGCATCCTCTCTGTGGTTACTGTGGCTGAGCAGGTGTACATCAGGCTGTCCACTGGCTTTAAAGGAACTAACCAAAACTCACTAACTCGCCCCAGGCAAACTTACCCTAAGACTAACCCAGTGGAATGAACATGTTTTCCTTGAGCAAGTCTGTTTTTGATTCACTTAGAAAGGGTGAAGGGAGTGAGTGAGTCAGATAGAGGGTGTGTTGGTGCGGGGGCCATGGGGCAGACATTACTCAGAACATCCCCTCTCTCATCCCTTTCTCCCTCTCTCCTTCACCATCTCTACTTCCTCTCTCTGTTTCCATTTCTCCTTCTCCCCCTCTCCCTTCCCCCTCTCGCTGTCTCTCTTTCCTCCCAGGTTTGTGATGGCTCTGTTGTCCGATCCTGTGAATTCTGTCACTTGAATGTCAGAGGTGCTGTATGTGGATTTATGGAGGTTGCAGTGCATTGCCATTCTGCACATTCCAAGATTCAAAAACTCATCTGTGTTGTGGCTGTTCATAATAATTGTTATACGTGCAAGAACGGTAACATCTCTGCATATTCAGGGTAGAAAGGATATAGCTAGGTACACTCAAACGCTCCATAGACAGAACTGGGCATCAATACTGAGCAAAACTTGATGAAACTTTAACTAGTGTTTGGAAATAATTATATAAAGTGTGCAAACTCAGCTAGCTCTTTCTTTTTCCATTGGATCCAGGTGTTTCTAAACTAACTGTCCAGCTGCATTTCATTTCAATGCCAGATCACAATTATAAACAGCCTATTAATTACTAGTCAAAATAACACATTATTGTCTCATGCAATGGTATAAACCAGGCCTACTGAATTCAGATGTTTCCCAGATTTCACTGAGAATATCTTATTTAGTATTCGAGTAATCATAACCAACCAATTTTTCAGTTAAAAAAAAAAAAAGTTTAGTAAAAGATTGAAAAATGTGATTTCTGTTGGTGTTGTTTCTTTATTAAGGTAATATAAGAAAGAAATGTATTTTGAGTGAGTTTTAATTTCACATATAAACCAATACATTCAAGCCTAATGAATGAAATAATAAATCAGAGTTTTATGTTAAGATAGCAAACTGACCACAAACTAAAAGTAAGTTTTACCTAGTGTCTTGCCTAAGATGTTTGTGCTATTTTCATTATTTGCACAATATTTCCTGGGCATATGGTCAGCTGAATTCTGGGTAAAATAACCAACAAGGAGAAGACATTTCACAATTGCTGCACAAATGTTTCCAGTACTGAGATAGTATTTATGGTCTTTCCAGTGAGGGACAGGTCCTAATGATGCCAGTGCCTCAAATAGATGCAAACTGCAGAATCTAACCACCTCTGGATGTGCTCAGAGCATATGTCCTTTCTGGGCCACCGTAGTGAAAAGTAATATTCTATTAAATTTGGACTGCTTCCTATGAGAATATAGAAACTTAAATGTCCGGTAGGAGAAAAAACACTGTGCCCATTTATGCATGATTATATACTCAAACAACCATAATGCCGCATAATATATATTGCCACAAATAGATCAATTTAAATGGAAGCTGTCATTATAATATTTACAGTATGTACAGATTACTCTAGATATAACAAAGAGCAAATTGTATTCAGTGACTTTAAATGTTAAGTGAATAAATGTGAAGAGCATGTAGTGTTGTTTAGTGTTAGTTCAGTTTGTGGTTTTAACCTTGGTTTGGGTATTAATGATAATGATAATGGCTTAGACTGTATAGAGACTGTATATTGCATTATTAGGTCAACAAGCTTCTCAAAGGCCCCATGACCACCACCAATCATTCACTCACATCACATTTTTACATTTGAAAGGTGGAGTACATGTCTTGCTCAAGTACCCTTTAACTATGCACTTTTTTGGACAGGGATAAATCCTGTTTTAGTTCTTGTTCAGATCTGAGTTTAGTCTTGGCCCAGTTTTTCCTTATTGTTTTGCTCAGGATTTTAGATATTGCTGCAAAGACTAATCAGAATAAGTGCAACTAACTGACTACTAAAATAACTAATTTGATAATCATTAGTTGTTATCTGTACTAAAATGGGTATGGAGTGAATGAATAATGCTCTGTAAAGAGTGTCCAGAAAAGCGGTATATAAAGCTGATGCATTATTAAAACACATGCTAAAAGCTATATAAAAAAATTAATTAAATTGCTGACTAGTCTAAAATAAGCATTAGTTGCAGCCCTAATTTTAGACTTAATTCTCTAGTTATGTATGATTTTAATGGAGATTAAAATCATAAAAATATGTTATATTTGAAGAGAAATCACTGAGAAGCACTGGTCTAGAGTCATAATATTTGAATAGCCTCACCGTGCGGATGCTGCAGACTTCGAAGAAACTGTTCCCCTCGTCCTTCCCGCTGTGAGTGATGCTGTTGATTTAGCATTTAGCCTCATCTTCACCAGGCACTTCTTCAGAGGCAGGTCCACAGTTTGACAGACCCAAGCACAGGTCAGATCCTCTAATCTACACTGCAACCTACAATCAGCGCACAACACACCAACGCACACAGCTCCAATTAGACAACACTGGCGAGAGTTCGGCTGTGAGGTGTCATTAAATGTGATAGGTCAACATTTTTCAAAACCACATGAATGAGTTTTAAGCGGTAAAGTTGGGGCTACTACATAACTCCATAGCATTTGTAAACAATATTTATGGACATTTTGCAAACAAATGTTATAGGTGTATACTATGCAACTTCTTCAAGCAGATGATGCTCCCAGACCAGGTTATGGGTCTGATCTCTGGATCTCTGAACACTGCTCATAGCAAGAATGCATGTGTTTCAAGTTATTTTACTTGTCAAAGGTGTGGACATACTTTTTCATTTATGTCATTCATTTTATGATTATTTACATTGTACATTCTCACTGAAGGCGTCAAACTCATTGAATGAACACATACGGAATGTGGTAAACAAAAAATGAGCTTGAAATAACTCCAAAGTTGTTTTAGACTGTAAAAGATTAAAAATAGCTATCCATTCCTTTGAACTCTACTTTGCACTTATGGCATTTCTTAACTTTCTTGAAAACTATTTCAAGAAGCTCACTGAGAGAAAGCCAACGCTTTGCAATGCTGTCAACAGACCAAAAGCTGCTACACTGGGGATTTGAATATAAAATATGAAAAATATTAATATTAAAAATAATAGCTAAGCATTCTGTATGTATCTAAAATTTAAAAGGTAGTACATAAAGAAAATTAAATATTCTTTAGACAAAAACACCAAGACAGATGTGTCAATGGATTAATGCCATATTGTGGAACATTCCAGACAAAGAAATAACATCCAGCGCAAAGCAATTAAAATTTTTAATAGCTTTTGTGCAAATTAAAATACAAAATTTAATATGGTGTGAGGGAAAGGAACTACCAAGTGCCTTGGTTACGAGCATTAGAAACTGGCTCAATATTTAATGGTTTATGCAAGTTGGTTCTTTGCTAGTTCAGATCAAAATCAAACAATGTTCTGTACTTTGGTTCGACTGAAAGGTTGAGAAGAGCTTATTTGGACACTGGGGGGTGCTTGAGCCGGGTCAGATAAGGAGATATCACAACACCATTGCAACCGCCATCTATTTCACATTAAAGTTCAATCCAAGTTTCTCCTTTTCCCGCTGTTTACATCGGTGCCGCTCTGCCCCTCCGCCGCGCCAACGCTAACAAGCTAACCAGCAGCAGCTCTGCCATCAGGAATCTCACACAACACTTTTCATGCAGCACTATCTCGCAATTAGGCGCCATAAACAAGGCACCCCAGACAGACAGCGCTTTCATCTCCATCTTAAGAGTGCAACAGATTAGGGGGAATTTCCTCATTTTTCAACCACAAATAAACTAACTGCATGTTTATTCGAGAGCGGTCTTCCAGTCTTATCATGTTTAACGTTTTCCCAGTTCGGAAAACAAGCAATGATTTTACTTCTCCTATTTTCTCTCCTCTTGGCTGAATGTTCCCCATCATTAAAGCCAGGCAACGCCAACTCAACTGTGCTTGGATTTGTTTAGCAGTTTCTAAACTTGGATGCTGTGCTCCCAGACAGAAATATGTGAATACAGTATATACTTTAAATTTAGCAACAGGATCGTGACATTTAGAAAAGATGGTAGCTTTGCATTAGCTATTTCTGCGTTTTTTGTATTGAAATGGAGCACAGTTCAAATATCGAAAATTGCAACTTTTTCAATAATTATGATCTGTAATAACCTGTCATGATAAATTTTGAAGCACGATATATTGCAACAGAGAAATGATAAAAGATCATATTTAAGCTATTTTATGTCACTGACACTATTACAATAAAGGAGGATAAGCCGAATAAATATAATACTAATATTTTTGAAATCAACAGTATCATTAAAGGGCCTGAGCTGAAATAAATATTGTAAATAGCTGAATGAAACAATAACCATCAGAAAAGTTACACAATGCACCTTTAAAAATGGCATAGCAAGAAAATGAGTCTGTAGGTAGAGGACAACAGTGGAGCCCGTCACCATCCAGTGCCATGAGGTGGAAATAGTGGACGGCTACAAGTACCTTGGTGTCCATGTGAACTACAGGCTGGACTGTAATGCTGTACCAGAAGGGTAATAATTGCTGTCTAAGTTGTCTTGGCAGTTTTCCTCTGAGCTTGGTCTGTTGGTCTGAATGTGGTCGTAGGTTTGGCCAGGATAATCCCATGTGGTAAATTTGGTAAGGAATGACAGTCCTGGGCACAGAGCTGCACACAGGAGATGGAGAAGACCCAGTGGAGACAAACATGCACCCAATAACCTCCACTCAATCTCATCCGAGTGGGGGTCTTATTTTCAGATACACTGTGGACACTACTGAACGTGCAGTGAAACGATTTGGATATTTTAATTTAATGAGTTAATTGGCGGCACGGTGGCTGAGTGGCAACACTCAGGCCTCACAGCAAGAAGGTTGCGGGTTCGATCCCGGGTCGCCCGGGCCTTTCTGTGTGGAGTTTGCATGTTCCTCCCCGTGTCTGGATGGGTTTCCTCCGGGTACTCCGGTTTCCCCATCAACCCAAAACATGCCCGCACCCCTATGAACTAACATCAAGGACCATGTTGTCCACCCTCCTGTGGGCTCACCACCTGCAGAGGGGTTCATAGGGGGGTCAGGTGCTATGAGTATTGGGCAGCACGCTGCCCCGCGACCCAGCCGGATTAAGCGGGAGAAGATGGATGGATGGATGGATGGATGGAGTTAATTGAGCACGATCAACCTTTCTGTTAGTGGGTCTGTTGTTTAGACTGTGTATATAAACGGACATAACTAACCCACTAGTCACCGCGTCCCAGATAGGAAGTTGATCGTGGGGGCAATTCTGGCTCCATCAGCTCTGTTTTCAATTGACTTTACACTGAGAAATTGTCACCCCTCTCTCTGTAACTGCTGCAGTGAGCCTCGTCATTTTGATCTTAAAATGTTCATATTAACCCACTCTACATGATCCTGCTGTTTTTATGTCAGGTCGTTTGCTTCATTTGACTGGAACCTAACACTATGGGTGACATCACACTCCCTTAGTCCACTACTTTATAATCTATGTGACTGTTACAGACATTTGAGCTTGTATGTGTCCATAGACTTTTGTGCCTGATATTGAGAAAACGAGCTAACAACTATATTATTTATACTGAATACCTTGTTTTAGGGCATCAGTCAATGGCTTGTTAACGCTGTCATAAAGTTCATGACTCAGACACATTGATTACAGCAGTCACCCACACACACAGCTGTCACACACAGCAAACAAACCTCTGCCTGCCATAAAAGCCCTGTATGCTATAGCAATAACAGAGGAGAATATGTTCAATGTGGCTCAACTTCTGCTGACTGACCAGTGCCCCCTGATGGCCAACTTGTGTCATTACCAAGTGGCACTGAGGTACTATCTGATGTATGGTTGCCTAAACTAATATAATTACCCACAATAAAACTCTGTTCAGTTATTGTTGATGTTTAGAGACTTCTAAATGTTTAGAGACTATTATAGCTTTAATGTTTTATTTATGCCCTGGGAAAACAACATAGTAACAAAAACAAGAGTGGATAGGGAAATTGAAATCACACTGAACCTGCATGAAC
Organism: Odontamblyopus rebecca; assembly: GCA_030686955.1. Lineage (NCBI taxonomy): Eukaryota > Metazoa > Chordata > Actinopteri > Gobiiformes > Gobiidae > Odontamblyopus > Odontamblyopus rebecca. The sequence goes on from CM060667.1 coordinate 26,420,893, forward strand.
CTTTAACATGCTGTTCCAGTCAACTTTAATATATAGCACATTTCACAAACAAGACAGTTTCCAAAGTGCTACACAATATAGATAAAACAATACAATGGGAATATAAAATAAAGCTCTATTTAACTCCACTAGTCCTCGGTAAGACAATAAAACTAGTCAAATCAAAAACACAGAGGACCACACAAGTCATGCGGTGTTAAGAGTCAAAAAATAAAAGTGGGTCTTAAGAAGAGACTTTAAGGTGCACTGCACAACTTTTCTGGTGGAGGGTCCACTAGCTACTTGTCTCCATGCCAATGTTTTTGCTTTCCCCGGAATGTTCCATAGTATGACATTAAACATAGCCATCTAGCATTTATTCATTATGGCTGTTTCTGCTGCTCAAAAGTACATTCATTCTAATTTAGTGTAGTGCTGTCTCCCTAGTGAATCTATACTTTGGAACATTCTAGACAAAGCAATGACATCTCCATGGAGACAAATAGATGGCAGATATGTTACACAGCATACCTTTAAAACACCCCACTGTGCTAGTTTTCTCCACCTCATAGAGTGCAATATTCCTCCATACTGGCTGTTCGCAATCTTTAATAACAATTTATTCATTGTACTGCGTATGATTGAAAAGATTCACTAACTTGTTTATCAGAACACTCTCCTCATACAGCAGCTTAGATGAAGAAAATAAGGTGAACGGCAAAAACAAGTTTCAACCCAGAACTTATGATGTTACCAGGCAACAACTCGAGAATCCCCTTGGTACACCCAGGTGCTGTTACGGCTGCTCTCATTTCATTGTGGCGCTCTGTACTAACTTCATTCACTGCGAAAGAGGCATAAGATTTAGGCCCAACTGGTGCATTTGACAACAAAACAATAGATGAGAAAAAAAGGCAAATCACCTGGAACTTTGTTAGTGACTTCTTGTCAACTGTACTGTAATTTGTATGAGAGCAGCAAGAGGATCAACCTTGGACCATGAATTATCCCCTGACCTTTATAAAAATAAAATGAAATCAATCAGTTTAATCATCTTTATCTGTGAGAAATTTATGGAAGACAAAATGAAACCCAAAGTATGTACCAAAATGAACTCTGCATACAGTTCGATTGATAATAAGCAGAATTAATTTAGCAATTTCTCTTCTTCAGAATGGGCTGAATGGGCATTTTTTACAATTATCTAGCCCCACAACAATGAAAACACATCTCCTCTCACTAATCTATACCCTGTTAAGTACAAACCAGATGAGATGACTGCGAGCCCCCCTCTGGAGTCTGCCTGACCCCTCACTGACTGGCCCGAGAGCTGCCAGCCTGGACTAGTAATGAGATAGACAGTCTGATGATTGAACGGATCCAGCATTGATTGTGGAGACAGAAGGTAGTACGGCTCCATAGTTCACTTGTCATTCTTGTTGCATTTCAGTTACTACAGTGTGAGTGGGTGAAGGAAGAAAGAGTACAGTTTTAAATCCAGCTTTCAGAGGGGAATTAGTGAAGAGGAGGGTGTCTTAAGTTTATTTCTGGTAGAGGAAGGATATGTTTCAACTCAAAACACAAGATAGTGAAATTGGACCATCCTGCAATAGAAGAAAGAGGTGTCGATAGCCATAATCGGCATAATAAAGCGCTTTCCATTATAGGAAATGTAATTGTGTGTAGTCAGAAATGCTTGGCTTCAATTACATGCAAACACTTTAGGCTTTCATCACACTGAATAAGATATTAGCAAATGTATACGTGATATGTCATACTAGAAGCAAACTGTCTTGTTTATGAGAGGCAAGAAAACAACATAAAAGAGAGAGGGGCTTGGGATGTGAGAGGGGATACTGGTGAGAGAAATCTTCAAAAAAGGCAGAAAAGAGCTTAAAAGTGGTACTACTTTCAAAGTATCCACACATTTTGGCAGTAATTTCCTCACTTTCATTTGGATTAAAAACTACAATTTTTCAACAAGAAAATATATGGAATTTATGAATGTTGAATGTACTCATATCATCTTATACTAGAGCTAGGACTAATAGACTAAAAATATATATTTATTTTCCTTAAACACAAACAGCCTAAGGTAAAAAATTATCCAAATGTATTTTGTAACTAGAAAACAGCTTTGAAAAAATACAAGTAATAATAATAATAATACATTTTATTTATAAAGCGCTTTTCAGGACACTGAAGTGTAATATTCTGAGGCGTTTTGGGTCAACATGGCCAATAAATCGTCTTATTACACTTATTTATAGACCAAAATGGGACATCAGCTGAACCAATATCTCGAAGGCTGATATCTGAGCATCACATCAGTGCATCCCTATTTTTACCTGTATTAAGCATGATATTGAAAAACTAAATTCTATTCCTTTTTGATGTTCAAGCTCATGCTTAGGAGCCCCTTAACAAAAACATAAAATTCCCAGGCCTGGTCCAGTGACCACAGTTTGAGAATCACTCACATAGTTCACTTCTGTAGGAGTTTATAATGAGTTTCAGCAGTATCCTGGCTGATGGCATTTTCCACCCCAACTTTCTTTATGTGTAGTCCATAAAAGCACACCTTGAATAACCTGCATTATCGTTCAGAAACATGTGCTTTTATCTCCTCTCTAGGGTCAGGCAGTCCTTCCTCTGCCCTTCCCCTCGCCTCTAATCACTAATCCACTCTGAGCCTACAGAATGTGTAATGTGCCCTATACTCCATGCTTCCTGACTTTTAATGACTGCCTAAAAGCACAATCATGTATAGTCGTATTGTTATAGACTAGTTAAGTATTTATGAGTACAATGCTGCAGCCAGGCCTGGAAATGGGGATGTCAAACTAGCCAAGGGCGAATCCTGCATTGTACACACACGGCAATGAATAATGAACAAGAACAGATTGGTGGATTTATGAGCTGCAATCCAAGACATAAACATCATTAGTCAAGCGCTGAGCGAAAGCTGTGAAAAAACATCCAACTGGAGCATCCTAATATAAAGATGGATAAATAAATAGGCATATGTTAGGACAACATTAGGAGAGCTGCTAAATTTAATACAGTTTGATGACAATAGAAAGTGACAGGCTGGCCCGTATAGAGATGATATCGGGGTACAGTGGTTTAATTAACTTGATAATATCATTTGAGCCGGTGAAGATGGTAGAGGCTCTGGGTGGCATTGGTTATGAGGTACAGTCTATTGAAATGAAATGTTCTTCATTCTAAAAACTCAAACGTTTAGTTTCACTTTCTCTGCTTCGTTAGTAGAATTTACAGAATCTAGCTGTTTATTTCATGAAAGTATCTAATTTGAACTTTCTAGTGAAGAGCCCCTACCTTCACCATAAAAATGTTTTACTTTGACTGTAATGTTCCACTGTATGGCATTAGAAATATCCTATATTACCAGAATACTATGAAGACATGCATTCTCACTACTCCACAGATCTAACCTGTAACTCGGCCTGTTGCCATGATCTGCTTGTCTTCACAGATAAATATAAGTTTAATGCCATACTGTGGAATATTCTAAGCAAAGAGGTAACATCTTTATACAGACAAGAAGGTGGCAGACCATAAGGCAGTAAAATTACATTAAGTACCTTTAATATAAAGCAGTCCTTCCCCAACTGTGGTACACAAACTCTTCTGCATTTGGACTGTTTGCTTAATTTAAAGTCATTTTTATGATGATATTTGTCCTTGTCCCAGACTTGGTTTAGCTCTAGTGGTACTTAGCCAATCATTCAGGTACTTGCTGAAAAATTACACACTTATACAGTCAAAAATGTGTGTGGTTTCTGGGTCTCCTATTTCTGATGCTTAAATATGCTTTTTATGTAATATTTTCTCCTGCACATTGTCACATTTTAACATATTTATTCCCACATGTATCTATGATCCTCTGGTTTAATTCTTGGATGTGATCGTGCCTTCATGTTAGTCCATCAATCCAGTTTTGCTTCCAGCAGAAGTGGATACACTAATTAGACTGGAGCTGTCCGTGTGTGGCTATTAGGAAGCACTAACAGTGGGAGTGTGTGTGTGTGTATGTTTGCATAACATGCTGCACTTTGTCATTGGCTCTGTATCATTCCAGTCCCATTGTTTCATGTGGCTGGCACAAAGCACAGTGCAGCCTTTTGTTTTCCTCCTCCTGTGTCATTGTTTCATCTTTTTTGGGGATTTCTACACAAAACCAATCCTGTTCTTTTGATTTATTGTGGTAGGATTAGGTGGACGGTGATACCCCAGCAAAAAAACAATACGTGATAAGCAGCAGAAGGGGTGAAAATAGCCTAAGCATTTGGCCATGTACTACTAAACTATTACCACTATATAATATATATATTCATATATAAATGGTTGAAAAAGCTCACATTTTTCTACAGCGCTTTTCCAACTTAAAGCCACTTAAAGCGCTTTACATTAAGGAACCACTCACCCATTCACACACACACCAGTGTACACAGACACTAGGGGAAAGATGGCTTTAGTGTCTTGTCCAAGGACACAACAACAGCAGCATTCATCTGTGGGAACTGGACTCACACCACCAATCTGTGGGTCAGTGGATCTGACCACCCAGCAAATGATGTTTATATTGAGAGCCGCCGACCTTCAGATCAGTGGACAAGCGCTCTCCCACCTAAAAAATACTGTCGCCCCTTTATTAGTATATTATTATATATACTATACATGGATTTTAGAGATATGAAAAATTAGGGGAGATGTTCAAGCAATTAACAATTCAAATCAAAATGTAATATCTTTCGAGCGGGCAACAGTCCTTAAAAATATTTGAAAACAGGAAGAAGTCATGGACTGAAATTTGTTGTTACTACAGCCACTATTACTACTACTATGGCAGGCACAATATTTACTTTATACATTTGTTATTCAATAAAGAACAAAATGAACATACTGATAAGTTTTTTACATACTTTCAGTTACTTTTGTCAAGGTCAAGGTCAAATTTATTTATAAAGCACATTTACAAACAGATACACTGCCCCAAAGTGCTGTACAAGGGAAAAACCAAATACAAGACAAAAACACTTTAATACTGATTAAAAGAAAACTTTGAGATCATAGTATTTAAATCATAAATCATAAAATGTCCAACTCAGCTTGAATTAAAAGCCAGTCCAAAAAGATGAGTCGTTAACATTGACTTAAAAATTCCAATAGAGGCAGCAGCTCTTATGTTCAGAGGAAGAGCATTCCAGAGTTTAGGAGCCACCGAAAAAGCTCTGTCTCCTCTAGTCTTTAACCTAGACCTGGGGCAGTCCAGGAGCAGTTGGTCAGCTGACCTCAGAGCTCTGCCCGGAGTGTGCAAAACAATCATCTCAGACAAGTAGGAAGGTGCTAGATTGTGCAGAGACTTATAAACAAACAGTAAAATCTTAAACTGAATTCTAAAAACAACAGGTAACCAGTGTAGGGAGGACAGAACAGGAGGGATGTGGCATTTTAGACCAGCTGTAGTCTGCGGACCGAGGACTGGTCGAGGCCAACATAAAGAGAATTACAGTAGTCCAAGCGAGATGTTTTGTGGTGTTTTTATCACATATATCATAGATAATGAATGTATCTACGTATTACTCATTTTATAGTACAACTAATTATTTGAGCACATTTTGACACATCATATGTTGTGTTTTTTATACTATTTATTTATTGTGGCTCATGTTTTATGGGTACATGCTTTTGAAAAAGAGCTTTCTGGGATTCATATGTTGTAGGGCTAATTCGAAAAAGATTACTACAACTGAGTACTACTGATAGGGATGGGACAATAAACAATTATATAATTTAGGTAGAGAGTAATCGCAGTGGGACATTTGATATAATCATAATAATCAGCAGAATGTGTAGAAAAAAACTACTTATCCATCATGTTCTTTAGATATAGCTGTTTTCACATACAAGTACAAGTTGTTTAAACATGGAACTTACTCATAACATTAAAATTATAATTATTCATATCTACATCCATAACTTTTTTAAAAATTAGCAACTTTTTAACAGGAAGAAGTCATGCATATACTTATGATATAATACAATTATTTTGGCCATGATAATCAGGACACAAAATTGTCCCATGCCTACTACTGGCTTGTACTTTGTGATTAATTGTAGGTTAATTTTGATACAACTGCAATTTCCTTAATAAAAATTCTTTGTGATTGATTGTGGTGTGCTGCAGCGGGCGTAATCCTTCTGGTAAAGCTGTGATAGTGGAGTATCTAATTGGAGCATTCATTTTCCTGACACATGCCCACACACACTGAGTGAGAGCTTAGCATCCAGCATCTGCGCCTAGACAAAAAGCCCTCTACTCTTTTATGCAGCGTCATCATGTCTCGTAATTGCCATGAATGCGTTTCTCATTTGCTTTCAGAGCGCGTCATCGTTCTGTATATCCAATTAGGCTCTACCGCTGTGTCCGCCCAATCTAATAAGAGCCTGCTCCTAATACCAACTCTCAAGACCAGGTTAGCAACTCCCGTTTAAAATGGACACGTTCACCGTCTTCATACAAATTTCACTTATTTTTGCTTTGAAGAACAAAAGCTAAAAAAAGAGAAGGCTGTAAAATGTCTCTTTTTTATGTTTAGAGTTTTTGTTAATAATTAATGCCATCATATTTATATAGAAATAGAGCTGCACTCCAGTTACATTAGAGTTATTACTGAAGGGATTTCTGGGAAGGAGAACAGGGAATTATCCAACCAAGATAAAGAAGTAACATAGCAACAACAGTGAAAAATTAAATAATTAACTTAAAAGTGCATTATGTTTTCTGGTGGCAGCTGCAACATGGAGACAGTATAGCTATGATTGTAATGTCCCACAGTATAACATTATATTGCGTTTATTCACTTACTGATATTGTTGTCATGTATATTCACTGGAGGTGTGAGGCTAAATGAAAGCACTACTCTGTTAGAAACTCTGTTACTCACGTGAGAATTACTCTGAGCTTTATTGTAACACAATTTGATCAGAAAGAGTTGACTTGGTTGAAACTACAACAGTTTTTTTTTCATTTTTTAAATTGAAAATCAAGCATTTAAAGGGACATTTCGGGATTCTGGACATAGGGCCTCATTTCCTTACCAAAGTGAGCCAGAGTGTTGGAGATGTGTGGAGACGCTTTTTAAAATATTCCATCCAGTCCTTGTATTTGCAGAGGTCGCTGGTGCTAGTGCATGTCAAAGGGGCATAGTTGTCCTGCCACTAAAAACAGTCTTACCCACTCCACAGTGCACCCGAGGCAAAACTATTATAACTGACTGTCAGTGTGAATGTCTGTGTCAATAGAATAATTTTAGAAGTAAAACAAACCTTGCATTTGAAGGATTTATGCCTGAGCAGCAGCGAGTTGTACTTCCTGATAGAAAACTTGGCTGCAGTGGACTGATATATGAGAAAATAGTCCCACAACTTGTGACGATTCATGTGATGCAAGGTTAGTTTTATTTCAAACATTATTCTATGGACACAGACATTTACATTGATAGTCTGGAGTTATAATAGTTTTGCCTCGGGTGCACTGTGGAGTGGGTCAGACTGTTTTTAGTGGCAGGACAACTATGCCCATTGACATGCACTAGCCTAGCCCCAGCGACCTCACCGAATACAAGGACTGGGTGGAATATTTTTAAAAAGTGTCTCCACATGTCTCCAACACTCTGGCTCACTCTGAAATGAGGTCCTATGTCCAAAATTCCGATCTGTCCCTTTAAACAGGATCATGAATGCTTGTATTGATCACAGGCTCCTCCATTTTGTATTTTTTAAGTTTAATTAAGCTTTCAGACTGTCTTAAAACATTTTTTTCTGTATTTGCTAATGTGTGCTGAACATTTCACCAATAGATATGCATGTAGAACACCCCCATGAACACCCCCATGATGTCACTGTATCAATAGCCATTCCATTGCTCAAAAATATCTTGAAAAACATTGGATATTACAGTAAGCGGTGTCGCCTCTCTATAGATCTGACCTGGTGGCATCACCTGCTTCTCTCCATGGAGATAAAGTTTACTATGATACTGTGAAACATTCCAACCAAAACAGCCACATGTCTCTGGAGAAAAGTGGGTGCGGTTTTAAATCAGCTGAACTTCATTTTGTGTCAGTTTTTTCTAACCTGACATGATAACAAATTTTGAAGTGTGATATATTGCTGAAGTAAATATAGAAAACAATACTGAAACCAAACCATAAAGCAGTTTTAGCCCCTAAAACTATTATAAATATACAGTATTGTTAAAAAATATGAGCTGCAATAAATAAAGAATGCAAAATTGTATTAGTTAGTTTGTTTCTGAGTCAAAATTCAGAATCAGAATCAGGATCAGAATTACTTTATTGTCCCACAGGGAAATTTGTCTTGGGTTGGAACGCAGGAAATAATACAAACAATACAAGACATACAACACAACAAGGTAGCAAAGCACAGCTCAACAGACAGATGCTATCGTCCTTTGTTCAACAGAGTGAACCATGGGAATAAATGAATTTTTAAACCTGTTAGTTTTATGTCTGACAGCTCTATAGCGCCGTCCAGAGGGCAGAAGCTCAAACTGAGAGTACAAAATGTGAGAAGGATCAGATAAGATTCTCCGTGCCAACCGTGTTACAGACTCCTCATAGATCTGCTGTAGAGGAGTGAACTCACGTGAGCCCATCACCTTCATAGCTGTACTAACCAGGCTGCCAAGTTTGGTTTTATTTTGAACAGTTAAATTACCAAACCAAATGCACAAACCATAGCGAATGATACTCTCAAGCACGGCAGTGTAGAATGTCCACATAACTTTGGTGTTAACACCGAAGAGCCTCAGACGACGTAAAAAATGCAGTTTTTGAGCTAGACGGGAACAAAAAGTCAATGTGCCTGTTCCAGCTGAGCAGGCAGTCCACATGTACACCCAAGTATTTAAATGAAGTTAGAATCTCTATAGAGCTGTTATTTGCAGAGACAGGTTCGTGAGTAGTAACTGCACGAGGGTCAAATATAAGCTCTTTGGTCTTCTTTTCATTAAAAATAAGATGATGACTGTCACACCAAGATTTAAAGGATGAAATCTCATCTGTATACAGTGAGAGAGAATCATCTCTGGAAAGCAGACTTAAAATCACAGTATCATCAGAGGACTTTAAGATGTAATTACAGGATTGACTGCTCCTGCAGTTATTGGTGTACAGAGTGTAAAGAAAGGGAGAGCTAACACAGCCTTGAGGAATACCAGTGCTACAAACTTTAACCTGAGACAAAATGTTATTTATTTTTACCTGCTGTGTTCTATTGGTTAAGAAGGAGAAAACTATCTTGATCAAAAATGGGTTAACATTCATGTCGGAGAGCATCTGAATCAAAAGGTGTGGTTGGACAGTATTAAATGCTGAGGAGAAGTCCACAAATAAAGCCCGGGCATAAGCCTTAATGTCTTCTAGGTGACTAGAAACAAGATGTATTAGGCTTGCAACAGCATCATCTGTACTTCGTCCCTGACGATAAGCAAACTGCAGAGGGTCAAGGTGGCAGCTGACTTCTGTTTTGAGTAAATTGACAATGACCCTTTCAAAACACTTCATGACCACAGATGTTAATGCAATAGGTCTAAAATCACTGTTAACCGACGGGCAGGAATTCAACACTAGTACAAAGAAAAAGTACCTATTATAAATACTCACCCCCCAAAATAATAGCTCCATTTGTCATGTATTGAAGAATAAGTCGATATAGTCATTTTCGTGACAGGCTTAGTTATTTCTGATGACAGTACTACAAAACTGTCCAAACACATATTTACCTACATCACCACAGTTTGGATGAAGACTCCTAACACAGGAGACAGCTTCCACACTGCCTTACCCCATGTACCATTTTGCTAGTACTTCTGTGTAATGGGCTTCGTCATTATGCCTAAATGGGATTTTAGGGATGTGACTGAGATGTTTGCGGGCCCTCAGGGAGTAAATGGGTGTAATGAGAGGAGCAGATGAAATATGATTCTGTGGGTGAGAGTTATTAAGAAGAAAGGGCGGCGCGGTGCAGGCTGTAAATCTGTGCACGAGCTGATCTGAATGATAAAAGTGTTGATGGAGCTTTCACAAAGTCATTTTCTAAGCACAGAATATTGCTGAAGAGTTTGAATGGGGGAGTTAACAGTATTTAGAAATGTTATGAGGAATGGTAATGACAGGAGGGCAGCTGGAGTGACTTTGGCAGGCAGATCAGCTTTTTGTGATGTTTTTTGTAAAGCTAAACAGATAATCTTACAGTCATTTACAGTATTCTTGGACCATGTGTTTTGTGAAGCTCAATGGAAGTATGAATTGATACAGACAAAAATAGCAGTTTCTTTCTTATGTAAACTAGCATCAGTGCTTCTTGGCTAAGTAGGACAATCTTCTGCTGATTATTGAGTTACATCTGCAGCCTTAAGCGACGTCATACACACACTGAGCAGTAAAAAGCGCACTCTCCAGAAATTACAGTAAAATGCTTCAAGTGTAATCTTATAAGGGTATAAAGTGATTATTTTGCACTCAAATTAGTACAGTAAACAGATAAATGTTTCTTTTACTGAAGATGACTTTAGCTGGGCAGCACTTTGGATGTTAGATGTTCTTCAATATTTTTTGTAAATATGGCTGCTTATGAGGAAAAAAGAAAGAAAATATCACAACTGCGAAACATTGCCGATTTCCACAGTTAATATCACATCCCCAGATAAGGCTGTGCAAAGAGGCTCCTGAGACAGTCCAGCACATAACTGCAGGGTGTAAGATGCTGGCAGGGAAAGCGTACATAGAGCGACATAACCAAGTAGCGGGCATAGTGTACAGAAACATCTGTGCAGAGTACGGGCTGGAAACCCCAGGATCAAGGTGGGAAACGCCTCCAAAGGTTGTGGAGAATGAGCGGGCCAAGATCCTGTGGGACTTCCAAATACAGACTGACAGAATGGTGATGGCGAACCAACCAGACATCGTGGTTCTGGATAAGCGAGAGAACAAAGGTGGTGGACATTGCAATACTGAGTGATGGCAATGTCAGGAAAAAGGAACACGAGAAACTAGAGAAATACCAGGGGCTCAAAGAAGAGCTGGAGAGAGCCTGGAAGGTGAAAGCATCGGTGGTGCCTGTGGCGATCGGAGCACTCGGGCCCGTGACCCCCAAACTGGATGAGTGGTTGCAGCAGATCCCAGGAAGGACAACAGACATCTCAGTCCAGAAAAGCGCAGTACAGCAAAGACACTGCGCAGAACTCTCAAGCTCCCAGGCCTCTGGTAGAGGACCCGAGCTGATGAGGGTGAGAGAGACAAACCACCGTGGCGTCAGTAAGTGTTTTCACTCTAATCACTGGGTTAGGGGTTAAAATCTCACTTGATGCTGTTTTTGTGTCCCTGGGTGAAAGTTGTGAACCTCAGTGGCCCTCCAGTCACAGTATTCACCACTAGTATTCGGATTTGTTGTGGCTTGCCCTGATAAAAAAAAGGGAACAGTTGAAAATTAAATTCAGGGCCTGCAGTTTTTTCTAAGCATTTCTTATCACTTCTAAAATATTTAGTACAAATGACACAAGCAAGCTCTGGGGCTATAAGTGGCCTCTAAAATGATTTCAATTACAATATGCTAATGTTAAAACTAGCATAGCCTTTAGCTCAGTGTGAGTAATGTCTTTGCGTACTTTTGAGATTCACATGCTATGCCACGCTTTCCAAACTCCCTCTACTTTGCTCCTTTTGAATTCTGTCCATGCTTGCTATCATTTTTTTGATTCATCTGACATCAAAGCCCCGGTCCCTGCCGCCCATCTCCCCTGTTGTATAATATTTTCAAAATTTTATGGTGATTCCGTGTTTCCTATTCCCGCTGATAGCATAGTTGTCCTTCATGGAGATTGAAGGCAGGTACATTTTGCATATAGGTATAGCCCGTGCATACAAAAGACACCCATACTGTTTTTCATTCTTGGAAAATCAGTATTCAAATGGAAATATAAGGTACAATATTGTGAATTTGTATTGTGCTGGTTGGGATTCTGACCTGTTATCATGGCTGCAGGTTAGTTCAGGTGTTCACTTCCTCATGTCCACTGTTCCATGTTAATGAAAGCCCAACTATCTGCGGGAAGATGTAGAACGCACTGGCTGAACTCTGCTCTGAAATGTTTTGAGAGCACTGTGGTTGGTCAAAGCCCCACTGCAAAGAGAAAATCAAAAAGACGGCCGTTAATTAACGGTGTAGAATAACAAGTTTCAAGAAGCTGGATGGCTATTTTCAGATTATGACAATGCGTGGTTTTGTGATTGCCAATCAACACAGGAAAGAGGTTTGCTCTCAGTCAAGGTTGCAGTAAGGACAAAATAGGTATAGATGATTTTGCTTAAATGTAGCAAATCTTGCTGTTTGCATTTTACAGGTAATACTTAGTATTTAAAAGCAGAACATAAAACAAAAAGACTGCAGCTGCATGAGTGAAGAGAAATAAGTTAAAGGGCCCATATTAGTATGCTATTTTTGAATGTATGTTATAATGTTGTTTCCTCATCACAAACATATCTGGAATTGTGTTTTGTTTCATTTACACATGTTTAACCCAAAAATATACTACTCTGTTCCACCTTGTGATGTCATGTGCTCCACTGCATTTTTAAACTCCATACACCTTCATGAGAACCATTTGGATAATTTCAGCCCTGGAAATGCTCATCTCTACTGAACTAAAGGTAAAGGGCAGCTGTTCACTTGAAAACTACCACTTCATGACATCACAAGGTGGAACAGAGTTTAGAGCTTTGGGGATACAGACAGTCTAATCCAGACTTACTCAAACAAAAAACATAAATCCAGGCATGTTTTTGAGGAGATAACAGAAGTCTAACATGGCTTAAAGCTCACAAGAGTCAATTTTGAGTAATATAGACTGTGAGGTAAACAGTTTTCTTAAATGAGCAGAGAGGCGGAGTCAGTAACCACTGGAAATAGCCAGTAGCCTAAAAAAAAAAAAAAAAAAAAACTTGGATGACGACAAACGGTGTAAGCCTGTGAATGAGATTCAGGTCAATCGGGCCGCACAAAAGTCCAATTAGTTTAGCACTGACTACTTAAAGTCTTACATAACTATGACACAGTGAGGAGAAGTCATAGGTAAGCAGTCAAGCACAACTTTTACTTTGTAGCTGAAATAAAAAGGAGAAGCGGAGTTCTGGTCTCATGGGTGCTGTGAAGAAACCCCTAAAATAAAAATATGTTGCAGATTGTGGAGGCGTCCATGGAGAGCATCAGGTGGTAACAGTAAACAGTAACTACACTCAGTGGGTTAATAAACCTGCACAACAGCAGCACTACAACATGCAATCTGGCCTGCCTTGTATGCATACAAAATAGAATAAAAAAAGTGCTAAACTGGGTATACAGGCTTTTGCTGCAGTAATTGGAGCATTCACCTACTCAGTCAAAAGTCAACATGTATGAATTTGGTTAGTGAGGGACAGATTGGTGTTGGTTGCAGAGGCCAGTGGTGCACATTGTTAGCCTTGCTTCTGCCAGTCTAGCCCAGGGCAGCTGTGGCTGCAGAAATAGCTTCACCCAGTGTGTATTGGTGAATAATGTAATGTAAAGAGTTAAAAATAACATTAGACTAAAGCATAAACATACCAAAGCTCACTCTGCTAAGGGTCTGGGTGCCACATTTCAAATAGGAAGTGATCTTGGAGACGCTTATGCTCCATTGGCTCTGGCGCCAATCTAGTACATAAATTGTCACCCCTCTCTATGTTTCTCTTAAAACTTTAACCCGCTCTACATGATCCTGTTGTTTTTATTTAGCTATTTCGTCTGTGTGTAAATGCCTATTCCTGTATGGAACTCGGCTTCAAATTTGCTCTATAACTGCTAACCTTGTGAACTTCATTTGACTGGAACTGAATGTCCCTTAGTCCACTTCTTTATATAGTCTATGGTATATCCACAAAAAGAAAAACTACTAATCATCAAATGTTAAAGTTTATTCAGTGATAGAAGCTAAAGTATTAAGCTTCAATAAAAGAAAGTGTTAGAGCCTTTAAACTTCAGGTTAAAGCTAAAACAACAACGCTTAAGGTGCCACTGCAGATAGAAAACTGAAATGCATTATGTATTTGTGTGAATGAGAAAAATCATTAACTGCGTTTGAAATGAATTTCCATGAACCCTGCCACAAATTCCTCCCCATCCAAGAGAGAGAGCAGTGTATAATGAAAGAACACTGGGATGTAGAGGTGTTTTATCATTTTAATGAAACAACAGAGCGAGTTATGCTCTTGAATAATGTATGGTGGTGAAGCATGGTGGTGAAGAGACTGTGAATGGACAGAGACACGTGCAAAGTGTGTCAATGGAGGAGTTCAAAGGGCGTTATGGTGGTCTGGACTTAGAGCAGGTTCAAAGAGATTATGGCCCTTTAAAGAGTTTAATGTGGGATGGAGATGTCATCACAAACACTTGACCCCGGTGACACCCTGAGCCCTCAGCCTGGGTCAGACTCTATATACTTTAGCATGTCAGATAATGCTAGCTTTTATGTGTCATGTCTGGGTGCTTTTACAAGAAATCAGGTCAAAGAGAATCAAATGTCTATGAGCGTTAAAGGGTAATAAGCAGTACATTGCAGTAAAATGTTAATACGGTTGGCATGCAGAATTATGCACGTAGTTAATTAAATCGATAATTTACAGAAAATTGAGAAGGCTGTACAAAATGCTTGACTCAAAAATGTCTCCACAATCAGACGACAGACCACTGATCAGATCTAATATTCTTAATTAATATTGTATCTAGGGCTGGGCGATATGGACCAAAAAATATATCTCGATATATTTTTGCTATATCTTGATATACGATATATATCTCGATATATTTACAGGAAAAAATATCCCCGCAAACTACTGCAAAAACAAAAAAAACACATTTTATCTGAATATTCATTTAGTACTGCACTTAAACACTCTGCACCCCTTTTGGGACCCTCACCCACAGTTTAAGAACCTCTTCTTTAAGAGAACTTCCACTGGCACTTTACACAAAACTGCTTCAAAGTGAATAAAGTGTGTAGGATTTTTAAACCTGTATTTTCAAATTCCTTGAGTTACATTCTCTTGTTTTAAAGTGATATTTAGTCTCTGCACATTTACCAAACCAAACGCACATTGCACATTATTTGGCACATTATTTGGCACATTATTTGGCACATTATTTGGCACATTATTTGGCATTTGGCACAGGCTGCAGAGAGAAGCCCCGCACGCTCCCGCACACCGGTATGAGTTTATTGGTGACAGCAGCGGCCTTAATGAAAAATGACCGCACTCAGTATTCAGACCTTGAGTCAGTGACAAGACCGAGTTCAAATGCGCTCGAGTCCGAGACAAGACCAAGACAAAGCTCTCGCTTTAGCGGAGAAGGAAGTCCAGTGGTGTGGGGGTGTCTAATAGTGGTGGGACAGGTGTGGGTCCTGCTGTGGGGCGCTCCTCGTTTAAGGTGGGCGTGGGTGTGTTTTGAAGTTGAAGTGTTGTTCATGTGAGTGATATCGACCACACACGGAGCTTGTACGCTGGAGCCGTGTGCGGTCGGAGGTGTCATGTGGTTGCGCTCGCGCTGGGAAACGTGCATTTAGAAAGTTTAACTCGTCATGTTACGCCTGTGTGCAGTTCTCCTTATTGTGGCTGCAGAAGCACTCGCACAGATGCGCCTATTTTGTTTTCCACGTTCGCACACCGAAATATTTGCTCGCAAATGCAAGTGAAATGGGCGCACTGTAGAGCCCTGGTCCTAGTCTTGGTTTAGTCCGTGACCGAGCCCCGGGCTCTGCGGCCGCGTTTAGTCCTGGTTTAGTCCTAGTCCTGGTTTAGTCCTAGTCCTGGTTTAGTCCTAGTCCTGGTTTAGTCCTAGTCCTGGTTTAGTCCGTGACCAGCTCCAGGCTCCGCAGAGGAGGCGGAGGCAAGCGAGGCACAGAGAAAGCAAAACAAGCGAAGCGGCGAAACCAGAAGTAAACGTAAGCATTATAGCGATATCATATCGAGTTTCAAAAATATCTCGATATATTTCAAATATCGAGATATCGCCCACCCCTAATTGTATCTAAGAATTATTATTTGTACCTATGCAATAGCAGGTATTAAAGACCCTATTTCCTAATCAAAAACAACCTTGGAGTTGTGTTTTGTTTTATTCACACATGTTTAACACAGAAACCCTGCATATTTAGGCTGTGTTCTTCTCTCAAATAGAAAACACCCTGTTCCACCTTGTGATGTCATGAGGTAACAGAGTAAACGCTCAATTGTGTTTTTAAATCATCTTTTGGATGATTATAGCCTGAAATTGCCCATCTCCACTGAACTAAAACATAAAAGGAGCTGTTAACTTGAAAACTACCACTTCATGACATCACAAGGTGGAACAGAGCATTTTGAGCCTTGGGGATGTAGACAGACTAATAATACTTATAATACTTAACTCAAACATGTGTGAATGAACCAAAACATAACTCTGAGCATGTTTTTGATGAGGTAACAGCATTATAACATGATTTAAAGCTCACAAGAGTCCATTTTGTGTAATATATGAGTAGTTTTAGTGTTCTCAACAAATCATCAGGGTATCTTCAGGATTTGTTTTTTAGTTAGTTTGTGAACCATGCATGCTCAAAACAGGTGGTTAAAAACAACATACAATTAGGTTGATTTTAACTGTGCCCATTATTCTTATTTTGACTTTAATTTAAGACACAGGGTTGATAGGACGCCTTAAGTGCCCTTCCTGTACTTTAATTCGTTTAATTTGAGCAAACATGTTAATAACTGGCTAATTAGCATACCATTGGAATTAAAGAGAAATAGCTCTAAGGCAGCAACGTGTTCCAACACACAGGCACCATTTTATAGCTTGTCCAGTAAGTGTAAACATGGGCTAAGTATGACTTCAGCACAGATCTGCTCATTCACTGCCTTATGAAGTCTTGTGTGTGTTTAAGGAATGGGAAAAATGTATGGAGATTTATTCCTGGTTCAAGTCAGACGCAGGGGACCTTTGAGTGTATGTCTGAATCCTATTTCACTTCAAAAGGCGTCTAGACACACCACAGTGACCAGAGCACTGAGACTCTTATATGTTTAAATGTAACGCCAGCTTTAAAAAGACCTGGGCTCCCCTAACAAAAACACTGCAACCATAAATATAAACCGTTTTGAAGATGGGGTTAAATTATATCAGGCAAGATGCACCAGGCAGTAAGACTTGCTATGATTGGTGAAGGACAAACAGAAAAGCTATTAAAGAAAAGAGTTGCCTATTCAGAGGTTATAATCATAGCTCTCAAGGGGTACTAGGCCCACCAGGTGATAATTACTATATCGACGTATTGTTCACTACATGATAGCTGGAACAGTCATTTTTCTGGGTCACTATTTCTCGTGAGGAGACTTCTTCTTTGTACTAGTGGGGAACCTTTTGTTATATTCTGAACTACGATAAGGTTTGACCTGTAGAGGGTTCAGTCATAATAGATACAAACTAACTACTAAAGTGCTGTTCATTTATTGTAGTTTGTGTTTATTATTGTACATTCTAAATGTTTTTTGTTTTGTTTACTGTTTATATCCATATTTTCTATACATTATATTTTAAAATGTGTTATCGTGACAGGCCTAGGGAATACAACACTACTGCCCATTACATGTCAGTAGTGTTGTATAGTAGGACAAATTCTATATGCAGTTATAAATAAAAACATTAGGCTCATGACCCACTATTTGTAAACTAGAAGCACTGGAGCAAACTCAACCAAAAAAGTTTACTGGTGTTTCTTTGGGTGGGACCTTAACCCCTGTACCAAAAGGTCCACAGTTCAAATCCAACATCATAACTGCTCCAGTCTCAATTTTTACAAAACAAAACATCAACATTCATGAGAGCAATAATACTTTTATTTTGGTGTAAAAACTATGTCTGATACTTTAACTTGAACTTGCCACTGATGTCTGTACTCTGCCGATTGCTGTTAAGGAGGCCAGTTCGGTCACAGGATGGTTAAAGAAGCTTAATTCTGTCCTGTCCTCCTTTAAACAACTCCACGTCCTGCTTAGAAATGGACTGACCCACACTGACCTAAATAACTGTCGTACAACCACTTTAAATAAAAGATTTAAATTAAATTAAAAGTACTAATTAGTATAAATGTAAAACTAAATCAGTGTGTGTATTTGTACATAGAGCAGATGTTAACATCCAGCCAAATGCTCCTCAAATGTCCAAAGCCCAAAGGATTCCTGACTGGATTACCAGAAGAATTCAGGGGAAATGTTTCTTCTGTCAGAGTTATGTCTCCACACGTGCTCCCAAACAGGCTAATCCCAGCTCCTCTCCACAGGTCACACAAACACCACTGCATAATCAAAGCTTCCACAGAAAAACACAGCTACTTTATAAACTCGAGCTTGTTTTCCTAAATGTATTCTTTTCTTTTTAAACTCTTGAAGCAACAAATGTTTTTCCTTATTCAGATTCTACTGAACACCAAACTGCCAAAGCTTTAGTTTAAAATTATAATAGTAAGTATAATAGTAACTACTTCATTAATACCCTAACCTCTATCCCAAACTTCTAGCCCAAACCACTTAATTAAGTACATACTAAGCCTTAATCATTATTCAACACTAACACACTTTCATTTCATTATGAATGAAGCCTATTTTCACGTTTTATTAAGGACAATCCAGAGTAATAGGTTAAAGTTGTTATGTTATTTATATTAACAAAAACAATCAAATATATTTTCTAAAAAGTAAAGGCATTGTGCTTTGAAGCTCAGACCAGGATAGATTAACCTCCATTTGGAAGGCAACAGTTATTTACTTAATTAAGTTACTTAATTCGTTAATTTTGCATTTAGAATGTTACAGCAGCTTCATTTAGGAACAACAAAGCAGATGAACAATTTGAATATAAAGTACTTCGGAGCTGACTTTTTAACTTTATAAGCCAATCAAGCCCTAATCTGATTACATGCTCATTAGTGACTGGTACATTCTTATCCAACAGTGCGACGAGTCATTCTCCCAGCACACTACAGGTTATCACTGCTTTTTCCTACACAAAACATGAAACACTGTGA
Organism: Odontamblyopus rebecca; assembly: GCA_030686955.1. Lineage (NCBI taxonomy): Eukaryota > Metazoa > Chordata > Actinopteri > Gobiiformes > Gobiidae > Odontamblyopus > Odontamblyopus rebecca. Next base: position 26,440,058 of record CM060667.1, read on the forward strand.
TTCTGTTCAATGCTCAGACCACAAGCCTACATCACCCATGCTCATGCATGGCAATTTTCCATAAATATACAAAAGCATGACACAAAACAATACAACTAGACCAGGGGTCTGTAGCTCAGGAGCTACCAGTAGCTCTCCACTCCTCCACTTGGTGCACCGATAAATGAATAATGGTGTGTGTTTTATAAGGACTGCCGTGGCTCTTAAAATTTTTTCTTTGTGACTGCTGGAATTGGTAGCTGTTTGACATTTTTGTTTTGTAAAGGTAGCTCACTGGAGAAAAAAGGTTGGAAACCCCTAAACTAGACAAACCTGCACCTACAGTGATTTCATTAGAGCCAACTGTGCTGTGATCGGGCTCTGCAGGGGAGTTTCAAGGGGCTTTCAACAATAAACCACAATAAAAGGAAAACATGGTGAATGTTTTAGTAATTAATATGCCATAGATGTGTAATACCCTCTCTTGAGGTAAATTAACAAGCTTTAAGATGTACAACATTTCAGTGAATATTAGGGTGGCCCGTCATATTCACATCTGCTGCTATAATTAAACAAAAACAGAAATGTGCACATATTTAGACAATATCTATAAAGCTCTTTTTCTTTATTTAAAGTGATAATTAGAAGAGTTCTAGAAAGTACTATTTAAGCTGTACTGTAAATAATCAAAGGTCACAAATCCTATTTAAAAGGTTAACCACAAATTCATAGGTTAATCTGTTACATGCAAGTTGTTTTGTTCAGCCACAGACAAAACATAATTTCAGTTGTCTAAGACGTTTCAAATAAATGATTAAAATGCTCTTTTCTTAAAATTTATTATCATTTGTGCTATTATAAGTGATGATAATAAAGCAGAGTTTAATATATTTTAACTTTATCGTGCACATTCTATTACTTTATTGTTATATTATAATATTAGATTATGTGTGTTGTTCCCAAACGAACCTACACCTCAGATGGTGCCCAATATAAGGGGCAGGTTCTTCTCCTTAAAAGTGAGCTAAAAGCAGGCCTGCTCAGGCTTTACCTGGATAAGCTTCATCAAATCCTTTCAGATTGATCTTTGACACTGTCTGCCTGTGAGATGAGGACAAGACGCCAGGACACAGGAGAGGACACAGGCGGGCGGGGCGAAGCCAAGCTGTTGTTCAGAAGTTGGGTGAGTATTTCCGATGACCATGTGACTGGAAAACAAGAGGAACAAGGATTAGGGCAGAGGGTATAAAAGCCTGAAGCAGAGGACATCACAGATCCAACAGAGGAGGTACACGAGACACTCAGGCAGCAGTGACCGGCGGAAGCCCTTTGGGATATCTGTGAGAACAGGTGAGCACCAGTAGGTCATAGCATCTAGATGGACAAAGACATTGTTATTGTAGATAGACATATTTATACTAACTTAACTATATACTAGCCAACTAAATTATAGCATTCATGCAATAAAAAGATTATGAGTATTATAAACAACATCAACATCAGTTCTCTAAAGAACTGCCCTGGGCTTATTAAAATTTTTCCTAATTAACCATCTTAAGCCTTTTTCTACTTCTAATATTATTTAATTACTGTTTAATATGTGTATAGCTTTAGACATGGGTTGAGGTTATGCATTTTCATTTAAATCACAAATACAAATTTACAAATGGCAGGTTGTGACACTTTTTTCTCCTTTGTTCTTACAATTTTTTTTTCAAATTCCAATTCAAAAGGACAAACTACAAATATGAAGCTGATTATTTTAAACAGGATTTTGCCTATGTTTTTAGACAGAATTTCTTTTGAGAACATTTTAAACAAACACAGGTAGAAAGTGCCTATTAAGTGGAGTGGGGCAGGCAGGTGTGTGTTCTAATGCTGTAAAGAGGATTGAGCCGCACTGACAGCAGATGGCTAATAACACGCTGGGCTGACTCCATAGATCTCTTAATGAGCACAGAGATCACAACGTCTCTGCAGCACTTCTCATGTCAGAGGAGGCTCCTGATGTGCATACGTGACTGTTACATAACACATATATATGTTATATAGGCCGCTCATAGGATTAGAGGGCAGTTTGTTGTTTAGGGTCACGGTTAAGAAGATCATGTGCCAAAGGTGATGTCAAACATCACAGAAGTTGTCCATGAAGCTAAAAACAGAAGTGTCCCGTGCACATGTCCAGCCCGTGGTCCAGCATAATAAGGCTGCTGTGGATTAAGTATGCTCATGTTAATCTCCATCGTCCTCACTGAGTAGATTGAAAGCTGCAAGAAAACAGGATTAGCAAAGGGCACATCAGTGATGGTCAGAAGGCCCAAGAGGTAAAATTGTACAGAATGACAGGATAATGTGGCTCTGCTCATTTTGCTTTTAGAGACTCTCAGAACAGAAATGAACGCTGCGCCCCCAGCAGGAAGTGCTCTGGCAGCTAGTGCAGCCAGTGGACCCACCACACCCAAGAAGGGCCCACCCAAGTTCAAGCAGAGGCAGACCCGAACATTCAAAAGCAAGGCACCCAAGCCCGGGCAGAAGGGGTAAGAACACAGCACTAGTCTTTCACTCATGCACCACTACAGACCAGCCTGTGTCTGACCTCTGATGCTTTTGGTTTCAGCTTTGGGGACGACATCCCGGGCATGGAGGGTCTGGGCACAGACATCACTGTGGTGTGCCCATGGGAGGCCTTCGGAGACATGGAGCTCAGCGACCTGGCCAAATACGGCATCATCTAAACCTGCTGCCTCCTGCCTTCCTCGCCTCACACCTGTCCTCCGCGTGACCCTGCCCAGCCTTCACCCATCAGCCACATGCCATATAAGGCTGTGGGCTTCCCCTAATGCCCTCTCGTCCATCTACCTCTACTGCCCTCCACTAAGTGGAGAAGACTCATAATAATGTTTTTATTTTTATATTATTATTATATATGTACTATATAATGCTGCTTTATAACTGATGACGAGAACAACTCCATGTTTCCTTTTCCTTTGACTATCCAAGTATATTAGTCCTTTCCACTTTCCTCTCACCTCCCCCCTCACACCCCACCCCTATAAACCCAAGGTAATGAACGCAAGCAAACCACTAGCCTGTATCTGCTTCTAGCAGTCTAGCCACATGTAAATACTGAGAGTAAGACCATTTTGACCTTCTTACCTTTTATACTTCCTCACTCTTTTTACTACTTTGTGTGACTGTGAACATCAGGGATGCTAGGAGAGTGTAACAGCAGGAATGCTGCACCAGTCTGAGGAGGAAGCCCCAGTGCCCTGTGTCTCTCCTGGTTCTGCTTCACATACATCCCTGTAGACAGATAAACAGAGTTATGTTCAAAGCGCTGTGCAGCACTATCCAATGCTGTGTTCTCATAGTTGCAGTAAAATGTGTTTATTTTAACTACATGGTTGTGCTTTCGTCTGTTTTTTGCAGTCCGAAGAAGTAGATGTATGGTAACCAGCAGTATTTTGCACAAAACATGGGGGGCTATGGTCATTACTATTTATTTTACATTTATGTCATACACAACATTTTCAACAATTTAATTCCTAATTAAATTTAATTCTGGTACTGGTACTTATTAATATATTATATCATGAAAACAAGGTAGTTTACTTTTGTAAACTTTTTCAAACACTATTGATCTATTAAGTTTAGTAGAAAGCAAGAATAAATTGTACAAGAGCAAAGATTTATAAATAATAGTTTTCCTGCGCTATATTCCTGGTTAACAGAGCCTCAAGCAACCCAGCTGTTGTTATCAGAGTGAAACAGTTTGATGGATTGTTCATTCCTCCAGAGGTGTTTTGGTACAGCCCTTTGCAGAAGAAACAAGAGATTTCAGTCCGACGAAGCTTTTGGCCAGAAACAATGTTGCAACCCCAGCGTCTGACAGCATCCTTCAGCGCAAACATCCAACAGTATTTCCATTCACCCCTCCCAGTGACTCCCAAAGCTCTCCAAACAGGGACCACTATCTCCCTTTATGCTCCAGAAATCTTTTTTTCAATAGAACAATGTGGAAGTGCCCGGGGGACATTGGAAACATTACGTCAGGTGTCACAAATTCCTCAGTATTATCTGACAGTCTGGGAGAAACAGGGCCTCCTAAAGCACTCAGGCATTGACATTTTTGTGGTTCAAACTTAGATATGTGCATGTACAACTATAAATCCCTATGATAAGTCAATATACAAGTTCAAGACAGGGTTCAGCAGCTAACACGCCTAGTAAAGTTTTAGCAAGTGCAGACATGAAGTGGGCAGACTGTGTATAGGCTTGCACCAGACAATGGAGAAAAAGAGGTTTTTGACGCAATCCTCCCTAAGGCTCTGACACTGCTGGGGAGAGTTACTGGTAACTATAGTAACAGCACTAACATTTTGATGAGTCAACTTGGATCACCAAAGTGTCTCAATGAGTCACAGATATCAGGGTTTATCTGCTACAATTGGAATTATAGGGAGGTGTGTGTCTGTGTGTGTCTGTGTATGGTTTGTTTACCAGCGCATAGTTTAGAGTATCTTTTTCTCCAGGTGTAAGAGCTCCACCTATATTTGGAGGCAGGAAGAGGAGGAGTAAAAGCAACTACCAGAGTCTGAGCTCTTACCAAACCTGTCTATGGAAATGTGGGCGAGGTGAAGGCAGTTGGCGTGGAATTAAGATATCTTGTTTCCTAGCAATTCCTTCATCGGATTCTCTTCCTGGTATCTGCCACAAAGCACAAAATGGACACATGGTCGGAATAAGAGAAGAAAGAAGAGATTATCACACATTGAGCACTTTGGCATTACCTGAGAATAATCTGGAAACAGTTTAAACTACTAAGGATTAAAGGTAAGTTTTGCTACTACAACAAAATAATCTGACTGCATATGGTATGAACATTCTCACAGAAATTTGTATAATGTCTTAACCATGCAGACATGTAGGTGTATTAAATGAGGCAGAATTGTGAATTTAATGAACACAATGGCAGTAACCACTATTGTATAAACTGTATTCTTCTCTTGAATAGCTGTGGAAAATATCATCTTTAAAACATTTCAGATAATAGAAATATCTGCATAATTTGCCACTTCTTATAGCACAAAGAGCAACAATGAAGTGAGTGCACCCTCCTGAGTTAAAGGCCATTAAAGGTCAACTGAAAATCACAGCCTAACACAAAGTGCTGTGAGCTGAAGGAAGCAGTAGCCTGTTATCTCCTGCCATAACCATCGCCTGTATGACAATGCAAATAACAGGGTACAGTTAAACCTGAAGATGCACAAATGAATATCATGTAGCTGTGAAGATAATAGTCAAACTCCCTTTAAAACTCAATTTCAACCTTCTGCCAAGTGAATGTATACTCACTTATAATAATTCATAATTAAATGTAATTTAAAAATTACAGATATAACAATAGTTAATATAAAAGATAATAAATTAAAAATAGATATAATAATGATCTATAAATTCAGATAATCAGAAATAATTAACATTCATGGTTCTGTAACTTGTAATGTGTGGGAATCTGTGACTTAAAACATGTTTGAATGTGAGCAACACCAATTGCTAATACATATAATGCTGCTCCATACCACTGACATTACACATACATGCTTAGCTGACAGTCACTTGAAAACAAAAATGTTGTTTTGGGTTATTTCTAATGTATTTATTGTAAATTATACTGAGGACTGTGTTTATATTGCATAGATCGAATGTTGTAATTTATATAGGTAGCCTACTAAAGAGTCTGTGTAATATCAGTAGTGCCCGAAGGATAGAGAGCAGCACCCCATGTGAAAATCTCTTACATTTTTCATAGAGGTTACAATCTAAAATAAAACAATATTCCTGATTAAAATATTCTCTTTGGGTGGCGGGATGTTTGATTATCTTTGTCTTTAGTAAGGGTCCATGCCCATGCTTTTTTTTTTAACATAATAATAAAGAAGAACCAGATAATAATAATTCCTTTAGTGATAGAAATAAATTTTATTAAAGCACATGTAGATGAGTGTAAGGCCACTATAATCCACCTTTGTTTACATGGGGAGTAGTCAGCCAATTAGAACCTAAAGCAGTTAACACACACACCAGTGTCATACAGTGTTGTAAGTTTATTTTAAAACCAGATCATAACCGGATTTGACTATTACTCAGAGGACCATGAACAGTCATGTTTACTGAGCACCTGCACTATTCTATAAACACCTAATGTACATGCAGTGGCAGGAGGCTGTGCAAATCCATTCAATCCACATTTGCCTCCTCTCCCTGTGCTCCTGTCCTGTTTTGACATGTTTATCCACTCTCTTCTTTAGCTGTCAAGGATCTTTTAGTTTTGTCTCTAGGCTGTGACCCGGCGCTTTCATCTGCCTGTTTGTTTTTCCATCCTCTTCAATGCTGTGTTTTTGAAGCACAGTTCATTTAGTGAATGTAAATGACACATAATGCAGATGAAGCTCTCAAACTAGTCAAGGTTGTCTTGAAGTAGTTACACAAATATTGCAAACCACAATTCGAGATCACAAGTTGAGTTTAATGAGTCATATTAGGCTGAAGGTGCTATGATTACCTTTATGAGAGAGTTAGTATTGATCATTCAAAATACAATGACTACATTTAGGGCATTTTATTATTTTTTGATGATTAAAAACATACAAGGAATTGTGTTTTGTGTCATTCACACAAACTCTGCATATTTAGGTTGAGTTCAGAAAAACAGAAAACACTGTTCCACCTTGTGATGCCGTGTGGTGATACAGGAAGAGCTGCACTCTCTTTTTAAACTACAAACATACACCTTCACTACAATAATTTGGATAATTTCAGCCCTGAATTGCCAATCTGTACTGAACTAAAGCTAAAAGATAACTGCTAAAACTACCACTACATGACATCACAAGGCACAAAATACAACTCTGGGTATGTTACTGATGAGGTAACAACCTTATAACATGGCTTAAATCTCACAAAAATCAATTTTGTGTAATATAGGACCTTTAATATATGTTTTCAGGAAAGGTTAGTAATTGACCTAATAGGTAATCTGTTTTTGTGTAGCACTATGTAGATCGTTTCTTGAAAGATTATTCATTTGACAAATTCCCTATTGAAACAAAATGCCAATGTCTACAACTCTCCAACTGTGCCACTTCTGAAATCAATAATAACCAGTCATTTACATCTAATTTCATTCATTGACTGTCTGCCGCCCTCTTTTCAAAATGAATAAATCGAAGTCAATTTGCTGTGCAACTGTATTGATTAAATGACCTGTGCAGATCCATACAGCAGATGTACTCATGCATTTTTCTTTTTGTTGTAGGGAGTAATCAAGAAAACTGAGGATGGAGCCCCGATTTATTTTCCAACTCCTCTTTCTTGTCGCCCAAATGCCTCTAATGTGCGAATCTCAGTCCAACAGCACTTCAACAAACTCTGGGAAAAATAAGACTGTTAAGATCCGGGGTTGTGGGGACGAACTGGACCCTGTGTACCGATACTTGTGTGACCGGCGAGCTGCGTGGGGCATCGTCTTGGAAACACTGGCAACCTCTGGCTTCCTGCTCTCTATTGGCCTCCTGATTGGCCTGCTCATTTGGGCTTTATGTGTGTGCATCAAGAGGCCAAGCAGCAACATTGGAGGGTCTGTGGTTTGTACGTCCATGTTTCTGCTGGCTACGGCGGGAATATTCGGGATCACCTTCGCGTTCATCATCCAGTTGACTCCACAGACCTGTCCCACACGCCTCTTTCTGTTCGGGGTATTGTTTTCGTTGGCATTCTCCTGCCTCCTCGCCCGCTGCTTGGCTTTGATGGGATTCGCAGCGGCTAGAGACTGGGGAGAAACTGGTGTAGCTCTGGGCCTGGTCACGGTCCAGATTATAATTGCAACACAGTGGTTGATCATAGTCCTGTTGCGGGACAGAAAGCCGTGCGAGTACAGCCAAGAAGAGTTTGTGATGCTGCTGATCTATGTTCTGTGTTTGTTGGCTATAGGTCTGATCTTGTCCCTCAACCTCATGTGCCAATCTTGCATCAGCTACAGCTATAGCTACACAGGACCCTCAAACCAAAATGGAAATTTCCAAGCTATGTTGCTAACATTCACGCTAATTTTGTCTGCCTCTATATGGGTGGTGTGGATTGTCATGCTTAACAGAGGGAACAGTGAGATTGGAAAGCGACCTGTTTGGGATGACCCGGTCCTGAGCATCGCCCTGGTGGCAAATGGGTGGGTGTTCCTGATGGCACACGGGCTGTCCCAGGTGGCATTCCTGTGCAAAGGAGAGGCCAGAGCCAAGGATGTGCCTCTGAGCTTCGCAGGCTGGACCAGTCCCTCTGCAGACACGCCAGGACTTAACAGCCCCAAGGAGGGTAAGGAGAACGGGAGCTTTGAGACTGAGGGCGACAGAAGAGGTGAGAGTGCAAACGAGGAATCTGAGAATTATTTTTAACCAATATGTGAAGAAAAAAATATTAAAAGGAATATAATTATTTTGCATAATTGGGCCATTAAGATTAAGGGACTGAACGAAGAGACTTGGAGAAGAGCTAGACAATCCAAAAAAGCTCAAATTGCTCAAAATACTGAAATCACACACCCCAGAGTAGTAGCCCAAGCATGACAGTTTTTTCATCTGATTTACCTTGTATTCTAATAAATATAAGAACATTTCAAGTCATGATTAGAACTTACATTTACCAAATAGTCAAGATACTCTCTTGTTTCATATATTGCACAAAACTGACTGTGAGCTTTAATGTTGTTTCCTCCTCAAAAACATACCCAGAGTTGTGTTTTGTTTCATTCACACATGTTTGAGTAACCCCTTATTATAAGTCTGTCTCCAAAGCTCAAAATGTTCTATTTCACCCTGTGATGTCATGAAGTGGCAGTTTTCAAGTGAACAGCTCCTTTTCATTCAGGGACAAAGGATGAAAATTAGCGTTTTGGCTAATTCTGGTGCATTTGCAGTGGTGCTATTAATGTACACTGTCCCTGTCAAATAAACCAATAAATCAATTTTGTTCATCTGAAATTATCAATTCTAGAGCTGAAATAATCCAAATAAGTGAAGGTAAATGGAGTTTAAAAAGGTTCTGTGTGTTAAACATATGTGAATGAAACAAAAACAGCTTTGGGTATGTTTTTGATGAGGAAACAGTACTATAACATAGATCAGAAAGTAGAGTAATATGGGCCCTCCTGTTCAGGTCTATATGAAATGCAAGAAAACAAACCAGTCTAAAACCCCATAGTCCATTGTGTTGCTCTGCTTCTCAGTAAAACATCGGCTTACTCTAGTATAACGAAGGCCTTGTTTCTGATTGTTGGCAAATGGTTAACTCCATTGAATTTGTTTCTGGACATATAACTGGCATTACTTAGTAGGTTTCCCATGTGTTAAGGGAGGAGATCAGCATTTTTAACACAAAAACAAGCCCAAACTCCACACCGCGCCCATAAACAGGCCGTTTCTTTAAGCACAAGAGAACGCCTCTCCCTGATCACTCTGTACTGGTTTAACCTCTTCTGGTGCTGCCATCCAAGTGCTTTTGGTAAGAAACATGGAAATAGTGTAATCACGTCATATGTTTCTACTTGCCTGTAGGTGAACTGAGGTCCTCATTAGAAACCTCATTAGAGTATCGTAAATATCTCAAAGCTGAGGTCTTGCTGTTTGCCGACTGACTGAGTGTTTAGAGCAAATAAAAATGGCATGGAAGGTAAATTTGTACAATAACATTTAAATCTGCACCGATTTAAGGCTGCAACTGCATTTGGTTAAAAATGATTACCCCGGTGTTGCACGAGGTAACCTAGAATCCATTCGTGTGTGGGCAGGCTGGATGTTGTACAAGACGAATGATAATCCATGGGAGACGCCTAGGGGGATAGTGAGGCTGAAATTCCAGTTTCATTGAAGCGGTTTGATCAATCTGTATCCACAAGTGAATTGAAATCCCTGTATGTTCTATGTGATGGAGTGTTACTATAATCGTTCTTTAAGTGTGGCCTATGATGAAGAGTATGTAACAGTGATAATGAGATAACCGTAGTGCCCCGTGTCCCCTCAGGCAGGAGGACAGAGCCTGTGCTGCGCTCTCCCTATGAGTCTGAGTTCTCCATGACAGTGAGTAAAGTATCATCATTAATACTCTGTCTGTAGTAATTAAGCACTGACCTTTTAGCATAGGAGGCGATTAGGCTGTAATGTAAGGCAGATTGTAAGTCTATAGTTTATTATGGATATTAACCACGCTGACAGGTGATGTTAGATATCTTTGTGTTCCAGGAAATTGACACGGAGAAAGACTACACTATTCCTCGGCCAAAGACCACAAATTACGAGGAACCTTACGATGAATATTAAGGACAGTACCAGAGATTTTTTTTATATGAACTATGGGAGTGTAGTGATCAGCAGTGAAGAAAATGTAACTTGCTTTTTATGGCGTCAAAGCAAACTATTTTATATTATTGTTTTCTTGCAACTAAGGATGTCACTATGATGTCAATATAAAATGTTTGTGTAACTATTGTAAAGAGGAGATATAATATAGTATGTACCAGTATTCGCAATTACTGACACCATAACAAACAATTGTAAAATTGCTTAGCCTAATTAGATCTACTTTAACTCTCAGTGTCCAGTGGACCACCATTCCTCTACTAGCCCATGTAACCAGCTTTATAAAATCAAGCTTAAAGTAAAGTTAATGTGACATGAAATGCACTTTACATTCAGGTTTAGTATAGACTGAATATAAATGTCCAGAATTGGGATAAAATTCTCACAATGATTTCATTATATTTGTCTTCTCATTATACTTTGTTACTTAATAAGCCATGACTATACTAAGCTGTGGCAGACTACGGATGTTAGGCAATGTTGAATCACAAAGAAAAGCCTGATGAGGAAACACCCATCGTTATGACGATCCCTTTAACAAAGACATGAGCGGCACACATACTAAAGGATATACAACGCCTTTGGGACTGTTAAAGGGGCAAGTAAAGATGAAAACGAACCAGCCCAAACACAATGTAATATCTTGAGCAGAGGCAGCAAAGAATCCTCAACAAACTTCCCATGTATACGAACGAAGAAGTATATAGTGTTTTTTCCCCTTTTGTTTCCAAACATTACAACATTATATATTTGATTCTCCACAACTAACATAAGCAAAAATGAATAAACTAATAAAAAAAGTAAAATGCCGAAATACATTTAAATGATAGTGTAACTAGTAGTAGGTGATAGTAGTGTTTATAGTCATATAACCATTGTAACTTTTGTGGTGTAGAGTACATCACCTGTTGTCCCATTGTATGTGTTATTGCTTTTCCTGGAATATTCCACAGTGTGTCATTAGAGTGTCTATCTTACATTCAATTCAATACATATGTTTTAATCACTAAAATATCTTGGAAAAACTGCATTCTTACTGTGAGAGGGGCCGCCTCTCCACAAATCTAGTCTCTAAATTAACTTGGTGGCGTCTATGGCTTGTCTCCATGGAGTTTAATGCTATACTGTGGAACATTTAAAGCCATACTGTGGAACATTTAAAGCAAAGAACATTTCCATTGAGAAAAGCAGGTTGGGTACACTCCACCAGAAATGTGAAAATAAATTCAATGGCTTGAGTTTGAAACTTGCCTCAAAAGTTAATTCTGATCACATTTCATCTCCTAAAAGTCTTCTCTTGGTTTTAAAGTCAAAGAAAGTTATTTTCAAAGACACTACTGACTCATGCACTCTTTATAAAGGTTGCCGGCACCAACATGTGTTTTGCCATTTCTTTTCCTTGCAGTGTAAATATTTGTGCCTTTTTATGTGCCATGTTATTTGTAATCTGTCAGCAAGATGTCTGCCTAAAGAAGAATGAAAAGGTAGAGTGACTCACGCCTGAGTTTCATCAGTGGATGTACTTGGATCTTCCCTGGGGCTGGACTCCACATCAGCATGGCTCCAAGGGAAGAGTGCCATGTGAGCTGGTGTATAATAGGCCTGAGGTGATGAGGAGGGCGTGAAGCTGTCACTCTGGAGGTGCCAAACTGCGGCGCTCACGAGAGGCGTCTGAAAGCGGAGAAAAAGAGGAGAGGAGATAAGAGGCAGGAGAAGCACACAGGGACATGTCAACTCAGTGGGAGGCTGCTGCTGTCCTCACTGGTTTAAGTCTTTGTGTTTGAACACACTATGCAGAACTGTACTGTTGTGGCAGGTCCTACACAATTCAACCTAATAGGTCTTTCCAGGGCTTAAATGAGGGCAGTGTGAAGAATGTGTTACAATACTGTAAATGTGTAAGGTTTAAGTAATTAAATGTTATTAATTATGTTTATCATTACTGCTTATTTGATGTAATAAATAAACTCTCATTAACGAAATGAAGGTATCAAAATCATTGTCTATAAAAAGAAACTCTATATACCTAGATAATTAATGAATTAATTATTAACTGACATATAAATAAAATATTTTACATACACTGCATTTTATATTTTATTTTAACAATATTAAATATGATCTAGAATGTTGCAATATCATCTATCGTTTAATTATATATTTGGTTTTTTTTACATTTTTATTTTACTACGTTTTAGTTTAGTTTAGTGGCACCTACACCTGAATGATGCCTTCCTACTTGGCCCACCTCCTCACTACTGCAGGACTTGACTGCCTCCACCAGGGGTCAGTGTTCAGGCACTACTGTTAAACTGCACTAACACTTTTTAATTACGACAACACTTGTAATTATTGTAACGCCAAAAGCAACACATTTCACTTACACACCCTGTAAAGGCTGTGGTGGCAGAATCATAGTGAGCACAAATAGGCCGAAGTGGGACTTTTCTCTTTCGCTGATCTTTCTCTCTTTGACCTTTTGTGACCCCGTCATCTTCAGGTCAAGTCCTCTCTCCAGCGCCCTGCCCACAGAGGCCCATCCACTCCCCCAATTACGCTGCCTTCAATTACACAGAGCGCATGCCATCAAATTGCCAATTGGCCTCTTGTGCATTCGAGCAATTAGCAAGGATATGAAGCTTCCCGTCACATCCAACCCATTTACGGCCATTTAGTCCAGATGCAATTAAAGATTGTTCCAGATATGTTCCCCTCGGCAGCGGGCAGAGGGCACAGCCGGGAGAAGTTCAGAGATGAAATCGAACAAGTTTCTCCCGGACGAGCTGCAGAAGGAAAGCTAGCGCCAAGGCATTAGAGCATTAGAGGGCACCTTAATTAGGCCCACCCCGACAACATAATAGGACTACTAAAGCTTGCTGCAAACCTGTGGTTACACTGGGAAAAAATATGATATGTTAATAAAACTCGTGAGAGTCAATAAGGTCAATTAAAATAACCATAAAATGTTTGACACGCCTTGAACTAAACTTCCAACATCAAATCCAAGAATGTGCTCAATTTAATTTTACTAATCCTACAAAAAGCAATTTATAAATAAAACCTATAAATGAAGATAAATAGAATACACAATTTCCTTATACTGATTAAACAATCTGGACATACAAATATCTATGAAAACTCTCCTGGATGTTGATGGAGCGGCGGTGGATGCAGAGATTGAGTTGCATCGTTTCTCTGAGCTCTTATTCTGTTGGATACTGCTCCTTTATCTCGGCAGTGGAGTGGTCCCAGCTATTTCAGGCATTCTCTATCCTGATTGGACAACCCGACCCGGCCAAACGCTGGAAAAAACGATAAGGCTGAGACAATCATGGGAAGGAAATAACATAATGGTTACTAGCCTGAAAATCCTGGTCTCTATCAGCTGTAGATAAGCAGCATATACGTGGGCTCTACCAGTCAATGGAGGTAATAAGTACAAACAGTGTAAAAACCAAACAGTTTATTTAGTATATACATTCAATAATAATGAAAGGGAATAAACTGAAGGCAGACACAAGAATGGCAAAGTAAAACATTGTGAAAATACATCACTTATTGAAAACAAAAATATATCATCACTTGGGTATGGTCTTTTTGGAGCATGTGACATGAAAAAAACGCACACATGCAATTCAAAACCACTTAGTAAATCCCTGTACAAAAACTCCCATTGGGTTGACTTGAGCACAGTGCAGGGAGCCAAGGGTCAGCGGCTAAGAGTCAGAACGGGCCGGCAGCTGGGGGGGGACTTCCATACACCTGTTTAGCCTACGCCCATTTCCCCCGGGCTCATGAAGCTTTACAATTAGACTGCATATAGGACATAATGTGTTTGAGTGGGCCTTCTTCATTTGACATTCATTACAAAACAGTGGGTCAGCAGCGCAACCAAATTAAATATCTTATGAGTGGTGATTACTGCCGGGGCACAGAGGGACCATAACTCGGATTATTGGAGTAAATCTGCTGCCACTGTACTTTCTTCTACTATCAACACACCCGGTGTAGCGTAGTCCTCCCCTGCTGCCTTGTCAACTCCCCCAATAGTCCTCCAGCATTACGAAATTCATGCACAAGTGAAACCCTTTCCTCTCACAAAAGCATGCATAGCAACACTTCTGATAATACTTTTAAGGAATAATAAAGACAAAAAAAAGAGGTATACGTGTCAAAAAATACTCATTGGACCTACTGCACACGGTTTAGTTTTTTTTTTCACGATCGCACAATAACATCACTCCCCCTGACTCTGTCCGCGCCCTGACACAAAAAGACAGTGGGAAATGTGGCTGTTCTGTCAGAGAATGATTAATGGCTCAGCTTGTCACCTTCACTGTGGTAGTTCCTGCACCACAGACACACTTGGGTGCATTGTTGCAAAAGGTGACCACTGCAGAGCCCCCTCCCCCCCCCTCCCAAGCGCCCTCTCGACATTGACTGGACATTTTCCTCCCGTTTACCTCAGGGCGAATGTGAATGAATAAATATCCGCTATCGTTTGGGTCCCTCATGGCTCGGATTTTCCCTTTTTTTGCACCGCACTGGCTTTCACACAAAAAAGCCAATTATTAAAATGAGTGGACCAATTTGTTTGCAGGTCAGAATTTCTAAATTACTGTAACCTTTTGAACATGTCCTTTTTTTCATTGACATTTCCCCAGCTGCTTCACCCAACTAAGGCAGAAATCATTTTTAAAAACATGAAGGCAAAAGTAATGACAAAATATGAGATACATGATTACCAAAAAATGTGCTTTTTCAGAAAATCTTTGGAACCAAAAAGACAAAATATAAAACAGTATAAAGGAGAATAGTATACAGAAATGGGTTACATGACAGACAGTCCTTTTTCTGTGGATGGATTAAACCATTTGCAAATTTAGAAAGCACGATGATAAACTCACAACAGAATGTGCAGTCCTGTGACAAGACTATTTCAAAATTAATTACTGAAGCAAGATACATTTGCCACACAGATTCTGTAAGCCTCATTAGACTTGATCATTTTGATTGGCCATTTCGAGAGCAGGCTGCTCTATTGGGATTTTCGGTTATATGGAGTGCACATCTGATGAACACTGCTATGCCCAAAGCCCGCAGGCAGAAATATCTCAATACATCTGAATTGGCCAGGACATATTTCCATTTGGCTGACTGGCAGATGATTAGCTCCCCTTGTGGGTGTTCTTGCTTTCAAATCTCCATCATTCAGCTGGGTCGTTCATGTGACCCACTCATTACTACAAGGCTGCTAACTGGAATGTCTGGCTGTGTCCTAAGCGGAGAGTTGAATCCTTTTAAGGAAAAGGCTGACTGCGATCTGTGGAGATACTGCATGGACAGGCTTTAGGTTGCCTCCAAATGGAAAAAGGTTGCATCAGCGCTGAGAGGGCTAGCTTATGTTGCACTGGGAAAACTCTGAAGTGAACAAGGACATGTATCTATGCAGCTTTTTCATGCCAAAAAATAAAGTAATGTAGAAAGACCAGTTACTTTTTCATTTTAAATTATTTTGTACACATTTTTGGGGGGGTAAGACTACTTCTCATGCGTTAATTAGTGTTAACAGTGGTTTTCTTCAAGATGAATTCAGAACAGAAAGTCCAGCATTATCTATCCTGTCCATTTCTTATTCACCTTAATTCAGCTTCAATCTGAGGGATGTAGTGTCAAAATGATAAGTACCTTCTTAAAGTGGGCCATGGCAGTTCCTTTCATTTTCGCACTAGCCGACACTTTGAAATGTAGTGGAAACTGCTTATTGGGAGTTGAACTGTACAATAGGGCAATATATAGTGTTTTGTAATAGGTTGTAGTGTGCAGATTTAAGTCTCTCACTGTCCTGTAGTGCTGCTGCTGCTATAAAAGAAAACCCATGATAATAGTGCCCCAAGTCCGACGAAACTAAGCTCTGGCTATTTTCACGTGGCAGTTTTTCCATTGTTTCCGTGTTGACGTTGAGACATAAAAAGCACAGGGACGGGCGAGTTGACGATGTGGCAGTGACCTCTTCGCCACATAAAAACAAGGCAAAAAATGAAGGAAAAACCGCGACAAAAGTTGCCACTAGAGTCCATCGGCGGGGTAATGGAAGGGAGTTCTCGCCAAAGGAAAGAACTGGAAAACGGGTTTGTGTTTTGGAGCCGTGTCAAATTCCTCTGGAGTTTTGTGGTTTAGTACGGAGCGAATCTACTGTAGCCCGCCCGATATAAACTGGCCTGGAAGAGACAAAGCAGATAGATATGATAATGAGTAGGGCTACATCATTTTATACAAAATACAACATGTGGAAAACAGTGACCTGCAGTTTCTAAATGGTCATGTTTAAAGTATGAAATAGAACCAAAACTACAATATTTTATACCAGTCAAAGCATGGTTAATACAAAAAAATAGGTCTTCTCAGGTATACAAACTATCAAGACTGCACTGGCATTGTAACGTGCAATCTGGACATTGCAATGTTGTAACCACAATTAATTTCCTTAATTAAATCCATGCACGAATACTCATGGGTTTCTCTACAGACAATAAAATATACCCAATTGCAGATTTTAAATGTAAAAGTACAAAGTGGAAACAATGCTAATCATTTTGTGATGATGATACTGTAGCACAAATCATAAGTAAATAATTATTCACAATACACTGTTATAAAAATGAATAGCTTTAGTTTTTTTCCATTTTTTATATCTGGGCAAGTTGCAATGGAGCATCTGCTCATAAATCTTGCTAACACAAACATAGCCAAATGACTGCTATGATCCTCTGTACACCCCGAATTACCACCAGTGTAATCTAACGCAGTCTGCCTCGGCCTGCTCTTGTTAAAAATACTAGTAATTTATGCCCCCTGTCAGTTGTTTCGCAGCTCATTTTCTCACCATAGCTCCCACTCCGTACGCAGCAGCAGCCGGGGCTAAAGCGTGGTAGGGGTCTGTAGTGTACACTCTGCCATAACTGGAAACATAACAAAACAGCCCTTAGTGAAAACAACAGACAATTAACATCTCATTCAAGTCCTGCTGATTTATCCATTAGCAAAATCCTAGTAATTACAAAATCCACATCCACGTCTTTAATTATTTGAAGAAGTTATGAAAACAAAATAAAGACGGTCTTTTTCCACATTTGAATAAAAAAGTGCACTCATAATGTTATCCTGCAGAAACTCTCCATTCTCCAGACCGGTGACAGAAAGATGATGATTAAACCTGATTATTACCCAGCTGTGCCGAGGACTGGTCACAAGACGGGGCCACTCGAAGACAGGCACTTGCAAAATGCCAAGTGGATAGATTATATTAGCAAAAGATTAGGTGTAGAATATATTAGTGAGGGACATCTGCTTCAAATGAAAAACATCAACTTCAATTTATAAATATGAAGCAAAGTTGTTTTGAGTTTATGAATTTTAAAACTTTATGGAAATGTTCAGACCTTACAGTTATTGCAAATTTCTGCTGCTGACTTTGGAAATTAAGAGATGGTGCATACACTGTTGTTTTATTCATATTTTTTTCAAATACCCGTATTAAACCAAATATTTAGCACTTTTTTCTAGTAGTTGTGTTTACATAGTGTGTCCCCAAGTGACCTCACCTGTCACTGTAGGCGGCGGCTGCGGCGGTTGCCCCGGTTACAGCAGCTGGTTGGGCGTAGCGATAGGCGGCGGCCGCAGCAGCAGCAGCGGGATAGCCCCCCTGGAGACACACATGAGAGGACTGACTCACGCTGGGACAGAGGAATACACTGCACACATGGAGATGAATGACAAAATGCCATAGACTGACACGACAGGCAAGGCTCAGGCCAAAAGGGTGCCGTTTAATTTCAGCTATAAAACAGGGATTGCTGCCTTTTAACCAAGGGCTGCACAACATTAGGAACCTACAAACAATGTGACTGATGTGGGGAGAGGGATGGATGAGTGAGATAGAGTCCCCATGAACATAATTCATGTAACGACACAATATAAAACGTTTGGAAATTTTGTTGAGTATTTTTTATACACTAGTGACATTCTAACCAGAGGATCCTTAAATTTCTCCAATATTGGAGCTCCATTTTATTATTGAGTATCTACAATCAATCAATGTATGTGGCACTACTAACCAGCAGCAGCAGCAACATCAGTTCTTTTAATATTGTGACTTTCTGGCTTTCAATACAAGCATGTGTCATTGCCACTGATCTGTAATATTTACTGTTCAGTACCATAGCAATAGTCCATGTGTAAGTGTGGTGTTTTTATATGTTAACATTGTGCAGCCCTACTAGCAGTACCATTGAGTTAAATTACATGCTATCCATGTGCCAGAGTATTGCATTTCAAAAAGGGGGGAAAGGAGAGCATTCTGTGGAACAATAGCATTTTATCAATGAGACAGACGAAGGAAATTGCACTGTCAAAGTGGAGTTAGACTGGATTATTACCACTACGAGAGAGAGAGAGAGAGAGAGAGAGAGAGAGAGAGAGAACCTCTGACAGGGTAGGCCTATGTAAATAAAGAAATGAAACTGGCTAAAGGACACTACAAGTAAAGTTGACAAGTATGACAATTTATGATTATATATGTGAATTTCAAAGAGAATGGAGAGGAGATGGAGGAAGACACATACAAACACATCCATACACAAGCCTATGCTAACACTAGATCACCTCTTTGCATTAACAGCGCATGCACGACCCCCCAAATTTGACCAAACCTTCAAATAACACCACACCACTGCATTTGGACCTGACCAGGACAGAGCACAGCACAGCACAGCATAGAACATTCTCTGAGATGCCCCCATACAGAGGGTGAAGGGGCGGGCAGAGGGTAGATCAGGCAGGCTTGTTAGAGGACAGACAGCAAGGCTTTCTGGGTAAGTCGAGGCAAAAGAAGGACACAGAAGAGTGTAACAGTATGTCTGCATGCAGCAGCTGATGGGCGCATGCTTCAGTAATCATCCCGTAGGAGACGAGAAGGCGGTTAATTCAGGAAGAGACCATGTTCTCCGTTTCAACCAGAAAGGACGAGATAAATGACAGACTACAGCATTTGCCTGTAGTCGTCATAAGGCCATGTGGGTGTATCAATTTAGAAAAACAAAGGAGGAAATTATCATAGTTGTTGCTTGAAACCTTTCAAAGAGAGAGAGACCTGGTGCTCTTTTGAAAAAACTCATTATAATTTAGTTGTTTAGTACAAAAAGACCTTATCCTGTTAGTAGGAAGCAAACTTCAAAGCAGTAGTCATTACTGAAAACAACTAGAAGACAACACGTTTCCAGACTGGATCAGAAGATGATTCATAAGATCAGTGGGAGGTAGTAGTAGTAGAAGTCAAAACAATGCACACTCGAGGGTTTGGTGTTGACCCTACCTGAGGCAACCTGGGACTAAGCACTGAGTCCTGAAACACTAGTCTATAGAGAAAACAGAAACAACCGTGGTCAACCTGGTTACACACTCACACTACTCCAGCGATGCAGTGCCCCCCACAGCTCAGCCAGGCCAGGTGACTGAGACCCTCTGGACCACCCCTCACTTTCTCTCTATGGAGACAAGGTTTGCATATATGTAGATATGATTGGCTAGTCATATAGGAGGTAATAATAAGGGCTAATAGTCTACATGGCTCTAAATGTCATTTCTGTTTAAAGATACGTGTTACATTTCCATAAACTGTATAGTACTGCTTAGAAATTCAGTTCAGGTGGTTAACTTTGCTGTTAAAAGAGCAAAGAACTATTTTTAAAGCATGAATCTGTCATTTAATTCCAAATTACCCGTAATTTTAAAAATGTGTAAGGTGTATATTATTTCACGTCCAACACCTATGTTTTAATGAAAGGAAAATACACTTCTGCTTCATTTTTGGAGTGGAAAGACGTGATAAATCTTGGTTGATTTAATTCCCATCAAGGGCTCAGTCACCTGTAGCCGGGGCAGTCTGTGGCATGGGCGAGTGGACGCACATGCAGAATCACCCGCAGAGGAAAATCAAAAGAGAAAAGCAAGGAGGGGGAGAGTGCGGTGTGGGTGAGACGTGAGTTTACTTACATACAAGTCTGCAGCGCCGTAAAACCCATCCTGATAGACCACACTGAGAAAGATAGAGGAGGGGAGGGAGGAGAGGAGGAGAGAGGGAGAGCGGTGGAGGAACAGATGGTGGTGCACAGTCCCAAAACCAAAGTGGAGGCGATTCACAACACAGCAACAAAATACAGAGGGGGTAGAGGAGAGGAGGAGAGAAGAAAAGAGAGAAACAACAGTTATTTCACACCCATGCAGCATGCAGAGGAAATAAAACCTCCATTGAAGCTCCACAGCTAAACCATTATGCACAATAGACCCATAGGAGCAATAAAAACGTTCAGTGGGCCAAATAAAACAACAAACTGCCATTGTTCCCTGCCTGCTGAAAGTCTCCCAGGGACAGGCCACTTTATGAAGGGAATGGAGTTTGAGAGCCATGTGCGTTGTAACTGTGGAGCAGATATGGAGAGGGTATTTCCTGCTACCCAAATTTTCCATCTTGCTTAATTTGAATCGTGACAGTAAGCGCCCGTACGGCTATTTCCCAATCAATGCGGCTTTGATTCGAGTATCATTGTAATCATGACCCCATTAGCCAATCAGCCCCGCACAGCAGCAACATGCACAGTAACAGACAGACTGCAGTGGGTTGTGTGTGTGCGGAGGGGAGTGCAGAATGATATGGATGTGTTTATGCTAATCGGCTGATGCTGGTATCTGTGTTGTTTATTCAAATGGGCCCGTCGCACTCATCTCAAAAGCCGGCGCGCTGACTGACAATGTGCCAGTTGGACGACATCTGAGCACCACTGTAATAAAGTGGAACCTGCTCAAATAGGAGCGGGGAACAGTATTTGGAAAACTAGAGTTGCAAATAGAGGCTAAGCTTAAGCTAAAACATATACATTTTTTGTAATTGATCCCCATCATGTACATCTATATCCAGCGACCACATAAATAGGTTCACCAGTTTTATCCCACTACACTTGGCTGTGCTAGAGGCATTGCACTTTGGAAACTAATCTTTGTAGTCTACAGAAAATTTCAAGCGAGCAGGAATTTTGAGCTCAAAACTTGCTTATAAAGCTAAGTTGGAAAGAATAAACTGTTAAAATGAGACATGGAAAGGTGCTTTATTGTTCCAACTAAGACCCCTTGTGCTTTCTACCTGCCAACTGAGAGCAGGAAAATGAGAACTGATTTACACTGTTCAGCAAATTAGAACTAAGAACTGGTATAATAGAAGAAACAAGAACTAGGAAACATGTATACAATTTGTAGGTAGTATATGCAGCACCTTGTTCCCCTCTGTGCAGTCTTCTGAGATAAAAGCAAGGATCTTTGAGGGCAAAAGGTATACCTATTAAAGTGGCCGGTGAGCCCTGACTACAGTGAGTGCAGTGGACAAAGGGGGCGCTCAGAGCAGAGCGTGAGTTACCCGGGGTAGGCGGGGATGGCAGCTTGGGGCACTGCAGCCCGCACAGCGCTGTACACGGGCCGGCCCCTCCCTCGGAGGTGCGCCCCGCGGAATGCTGCCGCTGCTGTGGTGGCCGCTGCAGCAGCTGCCGATGGGTACGGGAACCCTGGCACTGCGAAAGACCAAAGGAACATGAATCAAAACCAGAAAAATATGACCAGGAAATTAACAGAAACAAACAAAGAGAATAAGTAACCTCAATCCTTAGGGCACAACATAAATATGCCCATATAAATTCAAAGGAAATGTGACCTACATTTAAAAGACTATGGGACTTTATATACAGTGCACGTCTCTACAAGAATATGGTTCCATGAGACTGTGCAGTCTGTCCATAATTAATACTAATAATTATAGTAGTAGCCAAATGCCTATTCAAATAAACAATGTCCTTTTATAGTTAACTACCAAAACCTGGGTTAAAAAAACAAAACAAAGATCTGACAGCAGGAGTAGGAGCTGTTCTCCTGGGGTCTCACCTGCATAGAGCTCTGGGCCATACACCGCTCCCACCATGGGACTCAATTTCCAACCTGCTGATGACAGTCGCAGAGTCAAATAAAACAACATTACACTGCCATTCTCTTTTACCACACTCATTCACGTTTATAGAGGGCTGTTGGGTCTAGTGGGCGCCTAAAGAGCAGCTGAATTGATTAAAATACAATAAGTAGTTTGAGAAAGAAGGAGGTCAATAATGTCTTGCGTCCCTAGGAGTATTTTCCAGATGGATGAAACACTACAAGTCATTTCACAAGGACTGAATGCAGATAGCTAAAAATGAAAACCATAAATGTATTGAATATTTCCCGAGGGCAGAAATACAGTCTATAAAAAGGGTGAGGCATGGACATAAAAGGCATATTTTCTTCTAAATTCATACTTTGCCCACGTGATATGATCCTTTGGCGCTGATTCAAATGTTACAATGGCCATAATTTCTTAGACTTAGCCTGTGCTTAGCTGTGCCATTGAGCAGTTAGGCCTCAGATGGCATTAATAATCAACGTGGTTTCGATCTTGTACAAAACATTATGGAGGAGAGGAACTTTACTGCTGTAAAATCCTATCCTGGATTTCAGTCCACATTTTTCCTATGGACACAGTATGACAAATTAGCAAATGGTGCTGCATAAATGTATCTATATTGCATAAATGCGCTCCACAAAGTAAAACAAAAATGGTTTCAATTAGTGAGTTGGTTTCCGTTAGTGTTTCTTTTAATAGATAATAGATCATATATAATTATTGATCGTTCATCTGCTAACTCATATGGGCATGGTTTCAGTGTGAGTGAGTGAACTGGTTACCATAAGGCAGTGCGCTGAGAGCCTCTCCGTTTGGATAGGGGCTGACCATTTTCTTGTTAGTCATCACCCTGGCTGTGGCATTGTTCACCTGGAGACGGAGGAGGAGACAGTAAGAGGCAAAGACACCCACAGAGCTGTACTTTAACACATTTCACAGGTCTCTGCTGGCATGCTCACTCTAACTTTGTCTATTAGGGCTATTTAATTCACTTCACCATTTTGTTTCTTACATAACGTATAAAACAGCATTATTCCCCAGCGCTGTAGTTGCCCTGTGGGAGTGCGTACAAGGATTTCAGCTGTGCTCTGCTCCTGTCAGGGCTGCCTAACACTTTCACTTCTGTCTGTGTGTTGCATGTCAATTACAGCGGGGAGAAAAAGTGGGTGGAAACCGTTATGGAGATTTTTAGTCATCATGCAATTAAAAGCCAGTTGCCCAGAGAAGATTTGGTGATTCATTGCGGGTAGGCATTAGGGCTGCCATGGGGACAGCACTGCTTATGTTCCTGTGTCGAAGAGGGACAGAGTAGAAGAAACACAGCAGCAGTTTAGTCTTTTGGAGCAGGCACGTTGTATGATCCATTGAGAATTTTAATACGTGTACATGTTGTGTGCACATCCACTGACATTTTCAGGCTAATGCCTATGCCTCTCTCTCCAAGATGGCCGATAATCTTCTTTCAGCTTCAAAGGCTCATACACGGGTCCCTTGATCTGTCCTCATCTTCCTTTGATGGGCTTTAAAAGAAGGAGATTGTAGCTTCCTCTAATAACCATGCAGTATGACTGCACAATGTGAAACAAGCTAAAGATTAATGACCTTTAGGCGCGCCATGATGAGTGTGCTTATGTGTGACAAAAAAGGACAGACTGGGAAATGAGTGCCCGTGTGGATGTAAACACCGCACTCCCATTTAGGAAACCATTACGGCTCCACTGCTGTTCACAGAACTTCTCACGCCATGTTTTTCTATCAGCCAACCTTCATCAGTTCAAATGGAAATGGGGTTTACTTCATTTTCCCCCTCATTCCAAATGACAAGGTCAGTGGTGATTGATTCAATTAGCATAGCCAGAGTAGCTTTCTGATGACATTGTTCACTCGAGCCTAAAGCCTTTCTGCTCTGCAGTAGTATTATGCATTTCAGCTGCGAGTCCTTAAAGGAATGCCTCTACAGCAGCTGGGTTATTCTTCAGTTTTTGATGTTTAAAAAGTTAACAAGGACACCAGGTACATAAGCATCCTACACAGCCTTGACTGCATCTTGCAATGGAGCACACTGCAAAGCCATAATCTACTGTGCATGGAGAAATTAAAAAGGATGTTACAGAAAGTAAACAAAATAATTTGGGCAAAAAATTCAGGGCAGCAAATTCAGGGACATTTTTTTTTCACAACAATGGCACTTCTTTAGCATGTATGATTCAACATAAGCAGCAGTCTGGAGCCCACAGCAGATGAGTCACGTTGTATTCACAGCATGCCTGGGCAGAGAGCATTGTCATCCAGAGGGGGGGCTCTCCCAACCGCCTTTCTCTGTTATTTGTCACCTGTCTGTATACTGTTTGAATCATGCACAATTAATGCCGTTAGGTGGACATGCAAATTAACCAAATGTCGACATGGAAGGCAAATCTGACTTGATAATTTCTAGGTCCATCATTTTCTTTACAATAAATAATACGAATTACTCAAATCAGGCATGTCAAAATTCCATATGAAACCAAACTTGTGGGGTTTACAAACCTAAAAAAAAAAAATTAAATACAAAAATAGGGGATAGAAAGAGGGGGTGCAAAAACATTTTTGGACAAAATTAAGAATCATATACCACAAAAATTAACACGCAGCCATATATGGGTGCATCACATGACTAAAAAGTGGAGGAGAAAAATAAAAATAAAATCAGCCAATCAGCAGGCGTCGGATGCAGCATAGAAACCAATCAAATTACAATAGCAGCACTCCCACATCAAACACATACAAGACAGAGATGGGACAGGTACATGAGGAGCGCAGGTGAGACTAAGAGACAGAGCCAGTCAAAATCAGGACAGAGATGGAGTGAAGAGAGAGAGGAACACAAAATGAATGAACAAAATACCAAGGTGCATCATTCAAATAAAGCAATATTAGATTTGGTGACCATTCTCCTGCAAATCTCATTGTATGTGGTGAGAGAGAGACAGAAGAGAGAGAGAGAGAAATCCTCATTCCCAAAAAAGAGAAATGAAATAAACATGAGACACTTGGCCAGGCATTAGAACTGTGTCACACAGAGACCAGTACACTACAACTACGTCATCTACCACTACTGAGAACACAAGACAGTCCACTACAAGAACCAAACTAAAACAAATGTAAAGAAAAACAAAATGGCAGCATGTAGACCCAGCAAGGTAAACCCCATATCGGTTCAGAGATGCATATGGTTAATATACTGGCTGGTTTTAGACATCATCATACCTGCACAAGCTTTTAAAGGGATGCTACTGTAATAAGCGCATGGCAGTTCTGTCAGGCATACTTAAAAAGTGAACACATTTCTTTTTAGTGACCGTTTTCAGTGCGTTTCCAGGGATGAGACTGGTGGACTCACTTTTGAAGTAGATTTTGAATAGTTTTGGGGTTTGTACTCCCTGCCTTGATGCATTTACATTTCAGAAATGAAATGAACAATCAGCATAAATTGACTCAAAACTAAAGCTTCAAACAACCCCTTCTAAAAATGTGAAGTACCCTAACCCAGTTAATCCTTTAGTAAGCGTGTGGCCATACAAACAGCACTGTGTCCACTGGTGCCAGTCTACAATATAATAAGGTAACGTATTGTGAGTATGTTAACATACAGCGTGTACATTTTGCAGATCAATCCTTAGCAGGCAGGTCAATAAAACGAGAGGCATTACATCATTTGTGCAGATTTGTAATGATTGGGGGAAACAAACAGTATGCATTTAAGGTCCTGGGGGAGAATTTAGCAGACAGATCAAGGATCTTTGCATCGAGTGATTACACTGGCTCATTCTCAGAGGTGTTAATGAGATGGTGGGGGTGTTAGGGCTAATACAGCTAATGCTTTGTCTGTCTATGTGACAGCAGACAGGAACTAGCACTACAATTATTACTAACTCCAATATCATTAGAACTAGTTCAAAGATGGGGTGGGGGAGTGGGATCAGTTTCAGTGATAAATGTTTGTACACAACTTACCGTTGCCGTAGAAACAGCGAGTGGTTACCGTGGAGACTGACAACAACACACAGAAGTCGTCAGGAAAACAGAAAAAATATAATAAATAAAAAGAACAAATAATCCTACAAAACAAAGGAAGCCTAAAATGTCCCCGCTCATGGCCCCTTTAAAGCGTACAGAATCTGTTAACAGACCATTTTAGCAACACTCAGCTAATCTTTAGAAATTTAACAATTGGACAGAATAATGGAGATATGGGGCAACCTTGCTTTACAAAAAGCTAGCCAGTTAAAATGATTGGTGTCAACCAGTCAAAAAGAACACCAGTCTCCATTTAATAGCAATGGGATGGTTTGACACGGTCTGGGGCAATTACAGTCAAAGGACAAAGGGAACTACTTTAGTTAGAAGCTGCAAAAAAGGTTTTAGTGGTTTAAGTCAAGCCACCAGGGGAGAGCTTATTTTTAAATTGTTTGTGGGAAAAATGGCTAACATTTCCTCTCTACCACCAGTCACCATAAAAACATTCAAACAATACAAGAGTGGTTACAAAAGACAGAAATGTTTTGAAAATAAGGAAAATATGAATTAGAAAAGATAAAAAAGAATTTAAAGACTGGCAATAAGAAGAGGTAAAGAAGAGGAAGGATGGATTGGACACAGTCAAAAACAGACAAGTGGAACGGGAAAGTGCAAACTCTCTTTCCCCTTTTGGACAATTGTCACTCATGTACAAAGCATACACGCATGGATACACACACGTCCAATAGTCTTGTCTAAAAACGAGTCATGCAGGAACACAAACTCAATATGACAAAACTGGACAAGTCAAATTCCAGAGAGGGGAAGTGCGGGAGCCGCTCATCTGAAACTGGGACATGGGAGCTGGCAGCCTTGGCTTGTGCACGTGTCTTATCATTCCAAACCTTTTAGTGGTGAATAAAAGCCTCGGAAATGCTCATGGAAATGATGAGGCTGAGGCTCAGGTGAGGAGGAACGCCAGCTGTGTCCCATTGCCGAGTGTTGCCCAGGATGGACGAACATGCAAGACCCCCAATCCATTTACCCACAAGCATTAGGGCTGCACAATATTCGCACTTTTTGACATGATAAAACTCTACAGGCTTTCTTGTTTTAAACAACATTCACCATCTGATGTGTGCATGATAGTTGAACTTCTTACATATCATAGCAAACTGGCTTTCAGTTAGACTACTTATCTTGAGTATAAAAAGCTATCAAAAGGAATTCTAAATGTACTTTTACTGATCTGAGCAACAGTTATGTCTTTTTCAGGATACTGTGCAGCCCAAACACAGAAATGACAAACTTGTCTCACTCACATGCAAATGCAACACACACACCTCAGCTCCTTTACACAGTTCCCTTTAACTGTCTAAAACTCTGCACTGAGAAGAGGTGTCACTATGGCAGTCAAATAGAACATGTGTTAATGGGGGAGGGGGGCTAAAAGTTCCTATAGTTTCCTCGTCTGTGACCCACATGTGCCACTCCTGTCCTTGGTGGGGTTCTAGTGCATGGGTGCTCAACAAAGATCAAAGTTAAACCGATAAAGCTGGCACTTTTTCAGTGTTAATTGTTTCAGGCCGCCTGGGTAAACAACTTAATTGAATGCCTTTATTCCAATCTGTAGTTTATCTTGACAGTCTGACACTGCAGCAGATGGAACCATCGCAGAAATTTAAATAAAGATGAGCTAAACTGCATATCTTTTTCAGAGCTTAGATTCTTAGCTATGGAAGAACAGGTGGTACAATGGGCCAAATCTGTTTACTAGACCAGCACTTTGTGGATTTAATTAGCACTAGTGGTCATGAAATCAAAACTGGCTTTAATGATAAATGTGTATGTTTTTGGTGTGTACATGGAAGGATATTACTCAGTTATGGCTTTTCTGTCAATTGATGCATGAATGACTAAACACATGTGGTTAAATGGATCCAAGGACCTTTCCATCATTAGCTTTCAAAGTTAATGGCAGTGGTGTGCATGTGCACAAGGCAAACCAATGCTATGAAGAAGGTCACCTGAACTATTTGTGATTGAGCATTGGCACAAACATGGTTAGATGGATGAGGGGAGATGCTTTGAGGTGTTTGTGAGTGCATATCAGCAGACACACTTGCACGCCTATATATAGGACCCTGCAGTCCATATATAGATGAAGAGAATGAGATGAGGTCACAGAACAGAAGGTAGAGACAATTGTAGTTGGGCGACTTACATGGACACATTGGAAGCAAACGGCAAAGTGACTTCTTCAAAACGCAGAGTTTTATTCCAGACAAAGAGAAGTACAGTGGAACTTTGAGCACAACTTGAGCATAGACTGGTTTTATAATGGCTAACTGCATGCACTATTAGTAACTGCTAAATAATCATCTACAAACATGCACAGAGAATAGAAAATCCCACGTTAGAGTCATTTAAAACTCAATTCAGCTCCTCAGCCCTATTCCAGTGAATCGCTCCACAAGGCTGCAGAGTGCAGCTGATTTCATGCTAAATGAACAAATGTGGAAGTTTCATCTATGGAATTCAAAACACCATCTTAACATGCAAAACATCTGACTACCTCAAGTAAAGCAGTGTAGTTCTAGGAATAATGTTACCTATAGTATGTCAGTAAGTAACCATGCTAAACTGACATGCTAGCAAACTACAGTCACACAAAACCAGCCTTAAACAAATGGTCTATATTTCAGAGTTACTTTTCCAGCTTTTATAAATATAGTTTAATAAACTCTGAAATGATATGACCCGGTTAAGATGAGTGTTAACATCTGTGAGAGGGGAGAAATGGCACAAATGCTGCTTTGAAAAAATAAACATCAATATTTGTCCTGTGTCAGCCTTTTGTCTCTCTGAGCCCATGCACCAAAGCACTCCACAGGCTCCCGCTGCTTGACCCACCATGCAACCAATTCACCGCGTCCCGCACCACTACACCAGTACAACATGCAGAGTGATTCAAAACTCAAAATGAAGACAAACTGCTTTCTCGTTATTACAAAGTGGTTGGGAGCATGCATGGATTTGGACAGGACTCAACAACACAACACAAACAGGTTATGTTGGCTCCATCTGTATCCATTCAGCTGGCTGATTGACTGGAGATGGAGGTGAAGGGGGTGTGGAGCAGGTGGTTGTCTTTCATTCTCAACCAACCATTCTGCCAAATAAAAAACAAAAAAGGATCCAGCCAGTCTCATCCGTCATGCAAGAAATGACTTCAACATCCACGCACACTCACAAGGAGGAGTTCCACCATAAGCCCATGCACAGGTCCTGGCTTACAGTGGCTTGGGTCTCCAAAATAGACAGTGGCTGTTTGAAACCCCCAAGTAAAAAGAAAAGAGCAACTGGACACAGTCAGCACATGCTTCAGTTACAAAAGAAAAACACAACCTCCACCCACAGAACTGCACATCAAACTCCTCTGGCCAAATCTCCAGAAAGTGAACATGCGTCAGTGTCGCTGTGATCCCAGCATGCTGCTGTTGCACCAGAAGCTTGTCACAACCACTTAGCCACAGCACCAGGAGAGAGGAACACAGAGGGATTTCTACACTAAAGAACTCAATGAGTGTTTGACAGCCATCTGCCATGCATCATCCTTTCCCTGCGTTCCTCTAAGTTACCTCCGGTACCACCACACAAACATTCCCATTTTAGCACAAAGAAAAGTTGGAACATCACGTGGCTATGAGTTCAGTGAGGAAAAAAGGTGAAAAGGCAAATATATCAAAATAAAGGCAGCAGAAGACAAGTAAACAGCATGCCTTATGTTCTGTTGTTGCACCCCCAATCACTGGCACCACCAAAACACAAGGAGGAGGGAAATAGATTTGGAAGTAATAGTTTTGTAGGAAAGGGTCCAGGGAGTGGGATACCAGTGGGCTGCATCAGAGCATGTGACTAGAGGGAGGATGAGTTCTAGCTAGTAGTCATTGTACAAGCACAAGAGTATAAGAGACTCCAGAAGGAGGGAGTGGTGGTAGAAACAGCATGAAGAAAATTACCTCAATCTTACGGCCCTCCACCAGTGTGCCGTGAAGCTTTTCTCTGGCTTTTTCTGCATCTGCACTGGTCTCAAATGTCACGAAGCCAAAACCCTGTGGTAGACAGCACAGGTGACAGGTGGTGAGGGGGGCAGCACAAGTACTTAGACCCTTAAAAACACTTGGAGTCTTAGACAGTCAACAAATATGTGTACTTACCTTTGATCCCCTCTCGTTGAAAATAATCTCTACATCAAGAATTTTCCCAAATTGCTGAAAATGAATAAAAAAGATACACATTTTAAAATTTTAAATGTTTCAGTCAACACACTGAAGCATTGAAATAATTTATATTTCTAATCAATGCCAAAAGCTGCCAATTTAAAAGGGCAGGCAACTTCAAGTTATTTTTATACATAAAGTTATGGTCAAAATGTTGAGGCCCTCAAGACTGAAATCACAGTAACTAAGTAGCGTTCTAATTACTTGACACCAGGGGTCACTATAGCACCAAAGACAAAAAGCTCTTGCTACTTCTCTTTCCCTTGAACCCTGGCCTCTTCCTAGCACTGACACACAGGCAATTATCCTAGGTCTGTGTTTCTCATTCATTTATGCCTGTGCCCACCCCTCTTTCATGTGGCCCTCTTTCCCTGCAGAGGGGTGCTCACTTGATTTATTGATTCTTACCCCAAACATCTGCCTGAGGTCTGGGTCCCGGAATCTGAAGGGGATGTTGGAGACATGGAGCCTTTTTGGAGCGCCTTTGGCCTCTGAATCTCCTGGGGACCCTCCTCCTGCTCCTGCTGAGCCCCCTGTCCCACACTGCACCCCTGCCTCTCCTTGGGACGACTCCTCTGGCTTGACCTGTGTGGAGCAAGGAAAAATGAAGAATGGAACATAGAAAAAGCTGTTTCACTAAAGCAAACCACATTTCCAAAAAAATGAAAAATGAAAGCAATACTTACATTATTGTTTGTTGTAGAAGCAGCAACGTTGGCCCCATTCGCACTGGCCCCTACTTCTGCTGTGCCCTGGCCCGCAGCACCAAACATGGCCCCGGGGCCGAATTCTGTCCCGGGTAGGCCGTTTTGAGGTGGGGGTGGAGGTGGGAACGCTGCAAAAGGCGGAGCTACCAGTCCTTCCTGTCCTCCTGTCGAATCCTGGGAGCCCTGGAGGAGCGCACACAAGGAGAAAGAGGAGAAGGAGAGGAAGAGAGCCGATTAGCATATATACAGTCAGCACAGCGTTTCCATTGGCTGATGAAGGCAGAATACGAGGGTTAAAACCTGCCTATTACATTTCACTCTCTCTCTCTCTCTCTCTCTCTCTCTCTCTCTCCGCTCGCTCACTGCTCCCCCCTCCCTTTACCTCCATATCTCTGACAGGCATGTGTTTTCAGTCAGCCGACCATGAAATATTTACAGCAAACACATCTATTATTAAGAGTCAGAAAATTCGATACACAGTTTGAGATACCAAGATGCTCATAGGATGCATGGACACACATACACGCAGATAAATAAACCGTGACATGTTTACTGCAATTCCTTTTTCTTTTTAAGCTGTAGAAGCAGTGGGTTTCTTTGAGGCGGCATCTATAATTCAGATTTACTGTGTATCAGATAGAGCTGCAAAAGAACAAAGACCGGGGAGTCCTATCAGGAATAGCAGGAGCATCCACAGATTCTTTACAGCCCAGGTCCAATACGTGTGCGCCTTATCTCGGGGAGTGACTGCACTGCACTGCTGCCGTCTCTGCAATCTTCACAGCCTCAAGGGCAGGCTCAAGTTTTCACACCTGGTCTGAGAAGGTGGGCAAACTGCGGAGGATGGAGAGAGACCAACAGAGGACAACAGCAGCAACACAAATGTCCCATAATCACAGTATTACCATCACAAGAGATGCGAGTATCTAATCACAAATCTTAAAGGTAGTGCGCACTGTAGCATTTTATTTTTATGATGATTGGCAATAAGCATTGATAGAATTTTCACTACTCTAGAAGAGATTATTGTGGATTATGATGTCATTTAATATTGTCCACACTATTAAAACAGTGAAACATCTAAAATAATCTGGACCTCTCTTTGTGCAGCAAACGAACCTAGTGGTAAAATAGCCACTTCAAATCAAGCCAACAAAACAATGCTGACCATGCCGAGCAACTATCATATCAAAGTTGGACAGTTTTGTGATAGTAAAGGTGACATGGTTAAGATAATGTTTAGAGACATTGTTTCTGAGAGGTTTAGGTTTATTTAATCAAAATAAAACACAGGCCGAGTAGAATGACATACAGCATCCACACCATGAAGCGCTGGTGTGGTGTCTGTTGCGGGCTGATGTGGGCAGGGTGACGCCTAGAGACATTCAGTCTCCAGACAGCCGTTTTAATTAGACAGAGTAACTAAGATGCAATGCCACAAAGCAAATGAGTGCTCTTCCCCTTTCTCTGCCTATAGGCTGCCTGGCTGCACACAGCTCCTCTACTGTGACAACTGTATTCTGCTAGTTAGGGCTAAAGCTCATCTGAGAGACAGGCGGCTCTGGGCACAAGCGGCAGAGCATGCAACTGGAAATGCAGTCTAATCCCAGTGCAGCAGGGGAAGAACTCCATTTTGTCTTTGTTGTTTGCCAGTGGCTATAAGACTATATTTATTTTAAGGAAATCTTGAGGAAATCTTACCTTAAAGCAAAATGTAAAATGAATTATGTACATAAGAAAATTGAGTGACTTTTTCATTTTCCTCATATGAAGTCAAAAAACATTCATAAAAAAAAACATGATTATGCGTTTCTGCTGTAGGCAACACAGTGTGCAACATGGACGTCTGTTGATACGATGTTGATACTCACTATTTAAAGCAAAAACAGTGACGGCACCACAATAGAAATGTGTGGGTTATCTCTAAACTTTAAATTATCCTCATTATTGTGCAGTTCATGTTTTTCTTCTAATGCATATTCTACTGTGGCAATCACAAAACTTGGGCTGGAAAGTTTGGACCACATTAAATGAGCGTGTCACTATTTCCCATAGTCCCTGGCTCTCCTCCTCTGTCTTTTTCCATTATTGCACTTTTCCTGGCTGGCCTTGTGTATATCTCCAGTATATGATGTTGCCATGTAGGGCAGCGCGGCTCCATAGTCAGGAATGCTTCTGGTGCAGTCTGGAGAAGGCCTGCTTCTCATTTATGATCCAAGTCCACCATCATCGCATTCTCCATTTATCAACTCACCACTTCAGCGTCTAACAAATTTGAGCTCACGCGGGATAAATCTAATACAACATAGAGCTAAACGTGGCACAAAATCAACAGAGCAAACCTGCGCAAGGCAAGAAAAAAATACACACAGTCTTTTTTTTCAATTGTTATATAACAATAATTTATGGAAATATTCTCCCATTTAAAATGTGTGAGGTTTTTAATTGAGCAAGTAATTGAATAAAAGTGCACATCTCAGTTGAATCTAAACGGCCACTTATTCAGCCTAATTACTTTTCTGATTAATCTTGATCCCCATGCCCCAATGTCGCGAGACGTTTTTGGATTCTGTTCATTTGACTCCCAGCTGTGAACATGTCAGAATGATCCCTGGACTGGGTAATGCCTTTTGAAGTACAGGCTCCAACATGTTTGGGGCCTATACAAGTCCTTACAAGTGGGTTTAGACTAAGATTTGAACCCAGCTAAAGCAGACCAAATGCAATGGATCTTAACAGCTTGCCTTTCAGTAAGTGTTGGTCATGCTTCTCTAACATGTGGTGACCGAGTCTGTGCAGATACAAACACAAGGCATTTGTCACACCAGGCAAGTTCTTCTACTTAACAAAGGGAGCGTGTCCAAGAACAACATGGACCTTCTACCATGTTGCAGTAGAGGAGTGGCAGCTGGCAAAAAGGCTAATGACAAATAAAAATAGAGCATGTATGGGGAATTTGGTGCCATCCCAATTGAATTACTTTCTGTTGTAATAAAAGTAAATAAAAGATAGGTCAACAAAACATCAGGGAAAATGTTTGCATGTTTGTTTAGTATCGCAATCCTTTATTATACTTTAATTACTTTAATACAAGTTCAATTCATTGAAAAATGGACAAACTGTCAAAATAAAAAACTTAAGTCTCAATAAAGAAAACCACAATAATTACATTTTAATTTTAAATTACACTAACTTTCTGTCAAATAACCTTAGTCTTAAAGAAGACATGTTGTGCTTGTGTCTACTACATAGTTATGAACTATGACACCCGTGGGTCATTGTTAGAATTTTGTTTTGGATTTCATTCATTTTCATAAAACAAACAAGTACACTGACTTCAACATTAGTAAAGTGCAGTGCCCAATGGGAGCTTACATTACCTTGAACATCATCACAACAAAAACCTGTACCTGCACCTCCTATGGACATCTACAGATCAGGCTAGCAAGAAGCGTTTTTAACAAACTCGTGTACCAAAATGACTACGCAACGCTGCCAAATCCTGCGTGTATCACCACTTCAGAACAAAATAAAACTGGAGAACAAAGTAAGTACAGAGCAGTGTGTGTGTGCGAGAGGCATAGAACACGGTTGTTGATCAGAGCAATAATGTTTGAATAAAGGAGAATAAAGATTACTCAAACATGCATGAATCACTCTAAATACAACTTTGTGAGTGTCAATGAGAAGGCGCAACAATGATTAAAAGCTCTAAAAAGTTTTGTTTATTTTAATAGGTGCTTTAATACAATATGTTCGATTTTATTAAATATGGATCATTGCATTGGCCACACTTTCAGAGTAACATTTTTAAACGAAGACATGCTTAAGGATTTTGAAGGCATTTAGGGTTAGGGTTTTGAATTGTTTTGAATTCCACACCTTTAAATAATGACAGAAGACTGAAAAGTGCTCCATCTGGAGACGCTGCTCACCACACAGCAGAAGCCAGCGCTACCTGGAGCACCATATGTTTTTCCGGAGCAGATCATGGGGTGGGGGTGGGTAGGTTTTCACTGCAAAGCCTTATCAAGTCTGCTGTGCTGACTTTCACCTCACCGCCCAAGTAACGCACCCGGCAGCCACTGATTAATGGGTAAGTGGTTATGCTACTGGGTCTGACCGTGCTCATCAATCATACAGTTTCTATTCTATAACTGCCGAGTGTGAGAGAAGAAGAAGCCTGAGGCTAGAGAGAGCGTCTTCTACCACTGCAATGTGTACTGTTGCTGGGGTTGGTATGCCCCCTCCTCCCCTTTGCTCTTACTCGCCACACTTGATGAAAGCCAGAGGGGGAGATTTTTGTACTCTTTTAAACCACCAGTGCCCGCCTCTCTAGTCACTCAAACGGTTTACTGCTCTGTTATGTCTATCACATACAGGCCTTTGCCCATGCCACTATAAAAAACAAGCCAAAACAGAAAACAGTAGACATCAAGTAGTTTAAAACTATAGAACAAAAAAAGACCAACCACAAAGTAACAGAACTCAAGAAATTAATATAGCATGGCATTTCCTTGACACTGAAACTCTTGAACTGAAGCCTTGCACTGTTATAGAGAAAGACCACATCTAATGAATTCTGCTCAAAGAGGCATCATTTCATTATGGAAAACAGATCCCACCATTAAGATCAACTCCACACTCCAAACTGTAGCTTCTCCAGATACTCTTCACACTTCAAAGATTTAAAAAATAATTACTGGATGTTGATTTTCAACAGCAGGAAATAGAAAAAGAAAATTCTTTAACTGTGGTGTACAATGTTTATTATATCATCTGACATTATAACCAGAGGGATGCCAATCTTCACACAGATAGATTCGTGGAGTAAAGAGTACAGCACATAGTAGAGAAGCCCCCCTCTGGGGCTGAGCTGAGTGCAGTGGGAGCAGTTGTTGACCACAGTAGGGAGCAGGATCTGGACACATGGCTGTCTGTCAGTGTCACCTCGTCCCCTCCAAGGTGTGTGACATAGCACATGCCTGTTTTTGACAGTTCACATCATCGTCAACATGAAGAGCATTAACATAATCACACAGGCAGCACCACATGCCTTCACCATGGATAGCCCAGAATGATTAATACCCTTAGTTTTACCGAACTGAAGATCAGAACTTTATTCATGTATACATATATTTACAAGGAGTTGAAGCAACACTGGTGATTTTGGTCCATTAATAAAACTAAATTGCTCTAATGCAACTGCTTAAAGCAGTAGCTGTCAAGCATACAATGAGCTCTCAAAAATAAATGTTTTTAATTTCTCCCCAAAATGAAAATTCTAATATCACAGGCAATATTAATATGTAACCATGGAGATGCATACATTGATGACCATGCAGTATCTATGAATCGCATCAGCTGCTCTGTTTTTGTGTACAGATAGTGTGGTCAGTGCTTTCACACCTTGACCCATCCACATGCCCAAGGAACACTGAGAGTAGCATTAGTGACTGACAATATCATTGCTTTAAAAGCATTGTGAAAACCATTAAAGTGCACTAGACCACCAACAGTGTGAAGTGAGCACTTTAGACATCACCGACCACAATTATGAATGGATCAGGGCTTAGTGCTAAGCCGAAATGTGTTGTTTTGCTAACCAAAGTGCTCACCATTTGACTGTACACAGATATTATTTACTTTTGTCTGCAGCTGGTTGTTTACACTTATACATATTTACATGTTATTCATAGAAGAATACATGCAGGAGAAGTTCATTTCATTATAAACATATTATCTTGAAAGTACTTGAGCACTGAGTTAAATGTGCTCAGATGTATTAATTGTACAGCAGCAAGTGAAATGTAACAGCGTAGTAAATGCATGTGTAATGCAAACTAGCCCTACGTCAGAACGTACAGGTTTGTGTACACACCCTGTTGGTGGAGACTGGAGACTACAGACTACAGACTACAGACCACGGTTTATGTTCATAGTGTTTGTAGTTCCACTCCCACAAACACCAGCACCTGGGCATGGATCCCTGGTGAGTTCCTTGAAGGGCTGTCGTCCTAAAGTGACTAATTATGCACTTTTGTGAAGGCAATGCAGTGGCTGAATTGTTACGCTAATATTCAGAGAATAATCACAGTATAGCACAGGCTTGGACTGACACACACCTTCAGCTTAGCAAGGAGCTAGGTCAAAGGACACACACACTAACACATTTACAAAGGTGAGAAGAAGTGATAAGACGTTTTGAAAAACCAAGTCATGAAACAGAAATCAGAAAACACCCGATTAATATGTAATACTCTTCTAATGTTCCAAGAGAACAACATTCATATTTGCTTTCCTGAATAATCATTAAAATGTTCTAGCCGTCTTGATTAAACCCTTTACCCCAAACTTCAAACAAAGTCACATCGGTTGAGCTAGCGGTGTTAGCATTTATGTAAAGGAGCCACATCAACAAGTCTCTCTGCAGCCTTCAGTCAACATCTGGACTCTCAATAAACTTAGCAGGTATGCATGCTCTACACAGAGGACAGAATGACAGAATGTTATCACAATGTAACAAATGTTATAGTTCAATGAAGAACATTGAGGTAGCCGTTACTGATGCTAAACGGTCCAAAAATAAGCTACGCATGGGTTTTGGAGTAATGTGGCGACTGCTGGTGTGTCACCTTTAAAGTGCATTCCCACCCTGCCTTACACCCTTCTCGTTATTGCCGCCAGTCTCCATTTGGTGTCATTCTCTTTGAAGAGGAATAATGTGTTTGGCTTACAGCTGCTACAGCCTGGAGGGTGAGGGGAAATGCGGAGGAGGGGAGACAGAGGGAAAGTTCATGGTGAAAAGGGCAACATTTGATTGAGATTTAAGTGGTCTTGTTGTGGGCCCAGCCACGCGGAAGTGACTGCTCAACACAGAAGCATCACTGAGTAAACAATGCACCATCTTATAGTCAAACACGCTGTGGCTACTAGCAGTGCCTCTGGGATACAACAGGTAAATGATGTTAAGCCGTCTCTGGTTATAATTGTGAGAGTGCAGAACTGGATGCAAGTTAAGCCGGCCCCTGAATGACTTATGTAGACCTGTGATTGACAGACATTGCTGTGAGTGAGCTCATGTTACAAGAGCACAGTGATGTGACTGTGTATTCATTAATAGCAGCACTGTATGAGACACTGAAGTATTTCAAGCAACAACTGGTGTGTGGCTGCTCTGAAACAACTGGGCCTTGGCACCTGTCTCCCTGTGTCCAGAGACAGATGAAGTTTGAGCTTGACAGCTTGGATGACAATGTTAGACGGCCTGCCAAAGCTGCATACTCTGCACACAACAGACGTATGCACACAAAGCTAACGCTACACTGATCAGTCAGCATGCTGCAGGCATTCAACTACTATAGATTCATGTCAACACAGGCAGAGAGCAGCCATACTACCTAATGTATGCACCCTAACCTCCCCAGTGGCCCGGAGGAACTCTACACCAGAGAGGGACATGCTCCAACAGGGCCCCAGCACAGCTCTGCTCCTCAGGCTGTCTCCAGCTAAAGTAGCAGACACACCCACCATATGCCAAGCACAGCATTGCAAAAACAGCAATATCACCTAAAATTCATATACTGCACTACAGTAAGTCAGCATGCTCTCGTTTGCATGCAAGCACACAGCTAATGGTTTCTTTAACCATATGACAAAACAAAACAGTAAACTGATAAATAGATGGTACCCACTTTTCAAAAAAAAACAATGCCCAGGTGACTTAATTTGAAAAGAAGTGAGCCGCAGTCTCTGCTGTTAGCCCAATGTTCAGTCAACTCTCTGACAAAGGCCTCACCTGGGCCACGTCACAGCCAACCAAAAACAAACCATATATTAAATATGCTCAAA
This sequence comes from Odontamblyopus rebecca, assembly GCA_030686955.1. Lineage (NCBI taxonomy): Eukaryota > Metazoa > Chordata > Actinopteri > Gobiiformes > Gobiidae > Odontamblyopus > Odontamblyopus rebecca. Next base: position 26,479,320 of record CM060667.1, read on the forward strand.
CAAACTTCCATACAAAATCTCGAAGAATGAGCTGGGTTTTTTGGCCCAAATTTGACTTTTCACATATGTATACAAGTTGTTGACATTTAGCATTTAGCTTACTCACCGGCAGCAGTGCAGGATAGTACAGCCCCATCATGGTCTGCTCTGGAGGAACCACTGCCCACTGTGCACTGCTCTCCGGTTCCCTGTGCGTGTCCAGCTCTCCTGCTCCTCCTCTCCTCCTGTGTCTGTGCTCCAGGACCATGAGCTGATGATGGCTTCAGTCCACGTTTGTCTCACACATTCAAATTCTCCCTCGTCTGCTCCCTCCTCCTCCTTCCTTCCCTTTCTCCGGTGTGTCCCTTCTTCTCTCTCTCTTCCAGCACGTAGCTCCTGTCTGTTTGTCACTCCCCGCCCGCCTGTTTTTTTTCTCTCAGGCCGTGAACCTCTTCTGGCCTTGCTGTCTTTCTGCTCCTGACAGCCCGAATCTCCTCACTCCACCTCTCTGGTTCCTCTTTGCACCGCGTCTGTCATTCACACGCTTGCGTTACACATCCCGATACTCCCCCCTTTGCGTCCTCGTGTTCCCGCCCCTCTTTTAAAAACTTTCCCTCCCTCTTCAGGCTCAATCCCTCCTATCCATCAAAGTATCCATCCTTCAGTAGTAGCCGGCAAGCCCCGTGACTGGTTAAAGACAGAACGCAGTTGTGGCTGTCTCCTAAAACCCCTGTAGGGAGAAAAGGAACAGGAAGGAAGAAGATGCCGTCTTCTATCCACGCATTGGCTGCTTGAGAGTACAGAACGCGACCCCCACTGCATTGCAGCGTTTTTTGATGATTTATTTATTGCTTGGCAGCCTGTCAGCTCCAAAAAGCAGTGGTAGGTAGGCCAGTCAGTAGACCGCTAGGTAGCATACTGCGTGGGTAGGCTCCTACATCACTATTCCTCTTGTCTTCTTCAACTCTTGTCTGTGGAAAAACCCAGGCGAGCGTGGCTGAACCCAAGCAGGAAGCGGACTAAGGCTGCATTGCGCCTGTTCCCTCCAGCTCCTCATCCCCGCACTTTATTGTTGGAGTGTGCTTAATTCGCAGAGTGCAGTTCCTTGCGCCGCATTTTCATATGGGAGGGACTGAACCCTGCGGAAAAAAAGCCCTGATGCCAAGCTTTCAGACATCTGCTGAGTCTGGCTAGAAGTGAGTCCAGGGGGATGCAAAGGGAGGGCCAGAGAAGTGATTGGAGGTGCTTGCAGAGGAAAAAGGGCCAACTCAGGGAGAACAGAGGGTCAGCGGATGCAAACGACAGATAACTGGAGATGCAGATAAAAGGATAAAGGGGAACAGAGAGAGGGATGACAGGATTAGGGCTGTAAGTGAGAGGATGAATAGGGATGATAGCTGGATTAAGCTTACAGGCTGCACCAGGCGATAAACTGTGGCTGTGTAGTGTACACACAGATGTGCCGTGATGGGACATGTACCTGTGCTGACACAAACAAACACATGGGCTAAAACAAAGGCCTCAATCTGTCTTCTGCTCATCATGCAATTCAAACAAAGGCCTGCTGTGGGCCACCATTTTACATTTCAAAGTGTCACTGTTTTCAAAACCACTTTTGAAAAAGTGTACTGTTGCAGCTAATTATAAGACATTTTTTTAATATTTTGAGTTGCAAACAAACAAAAGATACAACTCATGGAGCACCAAACTGTGCTATTTTTTGTTTGGCAAAATAATATTATTAGCATACGTAGCATTTCAAACTGCAAGATGCAAAGATTTAGTTCCTAGAATTCTTTTTTCTTTTTTTCTATACACTTTGTACAGGGATGAAAAAAGCATTTAGTCAGGAGTTATTATGACCTATATTGCGACCTAACTAAACTTTTCCATGATGCCTGTAACCTCCATGTTGCCATTTACTTATTATGTTGTCATCCCTGATCTTTAACATGACATAAACAGCAGGAGAGTGACATCTCCAGCCCCCAAAGGTCAAAGTGTCTCCTGGCGACTTGTGTCCGGCCCCCTTAACTTTACCAGCAGCACGACCCCAGGAGCCTGTCACCATTTAACACACTGATATTGACAGAGGCGAGACCTAGAGGCAGTTCAAACATGCATACATAACATTCGACAGGGGCATTACCAAGACGAATGTACAGCACCATAAAAAAGCCTGTCCAGCCCTGCTACAGCCATTTGCATGATAACCAGGAAGCAGCTAGTGCACGGGGGACATCTAATGTGTGCTCAAGGGCGGAATATATTAGCCAGGATGACTTTTCAATCTTTGATAAAACAGAGTTACGTGTTAAACAGTGGATGTAAAAAGAATAGTTGAACGTGGCCCACTGTGGAGAGCAGTTCAGGTGTTGGCCTTGTTTGCTTCAGACAAGCAAATGGCCAAGACTCGCGTTTGGCATTATATTTATTATGTATGATTTATGCCCACGAGTTTTCAGTTACGTTGTTTTCATATTTTCACCTTTTATTGCCTTACTGCTCAGGCAGAGTGAACACATTTGATAGACATGTGCAAAATAACTATATAACAGCTTACATATTTATTTCAAATGTTATTATTTGTTTATTTAGTTAGAACATGTTGTACTTACTATAAATATACCAAACTGTAGCCATGAGCTATTTTACATCCATTACCCCACACTGTCAAATACACTTTTCATACACCAGCATATACAGACATTGGACATAAGGTGGGTGAAGTGTCTTTCTTAAAAATATATATGAACAGGTCTACTGTTACAGTTTACTGTCATTAAAAAATCTGCAGTGCCTAAGGACCTAATATAATATAATTTATTGATACGTAAATTTGTTTGCGTGGTTTGTGTGGTTGTATTTTCAATTTAATGCTATGTCAGGTTCAGTCCAGTCCAGTCCAGGTTTGGTCCTGCCGATCAGCTCGGCGCTTGTGGTGTGTATATATTTATACGCCGCTAATGACACGGCATAGATTTTATTGTTCTGGTGTTTGTGGCTCCCCTCCTCAGTGTGGCTCTAAACCAACGAGAATTCCACCCACACTCCGAATGTACGAACAGTTTATCCTCAGCATGTTACACGTCATCTATGCATCTCTACGGTGTAAGGTTGGGCTAATGGGATCTCTACTCATTGGTCCATTTTCGGACTATTGGGCTGTTGGACCAATGGGCTGACCCCAAATAGAGCAGGTGGTGGAGAGCGCGGAGCTTTACGCATGGCATCTTTTGGCACACCATTGGTACAATTGAAATTTACTTTTGAAATCCTTGCCTTTACCATGGTCAGCCTGTAAATTCGGTAAATACAGGCCTGTTCTGCTGGTTAGTTTCACTGTAGACGTGATACAAGTGGCTAAACACCCCCAGGCAACTTTGATCGGTTTTCCCAATGAGAAACAGAGCCAGTGCCGCGCACAAACGTCCTGCACGAGCTGTCTGAATGGTATAGGCAAGCTACAAAATATTTCTTAATTAGTCAAGGTAATACCGTATACCCCGGTAAAATGCTGAGACGGTTTAATGGTATAAAAATTTGGATACCGCCCTACTCCAACTCTACTTTAACCACTAAGCCATTGCTGCCCTACTGTAGCACTTAGCCTCCCAGTACTAACCGAGCCTAATCAAGCCTAACCCCCAATTTACACCAAGGTGTAAGAAGAAATCTAGGGGGTATAATCTAAAAAACATAGCAAAAATCAACAGCATACTGTCTAAAGCAGACTTAGAGAGACTTATCCATGCGTTTGTCTCCAGTAGGTTAGATACTGTAACGGCCTCTCACTGGCCTTTCCAAACGAGCTGTGAGAGCTGCAGTACATCCAGAAAGCTGCAGCTCGAGTCCTCACTCGAACCAGGAAGTACAAGCACATAAGTCCTGTCTCTGCACTGGCTTCCTGAGTCTCTCCATGGCCGAGCTCCAAAGTACATCTCTGACATGTTAGTGCCATATGAACCATCTCGCACTCTGAGAGACCTCAAGGACCAGCCTCCTGCTGGTGCCCAGAGTCAGGACTAAACACAGGGAGTCAGCATTTCACAATCATGCCGCTAAATCCTGGAACAGTCTTCCTGAAGATGTGACAAGCCTCTACTTGGGCGCTGTTTAAATCCAAGCTCAAAACAGTTCTGTTTAGCTGGGCACTTTGAATTACTTTGTGTACAAATTGTGCTATAGAAATAAACTTCCTTGCCATAGACCATATATATGTGGACTAAGTGAGTGTGAAGTCACCCATAGCATTCAGCGCTGCTCAAATGAGGCTCACGGTTACCGAAGCAAATTTGGAGCGAGACTCCATATTTGGAAATCCGAGTATCATAGCAACCACAAGAGCGAATCATGATTGAGGTCGTTAAATGTGCCCGCCCTACTCGTGGCAGAGCGGAGATACTCTACATCATTCTGCATGGACCGCTGTATTTCGATGATTCTTGAGAATAATAAGGTAACTTTTAGCCTTTATCATCAAACTTTAAATAGAAAGTTTAAGTCATTGATTTATGTTATATGTTCTGTTATGTATGAACAACAACTAGCTGTCAATCAAACCTGTTGCTAACGCTAGTCGGCAACAACCTCAGTGAATGAAGGCGTCTGACTGGTCTGTTATTTATGTTCATATCTTGATTTAGGAACAAGAGTGAAATGAAAAATTCAGGATCATATGTGGCAGGTTCATACAAACATTAAGACCAAAATGACGAGGCCTCAGCAGGAGTTACAGAGAGAGGGGTGATAAGATCGCAATGTAAGTTAATGGGAAAAAGGGAGAGAAGGAGCCAGAAGAGCCTCCTGGTGCACTTCCTATTTGGCACGCGGCGGCCAATGGGTTAGCTTTGTCCAATCATATATACAGTCTAGGCGCTACATGCTGCTCAAGATAGGCTGGAGTTCTAATTTTGCAGCGTCAATGGAGCGTCTCCAGGCTTTTTAGCAGGGGAAAGATAGAAAATAAGCATGCGCTGTCAAAATAAACTTCCGATGCCCTTTCAAAATACGTTCTCTAAAACTACTACAGTCGTGTAAACACCATGCGCCGCATCCAGGAGCTCAGGGAATGACTCGTGATGGACTATGGAAAGTATACGGCCATGGAGGATAAATATAAAGCACTTTACGGCATCAGACAGAAACTTTACAAGAACCACTTCTGAAGCAAAAGGCGTGTGATGCAGACAACCAAAGTGAAATCGTGAGTACAGCTTAATTCATGTGAGCACCGCAGATACGGGTGTTATTGCAGCAAACCGCTCGCCATGCCCCAATTCGGGGGTTGTAGCCTTCGAAATGGGACACGGCTACGGTCGCTCTTGTTGTCAACATTTGTATTGTGATTTAAAACATTCATAAGCAATGAAAAAGTAGTGCTGCCACTAACGACTAATTTTCTAACGATTAATCTCTCGACTAATTTTTCGATTAGTCGACTAATCTAAACGACTAATAAAAAAAAAGCGGTTCTAACACACACAAGTGTGTGTGTTAGATTTTACCTTGTGTGTGCTGTGTGTGCGAGTTGCAAAGGTTATTGCTGTTATGTCTGTTGTGTGTGCTCATTCAACAATGTTGAACAACGATATGCACACACAATTTAACGAGTTTGCACGAGCAGCATATGCAACGGTATGCTCAATACCTCATGCATCGTGGTCGTGGTCGAGAAAGAGAGAGACCAGCCAGCAGAGTGCGCACGGCAAATACTTCCTCAAGTTTGTTTTCTTTGGCGGTGCCATTATTTACCACTGCTGTTAGCCTTTGGTGAAGCCGAGGTTAGCCACCTCGGCGTCAACCCCGGATGTAGCCGCTGTCAGCAGCACCGGTGTCGGCCTCGGGCGCAGTTGCTGCCCGCGGCACCGGTGTCCGCTTCGGTGTAGCCGCTGTTAGCCGCGCCGGTGTCCGCCTCGGGTGTAGCCGCTGTTAGCTGCGCCGGTGTCCGCCTCGGGTGTAGCCGCTGTTAGCTGCGCCGGTGTCCGCCTCGGGTGTAGCCGCTGCCTGCCGCACCGGTGTCGGCCTCGAGTGTAGTACGACTAGTGGTGTGGAGGAAATACCTGATCTCAGGCAAGCAAAAGGTCTCTGGACGAGCCGTTTGAGACCAAAAATAAATAAAGGCGAATATTCGACCAAAAAAATTGTAGTCGACTCATTTTCATAATCGATTACGTCGACAACGTCGAATAATCGCGGCAGCACTAGAAAAAGTCTAGTGTTTAAATGTGAGAATACACAGAGGCTAGCATCACAGGAGCAGCTCTGCTACTTCTGGTGTAAATGGAAGCTTTTAAAAGTACGCCCATATGCAGCTATGCCTACGTTGCTGAGGTTCCTGGTATAAATTCAGGGTAACCTAGTGTATCTTATGAGAATGCCCCACGCATATATCGGTTGGCCGATATTGTCTGCCGATATGGTCACTTGGAGGCCTATCAGCTATTGGCCTAAATCTTGCTGATATAGGCTGATAGTCCAGGTGGGCAGGTGATAACTTGTTATAAAGATTAGACTCTCTATATTATGTAAATTTAATCCAATTTACAGACATATAATTGTCCTATGTGGCTCCGCATAAGTATTTATCTGCAGAATAATTTGACTGAGTCTGTGACGCCCAAGAGTTGTGTCATGTGACTCACCTGCTCTTGTTTTTACAGGTGCGCAGCCACAGATCCACGTGCGCTGCTTTAAATGCTCTTGTGTTTGATCCACGATACTGACTAAAAATAAAAGTGAACTTCAGCCAGTTTGGACCAGCAACAAAACTACAGCTGTTTTTATAAAAGTGCGAGCAGAGAAGACTGTCCCCATAGACAGAGGACACACGCTGCTGCTGTCAACATGCTGGATTATATTATTTTTACAGACAAACGTTTTGAGTCAGGATTAAAAGGACATTTATTTGTGCAGATTTGTAATCTGTGAGAAGCCTCTGTGAGCGGTGAGTGTTGGACATGTGTTTTGTTTAGCACTTAGCTACTGTAAGATACCACACGTAAACATGTTTTCGCTTACACTGTAAAGTGACTAGAGTGGCTGTATATACGTTACTGGACCTGCACTCATATGTAAATGAGCCGTGAATAGAGGTGCGAATGTTCTGCATTTATGCATATCGTTAATTACAGCGGCGAGCACGCATTTACCGCTAAAGGCTGATAGAGGTAGTTTTCTTACAGTACTTTCTTTACTGGCTAGAATGTCATGCAAAAATTAGGCCGACCTACTGTCTTTAAATATGACTGTAAATATTACTCTAAATACACCCAATTTTAAATCCAATAGAGCCAAACCTAAGTTTTATTATCAGATGAAGATTTACATTGAATTTTTACATCACTAAATATATTGGAAATTATATCGGAAGCTCCAACTCCCATTTTATCGGTATTATATCAGCCACAAAAAAAAATCCATACCGATTAGAGTTTTTATAGTAATTGATATCTATTCAATCCATTACAGTCATAACTGCTTTTAGTTAAGATAATGCACACAAGGCATCAATCACTGAATCATTTTCAAAAGTGAATTCCAAAATGAACCAAAACATATCAATTAAAGTTGCATCTACATCTACCATTATTTCAGTTATGCACTTAATATTTAGCCACATATTGTGTTATGTACTAGATATATGAAGTTAAGAGCAATTTCAAAACATAAATGCCTAATAATTTATTTTCAGTTATTACATTATTGTTAGTGACCTGACTAAAGTATCAGTAACACTGATTACCTTACTGCAATACCAAGCAACTTGGTATTTTTGTCAAGACCGAAGCCAAACCCATTTCTTTGCTGTCAGCACAAAAATTAGTGCTTATTATTAACTATATTTACATAATAATAAATAATAATGCATCAGTTTTATATAGCGCTTCTCTGGACACTCAAAGACACTACAGAGCTTTACATGTACAAAGGATTCATGTAAACTCAATTCAACAACAGCACAATGCTTTCTCAAGACTTCTTCACAGTACTTCTATAAGAAAACTACTATATAGAACTGAGTTTTTAAGATGCATCTTTTAACCCTAATACTGTGTGGCCCATATATGTTTGCTCCATCCCAGACATGACGCAGAAAGTGAACTCAATCTCATAACCTAAAGAAGTCATTATCTTGTTCCTTTTCTCCGTCATGCCGCTGGATAAGTATATTCCCCAGAAAGGAGAAGTGTGGAGCATGCGGGAGGAGAGCGGACAATGAGCACAGGCTGGGGGCCAGTGCGCTGTGAAGAGGAGGAGGAGGCTGGGGGGCCATTGGGCTCAGCAGACCAACACTCCCCTCCTGTGGCACTGCCAGAGAGCTGCACATCCAACACAGGCCACAAGCAGCAGACAAAGAAACACGCATGGAGACTTCAGAGGCTGGCATGTGTGCACCGGTGGCACGCGCTAAGCCACTCTCAGCACTGCTTGGAGGTAGATAAGACAGCTATCCGGCCACTGCACTGCACAGACACACCACTCATTACAGCGAGCAATATGCATGGAGAGATAGTTCGGTTGAGAGTGAGAGAGGGGAAGGGGTGGCATTGTGAGGCAGCGCAGCATGCACAGAGCCCAGCTTAGTTTAAAGCAGCCAATAGCTTAATGTCTATTTTCAAAGGGTCAGAGCTGTGAAAAGAGGTTCAATCGCTAGTTTCTCTTTCATCAATCCCTCTAACAGCCATCATTTATGAAGCACTAGAGGCTGTGGCAGGAAAATATAACAGCATGATACAATGGAGCGGATCATTACTAAAGACAAAATCTGACGGCCGACAAGAAGCACATGAACTTCACCGATTTCAAAGAGAATATTTTTAACAAGGGTTACATAACACCAGATACAGAAACTATTTGCTTTTATCACAGTCACATCTCAGCGCAATAGCATTCAAGGATATTCTTTGAAATTAGTCACAATTTTTACAATGGTTTGCAAGCAGTCACTAATCTCTTACCTGACTATGAGGTGGGTATCCATGGAAACCAGGATTTAAAGGCTCATTGTTCTGCAAGAGACAACAGGAGGGAAGAGAGCGGTGAGTGGCAGCACTTTGAAAAAGCACACGGCTGCAGCATGACAGTCCCAAACTTTTACATTTCAGTTGGAGAGCTCTCGAGCAGAAAAACATCTGCACTTAGCTTGTTTTTTGCAGGGAGTACACAGGTATGAGCATTCTGTGGATCAAAACCACATGGTTCCTTACTGCAACTGTAAAGATAAGTGTCATTGGCTCATTATTGTCATGCACAGAGAGAAATTGGCAAAAAGTTAATTTCACACATGTCAATATATTTATTTGCAAACAAATATTTTTGTGTGGATAGAGCCGGAAAGTTTGATCATCACATGTAAAATCTCATGACTAATACTGACAATACAGACTGACATTTGGCTCATGAGCAAGACAATTCCCAACACGGCACGCTAACCCAGTGTGAATAGCAGTACAAAAGCAGTTTACCACAGACTAGTTAGCCTGAGAAAATGCAGACTACAGAAAAAACTAGAAAAACTACAATTCTGTTTTCTAACAATGATCAGCTTGGGTTTATTTAATGGAAAGGTCTACAGCCAATCCTCTGAGGAAAAAAAAACATTTATTTTGGAGCACAGTTCAGACTATTTGTGTTGAATAGCAATGATTTATATATTGTCTTTTTATGTTCATGTTGAAACCCATACACATTTTGCTATTGGTGGCAATATGGTGGGCGTCAATAATCTTGATTTGATATTGAACAATTATTTAGTGTTGGCAACAACACTCTTGACTCAAGAGCAAAGTTAAACAAGTTCAAACAAGGACAAGTTCCCTCCTACATAGTTCTAAAGAGGCTGGGCAGCCCCTGCAGCCCCCCCTCCCGAATTACTCCTGCCCCAGAAACTTTTGTTCTGCCTAATTGCTTGGTAATTGTTCTTAATTCAATTATTTCTCAACCGGTATAGCTAATTTGTGTGTTATTTCAGCAGGTGTTGATTTGTGCTGAGCCATAGTTGAGGAGACAAAGAGTGAGGAGGGGCTCTGAAACAATGAGGAAAGTTAACCTAATGATGATATTTTGACAGCAGAGAGAGATGATAACTGTGCGCTCTTGCCTGCTGGTATGCCTAGCAGAGAAAACATGGCCGCCTAGGGAGACTCATGCCTCAGCTCCATCACACACAAGAGGGAGGAGAGGAGGGGGTGCGTGTCTAAGGGCCATTGGGGTTCTCTCACATTTAGTGTAAGGGTAGAGCGTTAAGATTACAGCTCAGCAGTTTTGAGGAAAACACAAAGAAATGTTAAGACTTCAAACAGTATTTTTTCCTCGTATGTCTTTTAAAAAGTGCTGACTACTATGGAAGTCCACCACCTATCTTGAAATTCATCACTTTTGAAGCAATTTGTAAACTGTATTGAAATTTGTTTAAACACAAATTATAACTGAGCCAATATATTCAAGTGTATTGAAACAAAAAAAATAGTATGATTACCATTAATGATAACATCAAACTACAATCAGCTTTTGCTCATAAAATGATGAGATACTGCAGAATTACCATTGACATTGACTAGAACAGTTTAAGATTAACATGATGATTGTGGTTTTATACCTTAAACTTGGATGAGGATCTCTAGAATTCAGATTCACAGTATAAACATATTCTACACTCATGCAGATTTAAGGAGACTGAGCTCAGAATGTAATCCTCTAGCAACACCTAGCCCTCCTGTCCTGCATGTATGTATTGGGAGATGGGTGTTAGGCTAGCGTTAGAAGTCCCCATGTTTTCATTACATTTAATCTCCCAGACTAGCAGCAGACAAAATGTTTCTATTCATGGGCCCTGCTGACACACTGGTCCAGCTTAAGAGTAGGCTGCATAGTGTCCGCCTGACTTGCGAAGAGAGTCAACAGTGTTAACCCCATGGCCCTGACCTCCAGCTGCCTGCCCACTTCCTGGTTTGCTCATTGAGCCAATCAAATGCAAGTGTCAGAAGATGGAGGGATGGCAGTGGAAGCATATTGACATCCAGCTTGTCCAAACCTGCACTCAATGGCCAGGCAAGTGGGTGCAGAACAAACAGTCTGCTCAAAATGAGTCTTTGTCACCTGTTCCAACATTGTAAAATTAGATTGTGTTTTTTCTGTGTCTGGTGTTAGAACTTGTCATCGTTACACATGTAGTGATTTCAAGGCGAGAATGGAGGCAGTTATCCAAACAGAAGTGGGCTAGGCAGGAGGTACAATGGAGTATTCGCAGTGTGTAATCCCCCAGTGGTGAGGCACAGCTGGGGGCCTGGCAAGTGTCGCTCCAGTTATTAATTGCGTCATTGTTTATGGACATTGTTGTTACTGATAGGAAAAAGCTATTTATGGTATTCAGATTTTGTGCAGCATGAAGTGTTCTTGATAGTTCAGTACTACAATGATGACAGCATCAGCGTGACTACAGCTCTGAGTACGTATTCTGACATAAAACAAAATGATTTCCCAATAATGATGAGATAATTAGAGTTTATAGGCTGAGCACTGCAATCTAATATTCTTTACTTGTATGCACGCTCAAGCACATTCCCCTTTCTATAAGCTTGTTTGTATGTTTTAATATACGATACAACTGTAAACGAACAAGTTAAAAGCAAAAACAGATGTGAAATGGACATATGAACACCTAAAGGGAAGAAAAGTATAAACTTTGCAAAAAGCTATATGTGAGGCTTAGGTACACTTTTATGATGCTAGGTCATTCAACCTTGACCCTGTGGATATATGTGTCCGCAAACCCACTCTTTCTCAAACAACGCTTTCTTTGTCTCCGCTCACCACTTCCTGTTTCATCTGGAACTAATTTTCCCCTCGTGCCTCGTCCCCAGGGGAAACACTCTCCTTGGTGCGCCGTGGTAGCACTAGATCAGGCAGACGGACATATAATAAGATAGTGAGTGTGTTAAGGCTGTGGTGCTGGGAGCTGCATGTCATGTCCACGGGGGCCTGGGCGATGTAGCAATAGGCTCCTATTGAAAAGTAAACTAACACTGCAATGAATTTCAATGGATATATACAAATACTGAGTAAGGGGATCAGCTGGCATGGTGTATTCATTAAGGTGAATCACAGTAAAACCAAATGAGCCAAAAGTAGAGAGGTTAGAGAAACTAGGCTTTGCACGAACATTATGAAGTCGACAACGATGGAATTCCTGTAAAAATCCAAACCAAATGCGGCCAAATTATAGAGCGAGGTCACAAATGGACAAGAAGAAAGAAGGAAAAAAACAGGAGGTGGAGCTAAAGCAACATCTGGAATCAATCTGTCTGAGGCGCACTGGGAATGGACTGCGAAGAAGAAGAAGGGAAGAAAGACAGGAAGAGAAAGATGAAAACCGGGCAGGCATAGAGGAATTTGGACATGGCTTAAGTTAAAGACGGAGAGAGGGAAGGGAAGAGAGTGAAATCAAGCTCTCTAACATTTGCAAAATGGAGAAAATGAGTCAGACGCGAAGAATGCATGTGATTTATATTTTCTTAAGAGAGTGGGGGAGGGGGGTGAACTTGATACCTCATTTACTCATGGCCTGCCTTTACCATATGGCATTGCATTTAAGTCTCTTACACGTCTGCATGTCTCCCAGGCACTTTTGTTCCTCCCTATACTGCAGTTTGGGAAATAAAATGGAAAAACTGACGCAGAGTTGAAAGCACCAACAACTTTTTAGAGTAGTTTGTAGACTGACCAATGGTTGGAAGACAAAATCGAGGACAGTACTACAAAGTTTGGCGAACGTAAACATTTCGTAAAACTGAAGGGTGTTTTGCTTGTTTATTTTTTCTCTCATGGCCTTGCTATTTTAGGAGATGGGATGAAGTTTTGGAGTTGCGGCCGCGAAGGGGGGAGTTTGGAAGAGGCAAAAAAAAGAGCAGTGAGCGCTGGTGAAGGAAGGCAAAATGACATGAGGTCAACAGATGGCGCGGGGGGGAGGGACGCAGGGGTAATTACAGAGGCGTCTACGAGCGGGCCACAGACAGAAGAGAGAGGTGATACTATCCAAACACCTAAAGTAAGAAACGTCCCACCTGCTGACCCTGCCCACGCTGCCCCTCGTTAGCCAAAAGGTGCCATATACAACGGGTCAAGGCGTTCATCTTTATTGGGTCCAGTATAGAATTCAAAGTTGGGTCACAACTTTGTGTCGTAATTTTAAAAAGCATGAAAATGGATGTGAGGTAATTGGATATTCAGATACTGAATCAGCACTGGACTGCATACACAAGTTGTCAACTGTTACAGAGGCAGGACCCGAACAGATGCAGTCCTCTCAGTCTCTCCAAATTTGGGGCTGGTGAGAAGTGTCTGAAAAGTGTGAACTGAATTGCTAGTGCTATGCAAAATAAGGTTAGTTAGGTTTTAAATGTCAAAGTAACATAATGTTAAGCATAATAACAAATATATATTATGTACAGGATAGGAAAATTGTCAGGATATTAATTGGGTGAAAAGCATGGTACAGCTGAGCTCGGCAATCTGTTTAACTGCAAAGTAAAGAAGAATCTTAAACAGGCAAAAGAGTTGGGAAGGATATTTTAAAGCAGGAGGACAGCGGACAGAGTGATGGATGAGATGTGCGGAGAAAGAATATCAAAGCCACACGATGAGACCAAAAAATGACAAATGCAGTTGTGGCACCCGGTGACAGGCAAACCAGACGGAGGCGTGCAGGCGACAGGGCGTGAAGGAGACCAGAGGAAGAGACGGTTTCTGAAATTGTACATAGTACTGGCCAAATATCTCTACAGCAAGTGTATTTTACATTTGGCATACCAAGTGGCATTCCTATATTTGGCCTATGTTTGTGTTTTTTTAATGTATGGCTTGCCTGTACTGAGGCTGAGCTGTGGCATGTGGGCAGAAACAGACACTTGTGCAACTCAAAATGTTAAAAGGTTGAAGCACTGGCGGGCGTATTTGCATTTGGTATTTTTACAGACTTTTCAGTAAGACGAGCTGACAGAGTAGTTTCTCTGAGTTATGCAGATATATACTGTATATTCTGTCATGTCCTAAAACAACTAAAAATTTTGCAGATAATGCTGCCAACTTATTTTGTCAATGAATATTAATTACTTTGGCTTTTGCTACTATTTCCATACAAGTTACGTTATTATATTATTAGTATAGCTATATATCCAAACGCATTCCAAAAGCATAATGCTTGATTGTCAATATAAGCCCATGACTTTTTTACTTCTCAAAAGATTTGTGTGTGCAGAACATGAGAATGAATTATACCCTAGACTGAGGCACTTCTATTGTAAATAGTGTAATATCATGTTATTGTGTTCTCATGTTGTGTGTTTATGTCTCACTGGTGTAATGTCTAAATGTCTGTGTTATCATATTGAATGTTTCATGTTTGCACCTGCCTTAGGACAATGGATGAAATTTAGCTCCAGTGCTAACTCTGGTATATTTATGTGGAAACTTTTTTGTAGATGCACTGATTAATAAGTACTGTCCTAATTCAAATAAATAAATTTTTTTTTAAAAAGAGAGAGACTATGGCCTTATATAAAAAGGCATTATAACTTTTCGGGAGGAGAATTTGCTGTTTTCTACAGAACTCTAGAGTCGCAATTTGGTCGCAAATGCAACCTAATTTCTCAAATGTGCAACTAAAAAAAATTGAGGTTGCATCGGTGCAACCAAACTCAAGCCCACCTTAAGTGTAGTGCGAGCACCGCAGCAGGACCTACACCTGTCCCACCACTCAAAACATATGCCATGCTGCTGGACTTCCTTAGACAAAGCAATAGCTTTGTCTTGGTCTTGCCTCAGACTCGAGCACATTTGGACTCATCATGGACTCAACTTGTACTGGTATGCAGGACTGTGTGGGGCTGCTCTCTGCAGCCTGTGTGCTGGAGCCCGCGGACACTGCGCATCCCGTCACCACATGCACCGCCAGCGCATGGCCTGTCCACAGCATGCACCCTCGTGTACCAGCATTTATCACAGGGCAGGTTAAACATCCTACATGTCCATCTGCCTCACGTCAATGTGCCGCTCTTCGCTTTTTCACGCTCTCTCTCCTCCCCGCTCATAACGCACACAGGCCTCAATGCATGGTGATTAGTAGAGCAGGACGAAACGCGAGGCAGAAACTAAACAAATTTTATGTCCACACAGAGCAGACCTACAGCACAGAGCAGACCTACGCCGACATGTGGGCTGAAGTTTGTCTAATAAAATGTCAAATAAACAATGTGCATTTGGTTTGGTAATTGTGTAGAGAGAATCCTGTTAGGAATTTGAAAAAACAGGTTTAAAAATCCAGCCCACTTTACTGACTTTGAAGCAGTTTTCTGTAAAGTGCCTCAGTGGAAATTATCTTAAAGAGGTACTCAAACTGTGGGTGAGGGTTCCAAAAGGGACGCAGAGTGTTTTAGTGCAGTGCAGTTTGCTTGGCTTATTTTAAGTCTATATATACATATATATATATATATATGTGTGTGTGTGTGTGCCAAAATAACTGTAAAATAACATGCTGCCCCCGCGCAACTTCTGTGCTGATGCACCTAAAAAAAAAGTTAGGCGTACCAGTGTAACCAGTGCAAAAAGTTAGTCTAGAGCTATATTCTATGGAGGCTATTGTTTTGGCTAGAATATTTCACAGCATGGCTTTAAATGTAACAACCTCCACGGAGACAGACGGGGGATCCCACCAGTCTAAATTACAGATGAGATCTGTGCAGAGTCAATTCACAGTAAAAACATATGTTTTAAGGTATTATTATTCATAAATTTGTTTAAAGGCAAGCAGAACTTATACCCAATTCTATAAGAACATGGCAACCTTGAATTGCATAGAACAATACTGCTGCTTTACCATCTATCCACAAGGTTGACTCAGGGCTACATCATTCACTGTCACAATTGATTATTTTGATTGGTAAAACCAGAGACAGGCAAGCGCACTGGAGAGCAGTGGTAAACACAGGCAGAACTGACTGATGATGAAGATGGATTTCATAACTGCAGAACAGAGCACGTGAACGCAGCTTGATGGGGCATCTCGCATGACCCAGCCGTGAAAGGGAGATGTGGCATATCTCTGTTTAAAGGGGCGAGATGGGAGTGTGTGTGACAGTTTCGGGGCAGCCTTGGGGAGGGGGAGTCAAAAAGGGGGATGGGGGAAAAAGATGACCATAAAGGGAGACTTCACATGCGTGTGCAGTGTTTAAGACTCCAGACATTTACAACAGTGAGGAGAAGGAGGAAGCATACGGCCAGTCCATTTCAGTCAGTACCTTTACTGTTTGATCTGATTACTCCTTATGCTTTGGCAATAGCTGCACGGCTCTTGTGTCAATAAAGCACAGAGTAGTGAAGCGAACAAAGGCAAGAGCACAGCAGAGATGGAGGCAAAGAATATGAGTTAAGCAACAGTATCTAGGGAATATTTAGCTTATCGCTGCTAGTTCAAAAGTCAAGACTCGCCTGGGCCACAGCTCAAAGATTAACAGCAATCATTAACACAGAGGTGCAGAGCGTCATTATGAGAGCCACTGTGATGGTTCAAACTTCTTGGCAAACTGTATATACTTTGAGAATATAAGAACAGTATGGGCCAGTGGAGAAACAATACAGGTTCTGGGCAATTGATTTAATTATTTAGATATCTTGCACTGAAGAAAAATTTGGAGCTAATAATATATAATAATTAATATTAATAATTTGAATCAGTTTGATAAAGCATTAACAAGAATCTGAGAACTACACATTTATGTCAAGAGCAAATTTTGTCACAAATTATTCTAAGCCAGTTGAGTATTCAAGAAAAAAACAGAGTACATAATAGAGTAGTAAAACAATTATTTGTTTCAACAGTATGCCACGGCTAGATATGCTCAAAATGTTAACTATGAATTGACTTTCTCAAATTTTGACTTTCTTTACCATTGAGCCCAGAGAAAGCCCTGGACAGACATTTACAGAAATTATTTTAGTCTTATGTCTGCAATGCATTTTCATTAGCAACCGATATCACCATGTTTTGGGCCCTGGGACACAAATGAAAAGTTCAAGTTTGAAATAACAAACTGTGACAAATGCTTTTGGCCAGCAATCCTGAAATAAAGCTGCTTGCACTTGGTAATAACCTCCACTATCCACATCATCTACGCGTCCATATGCCCCCACCTCGGACCGGCCCCCCTCCCTCCACTCCCGCCCTGTTAAAGCGATCAGGCCGCTTAATGCCCTCCGCTAAATGAGCTTTGATCTCGTTAGCGCAACACAAAGCCTCTTTACTGCCAACGATAGGACAAATCGGCTCTCGCAGAGGGGAGGAGATGGACGGAAAGTGTGAGAGAAAGTAGACTGAGGGTCTGACTGGCCACAGCGCTGCCTGCAGGGAGCACATCAAAACAAAAGAGTGAAGGATGAGAGAGACAACGATGAGAGAGGCATGAGAGACAATGAACACAGAGGGAGAAGAACAGGAACTGATGTGTGCTGATGTTCAGAGGGGTGCAAAGGTATTCTCCTCCTTCTGAGTTAACAGGAGGCCACATCCACGTTTGGGTCCTCAGCTCTGGCACTAAGCTCTGACAATCTACCCATGCTGCAGCAAAATAAAATACTAGTATGTTACAATTAGTGGCATTTCTATACAAGTGAGCCTCCCTGTGTTGTTTCATAGCATGATACTCTCATAGTTTCACATGAACAGCTACATATTTAGGATTTAAGAATATTGATTTCAAAGTGTTTTTCCTGGTTCTACACATATATATTTATTATATTTTGGATATTTTGGTCTGGACTTCTTACTTTCATACCAAAAAATAAGTTGTGAAGGTAAAGGCTGGGGGATGGCACTCAGAATGCCTGTGAACCAGGAGTCAATTAGCAATCTGGAAAGCAGTCTGGGGCGAGCTGTAGTGGGGTGGGGGTAATCAGAGGACAGCCAGAGGGGAGCAGGGAGTAACAAACAGGGGTCCACATGGGCTATGTATGAATGTATGTATGAGCACAAGTGGGGGAGGAGAGCCGGAACAAAAGGCAGCAGGCCCAGTACTGCGAGCTCATTTATTATAAAAAGCCTGATTTACAGTCAGGAGGAAGGTCAGCGCCTCCACTACACCTCTGAATGGGAGTGCTATGGTAATGGCCAGGCTCATTTAGATACGAGAGCCTCCGCTGCATCCGTCTTGGCCAGCCCAGGCACGTGCTATGCCATAGTAAACCATCCATGAGGCACACCTTGGCAAATATGCTGACACTTCCCCAGAATGTCATTTCATTTTATATTTACCTTAGCATGAAGCCAGAGGGTTACTCCTCTCCTAATCGTTATTCATAGCCTCTCCTCCTGCTTATCTGCAGCACTCTCCATGGCATCCCTGTGATCCATCAGCCATCTTCTCTGCTTTATCATGATCCCTAATGGTACTGGCCTAATGGTACTATATACCTCTCCCTGACTGCCTTAACCCTGGCGTCATCCTTTATTTGACCCACCTGTCCATCCATCCAGCATATGTCTGACATGAGGTCATCTCCAAGAATGACCTCTATACTATGCACATGGAACAAAGAACATAAATATTTTATAATTTGAATTATTTATTAAAGTACTGCTAAGGATGAGTGACAAATATTTCCAGGGACAGTGTACATGATAGACACTAGGCTAACACATTAACATGCTGATAATGCTCCTTAAATAAAATCATCCCCAAAATAACTCGCCAGCACTTAACTTTTATGTCCAAGCCAAATGTAACCACACAGGGGGGAGAAAAATCTTGTGGAAATTTTATATAATGAGCTCTTGTGGCACAAGTACTTGACCCATCTATCAAATTAACTTTCATTGTATGCTTCATATAAAGAGCAAAATGGAATTATGGCATCACATAATTAAAACTTTGTTTAAGTACAGTGGTACAGCAATTAAGAAGATGAACTTTCTCCCAAATCGGACATATGACAAAACTATTTAGATTACACTGACATACAACTAAAGTAGACATGGCAATTTATCCTGTGTATTAAAAAGCTGCCATTTTATCAAATAGGAAGCCAGGTTCCAATCTTAGCAGTTTAGATCCTGCCTAACATATGTTTGTTTTGCTTCATCAAATTGTGCCCCCCCTTCATTTTCTCTTTCACGCACATGCGCGCGTGCGCACACACACACACACACACACACACACACACATTGAGCAATCAATACAGCTGATGGGCAGAGAGAATGGTCCCCACGCTGCTCTGCTCATCGTCACATCATCTTTGCCGGCGGGCTATAACCTTTCCCCATCATCGTGTCCATCCGTTGTGAAGTTATCAGACGTTACACACCACATGTTTGGCTCTGCAGCCGCTCAGACACACAGCCAATTAAAGCATTTCAGTAGCTCCCCAGAATTCAATTACATCCAAGTAACCCCTGAGCCTGCCCCAGTGCCCCTGCCCTGCACAGTACTTTGGACTGTTTCCTTTAACTAAGCACCACAGTGCTGCTGGCTTATGGAGACAGGGACATAAACAAGAGGAGAATTGCAGAGTGCAAACGTGAGAGGTGCATTCTGCGATCCAGCTGACGCCTGATTTACAGTAATCTACATAGACTGGACCAGCTCACTAATGCTGCCTCAGCACTGCTGTGAACATGGGGAAGACCCATGTAAGGAGAAGGGCCCCTAAGCCTCTCTCTTCTCCTGCCTTTGCCCAAAAGACTCTGTTCTTTGTCTTTCACTGTGCTGACCCCTCCCCCATCCAGTCTCCCTCTCTCTTAACACCTAGCGACAATCAGAGGGGCACCCAAAGATTAATAGCACATGCAGTGTGTATTTAGATTTGAAGGGTGACTGGCCGCAAATAAACACACCATACTTGATTCTTTTTATGGATATATCTAAAGATGCAGGCTTCTCCCCATGTGACAACCCATACGGTTTACTCCATACAGACTGGTATGATGAATGGCTGTGATCTTTGCTGTGCTGCTGCCTGTCATAGCCATGGAGCCTGGATCATATTACCTTTGTCTGGCTCACTGTAGTCTCCCTTCTCCTCAGTTATTTCACATTACAGCACTCATTCTTAAATCTCACCTTGCCACTACATTAAGTGCTTCACGGTTTGCTGCAATGATGCATGAGCATATTCTTGATGAGAGAACGGTGTCTAGCAAAACACTGCAAATCCTCTGTGATACCAACAAAAGCCTAAATCTAACATGATGTGTTTAGTTTATAACACTCTTACCTGTCCTATGTCTCCAACAACAGCCCCGGTGCCTGGATCTATCCTGGGTCTTTTGCACTCCGCCCCGGCCAGGTCAGTGAGGGCAGCGGCTGTCTGCGCGTCAGGCTCCGGGTCTCCCCTCTTCATGCCTCGCACAGCTGCTGGGACCCCGGTCGCGCTTGCATGGGCTCCAGCCGCAGTATCAATGTCCCTCTCCCGGTCCATTATTCCCCGACTAACGGGAAGCATTAAAGACGCAACGTCGGTCGACATTAACATTGGACGACAGAGAGTCTCCAGTCAACACGTCTTGGCGTAGCGTTCCTTTGTAATAGTCCACAAACCCAAATGTATAATGCCCTTTCCCAAAACACGCACACAGAACTGCTCTAGAAATATATTATTACTGGCAGCATTTACACTTTGTTGTCAAAGTTTCCATTTGCTTGTCGAAACAAGAACATAGTGCCAATTTAAATGGTATAAATGTGACAGACACTCAATCTAGAGACGTGAAGGATGCCAAACAGTGACCTATTTCAATAAAGACCACACGTCTGACTTCTGGATGCCTGACAAGCTAATTAGCCAGCTAACATAGCTAGCCCGCTAGCATTACATTCCGCTAGCTCTCTTTATAAATGTGGCTCGGAGAGCACGCTCTTCGCTGCCAATAATGGAAAATGTTGGAAATGAGAATCGCGTAGCCAAGTACTTTGTCCTTCCACGGCTCGACCGGTGCTCTCTCTTCCCCGCCCGTAGTGTTTGAGCCCGTGTTGTTCCAGCAGCCTCTCCTTGGTTCAGTCCTTTCTATTACAGCGTCCTCTTCTCGCCGCGCTGCGCTGTGGATGTGTCTTGGCGTGCGGACCTGGCTCTACACGGTTTCCTCTGGTTTAGGTCCCAGTTGGTGGAGCCCGGGAGCCTGCGCACGGCTGATCCACGGTCAGATCTGTATGGACACCGGGCTACGAGAGAGGACAGGGAGGTGAGGTGGGCTGGCTCAGGGTCTGTACACTCTCAGTCTCTCTTTATTTTCCTAAATCCCATCACCACACCTCCACGCACCCCCGTCCCCCACCCTTTCTCTTCACTCACTTTATTTTTTGGCTTGGAGACGTAACCATTACGCCATCCACATGTCTTCATATAGAAAATAATCGAGATTGAATGAACGCATCAATAGAATCTACTTCAAAATGACCAGTGAATTTAATTCCAAATCATTATGTGTGGTTAAATTTTCCAAATTTAATCCAGGTAGACATAAATAGGCATTATACTAGCTATGTATATAGCCTGTTCTATGGACTCTATTATGCTATACTACTATGCCGTATGTCGGGTTATGCCCATAACAAACTCACAGTATTATGGTTGGCAAACAATTTATTGAAATAATAGGCTAACTGGTAGGCCACCGTATTCCAAAGGGTAAATTGGAGTAGGCTACTTCCAATCCAGGTCCAATATGGTTTTCTATAGGCTACGCAATTGTAGCAAACATAGGCTATTCAATCTGTATAAACATAAAAAAATAATAATAATACAATTATAAAATAAAATGTACATACGGGGGCACCGCTTATGTTAATTGATGGTGCTTTAGCGCTCTCTGCTGGAATGTAACAGAAGTGCCTTAAAGATAGCCCACGAAACGTGCAATTTGCATAGTATACGAAAAATAAAATTTAATCAGTATAAATATTTGCCTGTATAATAAGCATGAGACTAAAAGTGTCAAGGATCAATTCATCTATCATTATAATATATATTCTATTAATCAGAAGTCTAGCTTCTCCTGTCCCTTAAAGTCACAGTATGTAACTCTTTAGCCAAAAATTACACTAAAATAAAAGCATTTCTTTTCTTCTCATTTTGGTTGTGTTTATTGTACTGAAAAATATACGTCCTTACTCTACTCAGCAGGCATGATCTCCCCAAACATAACTCTTATTATACTAGACCTGGAGGCTAGTTTCAATTAAAATGTTGTTTATTTTCTTTTACAGTATGGCTTAAAACTCATCTGTCTCCATGGATAAGGTTCCATGGAATCATGCACGTGAAGTGCAATCTCCAGAAAGTTACATATAGCCTACCCTACTTAGGCTACTGTGAAAAAAGGTGACTTCAAATGTGTAATTCACATAAAAAAAATAGTTCTTCACACTTGAAATTAAAATTTGAACAAGGACACCTGCAACCCTTTCCATCTCCTTACTAAGAAGACTCATCGACGTATGGCAGTAGGCTAGGTAAATAATATCATTTGTTTACTATCTTTACATCAAAATAAGCTGCCCATTCATTGATCCTTCTTACTACAATAAGTAAAATTTATTTAGGCCAATTTATTTAGCCCGGCCGGGCACAGCCCGAAGGAGCCACATGGGACCGCCCTCCCCTGGACCCACCA
Source organism: Odontamblyopus rebecca (assembly GCA_030686955.1). Classification (NCBI taxonomy): domain Eukaryota; kingdom Metazoa; phylum Chordata; class Actinopteri; order Gobiiformes; family Gobiidae; genus Odontamblyopus; species Odontamblyopus rebecca. Next base: position 26,501,956 of record CM060667.1, read on the forward strand.
TCCGCGGGAGGAGCCATAGGGGCCTGGTGCAAAGAGATCTGGGCGGCAGTCGAAGGCGGGGGGCTCGGCGACCAGATCTCCGGACATGGAGACTAGCTCTGGGGACATGGAATGTCACCTCGCTGGGGGGGGGAAGGAGCCTGAGCTTGTGCGGGAGGTCGAGCGTTACCGGCTAGATATAGTCGGCCTCACCTCCACGCACAGCTTGGGCTCTGGAACCCAACTCCTTGAGAGGGGTTGGACTCTCCATTTCTCTGGCGTTGGCCGCGGGGAGCGGAGGCGAGCTGGCGTGGGCTTGCTTATAGCCCCACAGCTCAGCCGCTGCGTGTTGGAGTTTACCCCGGTGAACGAGATGGTCGCGTCCCTGCGCCTTCGGGTCGGGGACAGGTCTCTCACTGTGGTGTCGGCCTATGGGCCGAACAGCAGTGCAGAGTACCCGGCCTTCTTGGAGTCTCTGGGAGGGGTACTGGACAGTGCACCAACCGGGGACTCCGTTGTTCTACTGGGGGACTTCAACGCCCATGTGGGCAACGACAGTGACACTTGGAGAGGGGTGATTGGGAGGAACGGCCTCCCCGATCTGAACCCGAGCGGTGTTCTGTTATTGGACTTCTGTGCTAGTCACAGTTTCATAACGAACACCATGTTCGAGCACAAGGGGGTCCATCGGTGCACGTGGCACCAGGACTCCCTAGGCCGGAGGTCGATGATCGACTTTGTTGTCATGTCATCTGACCTCCGGCCGTGTGTCTTGGACACTCGGGTGAAGAGAGGGGCAGAGCTGTCAAAGGATCACCACCTGGTGGTGAGTTGGGTCCGCTGGCGGAGGAGGAAGCCGGAAGACCTGGCAGGCCCAAGCGTATCGTGAGGGTCTGCTGGGAACGTCAGAAACTTCTGTCAGTGCGGCCTTCAACTCACACCTCCGGGAGAGCTTCTCCCAGATCCCGGGGGAGGCTGGGGACATGGAGCCCGAGTGGGCTTCGTTCTCGGCCTCCATTGTCGATGCGGCCGTTCGTAGCTGTGGCCGTAAGGTCTGCGGTGCCTGTCGCGGCGGCAATCCCCGAACCCGGTGGTGGACACCGGAAGTAAGGGATGCCGTCAAGCTGAAGAAGGAATACTACCGGGCCTTACTGGCCCGGTGGACTCCTGAGGCAGCTGACGGGTACCGTCGGGCCAAGCGTGCTGCAGCCCGGGCGGTTGCAGAGGCAAAAACTCGGGTCTGGGAGGAGTTCGGGGAGGCCATGGAGGAGGACTATCGGACGGCCCCAAGGAAATTCTGGCAAACCGTCCGGCGCCTCAGGAGGGGGAAGCGGTCCTTCACCAACACTGTTTACAGTGCGGGGGGAGAGCTGCTGACCTCGACTGGGGATGTTGTCGGGCGGTGGAAGGAATACTTTGGGGATCTCCTCAATCCCACCGTCACGTCCTCCGAAGAGGAGGCCGAGGCTGGGGACCCAGAGGCGGATTCATCCATCACCCTGGCCGAAGTCACTGAGGTGGTCGGAAAGCTCCTCGGTGGCAAGGCTCCGGGGGTGGATGAGATCCGTCCTGAGTACCTTAAGTCTCTGGGTGTTGTGGGGCTGTCTTGGCTGACACGTCTCTACAACATCGCGTGGCGGTCGGGAACAGTGCCTTTGGACTGGCAGACCGGGGTGGTGGTCCCTCTGTATAAAAAGGGGGACCGGAGGGTGTGTTCCAACTACAGGGGAATCACACTCCTCAGCCTCCCCGGTAAAGTCTATGCCAGGGTGCTGGAGAGGAGAGTTCGGCCGATAGTCGAACCTCGGATTCAAGAGGAGCAGTGTGGTTTTCGGCCTGGTCGTGGAACACTGGACCAGCTCTACACCCTCCATCGGGTGCTCGAGGGTTCATGGGAGTTTGCCCAACCAGTGCACATGTGTTTTGTGGACTTGGAGAAGGCATTCGACCGTGTCCCTCGTGGTGCCCTGTGGGGGGTGCTCCGGGAGTATGGGGTCCGGGGCCCTTTGCTAAGGGCTGTCCGGTCCCTGTATGACCGGAGCAGGAGCTGTGTTCGCATTGCCGGCAGTAAGTCAGACTTGTTCCCGGTGCATGTTGGACTCCACCAGGGGTGCCCTTTGTCACCGGTTCTGTTCATTGTATTTATGGACAGAATTTCTAGGCGCAGCCAGGGGCCGGAGGGGGTCCAGTTCGGGGACCACAGGATTTCATCGCTGCTTTTTGCGAATGATGTTGTCCTGTTGGCTCCATCGAGCCAGGACCTGCAGCGTGCACTGGGGCGGTTTGCAGCCGAGTGTGAAGCGGCCGGGATGAGAATCAGCTGTTCCAAATCCGAGGCCATGGTTCTCGACCGGAAAAAGGTGGATTGCCCTCTCCGGGTGGGTGGGGAGTCTCTGCCTCAAGTGGAGGAGTTCAAGTATCTCGGGGTCTTGTTCACGAGTGAGGGGAGGATGGAGCGCGAGATTGACAGGCGGATCGGTGCGGCGTCGGCAGTGATGCAGTCGCTGTATCGGACCGTTGTGGTGAAGAGGAGCTGAGCCGAAAGGCGAAGCTCTCGATTTACCGGTCAATCTACGTTCCTACCCTCACCTATGGTCATGAGCTCTGGGTAATGACCGAAAGAATGAGATCGCGGATACAAGCAGCCGAAATGAGTTTCCTCCGCAGAGTGGCCGGGCGCTCCCTTAGAGATAGGGTGAGGAGCTCGGTCACACGGGAGGAGCTCGGAGTAGAGTCGCTGCTCCTCCACGTCGAGAGGAGCCAGCTGAGGTGGTTCGGGCATCTGGTCCGGATGCCTCCTGGACGCCTCCCTCGGGAGGTGTTCCGGGCATGTCCCACCGGTAGGAGGCCCCGGGGAAGACCCAGGACACGCTGGAGGGACTATGTCTCTCGGCTGGCCTGGGAACGCCTCGGGGTCCGTCCGGAGGAGCTGGAGGAAGTGGCTGGGGAGAAGGAAGCTTGGGAGCCCCTGCTTAGACTGCTGCCCCCGTGACCCGGCCCCGGATAAGCGGAAGAAGATGGATGGATGGATGGAATTTATTTAGCCAACAGCCAGACTCTCTCTCTCTCTCTCTCTCTCTCTCTCTCTCTCTCTCTCTCTCTATATATATATATATATATATATATATATATATATGTATAAAACATTTTTCATTTCATTTTCATTGATCAAAGTTAAAAGGAATTAAAATTTTATTTTATTTTTTACACATTACATTATTGCTTTAATAAAATCTTATAAGATGACCACTCAAATATTGTGCCATCATCTTAAATTGATATTTAGATTTACATCAACAGTGACATTGAGGTTTCAAGGTCTATGTGAATGGTTCCATGATTTTGGACCATGATACCGAATTGAAAATCACTCACAAGTTTTCTTGTAAAGGTTTATGAACCTGTCTGGTGGAATAATGGTGGAAAAAAGCTCATCCTTTCCCATTTTTAAGCATTAGGCCTACTTAATACGCTGCCAACCTTGAGAAATGAAGGTATTATTTTGTTTTTAAAAATACATGGATTCCTAGTACAATAGTTAGGTTGGCTGGCCTGTACCCACACCCATCTGTGAGATGTGTGCAGTTGTCCAGTAAAGCAACAGAAAAGTGCAGTATCTGTGTTTGAATTCATCAGTGACAACATTACGAGCTGCAGTTACTGTAGTTTTCCTCTAAAAAAACACAGTATCTGTAGTCACTGCAAATTACATATCAAGATTTCAGAGGACAGAGTTGAGCCATAAAACTTTGTCACCAAATAAAACATGTGTTAAGAAAGTGTTTCTTGCTCTTAATTCAAAAATATACGCAAAATACGCAGGTCTGCTGACATGGACTCGTTTAAGTAACTTGAAATTTCCCCATATTAATTCAGTGTTATTCAAATTCAAAAAAGGTTATTGTCAATTCTCCATATGAAACATATGAAGAACTGAAATTGTGTTTTTCACTCCCAAGCTTAAAAATAAATAATAATAAATGGAAACGTCTAAGTGTTTTTGGGGAGACGCAGATTCCTAGCTTTCTGGCAGCCTCATGATTAGAGAGGAAAGAGAGTTCAGCATCCTAACAGCCTGGTGGATGAAGCTGTTAGTCTGGTGGTGCAAGAATGGAGGGTCCTGTACCTCCTCCCAGTTTTCGCAGGAAGTAGAGGCGCAGCTGGGCATTCTTCACCAGTGATGCAGTGTTGCTGGTCCAGGAGACGTGCTCACTGATGTGCACCCCCAGCAATTTGGTGTTGCTCACTCTCTCCACCGCAGCACCGCCGTTGGTCAGTGGCGGATGTTGGGTGTGGCCTCTCTGGAAGTTGACAATAATCTCCTTAGTCTTGTTGACATTCAGCTGGAGGTTGTTGGCACCACATGGTCAGAAGGTCTACCTCTTTCCTGTAGTGAGTCTCATCGCCCTTGGTAATTAGACCTAACAGAGTTGTGTTGTCTGCAAACTTCACAAGGTGGTTGGTGCTGTAGATTGTTGTGCAGTTATGTGTCAGCAGGGTGAAGAGCAGAGGACGCAGCCTTGGGGAACCCCTGTGCTCAGAGTGATAGTGCTCGAGGTATTACTGCCAACACGTACTGTTTGGGGTATCTGGCTGAGGAAGTCTAGCAGCCAGCTGCAGAGAGAGGTGCTGAGACCAGCTTGTCAAGTTTGCAGATGAGTTGTGGTATTATCATGTTGAACATTGAACTGAAGTCTATGAACACCATTCTCACATATGAGTCTTTATTGTCCAGATGGGTGACAGCTGGGTGGAGGGCAGAGCAGATCACATCCTCCGTAGAACGTTTGGCTCAGTATGCGAACTGGAAGGGGTCCAGGATGGGGGTGATGGGCATGAGTGCCACAGGGCGGTAGTCCTTGTTATAGCTGGATTATTATTATTGTACATTAAGTTTTATTTCATTGGTGTTACAGATTTTTGGAAGACAAACACACAGACAAAAATGCAATAAAATGTCATAATATGTTTTGTATTTTTCCAAACGGAAAAATAGACCTAAACATAACATGAAACTAGTTTTTGTTTAGATTTTTAAAAATTGAATTTAGTAATAATTTTATGTGTAATGATGGCTAATTGTTTAGTAACACCAATGACAACAGCATGACACCAGTACCTCGACATTAGAAGGCTTCTGTTTATTTAATGGTGGCCTAACACCAGTAACTGTAACACCAATGATAAAAAAAGAGTATTTTGTTTCTCATCTCAAAAGTAACAATATTTTAGTAAAATTATAATTTCTCTACTGAATGCCAATGACATTCCAAAATGAACCATGGTAAAAGCTTTATGTTTTAAAGTAAGTAAATAAGTAGTAATCAAAAAGCACTAACAAAAATGTTTCACTGTCTTCTTACCATTTCTGATCTGAGAAATATTAGTTCACACATTTTTTTAACATTTTAAACATAAAATATTGGGCAGTAATGCAAAACTGGGGGACAGATACTTTTGATGAATTATTTCAATTATTTATTTTATTTTTCAATTACTATTTCATTCTTTAACCCAACTGATTGTTTTATTACACATACATTTATCAAAAGAGTACATGTGTTTTTGGTATACTTAATTCATTCAAATAAATTTACTTAAAAATAAATAAATAAAATAAAAATTGTACAACAGTGTGTTGGACTGAATGATTTTGGCTAGATTGAGTATGGTACTTTGAAAAGTTTTTTTTTTTTTTCCTCCAAACTAATATAAAATATAAATACAAAATAGAGGCTAATAATCTGTTTGATCAGATTTAATTCATTTTAAGCCTATGTTTTTTAATTATTTTTTGCCATTATAGTCCTATCTGTTATTATATTATTACAAAGGAAACTGACAGGGCGATTACTGTCACATAACCACAACACGGTGCAAAACGGATATGATGTCTTCTGACCACAATGTTGGCGCTTAGGCTGTTTTCTAATTTTCAAACATAACCTATTTCTAATAATGGTACAATCTTCGCTATAAAACATTTATATTGGCCTATTCCTTTGAATGTGTGCACGAGTGTTTTAGCGTTAGGTCTAATTTCTCAAGGTTGGCGGTTAGAAGCAGGACTATTCACGTTTACAGCTTTGCTTTCGATTCTTTTGAAATGAAAGGGGGAAAAACGTCCAGGCTGCATCAGAATTTTAGACTATAGCATAGACTTTTGTTTTTAAAAAATACATGGATTCCTAGAATAAGATTTAGGCTGTTCGGCCTGAACCCATCCCCATAAATATAAAAAGTGCAATAAAATGTCGCACACGTAATACAATTTTCTAACTTTCGATTCCCCCGAATTGTTAGATTTCCTGGAATTTTCTCTGTTTTCTGCGCAGTCTGAACTCGTCCACCGCCGCAGCAGCTGGTTGGTTTAGCCTGATGTTTGTCTCCCACAGGGACCAATGGCATCTGTGAGCGAACACAAAGGGGTGGGACAACACCAGATGTAAAACACTATGTGTCGGTGATCTGTGGGTGACTGTTTTTCTGATAGTTGGTCGACGAGAACACGAATAGCTTTCTACGCACTCAAGGTTTGTTTTCTAATGCATTGTGTCCTCTGTAAGACCATATGGGCGGTCATGTATATCAGTGCCTGGCATTTAGACTATGGGTGACGACATGCATGTTTTCACCTTACAGACTTAGCAAGTACTCACCTCCCCATCATCATGGCTGTGGACGGATGTGGCCTCGTCTGCAAGTATATCATCATCCTATTCGACATCATCTTTGCGGTACGTTTCTGAAACAAATGACGCATGATGTATTAAAAACGAGGGGCTGATTAGGGCCGTTGTGCTTTTTATATTTAATTAATTTCAGTTTGTCCAGCGTCAGGTAAAAGAGAACTCTAAATCTCATGGACATGTAAACATTAATGGAAATGTGCAATGAAACAGACACAAGTGAAAAAAGTGCATGTGTACAACAAGGAATACGCCCACGGCCAAACACGGCCAAATACCTGCAAAGAGTACGGCAGGTCCTAAGAAGCCAGCTCAATGGCAAGAACAAAGCACATGTAATAAACAGCTATGCTCTGCCAGTTATCATACACCCAGCAGGAATCATTTGCTGGCCAAATCCAGCACCCTGAGACTGTACGCGAGCCAGAAGGAAGGAGGCCATGACCTAGTGAGTGTGGGAACCACTGTCCCAGATGAAACATCCAAGCTCCACAAGTACAACGGCAAGGCCCCGACTGATAGAGGTAAGATCGGGCCTAAAAAAATCCAGCCCGACCCGACCCGCGGGTATTAAAGCCCGACTCGACCCGAGCCCGACCAATTAACTTGATTTGCAGGCCCGAGCCCGAAGCAAACCCGAAATTTCATGCGGACCTGCGGAGGGGAAGATTATTAAGAGGGCGTCGTTCACGTGCGCAGAGCATGCTCTGGCTCTGGCTCTGACTCATGCTCTGTGCACAAATTGAACTGTTTATTTATTTTAAAAAAGTCAGCGAGAGAGAAGCCCGGCCCGACCCGAAGCAATGATTGACATTTTAGGCCCGACGGGTCGGGTTGGGCTCGGGCTTAAGATCTTACCTCTACCGACTGATGACGTGCTCAGAGAATGTCTCAGACAGTGGGGCGCAGAGGAAGAGGTGCTGGAGGGACCATCATGGCAGGACAAACCCCTACATGGGGCGTACCACCGAAACATAACTGAAGTGGCTGATATCAAGAAATCCTACCAATGGCTGGAGAGGGCTGGTCTGAAGGACAGCACAGAGGCACTCATCCTGGCTGCACAGGAGCAGGCCTTGAGCACCCGAGCAATAGAGGCCCAGATCTACCACACCAGACAAGACCCAAGGTGTAGGTTGTGCAAAGAGGCTCCTGAGACAGTCCAGCACTTAACTGCAGGTGTAAGATGCTGGCAGGGAAAGCAAACATGGAGCGACATAACCAAGTAGCGGGCATAGTGTACAGAATCATCTGTGCAGAGTACGGGCTGGAAACCCCAGGATCAAGGTCGGAAACGCCTCCAAAGGTTGTGGAGAATGAGCGGGCCAAGATCCTGTGGGACTTCCAGATACAGACTGACAGAATGGTGATAGCGAAGCAACCAGACATAGTGGTTCTGGATAAGCAACAGAACAAAGGGGTGGTGGTGGACATTGCAATACCAAGCGATGGTAATGTCAGGAAAAAGGAACATGAGAAACTAGAGAAATACCAGGGACTCAAGGAGAAGGAGGAGGACCTGGTTTACCAACAGAAAGTTGGTAAACCATTATTTTGTATTACTGATAATACAGTATATTTCATACTATGTTATTGCTCCTACATTTGTATCGAGATCTTACAATTACCTCATCAAAAACTAATATTTACAAAAAATCCTGTCTTCCACACTTCTCTAATCCCAGAGAGACTCACCTACCCAAATTAAACTGTTTTTTTTTTTTTTTTTTGACATAGTGAAATAATCTTATATTTTTCATATAATAAAGTGTATGTAAGAGCAGGTCAAACACTGTCTTTCACAGTTCTTTGGAACTGCTGTATCAAAAATGAAGTTATGTAAGAAACAAAAGGCATAGAAATGTGCCTAAGTGGGATTGAGGGTTAAGTATTGCGTAGTACTGCATTAATTGGGGTTTGTGACTGGTTGTCCAGTCTATATAGATCATATAGTCTATGATATGGACTGACACACTTTGCAGGGTCCAGTTAGTCTGCTGTCCTGTGGGAGGAGGATGAGTGTATCTGCAGTAGGCTACTTTGAAATATTAAAATTGAGCTAAAATTATTACAGTATTTAGACTATTAAAAATTGCACATCCTAAATTTTTAAGAAACAGATTTCTTATATGCCATCTTTAAACTGAGCTCATGTCACTATTTCAACTTTTTTCTTTTTTCATTTTGGTTGTTTTTGTTGCAGGGCTTCCTCTTGCATGTTTCCACTGAAATTGTTTCTTTGGCTGTAATCTTTCACTGTCAGGCATAAGATTTATCTCCATGGAGAATGTGATATGGATTTAATTTCCTATTTACATGGAAACACATAAGTGAAAGTTACATCCTGCAGTTTTAAAATGTGTTTCTTTACTGTTAATTTTTCAGTTAAAAATAACTTATCCAGTATTATATGTTTATTGCATGTATTGTTGCTTTCCAAAGTCTTAGTTGATGTCATGTTCAAACCAAACTACAATTTTTGCAGTTTCTGTTTCACAGCATCACATCTCAAGCTCAAGGTCGTCTGGTTTTCTCTGTTGATGTGCATTATGACAAAAAATACATTTCAAACACTCCTTGTGTATACACTAGTAAAACAGATTGAAGAAGATATAAATAACCCTTGGGAAACTACTACTGTTTTTGATTATATACAAACTCTTAGTGGTTTACTTTCACTTCTCTTGTCACCAGGTGGTGGGCATTGGTTTGTTGGGTCTTGGTTTGTGGCTGAGGTTCAGCAACAACACAAGACCCATATTTGAAATAGAGGAACTCAACTCAAGCACATTTGTAATTGGTGAGTAATAAAGAAACAAATGTTTTTTTAAAATTCTTGAGGTTTTTGGGTGTATCATTATGTATCTTGTTCCAAAGGGGTGACGGTGCTGATCGTGCTCGGTATAGTGATGCTGATTGTTGTCACATTTGGAGACCATGGAGCATGCAGCGAGAAGAGATGTTCTCTGCAAGTGGTAAGACAAAGCTGTGACCACATGTTGTACTGCGAGCTCTAAATCTACCACTCATAGTAACAGTCACAGACAGTTCCTGTACATTTTTCTACAAGTCAATAAGTATATGTAAAAAGGAACTCAAGAATGTAAGATAATTTAACACATTAATGTTTGTCTCTCAATATATCTAGTTCATTTGCCTTATTGCCATCCTCGCCGGAGCTGACATAATTATTGGGGTGCTGGCCTACACCAAAAGTGGTGAGGTAAGAAGTCAGAGAAGAAAAGAGGTTTTGAAAGTTCTCAAAAGGCTTTTAACATTTTCCTTGAATTATTCAGGTTGGATCGCGCGTGGCAGAATTCTACACCAGTTTGTATGGACTGTATGTGACCACTAAAGATCCGGCCATAGCAGTCACACTCATATTTGTGCATAAAATGGTTAGTCTTATAATTCCACATTGTCTTTTACAAATTTGTGAATTTCATCCCACAAACTATTATTATTTTCCCTTATCCATTTGTTGTAGATTCATTGTTGCGGTGTGACAGGTATTTCACTTATAGAACTTGGCAAGGATATCTGCCCAGCTCCAAAGGGAATACTAGATCATTTTAAGATGGCTGTAAGTAGCTGTCATACTAACACATAAATATAATATTCTTAGGCTGAAAGTTCAAAGCATGGTTATATCTGTATGACCTGTAACCTTTCTTTACAGAGTTGCCCATCAGAAATATCTAATGCCTTTGCCACCAATGCCCCTCTTGTGTTGGGTCTCTTCCTTGGAACTGGAGCCCTTCTGGTAGGCAAATGTCTTTTTGGATGTCTGTTTGGACATATTTGTTTTATTGCACTATTTTTCTAATTCATAATGCATTATGCTATTGAATTCAAATTCAATAATCATAATTGTAAAATATATTGCTACATGTGAAAGGAGAAGGCCTTAGATAATGGAATATTTGCATGGGGTTTAAAAATGTGAAATAGCATTGTCTTTTTCTGAGGTGAATTGTATTAACCTTGCCATTATTCTATTCCCTGTTCTCTCCTCTTATGTACATAACTTTTGTTTTCATTTTTACGCTTAACTTTACCTCCCAGATCATAGCTCTCATCTGCAGCTCTATTCTTGCTAAAAAGATTCACGTGGTTGCTGCATCTCCTCAATACATCATTCTAAGCCCCCCGCCCTCCTCTAACCCTCAGCATCCCTTCCTCACCCACTCCTACCCTCCTCCCGATCAGGAGCCTGTAGTCTTCACCCCTCTTACTGTGGCCAACCTTCCTTTTGCACAAGCTTAAAACCAACAGCTTTTTATATAGGGCTGGGAAATGGGACCAGATTTTATTGACTTATGTGTTTTAAGTTTCAAGGAAAATTGTTTCACCTTTGAGAATATTAGTCACACAACAGTAAAAAGTAATTCAGATGTTATTAAGTTCCATTTACACCACTTATCAATAATACTGTCAAATCAATAAAGGGCCAGGAATACATTTAAATAATATAGGAGAATGCTTTAACTTGCTCTGGTAATTTATGAGAACAGACAGTGGGCCCAAAATCCACAAAGAATAGCCCACACAATACATTCAATTAACTCTTGTTTCATAGCCTTTTTTCCCATGTTACCCATGCTTATGGCATTTTCTTTCTTTCCCTTGGGATCAATAAAGTCTCTCTTGCTCTTTCCATTCATTAAGCATGTGCCTTTTCTTGGTGTTTGGTCAACATAGTGAGGATTCTGCTTTGTGTAATGCTGAAAGAGAGTTGGTTGTTGCACAGCCCCTTCTCTGCACCCCTTCACCCCTTCCCGTCTCTCTGTACCACAGATTATTGCACTGGTCTGTTCAGTCATCCTCCAGAATCAACTCAACAGAAGCCAGCGTGCCATAGACAACCACTACTCCAAAGTGTACTAAGAAGACCACTTTTCAAGATAATGGTGTCAGAAACAAGTCCTCATATCGTGCACATCATAGATAGGTTCACTCAACTGGTCAGAAGCTGTCAGACGTTTAAAATCCCTGTGTTCATGTGTCAGCTCATTATGCAAAACAAATCCATTGGACTGAGGCGGCTAGTTGTAAGAGAATGAAAACTTCAACACTAGTTACAGATTTTTTAAATTCTTCCAAGTTAAAACAGAATATGGGGGCGGCCTGCATCGTTTTCATCAGCGCAAACAAAGTCAAAGGATCCTTGAAGATTGATCTTAGTTGTCACAGTTTGATTATACTAATGGTCACTGCCATTTAACTTAAGTTAATAACTTTAGAAAAGCATTGGTTGAGGACAACTTTTGTGATACACTGGAAATTTCACATTTTTTTATTATTTCACATTTGTAAACATTAGATTTTAAGCATGTTTGTAAGCAATAAAACAGTGATTTAAGAGTCTTGTGTCATTGAAATCATTCACAATCATGCAGCATTTTTGTGAGCATTATATTAGTCTGGTTTGATTTGTTTTCAATAAGAAATTTGCTCAAAAAATGTTTTAATTAGTATATCAACAGTATTTATCCAAGTTTACCATTTACCCTCACTTAACTGAATGAAATACTGACAGCCATTTCAGTAACATTTAACCAGTTTCAGTAAAGAGGAAAAATAGCATGTGGGTGTTAAATGTGGACCTGTAAGGCAGAACAGACTATAAGCATGCTGATCTTAAGTTCATAGAAAATACATTAAAATGCCTTAAAGTGTAGCATTGTACACTCATATCTGAGGTTTATGCACAGATGGTGGAAAACGGACCCACTGTAATCTCTTTTCTGCAAACTTAAAATCAGACATGTCCACAGCCGCACCTCTTCAGTATAGTTCATTGTATGGACATGCTACATTACTGACCCTAGTGTAACCAATCTTCATCTCATGAGACTGAAGTGGCCTTGCCTGGCCAGCCGACATCACACATTTGTACAATAGGAGCCACCGCCTCACCAGGCAAAGTGTCCAACATCTTCACCTGGGGCATGGAATTGCACTCTGCCAAAAAGTGGCAAAGAGCTTCAAGTGAACCAGTCTGGAGGGATCAAACATGGTACACAGTTTTGCTTGCATATCATGAAATTACAATAGTTTCAGAGTTGATCATTTATTTTATTGTCTCCTTCATGTATCTATTCATTCAGAACCTAAAAGGAAGGAATAGTATGACATGTGTTAATAATATTGTTCTATGATTATGGTAGGAGCCCCAAAGATACAGCTGAAACCCCAGAAACTACATTGTGTCTATCATTTCAAAGTATTCACTGTTACTTACAATTGATGCAGCCTACAGAGCAAACACCGTGTAATGTAGAGCATACCTCAGTCAAGCAAAAAAAGTAAACCTGCAGAGAAGAGGAAAAACAGAACATGTTTTGGTTAATTCTTTAAGATTTCTTTAAGTTAATTCTTTTGTTGTACCTCGGGATTCACATCATCCATGACCAAAGGACTTAGTGAAGTGAAGGACAGGAAGCTGATGACCACAATATACTGGATGTTAGGATTTACTGAAGGAAAATGCTGTGACCTGCTTTCAGAGGAACAGCTGCATAACAGAAGAGAGGCAATTAATTTGGGCATCAGTAACTATTACAAAGTGTAAATGTAAAGAACCCACCCATCGTAAATGAGTATGGCACTGGCATATGGAGTTAAAGTATAGGCCAGGCAGTAATGGACCCATAGTGCCACACTGGGATCAGGGCGCAGCAGTGTGAGCTCTATATACACCAGCCTGCCTCGTAAATTGTGGAGGGGAAGATGGGCTAAGGGCTGGAAGCTCAGGGAATCATCTAGAGGAATGAAATAGTAACAGGAATTCCCCCTAACATACAGTACAACATGACAAACAATAGAAGACATTAAAGCTGCAGTGATAGATTACCTGTAGCTATTCTCATCTGTATGGGGGTGGCAGCTGTGTATTGAGGTGGCAAAGGGTCCAATATGAACAGAGTCTCTGCTCCGAGGAAACCAGGATAGAAGCTACATTCCACCATAATTCTGGAGACATACACCGGTTAATTACAAAGCTTTAGTCTAGCAATCATTTTCAAATAAAAAGTCAAGGGTCTCAACTAATCTTTGTATTCAGAAAATAAATTAAGATAATTACTGTACACTTCATATTGCCAGAGATCAGTTTGAAAGCAGTTGGCAGTAAAAGGTATTCACATACCTTATTAAAGAATTGTCAGAGTCACAAGTTTCAAGTTCTAGCTGATAAACTATCAGTGAATCACTGACCTAGTGACAAAGAGATCAAAATTAACCGCACAATGATCTAGATGCAATTAGAATGATTTTTGAGCATACTCGTTTTGTGACCCCACAGCCTTTTAGGCGCACAAAGTACAGGTTGGGACTGGAGGTCAAATGGCCAATGGCACAGGATACTTTGGAGTGATCAGGACCTGAGACTTTGGGTTCACCCACAAATTCAGGTAAAGAAAACAAAAGGTACTCTCCCAAGATGCAATCTGTGGACATAAAATAACAATTTCAAACGCACACCATGGACATTTTTGGAAGCATTTCTTCCTACTGTGTGTTTTGTCATTTTGGGCATGTACAAACAGGATCCGCTGTTAGAGAACCTCACCCTCCACAGTAGAGCAGTCAAGAGAGATGAAACAGTGGAAATGTGACACAGTACCAGGGTAGCTGGGCGCGTCAGAGGGCGGGGTCATGCTGGCACTAGTTTGACCTGTGTGAAGAGAAGCACAGGGAATATGCTTTTCATTTGCATCTAGAAGCAGGAGTGCACAGATCTCCACAACCAACAAACAGTTCAGCACAAGCAGCAAAATGGGCGAGGTAGTGGAAAAAGTAAAGAGACTTGGAAGCAAGAAAGAACCTGAAAGACTGGTACTACTACACACTGTTGTCCTGCATTCACTCTAATACAGTCTCATTCATATAATAAGATACTGGGGCTGCTCACAGATAAGTTATATGAAAACATACACTCATCAAGGTCCCTATAGGGCAGATACTTGATAGGCAAAATAGGAAGTGGTCCAAGGCACTACGTTTAGGAGTTTGCATATATACAGCAACGCATTTCAACTCACATCAGGGCAAAGTCATTATCATTAATAAACCATGTTACATGGTCATCGGAGGAAAGGTAGAGAAGAGTCTAGCACGAGGAGATGACAGTCTGCACCCCAACTACTGAGCCACACTGCCACCTCACTATTGTACCTGATATTCCTAAACAATCTCCTGTCCAGGACTAACCAGGCCCAACCCTGCTTAGCTCCAATCAAACAAGATTGATTCTCAAGGTAGTATGGCAGTTTAATTAAGGACCAACGCTGCAGATTTAAAAAAAAATTTAATTGGCTATTAAAATGAACAGCCTGGTTAAATCATCTTTCTAAACACTGTTGATTACACATTGTATTCACATATGCCTCACACAATAAAACCAAGTTTTCCATTATGAACATACCTCTTAATAATCCTATTCCAATATTCCTCATTAGCTCATTTAATCCAGTTTTCACACAACAGTATAGCATGTCTTTCTAGGAACAGTTATGTATCAACAGGCCTTAAAGGCAAGAGTCTCTTCCTTCTAAACCCCAAGATAAATAAAACAGCCTATAGAAGACTTAAAGCATGTGGCCTACAGTATAAAATTGGTAATTTTTCAAATTTATTTGTAAAAATGTCAGAAATAAACATTTTTACCTTGCACGCTGGCATCCTCAGGACCTTCTTCTAGTACAGACATTAGAGTGAATACGGCATAGTTCACTGGAGCTGCCTCCCAGCGGCTGTTGTCATGTGAGAGATCGGCGTATGGGATGGATTGCCTTTCATTCATCAGGCCATCCGCTGCATCATGTACTGGTACAAACGGCTCAGAGACAGGTTGAAAGTCTGAGCCAAAACTCTGCTGCACATATGCACTTTGAGTAGGATCTGCAATTTGTTGTGAAGTGAGTATAGACGCTGGAATAGGATGGTTCTCACTTTTAGGTCCAGAAAATAACTGGTAGTAGTTATAAAGCAGAGGGTGAATGAATGAATGAATGAATGTGGTAGAATGTTGTTTGGCAGAAGGTGTGGCTTCACCAGCAGGGGTCACTGGTACCAAAGCTCGTTGATCATTCATATTTGCTTTGATTTGATTTGATATTTGAATATTTGAATTAATTCTTGGGTCATCAGGCTTCATATTGTATTGTTTAGAGACTTCAGAAGTACCACGCATTGGCTTCTGAGACTCACCCAAGTTAGTTTTTTTGATAAGGTCATGCTGCAGGAAGGCATAGAGCAATGGAGGGGGTTTGGTATAAAGATCAGTTGCAGAATTCATATAAAACACAGGTGTAATGTCACCCACTTCAGTCGAGTGCTGAGATTCCACTGTAGAACCAGGATTCTGTGGGATTTTAGGATGGTGATAGTAGTGGTAGTATGGATTGAAAACATAGTGGTGAGGGTGCATACTAGGACTGGAACCCTTCAATGATGGTGAAGGATGTTTCATGGTAAAGGTATTTTTCAAATGAGGAAAAACTTGGCTTGAGTCTCCCAGTGATGCTTGCATACTGTAGTACTCCTCTGGTGGTCGTATGTGGTCATCCTGCGCATCTTGTAGTAGGTTTTTAAGTGGAGATTTCATTGTCCTGAGGGGAGGAGTCACCTGTGGGACATGGGGTCTGTGTGGCTGTGTAGGATGAGGGTAGGCGGGTGGTGCCAGGTAAAATGGTGGTGCCCATTGATTGAGCGTTGAGCCTTCTGTGACTGGTTTAGTTTTTGTTGTGGTAGATTGATAAGCTTGATTTGGTTGATGAGATCTTTCAGTAGTAGCCATGGGACATGTGAAGAAAAATACTTCTTCCCCAAGTTGAATATAAAGTGTATGATTTCCTCCCTGTGAAAATGACATGACAAATTCATAAATCAACAAATAAACATTAAAATGTAATAAATGCTTCTTGAATTATCTTAGAACAATAGTTTACCATCATTAAACATAATAAATCAAGGCAGGATGCCTTTCTAATAGTTACCCTTGATGTGACGCCACATGCCAGAAACGGCACAGTGATTACAATCTCTGCGTTTCCCCTTTCCAAACTGTACCCACAGTGCTGCACCAACTCGAGCAGAGGAGTCCACTCACCCCGGACTGAAGGGACAAAGTACAAAAAGTAGCACAGAAACACATTCATAAACGAGGACTTTACTGGGAGAGGGAATATTGATTTAAGCTCTGTGGGTAGTTTACCGTTTACATTAGGCTCCTTTGACACAGACAGGCCTTGAATGCTGATGGTTAAGCCAGTAGGGGAGCAACACTGGGACAGTCCATCCAAAGCCTGGGACTTCTCTAGAGACACTGGACATGAAATCCTTACCGATATCCTCCGCCACAGCAAAGGCAGCACATAATGACTGTTCTAAAACCCAATTAAATGTCTAATATTACTTGTACTCTAACTACAGAGTTTATTGTAACAAAAATAATCACGGTCATATTCAAAGTACACAGACATACATAATTCCAAATGATAACACAAACTATAAAATAAGTATAAAATGGGGATATTACCTGTACTGTGACATGACAGCCATTATACTGAGCTACTATAGAGATTTCCCTCAAGTTTTTGTGAACAGAGAAACCACACCAAGGTGGAATCTTAGACAGAGCAAGAGAGGAGTCATTTCCTACAAGGTCATAGGACATATTTTTTTTAGTGATTTGTTTATACTTTGAATGAAGATAGAGGCGCATCACCTGTGCTTATATGGAGCTGCACAGCTCTGGTCCTCCTCACAGTGAGGGTCATAGAGTCTGCTGCACACTCCACCACAGGCTGCAGCTCTTCTCTGATCTGAGCCTGGACATCTACAAGGGAACCATGCAGGTCAACATAGGTCAGATGTATCATAATAAAACAATGACCATATTAAATTGCATTCTGTGTCCAAGTAAAAAGTTTGATGTTTTGATAGAGTCAAATTAATAAATATCACACATGGTGGTGCTGACCTGTACCAAAGTAGTCAAACCTCCCATAAACAATCTGCGTTACGTCTCCCCTAGAGCATATAGTGTTGAAGTAAATTGACGGATTATTTTGATTTTGAGCCAATAAAGACTCCATCTTAGGTTTGCGTTGTGTAAATTTAGACGTCTCTCCGAATGTTTCTTTTGTTTTCTTAAAAACTGAGCTGATTTTTCTCGAGTCCAAACGATGACGCCTTTCTCTTGACCTCGGTGCCAATGTTTCCGAAGTCAAAGCGCTCTCCAAGTCATTATTAAGCCTGGAGTTTTCAGATGATCGCGCCGAATAACCAACCGGCTCACTAGTCCCTGGATGACAATTTATTGCAATGGTGCAGATGACAATAACACCGAAGCAATATCCTTTTGGCTTCCAATTCATAGCAAATCTTAGCTGTACGTAAAACAGCAGACAGACGCGCACTGGAGAGCCTTTTATTGTGTTTCGACCACGCACCTGCTCACTCATTAGGGATAATCATAATAAACAGGTGCTAAGGCTAATGAGGACAACATTCAGCTAGCATATTTTTTTTAGCCTAGTAAAATGTATTAGAATTTGCAAATTACTACAATGGACACTGTGCCAAAATTACATGTATCCTACAATAAATGTGATTTTATTCATAGCCACTAGAGGGCCACACTGCATCACATAAAGGTTTAATATTAATTTGATGAAAAGTCTCTAGATGTTGACCTGAAATGCACCAGTAAATCAGTTAAGGAGCTAACTTATTTGAATCGGAATTTCCATATATTTTCCAATTTTTAAACAGTATGTAAGTTTTATGTAGCCTATTATTATACTCTATATACTCTGTATTATACTGTATTGGTTATATCTAAATATAACCAAAGAGACTATTTTGATTTCTTTTAATACAAAATTACTATACTAAGAGCTATATTTAGGGCTAATGACTATATTAAATAAAAGTTTGTGTGGCATGAAATAATTTTAACTTTTGACTTTTAAACCCCTCTTTGTTAACAGTCTGACTGACCAGACTATACAAAACATCAACTAAGAGACCTAATCATAAATATGACAACACTGTACACATATAGGAAATAGGTGTGATTTGTAGGTGATGATGACAATGAACGGCAAAGGGCTTCAAAGCAAACACGGCTGCCAATGTTTGTTTTTTTGATACCACGGTGCCAAGCCTCCATCACACAGTGGCCATGATGAGAACAACTAGGGCCAGATGGGTCATTTTCCCACAGTTCCTCATCTGCAAAGTCCGTCTCCATTCATTTCTAGTTCTACTTCTATGGCAGGTATTGGACCTAGATGACTCCCAGTGGCGCATTGTTAAACGCACTGTGGGAGAATGATTGCAGCAGATTCAGTTTGATGAGGAGGACTCTGAAGCGGGGCGAGGTGGAGGGGAGGGATGATCGGTTAGAAACGGGCGCGGCGGCAATGCAATGACTCATATTTGGAGTTGCCTAGCTACAGCCAGGACTTGTTTTCTTTAGACAGTGAGCGTGAGTACAGTCTGGAATCTGGATTTCATTGAAAGTCCAAGGCTACACAGGGGGGCGGAGGAGTAAACACAGGGGTGGTACAAGGAAGGAGACAGGAGGGGCACACCAGAAAGGAAAATCATGTGAGCAGGAATTTGTAGTCAGTGTAGTAATGTGAGAGTGAGTCAAATTTTGGTAAGGAAGTGAATCAAGAATGAAAGCCTTTGGCTGGTAACCATGGAAACAGGTTAGCTGTGGCTATTGTAAATATGAGGAATTTTCCTTTTATTCAGTGTAAATGGGGGAAGTGTATTTGACTGACATGCCACTTGAAGGTCAGTTATTGCAGTAGTCCTGATACTATAGAAAATGCACCATCCACCAGGGCAATAGCAAATGTGCTTAGAAAAGTCAAACATAAAGCTGTAATCGTGGTTTGTTGAAACCACATCAAATTTATCATAGTAATCATATGATAAATTTGACAAATTTGATAAATTTGACTTCCCCTCCATCTGAAATTATGCTATCAAACTCTAGAATGAAGTGAACACAAATGATTACTATTACCAATATTTGATACCAATCACATGCTTCCACACATCAATAGTCTACCAATCTGGCAGTTAGACTATTGTAAAAAAAACCTGTTAGCAAGATTATCTCACATTTTGTATTCTTCCAACATCTAAAAAAAATGAATTACAGATGTGATTAGCACTGTATGTAAATCCATGAATATAATGAAAGCAGTCTGCCATCACTGTTCCCACAGTCATTTTAGAACTATGCAATTAATAATTGTTCTGATAGACAAGGCATCAAATGAATTGGTTCAGATTATGTTGTTGCAAATAACATCCTGATTGAGGAACACCTCGAAAAGGAAATGAAGTAAGTTTAAATGAGTCACTGTATTAGAAGGTGATTAAATAGATTTATAGTAGAATTATGTAAAGTATAATTAACCTATTATATGTATGATAATGCAAAAAGAATTTTAGATTTCAAGAGTCTATAGTGTCACATGCATTTGTCACAACTTCCAGCATTGAATCACAATAAAAACTTCTCAGTTAGAATAAGTAATAATAATATTTGTGCAAAGATTATAAATGTGTGTAAATTGTGCATAAATCATGTCATGAACATGCCCGAACAGTTTCATCAGCTTCATTCATCATCCAGAATTTGACAATAGGAATGACAGGATTATCTTTGACTTTCTACAATTTGCTTGGGGCGTTTCTACACAGCCCTAACTATGCTTATCCTTATGCTTGCAGTGCCTGCGCAGCCAAGCACCCAAAACAGCTTTTAAATCCAGAAATACGCTCCAGTTTTGTTTTTATTTTTAACGTGAATCTAAAATCTCTGGGCAGGGTGCTTTGTTGTGCAAGCTATAACCATTTTTAGACATTTGACCACATTGGGAGAGCCATGGCATTGTGTGAAGCAAGAGTGACTTAGCTTGTGGTTGGGCTCACTCCCTGGTATGTAAGTACTCGGCTGGTTTTGTGATGAAATAACTCCTCACAAACACCTCAATTAAAGGATTGACATGGTGGATGCTCATTTTTTGTTGTCTGTTAAAGAGATTTGTTCATAATTATCAATAGTTCAGAAAAAAATGGGTGCATATTGGCTACTGGTACAATATAGAATAAATACCATGTGGAATAGTATGTTTTTTAATAGTGCCAAATAAAAAAAACACAACTTGGCACCAGACAATATCATAAGTATTCCTGTTCCTTCATGACTCTGGTTTTTCCAGTCCAGATCAGAAAGGCAGCATGACAAAGGGCTGTTTGTTGAGCAAGCTTCTCCTATTGGTCCCCTCCTGTAGTTTGCAGACATGTGATTTGAAGGCTTATGTTTGAATTTAGAAGACAGAACATTTTCTGCCCGGCCTCCTGTCAATCTGGAGGAAACCGTATTGACAGTATGGTCCGCTATGAAATGATACGGCTAATACTCAAGACAAACAGAAAAAATTGAGGATCAAGGATAGAAATTTTAATAAGGGAGCTGGTATTAGCAGACAAATTGAAGATGTTAGGTGAAAGATTATTGTGGATGTGCTATCGTTATCATCCACCTCAGCGTGGTGTGTTTGACTCCTCACCATTTGCCAAATGTCTGCACTCCCTCTCTCCATTTTTAATGTATTTATTCATTTGATATGGTCCATGTACATTAATGAGCACCTGTATTAAACAACTGTAAATACAGGAGCGGTCTTATGCATGGGTGAACAGTGCAGCTGCCCGGGGTGGCATTTCATGAGCCCAGACATTCAGCATGCACATCATCATATTTTATGGCATTTCATAAAATGTAAAGGCCATAAATATGTACTTAATCCTTTCATATATGCCCCCCAATGTATTCCAAACTATTCATACCTGCTACAGTTACACAGCACGGATTAGTTTTGAAGGAGTGTCCGGATCAGTCTCGATGATACATTACAAACCAAGCTGACTTCAAGCTCCAGGTAGGGCCCACACGCCCAACCAGATCTGGTCTGACCACATTCTGTCTTGTCACTGCGACTGGTCCTCAAGTTAGATGTTCTTGTTACTTTTCATGGCTCGTATCCGCTGTAGATTTTATCACACTTGTACTTAACCATGTGTGTCAATCACTATCACCTTGGTCACAGTATATCTGCAATATATCAGAAATGAAGATGTTAATTTATTGGACTGTTTGTGATTAGATAGGTGTGTGTTTTATGGCAAACAAACTATTATATAATCAGCATCTTCAAAAGCCATTGAATCTATTCACTACAGAACTTGCGCTGCAGTTCAACTTTTCCCTTTCTTTGTCCACTTCAATGAGTTGGAATAAGCTAATATGGGGTAAAGGAAAGGATCTAGCCTAGTATGACCTTTATGACCCCAGCAGAATGTAAACACAAAGTTTGCTCTGCTAGCTAACCTCAGAGTGGACATTGCAGTGAAGTAAATTACCTGTGCTAGTCTGTTATTATCTAGCCTCGCCTGCCCAGAGCTCCATAGGCCCTGGATAAGATGCGATATGACACAGCTGCCTTTGACTAACACTTGTTTGTCAAGATGATGAGGAGATCAGTGGATTTTCACAAACCAACTGACCTCAGTTTCTTATTCCACTCCACAAAGATGACTCAAGTTTGACTGCATGTCCTGTATGTTTTGGCAATGGCAAAACAGAATCACCACGGGTACACCATGGTAAAAAGACACCACTTAGTTAATAATAATAATAATAATAATAATAATAATAATAATAATAATAATAATAATAATAATAATAATAATAATAATGCATCAGTTTTATATAGTGCTTTTTGGATGCTTTATAAAGCATTCTTCATTCATTCCACACTCTGTGGTGGTAAGCTATTATTGTAGTCACAGCTGCCCTGGGGCAGACTGATAGAAGCGAGGCTGCCAATCTGCGTCACCTGCCCCTCCAACCACCACCATCACTCACATCACTTTCTCACTAGGCAATGGGGGTGAAGTGCCTTGCCTAAGGACTCAACAACAGTTTTTGCAACTGGTGCCCCACTGTGGCACCTGAGTTTCCAATCCAAGTACTAACCAGGCCCAGCCTTGCTTAGCTTCTGAGATCTGATGGGATCAGGCTTTGACAAACCGCTATGGCTTTATCACCAGCCAGTCACCTTATAGCATGTTACAGTAGCCCAGTGTGTGTAGCACTGTCAGATGGTGAACAGTTCTTTTTTCTCATAGCTTTCTCTGGAGGTTGCTTTAATGTAAATCATCTCACTTGAATGCAGTTATTCACATCGTCCTGACTCTTTGACCCCTTGAGACTGTAGAAATATCTTGCACCTTTATTATTATACACAAGAACCACTTGAACATTGTCTTGCCTGTATATAGCCTGAGCTTTTACAGTTTAAAAAACGGTACTCTAATCACAATTGAACCTGGATTTCCAGTGCCTTAACCTACGTATAGTTGACAGTACAAGTTTTTCTCATTCTCAGACATGCCTCAAGTGAAAGCTCAGAACCTAATGATTGGCTTCAGGTTCTGGGGTTTAGGGAGTGAGGATTAAGATGGAAGAACACTGAAACATTGAAAGTAGCAACCCACTGAAACTAGAAACCCAAATGAGAGACTCATGTGATGCTCATTCTGCTTTCTGGACATGATGCCCAATGTTTTTGTAATTAAGAATAAATCAGCATTACAACTGTTATCTGACAAAGCAATGTTTACCTTGTATCTGGGAACACCGATAGGTCATGTTTATGAAATTCAAAATCTGATATACCTTTAACATCTTCAGTTACAATCCTAAAATGAAATTAAAAACCAAAAATATATACCCTATTCATTGTGCAGTGCAAGTATCTGGTGATTGTGATTAAATCATAGTGTTTTAAGGCCAACTTATTCAGATAATACATTTGATCCAATGTGTATTTGTTTTTCTGATGTTATCTTAAACATGGCTTGTTGTTATATGACTTATCCTAACAACAATGAGCATTACTTCATAGTTTTCATTTTTGGACAGTTATGTTTTCCAGTTCATGTCAGTTTGTGACCACAGGAATTTAACCACATTCTTTTAATTCTGAAATGTCTTTTGTTGTCAAACTAATTTTAGCAAGCCATGCCAGAATTTAAAGAGACACTTTTATTTATTTTTTTAATCTATTGACTGGTGGTCCATATTTTAATTTGGAGCATTTGCACTGATATCAAATTTCAAGTTTAATTTAGATTTACTGGGTTGGGTATCACTCAAGGATTAGGTCAATCAGTTAATGTATAAAAAATCATTACTGGCCACTGGTGACACTTTAGTTTATTTAATATTTCGGCAGATTTGCAGATAAAAACAATGCATTTAACAATATTTGGAAGTTTGTCAAGACATGTTTATTTTGTTTACAATACTCCCTTAAACTCCCTCTGCACTGGTATCAGGTATTGGCAGAAATTCAAAACTTTGGATTTGAGCATCTAAATGTAATAGGTATTTATAACATGTAATTAATTTTCCAGAAGTGTATGACACAGCCCCTAAACTTAAAGAAATGTTAAGTTCATCGCTTTAATAAGTAGTTTAAGTAGAAATATCTCAAATCACACAGTGTTGCTATTGCATTGGTTAAGTATGAGGTATGACGTATGCTTGTATCTTCCCAATATAGATGATATAGAAATCCCATATACTCAAATTTATTAGGATTATATTAGTCACCAGTTCCCCTATGCCATGAAACTGAACAATTGCAAATGAATTCACAACTATTTGGGCTACTCCCTCCCTACACTCATATCCACAATCTCCCTCCATTTTCGTCCCCTTTGCTACTGTTCCCTCCCTGGATTTCCTTCCTTGTCAATGGCTACACCTTTGCCATGGCAACCAACAACATTCCTTCATCATGAAACTTCTTACTAAGCAACAAGAGCAGGAAAATAGATCAACGAGGGTGTTGACCAAGAAGAAAACCGCAGTACGCAGTTATGTAGCGCTGCCACTGTTTACATGCACACAATGATACTATGATTACACCCGGCTGCAGTCTGTCACCATGGCAACGGTAGTACACAGCGCATATCCGGAGTTATGGGAGTCCCCTTGTTGCCCCCCTTCCCCAAACACCAGTGAGTCAACCATGCCAGTGAAAAAAGAGCATTGGCCGAATGACAAAGATATGAGTGCGAATCTCAAATAGACGTGGAAGTAACTTTAGCACGTGTGTGAGGCAGAGTGCTGCGCAGTGGGAGGGATCTGGGGAGAGGAAAGACGTTAGTGGAGGAAAAGGGGGAGGAAGGTTATGTGCTGGAGCGAGTGACAGGGAGGAGTGTGGACTGTAAAAAAGGGCAGGGCAAAAAAGGGCGGATGGGTAATTTCTACTGATGTGCATTTAGGCTGGAAAGTTAGTATCCGTGAGTAATAGAGGGATTTAGACTTGAGGAGAGGCAGTTGTCGTACATCAAAAGTGAGTACTTCTTTTTATTCTTTAAATACATATTCTTTCTATAGGCCTAGATCTCCACAAAGAATTTATGGTAAATATAACAGCATTGTAAAGTTACATTCAGAATTCTTTTTACTCAAGGTTGCAGTGGAAGCTTGGAAAGCACTCATAAGTTACTTTTATTGGGGGTTATTTCTGCTGGCTAAAGTTAGGCCGTCTTGGGAGAAGTGTTTATTTTCCGTTTGCAAAAGCCGCATGATTACCTCCATGTGTGCCTCTTGGAACACTACCATTTATACCAAACATTTATATTCTAGAGAAGGCCACACTGCAGCCACAGTTGTGCTGATCCAACGGAAGATTTTGCATAAAAGTTATGGACATTGTCAGTTCATTGTAAACAAAAGATGTGAATGTTTCAAATATGGGTAAAGTTTCCGGAATATAACCGTGTTTGAGGGGTCTTAGGGAAACTCTTTGGTATTTTTATTATGTTGAGCATGTCTTCATTTGTGTGAGAATTAACAGTAAAACTTAGCATAGACCAAGCCCTGACCACTCCTTAAAGCCCGTCTGAGAACCAGTCCATTCCAGATGCACCTTGGCCTCCACCCCCAGAATAAAAATGGCAAGATTACTTTTTCTTGTAGTTATTCTTGTAGCATAATAATAACTATTGTTTAATTTCAGTGCAGTCCATACCCAGAATGCAACTCCTTCCTAGAGAGCAGCTCCTTATCAGTTTGTGTTTTTTATCCTTTAGAGTATATTTGATCAAAAGTACCAGAATCACCATCCCTGATCTAACAGGAACATGTGTGTGAAGGCCCCTATAATAGAGTATAATGACTAAGAAAATTGCAGGTGTTGTGCTGTAGTGTACTGGAAATGAGTGTGTGTGAAATTACCTTACAATGGTGGGATGGGGTGTGGGCCAGTGAGCCAGGTATTCGACAGTTATTTTAAGGAGTGGTGTGTATTTTGACAGCACAAAAGACGTGTCCAAACTCATCTATACTTTATGAACTTCCCTCTATGCAACTATTCTGGTTGCAACTGGTCATCCTTAGAACACAATAGCATTATGTAAGCATTAATGGACAGTTATAGCCACTGTTTACTTTAATTTGAATAACCAACTGCATCCTATTTGCAGACTTTTAGTAGAGAGTGCGCATGTTGGGAGTAAGTAATTAAAAGTTGGGAGGCCACGCCCTGAATAGATGTCAGTTTTTCTTTTTTTTAATCTCCCATTCAAAGTGTTTATAAAATGCGTCACAAATGGCTTCTGTTCTGTTCTGAGGTGTGGAGCTTTTTGTTCGAGGGCATGCTTGTTTTTCTCCTCATCATAATGTGCTGTGTGCTTTCTAATATTAGTCAGGCCTTCCAGTCATTTTGTGCACTAAGTTGCAAAGTGGTTTGACTTGTTTTGTATCTTTTCTTCCCTCTTTCACCAGCTAAGTCACCATGCTGATCCTTCTCGCTGCCATCTTTGTCCTGCACATTGTCGCCATTATTCTCCTCTTGGTGGCCACTATTGACAATGTAAGGATAACAATGTATGCACTACACACAGAAGAAATAGTCTCATTCAAACCTCACAAATAAGCATATTTTACATAATTAAACACAGCCAATCCACTATCTCCAATTCTGGCTCTTAAAATGACTATATAGAAAAGTTATTTCACTTTGACTGACATCAGAGTGGTGAAGGAGGGACTGTGCTCACCTTTGTGTCATCACTCAGAGCTTCATTCCTTCCCATCCTGTGCTTGCTCTGATCTCCAGGGCTGAATACCATAGTTAACATTTCTGGTTGACAGATGGCTTGTTGCCACTGAGGGAAAAAAGAATAAATAAGTGACATTCCTGCATAAAGAGATTTTTTTCATTCATACTAGTCACCACAAATGTACTGAAAACTACCAAAGCTGTGAAGTTTAAGTCTAATATTTGCTTCTAATTGCAATATTCTAGGCTTGGTGGGTGACTGACACTATCTCCACGGATATCTGGGGACGCTGGGTCTTAACAAATGGGGTGTGGAACTTAACTGACCTGCCTGTAGGCCCTCACTATCCAAAGGGTAAGTTTATGAATTAAACCTACTTTAAAAGGCCACAGGGTCAAAATGCATGTTTTAGATAAAAGCATATTTTTTCACTAAGTTTGACCATAAATATTGTGGGACAAAACAGTTCCAGTAATACAATATGTTGTGTGCACTTTTGAACCTGGTGTGACCGTCTATAAACTTTCGCACCATTTGTGTTTAAGAGGATCCAATTTCTGGATTTTAGGTGAATCACAGTGGGGCAATAAGGCAATAATAAGGATTTGTTTTAAATTAAAACACTCAATAAAAAAAAAACATTGTTATTCTAATTTGTGAAGGTGGGTGTGGCCATATGGGTGTGGCATAGAATTTTCAGATCATGCAACTACTAACAAACTACTACTAGGTTTAATTTTGACTTAGGTTTGGCTGAGACATCTATGATGCTTGATGATTGATATTTCTCAAAAATATGTATTTTTACACCTTGATAAGTTTAAGTACTAGCACTAAAAAGTACTAACATCCTTCATATGATATATGTGAAAACAATTTATCAAGACTGTGAGGCCTTGTGCGTGTACATTCCACAAATGACTCAGGTTAGAGACCACAAAAAGCTGTCAGCATTAACACAGAATGCCGTTGCTGCTCATAACAAAACTGTGGTATGCATCTCCAAAGTAATCACTGATACAACAAAGTGCATTTTTGACAATCCTAGCACAAATGAACAGTAACATTCTTCACTCACAGCTGATATCATGATGTTAGGCATTACATTTGGAACAAAGAGCTTCACCTTAATTGGTTTATTGACTTTGCCACTCCTTTCTCTGGCTCCCCCTGCAGATTACCTCCAGGCAGTACAGGCCAGTTCTGTGCTTGCCTGTATATTCTCCATCCTGGGAATCTTTGTGTTTATTGCTCAGCTGTTCACTTTAACCAAGGGCAAGAGGTTCACTATCTCTGGCATCTTCCAGTTTCTCGCATGTAAGTATTGACACAAATCATCCCAGGCACGATCGTTCTGTTGTCAAATATTCATGTTGCGGTCTTCTTCCAGGCCTGTGCATCATGATTGCAGCCTCCATCTACACAGACCGCTTCCACATGGACGAGCAAGACGGCTCTTACGGCCACTCATTCATCCTGGCCTGGATCGCCTTTGGGCTGACGTTCATCTCCTCCATCACTTACTTTGTGCTACGTAAAAAGACAGCATGATCCCAGTAACCAGCCACCACCACTGGATGTGACCTCACAGCTGAACAAAAGTACTGTTGTTGCCTTGACCATATTCGACTAAATTAAGAATTATTCAAGTTTTTGCCTTTAAACATAACTGTGGTCAGACAGTAAGATGAATTGTTTTTTTTTTGTAATCAAGTATCAGTGTGTTTGTACAATTATACAGAGCAAAATCAGTTTAGTAATTTCATTCACATCTGTCAAAATGTTATATAACCCGACTTTTAAATGAATGGAAGGCATTCCAATATTTTCTTAAAAATAACAACAAAGTTGAATTAGCCAATAACATGCCTGTGTTGTTTCATTAATGTCATATTTCCACTTTGCTGTGCAGCAGCAGTTAATTGTGTATGTACATAAAAATGTTTCTTGTAATGCTCTGACCTCTTCTCTTTATACATTAGTTTTTAAGATATTAAACATTAATACACAAACAGTGTTTGCTCTTCATATTTTAACATGTAAAACAAAGTATTAGTTAAGCTGTTTCATGAAACACTGGTGGTGCTCCTGCACAGCATTGTTAGTGGTAGTTTTTTTTAACATAAAATGTTTAGAACTTAAATTCAGTCATTCACTTATTTTTTTAGTTATAAAATGGTTACTGTGCTGTGTGGAATAGTGAGCATACTCTCTGTTTGGAATAGTGTGTAGTAGTTTCTTTGAGAAACATCACAGGAAAACTCTCCAATTTTATTAATTAATTAAGTAATTAACTGTATCGTGAAAATGCAGTGAAAGAAAACAAATAGAATTCATGAGATTTTCTGTGATCTTTACACAAAATAATACCATGAAACTGAAAAGCCCTTTGAAAATTAAACACTTACACTAGGCAATGAGATGTGACTATATGAGCGGGAGCACACATCCTGTTCCAGTCCAGGTTTAATCACAATTTAGACACTTTTTCCTCTTCTCAGACTTTCCAAAACTGTGAAATAATGAACTTTCTTTGTGTACAGTTGCATAATTTATTAGATGAAAACAATAGACTAGAGTGGGCTGCAGTCATTATCTTCATCATACCCAGGATGTGTATCCTGATGTTCAAAATGGGGCAAATGCACAGAGACAGACAGGGCAGGTGAAGGCAGAGACAAGCGGTGATAAGGTGACGCAGGTGTGGTCTGTGACAGGGGAGGAGGGAAAGACAGTGAGTGGTGTAAGTGAGGTGAATGGGTCTCCCTAAGGGTAGAAGAAGTGGGTGGAGTAGAGGCACGAGGCTCGTAGTATGGGGACAGGTGAGAGAGGCGCGGGGGAGAAGGGGGACAGGCCAGGCTCAAGGGTGAGGGGGTGTAATAAGGGGCAGGCGGTGGCAGTCCCACAAAGTTGAAGCTGCAGACGTTAAAGCTAGAAATGCGGCGGGGCCCCACCATAATGACCTTCTTGGTATAGTTGTTGAGAGTGGACACTCCTGCCGACATGCACACGGTGAAAGCCAACCATGCCACACTGAGGATACACAGCACAGGGATGGGAGGGACAGACCGGAGAAATATTTGTTATACAGAAATTACCAAGAGCACCTAGAGAGGCCCAATGATCACAGTGGTCAAGGCCAGTTGAACATGATAACATGATGTCATAAGGCTTGTGCCAAGAACTTACTAGAACGCCCAAGAGTATCCATAGCTGTGAGGTTTGAAATCCTCCGGTCCCATTGAAGCTGTGGTCTGAAACACCTGCATGAACATCATGTGGCCCACCATGCCCAGCAGACCTGAGAACAGCAGAAACATATCCAGTACAACATAAAAAATGCAAAGGTAGTACTGGTGACAAAACTCAGGTCATACCTCCAAGTACAGTGAAAACTGCAGCGAATGCGTTGAGCAGCTGGCCCCAGCGGTGCGTGGAGGGGAAAAAAGCAGCCATGCACAGCTGTGCAGACAGCAGTATGCAGCTGACCAGCAGCAGGCTGATGTACATCAGCTCCAAGGTCAGATACAGCCACATCATGGCTGTGGACACGACACATGTGTGAACACTGAATACACAGGACAGGAGCAGGAAAACTATTACCTTTTTCTGAACCAGGGGTCAATGCATACAGTCCTCTGCACTTCTCTTCTGAAAAGGACAATTTGGTAAACATTTGTGAAGAATTTATAATGAATCTGGATGAATTTTGGACTTTGACCTATTTCAAAACAAACGTAATCTCTTTAGTGGTAGCATAGACTCTTCTAATATCAAATAATATTTAAGTATCTAGGAATTGTTCTTGTTGAGAAAAAAGGTCAAAAACTAAAGTAACAAATAAAAGATTTTTTTCCCCCCAAATCTGTAGCACCATTAGCAATCTGAAGAGAACAGATCCCCCATTAATTGCCACTCAGTTCAAAGTGACATGTCATATGTTCGCTCTTTAGGTTTAATACAAAAATACAAAGGCAAGGCATAATGTAACACTACTGGTTGTACAGTGATGTAAAGGAGTAAACTAAAGCCTGTTGGTTGATATTAACTGAAACATGTTTTATGTGATGGTCATGTAGACAATATATTATATCATACAATCTGTTTAAAATAATGTGAAAATGAGTCATGAGAGTATGTTGTGAATCCTATTAACCTTTCTCTCCCCTCTTTCTAATCCATAATTGAGTCATGTTGTCTAAAATCTAAATCTCTGTGGCCATATGCAGAGTGGGGAAAATCCTCTTTGCAGTAGACACATAAACACACCACATTCGCACATATTAAAACACCTGGAGCTTAGGCACTGTCCTCTGACCTACTTCACTGTCTACCCCACTGGCCTCACTTCCTCAAACTGTGGATCCTCGTGTCACCTTGGGAATATTGGTCACATGATCAAGGGGAGCAGGAGGGGGTGTTAATGAAAAACCCTTAGAATCACTGAGAGGAATAAGCATGAAAATATGTGGTATGTAAGTATATGGCAGTTAAACAAAGACATCAATGGCACATAAATTGCAGCAAATGAGAGGCTGAATAAAGTTATACATTTTATTTAGTTCTTCTATTCTAAGACTTAATTTTCAAAAAATTGCTGCAAATAATAATCAGTTCAGTGCTCAGAATAACCCCAGTTTAATGGAAACTGGTTATTTACAGAAGTTGCTCACCCCATTCATCTGTATAGATGTTCTCCTCACACGTCATGAACAGGCCGGTGTGGAACACAGGGAACACAAATCGATCATCTCCGGTCTCCCAGGAGAACTGAATGCTGGAGTCGTCGGACACCCCTGGGACTGGGATGCAATTGCTGTGTTTGGTGGGTGTGCAGAGGGGCTTGGGCACCTTCTGTTTGCCCACACACCAGTATGAGGAGAGCAGAGCCACTGTAGCAAGGAACAGAGACACCAGGGTCTGCAGGAAGGACAGACGAGGAGAGCGCATCTGCTGCAAGAATGCCATGCCTGAGGACTCACACACTCAGTTACTCAGATTAGGCACTTAGGCACTTTGGCACAGACTCAAACTAATTCTCAATCACCCCATTAGAGAAACATAGCACCTTACATATAGGTCATACTATTATAGTAAACACAGTGATAGAGTTAATGAGGCAATAATTATTCAATATAGAAGTGCATACTGTCTTTAGGCAAACCTGCTGTGGTCCAGTATAAATTGTTGGCTGATTTTATTGTATTTTTTTCCTAAAAAAACGTGAAAAGGTGAAGGCAATAAAACATCTCCTTCCATTAAGTCAAAAAACAAAAATAACTACTAATAACTACTGCTGAATATGAACCTTACTCCAAATGGTAGTTTCTCTCATTCTGTTCTTGTGACAATAATGATTCAATTTTGAAAACTCTAAACTTGAATGTCACTTGTCAAGAGTCAGTGTTAAACTTTACTGTTTAGCTTTCCTCCACTCTTCTGTTTGTCTAAAAATATAAGCAACCTTAAGTGGTTTCCAAGGCAAAGTGTTCTGCTCAACTGCCTTCTCTGATTAGCTAAGTCTTTAAAGAAAAGGTGCAGGGAGCCAATAGTTTTACATGACTAATCACCTTCAGACAGTGAGCAGCAGTGGGAGAATCAGCACACTGCGGGTAATTAGAGAGAAGGCAGAAGCACGGCTAAATCAAGAACAAAATAAGTCGCCATGGAACCTCTCCAGGAGACACATGCTCAAAGCAGCAACGCAATTGACGTCAAGCAATGCATTCAATCAGGGCAAGAAATAAGAGGCACTCACCTAATTTAATGTGGCGTATGGCCCACTTTATGTCCCTGTCAAGGTGGAGGTGAAAGCGCCTTCTTGGCTGGCTCCTCTTTCACCATCAGTACAGGATGGAGACAGTCATAGTAAACTCTGCTACCGGGTCGGGCACCAGTCAGGCCTTATGATGTAGTCCTACTGAGAGTATTTCCCACATGCCCACACCAACACACACGCTTTAATCCATCTGTATAATTCCAAACAAGTCACTTCCATCTGCTTTCATTTTCAGAGGACTTGACTCCACTCATCTTTGACCTTCCACTGATTTACATCCTCAGAAAAGCCATTTTTATGACATTAACCACTAACCTTGAAAGTGAATGAACAGAATTGATTGGTTTGACCCAGTCTTTGTCTATTTTCTAATTGCTGAAGGTTTTTGTTAAAATTTCTACAACATATTTGGGAACCTGAGAGGACAGCCCTTTTATACAACAAACTATACCACTGAAAAATGTTCAAAGACTTTTTAAATTCTACAAAAAACATGCATCAAGGCTTTCGCCCACAATGTTAAATTGCTCAATTAGAACTACTACCAGAAATGTACCAATTTAGGGGAACGGGAAATACCATGTTGCGTTTTAGTGAATAAATTCTGAGACATTTTGAGCTTATTACTAGGCATTTGTGGTTGACAAAATACCAAATTGCCCATATCACAATTATTGCTATATCACAATTTCGATTTTATTACAATTCATGTACACTCTGTATATTTATATTATCTTTAAGAGGTAACTAAAAGTCACCTGCTAATTTTACTGAACAAGCAGACCAATTTATAGAAATATAAGGTTGTCACCAGGATAAAATCATAAGATTTTTATTGTTGTCGGCCACCCCTACTAGGAATTAAACAAAATTTAACACAAATGCTCTGAAAACATAGGTTCTACAAAAATATGTAATACTAATAATAATACTGTGCCAGGGTCTAGTAATTTGCACATTGTAACTTGTTTTGACATTTCTATCTTTAACCTCACTCTCATGATAAAAAATAATTGAATGATTTGGGGTGTCTGTGTCTCACCTGGTGGCATGCATAAAACATACTGACGCAACCTTGTTTCCATTTCCATCTCAACATTCTTTCTCCCTGTCATTCCACCTTCCTCTTGACTTTTCTTTTTAATTGGCTCTACAGAACAAAAGGCAAAAATAAGACACAAAACTTAGCGCAAGTAAATAAAAACTGAAACACAGTTGAAGCATTTTAAGTGTATTCATAATTCATATACATATTGACAGGTTTCTAATACAGCATGGTTCTGATAGTGTAACTGTCTTCTTTGAGATTTTTTTTTACAAG
This sequence comes from Odontamblyopus rebecca, assembly GCA_030686955.1. Taxonomy (NCBI): domain Eukaryota; kingdom Metazoa; phylum Chordata; class Actinopteri; order Gobiiformes; family Gobiidae; genus Odontamblyopus; species Odontamblyopus rebecca. The sequence goes on from CM060667.1 coordinate 26,535,902, forward strand.
AATAACAATTAAAAAAAAAGACAACACCATGAACGACTCACTTTGAAGTTTTATGGCAATTCTCTTTTGGATGAATTCTGTAAGTCCCAATTGGTTTCACTCCTTGCATTACTTTCCTAAACTCATTAAGGTTGCATCCACTTCAAGAGATGTCCAAGTGCTTACACATTTAGTCCCATAACTTCTCATTTGTAACATCTGCTCCACAGCAGGTCAACAGTCCATCTTGATGCCATCAATGATGGCCAAGATGGCAGATACCGATGCACTGTCCATTCTTTCGCAATTTTACTTGAAAAATATGCTTGCGTCCATTGTATTTTTCACAATTTGTACCGTAGGAATCCCAATGGTGAAAAATAAGAACACTTTTTAAATCCACATATTTGCAGTTTCTTTAGTTTTCATACACACTCACCTCTCATTCATACACATGAATTTTGAAAGGCAACAGATGTCCATTCTGCAAGGCAATAATGTCTTTGTGGCAAAACTCGACCCTGACGATCCATCAACACCAAAGGACTCCTCCCTCTCCAGGAATGAACATTTAAAATTTCAAAATGATCTTTAAATAAAAGTCAGATACATCCATTTCATCGTAATACGTAAATACTGATGAGGATACAAAATTATAAGGAGGTCTAAAATAAATGTCCAAATATAAGATAATACTCATCTTTAAGGATACTTCTTTCTATTTCCGGGTGCAACAAATTCCCAGTAAATAAAGAGAATACTTGAAAGCAAAGTTTACATGACAATACAGATGGTAATAATAAACAAGAGCTTTAAGGACATTGTGAAAAATAAAGCCTAGAGAGCAAGTTGGTGTCCTTTACAAAAATGTTCTTCGTTGCACTATGATCCGCTATTTTTTTCCTTTCCTCAATGTTGCATGTCCATTTCCCTACATGGATAGATATTCTTGTAAAAGTGGTTGTGTAGTTTGCAGTCCTAGATGTGAATGACTCAGATTCCCGTTGAGAAATTGTACATTCCCTTGTTCTCTTACTATTTGCCAGTCCGATGCTTTTCTTATTTGGAGCAGTCTGAAATACAATTCACTGGTCACACATCTGCAGGCCAAACCAACCTAAAAAGGACAGATAACACCAGTAGGTTAGCAAAGTATTCAATTCCAAAAGGTTTGACATTACTAATATAATTTGTATTAACAAGACACGTGACTTCTTAGCACTTCATTACCTTTAATCAAACTTATCTCATTTGTCAGAGTGGTAGCGATGTTTGCTGCCAGGTTCAAATACAAATTATGCGACTTTTTGATTAGATTTTTCCAGGATTAAATTCTGAAAACATAATTTAATGAATTGTCTACATGTAGAATAAACATGTAACTGTTATAAACATGTGCTTAAGTAACCACTGTAGTGTATAGTTGAATACCTAAATGTAGTTTCCTTGCAGAGAGACTGAGCTGATTATAAGGAGTGGCATAGTACAGCTGTTGAGGTGAACTGAGGAGCAGCACAATTGCTGCGTGAAATGAAATTGGAATGTCTTAACAGAAAAGGTACAAACAGCCCCAGGCCTTGAAATTAGTGTCCATTTAACCAAGGACCACTAATGAGAATGCCGCCTCCCACCAAACAATAAAATAGATGAACATTTGTCAGAGCAGATCGAATGATTCACAGAGCGCTGCAGCAAGACTGATTTCTCTGAAGTACACACACCCACCTACAGATAATGTTGGGACTAAATTTTAATAGTAATATGCCTTTTGCCCATGGACACAATGACAGCATGCACTGTGTGAGAGCAACAGTGCTGACCTTGATAACAGATGTTTACATTTCTACTCAAAATGTATGTCTTTCTGATCCTTTTTAAAAGTGGTTAAGTTTGATGCACTGTATATTGTATGTTGAAAATGCAATATCCATCTACAGTAACAGTAATACATTTTGTCTGTACAATTAATTTGTCAAAATACTGTATTTAATTGCAGTCAATTTTCAGTTGTATGAATGTGATGTGTAAATGAATGATTGGTGGTTGTTGATGGAGAGGAGGCACAGTTTAATAGCAACATCTCTTATCCGTACCAGGGAAGCTGTGGCTTCAATAGTAATTTTTCACTAAATGAATCAATAATGGAATGTAAAGCACAAATGAGCATCTAGAAATTGACTAAAGCCTGTGTTATTATTATACATTTTGCTTATTAAATTTAGAGACTGACCAAACCCATCGCTGTGCACTGCTCTAGCTTAAGAAAGACTACTTCTTAAGCTACAATTTTGACATTTACAGTCCTACTACACAAACCTCTAAGAGAGCTGTGTAGTCAATTGTAGTGCAATCTCCTCTTTGCCCTTAGATGTTCAAATAAAGCTTCATGTATTTCCTTTAGTTAAGTGATCAAAGTGATTCAAACAAATCCGTCCTATGATGGAGCTTATAACTGATATATTGATAGTACTGATGAGTATAAGTAACAGTCTACCTCTAATAGCATTATAGATTACATTTTTCTTAAGACTTACAGTTTCCATACTCAAACTGGTCATTTTCTTCTCTGCTTCTCTCAGCCTCTTTCTGACTGTTCCAGGTATACAGACTTGAATGGCCGGATGCTCGGGGTAAACTGCAGGAAAGATCAGTCAGCCACACGCATTAATTAAAGGCTGTCATTAGTTGTCATTAGTTAAAGGTGGGAAAATGGATTTAGACTAAATAGTTCAAATGAAAAGTGACCAACCTCTCTTTCTTTACCTTGTGCTTCGGACACCGCAATGAGAAATTATCTTCATTCAGAGAGCAGTCTGGATGGACAAAGGTTACTTGGTTAATACATACTATTTATAGATTCTCTCGGTATATGGCAGAGATTCTCTATCTTTGCCATACCATGTATGATCTCTGCTCACCTGCTTCAAGAGCACATAGGTAGTGAAAACGGAGTGTACAGCCTTTACTGTAGCAGCCCAGTGTTGAGCCAACCATGTCGCAGAAGGAACAACACTAAGAAAAAACACAACACAAGTCACTGAAAGCTCACATGACAAAAATGAAGCTGACTAGGTCAAAGTTAACTCACTGTTTCTCTGGCTCCATCTAGCGCTTCCTGCAAGCCATACAATTTTCCATTGACAAGATACACCCCACTGGTCCAAACAATACATGCTTCATGCACCCACAGCTCCTCTGGGTCCATAGGCATCTGAGGCAGCTGGGCGAGCTGAGCCAGAGGACCCAGAGAGTCTAAAGCAGGAGGAGGAGGCTGGAAAGGTAGGGAGGCCTTGCTGTTCGATGGCACCATCCTTGGGTTCTTCTCACTGGACTTATGTCTTCGTTTAAAGCGGGGGTGTGATGTGAGTTTTCTATGCTGGGGGCGTAGCTGAGTTTCCTCTGCCTGCTTCTGCTGGTCACCTTCACTGTCTGGCTCCCTCTTGAGTTCTGGAATATGCATGATGTCAAGATTCATGTCCCAGCTTAGACGGGAGGGTTTGTTGGTATTGGAGGAAAGGAAGGGAGAAGTGCTGCTGAATCTTTCTGTTATGTGCATCATTTCCTCCTGTGGGGCTGGGAAGGCAGTTTGAACGGTGCGGCTAAGATATGAGTCCAGGCTGATGGGGTAGTCACTGTAGTTTGAAGGTTTGGCATACGGCATAACATCTTTTGTCTGCAAGTCTTGAATAGTGCTATTTGCGCTGGTTTCTGAGTTTGGTCCTATTTTGTTTGCTCCAGCAGGCGTTTGACACTGTCGAACCTGCGGCTGATTCTTGGGGAGCTTTGCAACATATTCAACTGGATAATAAGGCCCATAAAGATCTCCTAAATTCTTATAGTTCGCCCATTTCTGACAGAGGCAGCAGAGCAGGCGGCCTGAGTGATTGGTCTCTGTAATCACAGGGCCTGAAACAACATAACCAGATGAAGGAAGTGCTTTGCCTGACTGAAGAGTAGTTTCCACCTCATCTGTCTCCCTTTTCTCTGATTCTCTGTCTTTCCAAGATAACTGAGAAGAAAGAGCTGAGGTCAGAAGAGAATCAATTCCACTACTGCTGGCCTTTCCTCCGACAGCACTTCCTCCTTTCATCTTATCCTCTTCTGCATTTATTATAGTGCACACGGCTCCAATCTCAGGGACTTTGTTCTCTACATGAATGTGTGGAACAAACGGTCCCTTCCTGTTTGGATCCAAACATGCTCGGTTAGTAAGGCCCCTGCCAGCATTTAAAGGTACATCAGGGTCATCTTTGGCCAGTGATGGAGGCATAGCTGCTGCTCCCCTCCTTCTCCTCCGCTGCTTTCCTCCTGCCTCAAAAGGCTCATCTTCATCCTTCACACCTCTGCGTCTTCTTCGTACAGGCTTGACCTCAAGTTCTGGCTGTGTGTCTTCACTTTCTATATCGACCTTGGAAACCTGTGTTAGAATTGGAGGGGCCAGTGGAGGGGGGGTAGCGTTTTTGTTTTCCAGCAGTGGGGGAGCTCCAGACTCAGGGCTGCAAATGCCTTGTGCTGGTTGGGGTGCCATGGTTGCAGGTGTAGATACAGTAGACAATGCCGGAAGAGCATGGGGAGCAGCCGGCTGAGCTTGAGATGAAGTCTGTGATGTAGTCTGGCCTTGGTTTTGAGCTCGTTTCTGTTTATTCACGCTCCCTACAGGCCTGCCTTTCTTTTTGCCAGAAGGGAAATAGCCTTTTGGCACCAAATTATCTTGTGGTTTCAAATCCTGTGGAGACAAACTGGACCTAGAAGAGGACATCTGATGTTGTCTGCTTAGCATGTGTCCTTGTGGAGGGGTGGTTCCATAATAGTCACTGCCAGGATAGTCGTCAAACCCCATGCCAGATTCCTGAAGTTTCTGTCGAAGGAGGTTTGCAGCAGACTGCTCTCCACGTCTAGTTTCAAGCTGTTGGTAAGTACTGGTGAAGTGCTGGATGTCTGAAAGTGCAGAAGAAGATGGTGGTGGTGAACCTTGAACAGGCCTTGGCAGAGGAGGCGGTGGAGGTAAAGGTCCAAGCAAAGCAAAATCCTCTTTGTCTCCAGAGGCTGATGCTGGGATTCCAAAGTCAAAGTCTTTTTGTTTGACTGTTTGAGATGTCTGTCGAGAATCAGGTTTGTAGGTGGATGGGGCTAATGGCCCAGCTTCATCAACTCTTTGAAAAGGAATCATGTCATTTAATGAGTGACTTTCATCCATGTATCCATCATCTCTTCCTGTAACCTTGGGGAAATGGGTCAAATCCTGGTTCTGTATATCATTTAATGGCTGCATTTCATTTGGGTGTGAAAAGCTAGAGTAATGATTTGCCTCCTCATCAGTATGGGCAGCTGGCTTTTTAATATTTGGTGTGATTTTCTGCACAATTGCCTCTAGTTTTAACCCTCGCCCCTTCCTGGGAGGTGTGACTTTAGTGTTACTGTTTGACGGAGACAATGCTTGTGAATAGGTATTCTCCCTGGAAAGAGGAGAAGACAGCCTGGGACATGAGATTTCTGAACTGGATGAGTCATCTTCATTGTGATGACTTGTTTCTGAGTGTGCCCCTGGGGAGTGATGTGAGTTAGCGGTGACTGCCCTCTGCTGAGGTGTATCCTGGAGTTGCCTTTTGGCTGGAATAGGTGAAATAAACGAGCGAACTCTCCGTCTTAGCATGAGTGGATTTGTGTCTCCAGAAGTACCAGCTTTAATTTGCCGTTGTGTCTGGGAAAGAGGGGAGTGTATGTCGGCTGATAGCTTAGCTGTGCTGATCATAGGATTTGGACAGGGATGTTTTGTTTCCTCAGTGGGACCTCTTGAAGCACTAAATTCTGCAGCATTGGAAGCTGGAGTTATTTCTGGAGGAACAGGGTTATGTGAAGCTACAGGTGGGGGAGGGGGAGCAAGAGGAGGGGGCTGAGTTCTGTAGAAGGCCTCTCCATCTCTCCCTGCGTGAGTCGCCTCCCACATTTTCATATCGTAGAAAGAGCTCTGCATTGATGATCTATCACTAGCCATGTCAGCGTGTGACATCATTCTCTGTCTCTGCTCTAATTGGCTAATCTTTTGCCGTCCTGGAGATGAGCCAGGCTGCATCATTACATCCTTAGGTGTCCTGCTCATTGCCTTGAACCAGTCATTCATGTCTTGTGGCAATTGAAGTGGGGCACGTGGGTGGGGGGGGTACATCAGTTTGTTAGCGGACTGGCTCTGTCCAGATATATTATGATAAGGATGATGAGAAGGAAAATGGGGTGTGTTGCGTGGCAACATGCCTTCTCTCATGTCCCCAAATGTATAGCCGTGAAAACTGCTGCTGGCATTTCCAGTAGATAAATCCATCCCTCTTAAATAGGCCTGGTGTCTTGATGGAGAGGATAAAGGATTAGTGCTAAGACTATGTGGGGGCATAGAAGGTGCATCCACATTCCCTCGCCTGGACACGTCAGTGTGGTGAATAGGTAGAAAATTTCCTGTATCAGCCTCTTTAGGTGCAGCCTCCACTTTTGCTACTAGTTTCTCCCCACTATCCTTTTTACTCACATCATTGGCTGCTGCTGGAGAGGAAAATGGCTGTTGAATTACAGAAGCTCCACTTTGACTTTTCTCCCGTTCTCTGTCACTTTCCCTGTCCCTCTCTGGTGTGCTGCGTCTGTTGGGCGACATATCACAGATGACAGATCGCCGCTCTGATGGGGCTAATACAGAGGCGGATGGCTTCTGAGCCTCACTTTGCCCACTGCTGGCTGTGAGGGGCTCAGGCTCTTGCAAAAGCAATTCCTGTACAGCAGAGGAGTGAGTGGAGATGTGAGAGAGTGCTTTTCTCTGTGGAAGAGAGTAGTCTGCTAAGTTTATATGTTTTGGTGGTGGCTGTTGAGCATCTGTAGCATGTGATAAAGTACTTTTGGATATGCCCATTTCACTTTTTTCTGTTTTTTGAGAACATTTTCCACCAGATAATTCTAACTTTACAGAGGCCTCTGTGGCAAAATCTGATTCATTAGCATTTCTCTGTTTTGGATGTAGGTTTTTTTCAGAACTACCCAACTGAGCATTAGTTACATCACTTTGCATCTGCATACTTTCAGTCAAACTATACTGGTGTCTGTTTTGAAACTGATGTTGGAGATTGGCAGGATATACTTGTTCTGGTCTACCATAACGTCGATCTAAATTATAACCTTGAAGTACTTCCTGCAAGAGACTTGGAAATTGCTGCATTTGTGCGTTATCTCCTTGAGCGGCTGTGGGTCCTCGTCCTCTCTTCACTGTGGGCTCTGCTACAGAACTAGTCTGTGATTGCTGGTACCCTGCATATTTGGAATTTGATTCTATTACACCCCCTAGACCTGTTCTTCCCCTGTTCTTCATTGACAAATCTGAGCCATATGTTGGTTCAGGATAGCCATATTTTTGTGGTCCAGTCTGGGACAGGTTTTGAGGCAGGCCTAAATGTGATCTCTGATGGGAAGAAAGACTCAAATCTACACCTTCTTCACCATTGTGGCTGCTGGAGTCCCGTGAGCGTGGCTGTTTCTCTTCAGTGCTTTCCGGTTTGTTCTTTTCATTTAGACTGGCCTCAGACCGAGCTGACACAATAACCCCTACACTGCTGGCACTTTGCTGTTCCTCCAATGTGTGCTTTTCTTCTCTCTCATTATCCTGTAATATGGATGCAGCATGCGGTTTGCTTTCTTTGACCTGGCTATTTTGTGTTTTGATGTCTACATTTTGGCCACTCAGTTTCTGCTTTTTCTCCACACCCTCAACTGCATTTTTCATAATCTCATTTTTCATAATTATGTTTTTCTTAAGAGAAACTCCATTCTCATTATATGCAGACAGATGTTCTGAAATACTGTTAGGAAGAGAACACGAGATTGATGAAGGAGGTGAGTGGGGTTTCGGACCAGTCTCTCCTATTTTGGATTCTACTTCCCCTGCTTCTTTTGCCTGGGGGGCATTGCTTGCCTGCTGTTGACTCTGAGATGCAGGAGGATGACTTGGTTCAGAACCACTGCTTGCACCACTCATCTGCCTCCGCCTTCCATGTTCCTCATCAGAAAACTGTTCTTCTTCAGGGCCAACTTCTACACCCACACCACCATCTTTAATAGTACTAGTACTAGAAGTAGCACTTGCATTTCTGCTCCTTGGTTGTGAAGGTGTTAGTAGCTCATCTTTTCCCCTTTTCTGAGAGAGCACTGTGTCAGTGAGGATCATGTGCTGAACAGTGTTAGGTAAATTGGCAACTTGGGAACTCAAGGCATTAAGACTATTTAGGCTAGAATCTTGCATTTTGTTATGAGATGACGAGTAGATAGTGGAGCTTTCATCTTGGTGTCCGATCCCTCCACCTAAACCCATCTTATTGCGAGCTGCTGGAGGGACACTGCATCCGACCACAGTTCTGCTATGAGCTTTGTGACTGCCACTGCTACCACAACTACTAATACTGCTATTGGAGTTGGGTGTGGGGCTTAATTGGGGTATAGTCTGCAGTAATCTGGCATGACCTTGGTTGCTACGAGGGTTTGATATTGGAGGATGGGACGGGCCATGACCTGAGGGTCCATGCGCCTCTGAGACCCCCATCAAAGGAGAAGGAGATGAGCTACAACTGGGAGAATGCACAGCAGAAGCGGCTGGAGAGGGGTTTGATATGGGACTAAAGTTTTGGTTCATTTGGGCTTGTTGCGCATTAGGAGGCATCGGGGATTTGGCTAATTCTAATGATGTGGTTTGAGGTATACTGGGATTGGAGGCCTGCTGATGTTTAGCATAGACAGCGCCTGAAGAAGAGCCTTGGTGCTGCATCTTCAACGAGTTGTCATAACCTACCCCTAAGTTGTGCTGAGAGGAGCGATGCTGCAGTGTGGCTTGCTTGTGAAGTGAATGTGTCTGTGGGGAATATCCAGCATAATTAGAAGCATGGTAACTCTGTTGAACATTCTCCATTGGCCCCACATTGTTAGAAGCAACTGAACCAGAGTTTGAAGCTGCAGTCACACTGGGAGAACTGTTGATTTTGGGATCAAATCCAGTAGTGGCAGTTCCATCAAGATATCTCTGTGGAGGGGGGCTGTACATTCCAGATGACCCAGTAGAACCCCCTCCCTGTGGGGAGTATTGTGGATACTGGGGGTTCATCCTGTGCCCAGATTGAGGATAATTTCTATGCTGCTGATGGACAGACGGAAAGGTTTGCCCATGCTGGCGATGCTGCATTTGAGAACTTGGCACTGACTGCATTGCAGGATTCTGAGCCATGTTGTACTGGTGTGAAGGAGAGAAAGCGCCACCAGCGCCTCCAGCCGTACCAGATGTGGGGCCATAGTCTACTGGATAAGGTGACATGAGGCCAACAGGTGGTGTAGAGCCTGATCCAGTTGGTCTATACTGGTGAGGGATATGTCCATCCATATTGGGGTAGCCAAAACTTGTTCCAAAACCCATCCCCATTGTCCTGCTCCTATCTTTTCCACCAACTGAAAAATAATATTCCATGGGAGCCTTTCTGTAAGGGTTATTGGAGTTGCCACTGTGCATGCTTGCATGTGCTGGCGGCAGCTCCAGCGCACCTCTGTTCCTGGAGCTGTAAGCTAGCATGTGGCTGGCTTGACCAGGGTGGGGATGGCCTCTGTGCAGGCTCTGCTGTTGCATCCCTGCATAATCATCTGTCATCCTTGGGGAAATCTGTGGTTCTGTTGGCTGAGAGGGATAGGGAGGCCCTGCTCCACTCCTCCCACTAAATCCTGGGGGGAGAGAAGAGGGAGCAGGGCTGTTTGAAAAATTCTGCATTTTCCTTTTTCCAAGTTTGCAAAAAACACAGTCTTTAAGAGTCTATAGCAAGGAATGTCTGGGATAAAAAAGAGGAATTTCTGTGGCCAAAAAAAGAATAAATAGAACCCAGCACTGCCAGCAGTAAAAACTAAGTTTTACAAGAAGTGGAGAATAAATCACTATGACCAATAGGTTGACAAATTGGGGCATGTGTATCTGTCCAATGGTAATATAGGTTGTGTCGGTGTTGTCACTTGGTCACTCAATAGCTTAAATAACAATATAAGTTCACTATTATCAGCCTGAACACGTTTTGGCACTGTGTGTGGTACTTAAATGTCTTTAAATGTACAGGATTTGCTAGGACTGAACAATGTTCTGCTCCAACACCATTTTGTGCAAAAAGACTGCCTCAGTAACACCACTGAGCATTCATAAAAGCAATCCATCAGTTGTTTTCATGGGCAGGTTTACCACAACCTGACTCAAACAGATGTGAGCTACACAATGCAGTAACTTGAATCAACAGATCATAGTACAGCTCTCTACAAAACATTCCCAGGGGCAAACACTCCATGACTTGAGTTCTTGAACGAAGCAATACTAAGAGAGAAAATCCTTTTCTTGGTCATTGTTTCAGAAACTGTTTCTTTTTTCATTGTTCTTTCTTCTACATCGTTCATCTAGACTGCAGAAGTCTTTGGTCCATATACATGAGTTTCACTTTCTCCAACTGCACAGCCAGATCCTTTCTCTGTGTCTTGAGCATTTAGCCGTCCTAGCTCTCTTTTGATATTGAATGTCATTTAATTCTACCTGGTTCCATAGCAACAATTTCCCAAAGGGGGGTAATCCATTTATTCCACTTCAAGTTCAGTCAAGCTCTGTTTTTCTCTCTCTTCAGTGTTTCCATGTACAAGTCCTGCTCCTCTAGATGGTGTGGGCTTCACATTTCTGCAAACACAAAATAATTTATAGTCAATACATTAAATTAATTACTGTATATTTAAGTCAGTTATAGATTTAAAAAATCTAAAAATTTAAGGCAAATCATTCATCCCAAAGTTGTTGTGGTGAGGAGGCAATCTGGTAAAGTCAAAATTACCAGGACTATTTGTTTGAACAGTAATGTGTTTGGACATCAGTACTTTAAATTCCCTGCACTGTTCAGCACTTTCTAGAACAAAGGCAATACATGCTCACAAAGTGTCTTGAATATAAATCAATTTGATATGTTGAAAAATCATTTGAGATATTCAAGGTCACATTCACATGCAAACAAGTGCAGGAAAGGGTTATTGCAAACTAAAGGAACCATCTTGTTATTATTAGTTACTTTAAAAAAGCTGGCTAACAAAAAAAAAGCATTCCTTTTCTCCAGGGAGCCTGTATGCAACTTGGCCTATGACAATAAATGTGTTAGCTGAGCCACCTCACCTGATCTGCTGATTTCATGAAATTATCTGGTTTGTTTATTTACCTCATGAACAGTGCAGGTTGTTGCTCTGTTCAAGTTTAAGAGGCTATTCGCATATTATATTGTAACTGATGATTGTTAGCGTCTGCATGTAAACAATGAATAGTTTAGTAATTGTTCCCTCGTTATAAATTATATATTATGTTTATCACAAGTTAACAAATGGGCAGTCTCATCAGTTCACAACAGCGCAGCAATGATAACGCAGTCAGTACATAGCATAGGCTCCATGGAGCTGATACGTAGGCTACATAACGCACAGACAAATCAAAGTTATCACACAATGTTATGCGTTTATTTACCAAATACTACTCTAGCATCTAAGCAGCATTAGCCGAAAGCAACGTGTATGCATTACTATTAGCAGCTCAATTTTAGCCTTGTAATGTTAGCTGTACCCTACAGTAGTCAATACTACAAATGAAACACACGAGAAGCCTGCTTCAATAACTGCCTCAATGGCCTGTATAGTGGGTTAGCATTGGAGCCCTTTTGTATTTATTAACTAACTACATGATTATAGCATATTGGTTCGCGTAAGCTAACACATACGAAAGCTAGTACGAGCCAGTTAGCTCAGAGGCAAGCAGTAAGCGTCTAGCTACTAAGAGGTGATTGGGTACAGATGTTCATCTGCCAAATTCATAGGTTATATGTAGATGCGTTAGCTAACAATATTGTACACTGGCAACTGACCTGATGTGATGGCATTACATCGCAAAATAGTAATTACGTAGCCCGTGCTTTTTAAGAGCCCAGACTGGTGGAAGCAAGACAGTAAGCCTCACTAAGCTAACACTAAATGCATACCTGAAATGTAGCAATACAAGGCCCCTCGAAGAGTGAAAGGCTGTTTTGTGACACAATCCCGCTGCTGTGGCAGGAAACCCCAGTCTCCAGTCGACCGCTCCGCCGCTTTTCTCCCAGCCTTGAGTCCAGACAACCCCGAGGGGCCCGTCACGACACTCGGAGCCCGGGCCTTTCTGCCGATACCCGTTTTTCCTTTTGTCCTCACCTCCAAAAATGATGCGAGCTGAGCACAATCGGGGCGCCTGCCTGTAGGTCCCGTAAGCAACGAGGTCCATACACCCCCGCCCCCTCCCCTCTTGTTCTTCGCCTCTCTCTCCTCTTCACTCACCGCGGAGGTGATTCTACCTTTCTCCAACTCAAAAACACACGATACTACCAGGTCGTCCGCAAATCACCAATATTTCTCGCAGTTTCTTTTATGAATGATGAATCTCTGTCATATAGCACACTGGCTGTGTATGTTTTATTGAAATAGAAAGACCGCCACACACTAGCTTGTTCCTGCACCCCTCCCTCTCCATCATATTCTTCATATTCTTCCAGACCAACACTCCTCCCTCCCAAAGGCTTTTGATATTTTATAGATTAGCTACTCTAGTTCTTACTTAGACAAGACTTGGCTCACTTACAGAAATAAGGGACTGCCAAAATAAATTATGGCGTTGAGTCTGTGACTATACCATTGCCCTTTGTTCTTTTTTTTTCTTTTAGCATGATAGGAAAGTGATTGCAAGATTAGGCCTTTTGTGGGAATGGCTTAAACTCAAACTGATCTGCTGGTTTCTACATAACACAAAAGGCCATAAAATATCCAAAGAGAAAAGGCACAAAACCCCCTTTCAATTAGGGATTGGCATAAGATATCAGTCTTATTGGCTAGACCTTTTAACAACAATCTTTTTTTGTTTGTTTTTAAAAAATTTGATTTATAGTACAGAAAAAAAATTCTTACAGTGAACAGACTTGCATCTCCACAAACCCGACTCCCATTTGGCCAGGAAAAGAGCCTGTCTGTGGAATCATGGAGGTGATGTGCCAGCTTCAGAAATTAGGCTACATATTGTAATTATTTTAATATACACTAGCATAGCCCATTAGCATTGACAGAATGGACATTGTCATGTCCATAGGCCAAGTGATTACAGGTATTAAGCATAAACCCTTCACAGCATCTGCATTTTCAAGGTTAAAAGTTAAGTTCTATTGTAGAATTCTAACCTACCCTCCACATCAACATTAATATGGGCAGTTTAGAAGGCTGTGATGTCCCATGAACCATAGGCTAGTGAAAAAATGACTGGTAAGTAGCATATGACCTTTAAGAAGTGGCCAGTAGGCAGTAAGAAAGTCAATGTTAAGCTTGTAGGCTATTAATATGTTGCAAAAGCCTATGCAATACCATTTTGGCTTTTTCATACATATTTGATATGACCAAACAGACAGCACCATGGCAATGCAGCTAGGCTACTTGAATTCTTCTCCCCCTATTTGTTGTCTTGTCTCTGACACTTATTTGTGCTCACACTAGGCCACCATCATAATGATATGGCCTATGCCCCCTGTCTGCTTTGCTGCACTTCTAATGCACTGCAGTAGATGCACAAAAACACACCTTCAGTGTACTGGCCTACATGATACATGTTAATTGCAATCATCACAAGATGACCAAGACAACAGCCCACAATGAATTAATGACTGTCACTCATTGTGGCGTATTCTGAGTTTCTAAACAACAGTTCAATAAATTTCATTCCCTTGCAGATACACGTCTATTTCTATCACAGTTGCCATAGCAACTGCATCACAGAGCTTTAACTCTGGATAGATTTTAGGTGATGTATCTGCATGATTTTCACATGTGATTTCACACAGCTGCTTTTAGTCTGAGCAGAGATGTTTGGTGGTGATGCCATTGTTAGAAATTATACTGTGTCACAAAATCGAAATAAAAGCACGAGACAAGATAAGGCTATACCCACCGCCTGTAACCTGTAGGCCTATCCAATCAACACAGCGCCTGCTGGGATTCACACAGACCCTGCTACGGAACACAAGGTCATCAAAACCAACAGCAACTGCTTACAAAGAAGCAGACAGGAAATGGTATCTGTGGTTTGTGCATCAGGTAAATAAACAAATTATCTAGCGGTAAATTAGAGGTAAAGAACGATATGGAACTGATTAACATCGCATTCTAGCAAGCCAAGGGAATTAAAGGTGGTAGGCCTATGTAACTTTCTTTCTGGAGATTTTAGTCAACCGCATGATTCCATCGAAATACAAAATTAAAACAATACTTTAGATCATTCTCCATGGAGATAGAAAAGTGTTATGCCATGCTGTGGAATATAGACAAAGGAATAGCATTTCCATAAACGAGCAGGGAGAGGCCTTCCTCTCAGCCAGATAAGAGGCAGGTTTGTGGAGATGCAAGCCCACGCACATTAAGGACACTTGTTTTTATAAGTTTTTCAGTACAATAAACTGACGAAAATGAAGGGGGAAAAAAACATTCTTTTATTTCTTGACTAAAAGGTCACATTCTGTAGCTAAAAGTGTGCATACCAAATGGAGGACATAGGGATTTAAAGCTACTATTTACAATTATATTGACCGACCCAGCCCTTCTTAACACCACTAGATGCTATAGTTTACCTCATTACCTCTGCCTGAAAGAGTGCCATGTTTTACCTGACAGAGGATGACCCAAAAGCACAAGTGAGCCTAAACAAAAACCAGGTAAGAGCATTAAAATGTCTGTTAATGGCAACCGATATGTTTTAGAGAGGATTAGTCAATTGCACACATACTATGGTTAAGCAAGTCAAACATCGCCTTACGTTAGGCTACTTACTTACGCCACCAAAATTAAAGGGTATTTCTTGCGGTGGCCACTAGGAGTCCTCGTCTTGCCACAAACACATGCGGTGCGGCTCCACATGTTCTCCAGCGAAGGCCACCACTGCAGCAACACGTCGGAAACATGGAAACGAATTATTTCTCTTCTGTCTCCCACTCCCACCTCTGTTTGATGCGGAAATTAAAAAAAACTTCTAGGCCTTCACATTTAAAAGCATATCGGCCTATTGTATCCCAGATCGACCTAACCTCCATCGTTGTAGTGAAGCAAAGACGCCAAAAGGGAGCGCTCTCTTTCCAAGTGACTCACTCTCTCGGGCCTTCGAACCACTGAACTCGTCTCCTAGCAACCACAGCCTCCGATCACTACGGATACCGGGAGGGGGGGCGGGAAGGGGGGGTTGGAAGGGGGGGAGGGGTGGGGGCCGAAACATCTCGAGAAGCGGAGGCATGAAAGCGTGCGCCGCTGAGTGCCAGGTAACGAGTTGATTAAAGGCTTTCACAGGTGGATTATAGCGGCTAGGGGCAGGGCTGAATCACGAGGGCCAAGGTTCTAAAGGACATACGGAGCACATCGTTCAAAACCATCCACAATGCACAACAGGAAGTGAGTGATTGGTGCAATTAAGCCAGTTTGTCTTGAGGGCCCTCCATAGCTCTTCTCCTCCCGCGTGACATGAAACTGCTGCTGGTGCCGCCTTAACCATCATCGTTGCCCTCGCTCCGGACGGGCCTTTTGGTTTGATGGACTCCTTATCGCAAGTGACATTGTCTAAAACTGGGTGCTCACCTTTATGGCGGGAACACATAGCCTACACTTCTAAGTTAGTTGATCATAAATGCCCGGAAAAGTTCTTGTTAAAGTTTTATCAATCAGTCAATCAATCAACCTTTATTTATATAGCTTTTCATACAAAAAAATCCAACACAAAGTGCTTAAACAATCAAATAATTTTGTTGGCTATAAGCAGCATACAACCTAACATAATTTTGGCTTTTGGAATATCACAGATACAAATCCTTCATTGGGTCAGCCAAAACTTTACAAGAAACAAGCCCTGACTTATATAATAATGATAATATAATATATAATAATGATTAATAAGAATGATGATCTAAATAATGATTAACTCATCCAAAGGGGACAACAAACTTTCATAGATCTTTCTCTGAATAAAACACATACTTTAGTTGCAGAAGGCCTCACCCAGTGGTAGACATACCATAGTTTGAGAAACACAGGTCTAGGTGGGGTTTACCTGGTGCCCTTCCTGATGCAAACTAAATCTTACTTTAATTTCTAGATTAATAGATTTAGACCAACAGAACACAGGCACCTTCTTCTTTGTGGTTTTTGTTCTATCCATGGGTTACAGAAAGACGATGAATTAGCACCGTTGCCATAGCAATTAACAATTCAAGTCAAAACCAATCTTTTGATTGTGCCGATAAGCAGGCAAGTGAAACCCATAAATATCTGGCTGTGGTACTGTCTGTATCCCATGCATACATGACACAATTCTCCACACCTACGGCCCACAGCCCTGTCACCGGCAGAGTGCCACTGACCTTAGCCTGCCTCCTGCGGCGCCTGTCATGTGGGGCAGTGACACACACACACATTTGGGTTTAGACAGGGCTCCAGTCAGGACAGCAAGCCATGTTCTGTCAGGGTAGAGCAGTAGGAATCATTAAGGTCTGGCAGCTGTGCATTCAAATAAAAGCAAGTGTGACATCAAAGTGCACATACAAGCTCACGATGATGGCAACTTTGCTGAAATATCAGTTACCCAACAAAAAAGTGTATGTAAAAAGGCGTGTATCTGCCATTATGCAGGTATGTATAGCACTGGTTTATGTCAAATGCTTTGTTACCTAATTTTACCTTTCAAAAGGATTAATTCATTACTAGTACATCTCAATTCTTCACATTTTTATTAATTTCACTTTCCTATTTCTAGATTGTGTATATGCAGGTGATTTAACTTTGTCAAGCTGTGTAACCCATGCAGACCGGCCAAGAGCGTATTTAAAACATGTGAGTATGCAAGTATACATCAGTGAGATTCAAAATGTTGCTAAAGCCAAGATGTTACCATTAGCATAATTGTGGGCGAGGTGTGAAGAAAACAAAATAACTGAAATTAATTTATTGAAATGTGCAGCTTACTTTTACAAGACTGATCATTAGAGATTATTACATTAAATTTATGAACCATTACATAGCCCTCACCAGTTATATTTGCTTTTGTGCAAGGGTGGATTCAATGTAAAATTTCAGATACCAATGTAAAGATAGCATTTATGGGTGGATTAGATTAGATTAATAAACTGACAAGGGAGCAGCCATGTTAATAGCTGTGATAAGGGTTGCAGTAAAAATGATGGCTGTAATAATAATAATCATGACACAATAACACAGACTAAGTCCAGAGGTACACGTAGAGCACTGTGCCTGCATCACATGTATGCATATGTGCACGCACGCGCGCGCACACACACACACACACACACACACACACGCACGCACGCACACAATGATGCACTGTTGAAGCAATGTGCATTTGAAACTGCACAGCTCACAAAAAGAAGGTTGGAAATGTACACACAAAATGAATGTGTGTGTGTTTGCAAGAAGAGGCATTGATAAAGAAAAAGAGAAAACGCTAGCTGCTGTTGCCGAGGCAACCATCTCACTGTGCTCTCCTCCTTAACCCTTTCCTCTCAGCACTTCCCTTTCACCTTCTGTTCTTTACCGTTTACAGTAAGCTTACACTTGTGGATGTCCTATCGTTCCATCTGGCTCCATTGCGCTCTCTCTGCAGTGTACAGATAATCAAATGGTTACAAGCTACAAAGTTACATCCTGCTTGTTTGGAAAACTATAGTGTATCACATGTAAAGCCATATATCTTAAACATAACAGTCATAAATATCTGATGACTAAAATATTTCATATAAAGCTAAAGCCCTCTTTTAAATGCTCACGTGGAGTGTCATTGAAAGGTCATGGCAGAACCTGAAAAAGAGGAGCAGATGTTTGAAACAGTGTGAAACAACAGGTCCTGTCAGGCTGCAGTTTATCTGTCTGAATACATTAGTCCACTTACCCTGACAGTCTGCTCACTGTTGAGAACAGAAGGAAAAGTAACCTCTGTCTTCGTTACTATCTATTGTATGTAGTGTATTATGGATTCAAAGAAGAAAGGTGCTTTGGTGACCTTCATTTACTCAAAGATGTGTGTGTGCATTTGTGTAAACACGATTAATAGTTGCCGTATTTAGCAGTTTTAGCAAAAGGTGTGGTAGTAACACTATGACTAATACAGAGGTCTATGCAGCACTTATGGTCCTAGTCACTTGACTATACACTATAACTATAACTTTCACACTATTAAGAAGTGCCACTCGAGTTTATTTCTGTTCTGTGAGATATTCAGGCTTGACCAGTCTTTAATAGCGTTGAATAGAGAGGACAAACAATACCAACCAGCTTGATCTGTCCATGTTGTGTAAAGTTGCGTCAGTACACAGCCTTGTATGGCCATGTCCGCTCATCATAAAACACTGATGGTCTGCCACTACCTCTCCCAGCTGCCCTGACATGGAAATGAAGCCTGATTATGGTTGCTAGGTAACAGTTAATTGTTAAACGCAAGCAGATGTAGGCAATGACATAATATGGCAGAAAGCTGTCAAGAAATGAATGGTAACAAATGAGGCCTCTAAGAACTCCGGGGTGAAGTGGAAGCTCACTTTATTGGACTTATGGAACCACTGTAGTGCCACGACCATCGCCATCTGTCCTTTTTAACCCAGCAGTCGCTCCATGACCCTGGGAGTTATTACACCCCCACCTCATAATAATTCCAAGGCTTTGAAAAGTGTGGGGGTAGAGGGGTCAACAGCTCCAGCCTGAGCAGAACTAAGAGGTTGTTGTATGGTAAACTTTATAGCAAAAGTGCTAGAACAATTTAGCTCAACCTCCTATGATTTTAATATATCTTCTCCATAACACTCGCACCCGGCCCCTCCATCAATAATTGAATAAGTCTTGGTTGCCAGTGTGACTGAAAAATTAATGTGAGTGAGAAGCGGGGGGGCTGTGGTGGTGGGCTGCGCCACAGATGATGAATGGGAAACAGGGTGTCATCTATAGCGCAGAGGAGCGTGTTCAGCTGAGGGTTAGAGAGAAAGTACACACGAGGTCAAAATAAGGCATGATAAAAAAAGAAAAGAAAAAAGTCTATATTAGCATTTTATGAGCAGCACTGACCAGCCATTAAAGAGCTGGAAATATCCATATTTGTGTCGTCGTAATAGTCGTAAAGTCGTAATATGTTATTCGGTTTGGTATTGATTGTAAAACGTTGTATTGATTAGTTGCAAAGATTTAACATGCTTTCTCCCACATACTACAAGGCTGCGCAACACTAAAAATGCCAACTCCAAAATGGCTCGTGCATAAGGTTATAAAGTGTATTGACTTGTCCTTCAGGAGAGATAATGTTCTAGTATTTGATTATTACAGAGTTATTGATAGATATGAATGAGTGTTTTTTTCCCAGTGCTGGTGTAGTCTGAAAAAGCTATAACAATTCATTTAGAATTTATAATATAATTTTTTTTTTTTCAAAAGCTAAATCTAAAAGTGCAAATTCCAGTTGGCTAACCTATGGCCTGGCCCCTACTGCCATGTAAACAAATAGTAGGGGATAATTTTGTCCAATGCATTCACAATGCCTTCAGTGGCATTACTTTAACAAATGTAGTGCATGATATTTTTGGGTTGATACTTTTTTTTGCAAAGGTTTATTCTGAGCCCAAACAGGAAAACACAGTTACATCGCTGCTGGTGCATATATCAAAATGGGTCAAGATGTTAGACTGCTAGAGCAGTGACGCAGCCAATCCATCAGGTTTACTGCAACCACATTAGATTCAATAACATCAGGAGAAAAACACCCTCTGAAATGCATACAGTAAGTGTTTCAGATGATTCATTTGCTCAGTTGCTTAACTGACAGATAACTAAATGTTAAAGCTTAAGAAGTGTATTGATGGATCACCATGCATATGCACTGTGCTAGTTAAAACATATTTTTAAAGGCCATATCAAAATGCTAAATGCATACATTCTGCATGAGATAGTCCCACTTTTTCATCTCTAGTGAAAAACAACAGTGCATTTACAGACATTAGTATCAAAACTAAATGGCTACAGTTTCCCTTTGATTTCCTCTAGGATATTTGACTTGCATTCTCCTTGTACAGAAAGACATTTTTTATTTATACATTTAAAAGCATTTGCGCAGGGGGCCTGTTTGGTACAAGCTCTGCATTACACTATTGCCACAACTGTTGGAATGCCAAGAGATAAACAACCTTCTCAATGTCAGTGTACTGCTGGGGCATGGTTTGCATTATTTAGATGTGTGCTTTATAAGCTCACCTTGAATATTGATGTGCATTGTTGCTGTTATGCTAACTAAGCTAAAAGACAAAGATTTTATGGAGATGGTAGTAAGAGTGTATGGTAGGGTAGGGTAAGTGACAGTCTGGTGGAGGCCGGAGGGGTTGGACAGCATCACATCCAGACCCTGGCACTTCACCATACACGCACCATATGGCCCATGGTTATCGGGTCACCCCCTCCTCTCCTCTCACCAGCCTGGGCATGTGATAAGACATGTTTTCAAAGCATTGGCTGCAAATATGTGAGAAGAGGCAAAATGGAGACAGTGATGGTGCTGTTTGGTGCTTACAGTGTTAATGGTGGACCATGCACTGCTAAGCAAGTCTGGTGAGATGAGAGGTCTTATCAGGCACATGCCTGAAGTTGTGGCTCTCCAGATATGTAGTTTAGACTTTAGACTTAATTTTATTAAGTTTAGACTTAATTAAACTGGAGCTTTTATTAAATTAATTTTAAAGACAAGTATAATCTTGACTCACCCTGAACTCCAAACCTATGGATCTAACTGTCCCATCAGAGATGACCTCACGCCCTACTTGTCCAACAATGAGATTGTAAAAGAACTGTACAAAAAGAGGGGATCTGAAAAAGAAGGAAAGACAATTTTCATGAAACTTACAGTTTTATTATTAATACTCAACACTTTATTTTCATCATCATGTACAAAGAGAAAGAATAATCTTATTTGAGCACTTATAATTGTAGATATCAGTATGATCTTTATTAGAAGTACCTTAATGTCTCTGCAGTTTTGTCATGACGTGGTTAACTCTGCTATTGAGATTACTGTATTCATTTCCATACAAAAGAAAGGTATTCCCAGTATTTAATATTTACACAACCTGTACAATTATTTGTTTTTGTTAAGTTTTTCTCTCTGTATGGTGTAAAAAATTTGGCATTATTTCAAAGAAAAGGGCCACAAAATGAGAAAAAAAATGGCCAAGAATAATATTATGTATATCATATTGTATACAATTGATACTATTTATATGATACATTTTTGTCAACCCACAGTAATTCAATTAGTGAATGTGAGTGTTTGTCACAATGCGAAATACATTTAGAAGCAACCCCTTATGTGGCGTGATCAGGCAAAGCGTGTAAAAACTGTACAAATTATTCATAGACAGAATACAAACAAATGCACACACACGTTTACAAATAGATATAAATAAATAAGAATTCACAGTATTTTTTCTTGTCAGTCCGCATTGATGGTAGTTGATAGTTAATGTCAAAGTTACTCAGAGCGTCCTTCATCCATTGTTGCTGTTTTTGGTCCCCATTTGTCATAAAAACACACCAACTTCAGGATGTTGTTGCCTGCTTATACTCCCCAAGGACGCTCCTTGTGAGGGTGAAAAAACAACACACTTATTTTGGCTCTAAAAGAAGCAGAATAAAAATGTGCGTTGTGTCTGAGAAGGGAGGGCCCACAGGGAGAGCATGGAGGGCACAGTGTCAGGTACATGTCCACTTACACCACACGCTGGACACTGATGTTAGCTGCATCAAACTCAACAAGTTATGGGTTTAGACAAGGAACTATTCAGCAAAGCTAGTGAGTATTTCCTCAGAGAAAGTGTACTGTTCACAGAAATTCAACAGAGAATCGATGGGCTTTTTCAGGTCAACAAATATTCTGTATTTTTGTGAACAGTATTATGCTTGTGGAGTGTGGACAGAGGAACAGATGTGGTTCTTCTGTGAGGATCTGTTGAAATCACATATTACCTGGCCAATGTTACTTTAAATAAAGTAAAACAAGTGAAAGAGTATATTAATTTCCTTGATCTTGAATATTTATGTGATTTTGTTCATTTTTTCCTGAATATTAAAAATCCCACTCAAATGGACTCAAATAGAGATACTTTGAACAGAATATTAGAGCAGGCACAGACACTTACAGAAGAAGCATGAATAAATGATTCCTGACAGGGACCAAACTACAGCCTATGCACACAGCAGCATACTAACCATGCTTCTTGTCTTTAAAACAAGCAGGGCACAGCACCGCCACTGAAATAAAAAAGTGTCAAACAGCAAATCGATGAGCTAAAACGCAGCTCCAGCAGCTGAGTCCCCTGAAGACAAAGCAAACGATCTGCTAATGTTTTTGCTTTTAATAAGGGGTTGCACAAATGCATTTCAGCTGTGAATGGCTTGGCACACTCCGTTCAACAGTACTGTGCTGAGGCTCTCAGCGGTGGCACTGAGCGGACACTGGCAAACTCCAGGATTAGCCAGGAGCATCTGGGTCTGTCAGTGTGTGCATGTGTGTACACTTAGTTATATATATTTTATTCTCATTAGCACAGTGATGTCTATCCCAAACAAAAAGTACGAGAGTAGGATAGGCCGGGCCAGAGATGGCTCTAGATTTTGTGTGCAATCACCAGTAGAGCCCTGGTAAATAATTGGCAACAAAAAGTGATCTTAAGTTAGGAATGCTGCTTAAAAAGAAGAATCACAATATACTGCCTCTATATGATATATCATCTATGCATACATGTCATATTGTATCACATAAATGTGTAGATAATTGGATTCATCTGAAAAAGCATTAAGAGTAGCTTATCTTAAAAATCTAACACAATTCTTGGGTAACTTACTCCTAAAACTAAAGATTTTCCAGTTTATCACCAAACGTCTACACCTACAGCAAATTAGCCTCAACTGTCAACTTTTGAGTTAAAATAAGAAACAGAATCATTCTTAACAAAGTCAGTATACTGATCAGTAAACTATCATAAATAAGTAAACATGAAATCCAAAGAAAAAATCTTCAATTATATCACTTATGATTAGTAATGTTTGTGTCTTAACTATATTTTGCATATTTTTGTTCTCATATTTTTATATTTTGTACTTTTTATTGTATTTTGTTTATATCTTAAATTGTTGTAAAACATATTGAAAGGTACATCCTGTCTGTCAGTTTACTGTACAAAGTGAAAAGAGTTGAATAGATTATTTACAAACAAAGATAATTCACAAACTAATGCTGACACTGATTGATGCCGTCTCCTACTTATTTCCTTGTTGTTTCCCTTCTGTCCCGTCTCATACTGATAATGGCTGACCTGAACCTCTACTTTGTTCATATAAAACTCCAGATTCACTCTACGTGGTGTTTGGAGGGTGGCTCGCTTTGATATAAGGCTAACTCCATCAGTCTCACTTTGACAGTGTTATCTGTGGAGCGAGGGCCGAGAAGGCTGTTGAATTTATGAATAGTTATCAGCAGGTTAGCGAGGGGAAAAACAGCCGTTATCTGTGGTGATTTGCTTCCTCTACATGCGCTCACACTGACACACCTAATATACAGTGCATTTAGATGGGGACATGTGATAGACGTGTGCACATTCCAGTGGCTCCAATCTGAACTCAGCACTCCTGCACAATCTCCTGCAGCCCTTGAACTTGTGACATTGGCAGCTAATCGAAGATCAACACCTTTAAATAACTAATAGAGGCTTCTTGATTCTGTACAGTAATACGATGAGTCATCCTCGCTTTGGGGACAGGAGGGGCGGGGAAAGGGATGATAAGGCATGTCTATAGGGTGCCTGAACCTACACTAAGTAGCGGTCCTGTGCAATAAATGAGGCCTCTCTAGCCTGAAAGGCTTACTCCATCAGTCACAAAGCTTTTTACAAAATGGCTGCCTTGCTTCCAGCAGAGTCAGTGTTACAGCCTCACAGCAAAAGACATCCTCCTCAGCTCGTGCTTTTATCAGCATCAGCATCATCATCATCATCTCCTCCTACACAATGGTAGCTTCCTGCCTACATAAACCACACTGCATATTAATCACAGACATTGTCCTAACAAAGAACACTGCACCATTTAGACTGCTTTCATGAGTGAATAGTGAAGCCTTTTGCCAGGTACAAGTGAGAGGCCTAACAAAGTAAGTGCCTGGTGACTATTGTCATGTAACCTGAATAAAAGAGGTGGTCTGTAGGCTGCCATGCAGTCAATTCTTTCTGTGACAGTAGGACATCCTGAATAACTGTCTGTGACAGCTTCATAAAAGGCTGCCCATACTAATAGGAAATTATTTTACCAAGTTATAAAAGAGCTTTGCGCCAGCAGCAGTAGCAGCAGCTCCTCCTTAAGCTTCTTGAGTGTGCAGTAAATGTTTACTGCAGTTTAGGCTCATAAACATGGAGCAAACAGGAGGTCTATTCTGTGCTGCAGCTGGACCATATATGACCTGGAGGAAACATCCACGGAGACCATTAAGGCACATCCTCCCTCCAGTATCTTCAGCTTCAGACCAAAATTTCACAGTAAAACAAGTGACAAAAGTGTGTCCAGTGTGCATTTCATTTAGAGTGTGTTCAAACAAACAGATCTAGGATCCGCCAAGTTTTAAAATCATATTTCTTTCAAAACTCAAAAGATAAGTATGAGCATGAAAGTATAAACTCCACTGTCTTTGTGGATTGTGTTAAAACTAAGGCCAACCATCCTGGTGGCACTAGGGCTGGGCACAACATGTCACATACTAAAACAGTGAAAGATAAGTGCAACCAGACAGAAAACAAGACCAATGAGATCATTATCAATACTAATGTCTTATTCACAATTATTGTTGTTCTTATACCCTGTTTTCTAAACAAAGATCTTATTATCATTCATGATTGTATTTCTCATTGGAAAGTGATGATGGCTGTGTGGGGGAGTGGTGAGGAGTGGAGCAACCACACTCCTGTGCACACACAGGGCAGATGGGCAGTTCACAGTCTTCTTATGACAGCTTTCACGTTGCACTAACATCACACGTCCAGTGTTGAACTGAGATGAGGTGTTGCCTCTTCCTGATAATGATTGAGTACATGGACTTGTGGAGCTGAGGCCGAGGGAAATGACTATGTGGAGAAAGTGAAGTAGCTTTGGCCATTTCTGAGAGAGCAATAGTCCCACAGCTCCTTGGGGTGTCCTGATTTTTGAACTGTCTACAGAAGTCGTGACCCCCTCTTATGTCAGTGGTCCTTGGGACTGTGGACAGTGTTTAATGGAATCATCCCTGATCTAACACTTATGAGTCTATTCCCATCACCCTCTCCTCTCCCCGGCTCTCAAACATCCGACTCGATGCTGGACAGTTTCTCATACACATGGCCATTGCTTCCATTGAAGGGTCTAGGGGGTCCGACTCCTAGCATGGAGCCGTGGTGGTTCAGTCCCCCCAGGCTGAGCTCTTTGGGGAAGCGAGGGGTAACACTAGACATGACTCCAGATGGAGCAGAGGCCTGTCCATAGGATGTGGTGCTCAGCTGGCTCCTAAAGTCACCTCGACTGTTTTTGGCAACTTGTTGCTGCTGTTGCTTTTTCATATAGTATTGTTTGGCGCCATGCATCAAACACTGGTCATCACCAAAAGTAGGAATAAAGGGGTTTTGGTTGACCCGGTCAGGGTACAGAGATTTGGATAAGGAGAAGCCTCCTTCCATAAGTGACCTGTCCCGCATGTCTCTTTCCCCAATGGAGCGTCGATGGGGTCCCTCACCCCCTCTGAACAGACCAAACGGAGAGCCTGGTCCTTTGCTCCTGTCCCCTCCGTAAAATAGAGGGTCTCTGTCTCGGTCCCGCTCTGATCCACCGTGTCGGTCAAATATGTTTGCAAAAGGACTACCACTCTCTATGTAGCGCTCCTTCTCCTTTAAGCTAACACTCCTTGGTGGGGGCAGCATTCCTCCCATGCCCGCCCCCCCCATGCTTCCCCCTTCACCCAAACCTCCAATCAGGCTGCTCATCACCTCTGTGTCTTCTTTCTGCAGGTCCACAAATGTGTCGTAAGAGGCCTGCCGCCGAAGGGGTTTCCCAAAACCACCTTTTCTCCTCTGCTGGGCCTGGGACTGAGGAGCTGCCCCACTTTGCCCTCCCCCCATCTGTTCCAACATGTGGTTGTTGTCCTCACTGATGTCATACAGTGTCCCAGTCTTTTTGCAGCCCTCACAGCGCATGCATGTAGCGGAGCTGGGCCGGCTGCCTCCTGCTGAGGAGCCACAGCTCATACCACCATAACCTCCGCTCCCATGGAGGGACATCTGTTTGCCCCCAGTGCCTCGACAGTTTCTGCACTCCCACTCTCCCCCAGCCAGACCAGAGCCAGCGGTCTTTGGGTCAGGCTTTTTGGGTTTACTTTTGAGGAAGTCATCCACTGGAACCAGTGAGGTGCAGGTGGGGACTCCTCCATCTCTGTTGGCAGGGCCCTCAGTTAGGTCCACATGCTCCCACTGAGGGACACCCTCTTTGGGCCTAAACTGGTCAAGGTAAAAGTCTCGAACACTCTCTTTCTCCCTGAAGAGGAAGGTGTTACCATCATTACCTCCTCTTTTGCGCTCCGAGGGCAGAACAGGGGGTGGTGAGATAGATCGATGGCCATGGTAGTGGTGGTGGCTTATGTGGTAGGGCTTCCTCCTGTACCCAAGCTCAATCTCGTCCAGCTCCCGTCTGGACTTAGCTGAGGCAGGCCTCTTCTTCAGACTATCGCGGTACTGTTTGCGTTTCTTGGCATTGCCCTCTAGGTTCCCATATGTAACAGTATGAGTGGAAATATCCGATCCATCCGAGCGAATATTGCCATCTTCTTCACCTCTACCACCACAGTAGCTATGTCCTGGAATGTATGTAGAGCTGGAAGCCCCTCCTTTAAAAGAGAACTTGCCATAGACATCAGGCAAGGCACTCTTGAAGCCCTGGCTGGAAGGAGGAGTCTGTGAGAGCAGGTCAAACTTGCTCATGTTTCTGTGGGTGAGTGCTGAGCAGGGCTGTGTGGTGAAAATGGGGGCTACACCTCCTCCCAGGCTCTCGCAGTCGAACATGCCTCCCTCCAAGGAGCTGGCGCTGCCCAAACTGTGAGGCCTGCCCGGAGGAGGCCCACTGAGGCCCAGAGAAGAGCCGTGGTGGTGCATGTAGTGGTCCTGGTAAAGATTGCTGTCTTTCATGTGGAGATTACCAAACGTCCTCTCCACCTCGCTGATGTAGTCACTAAACATGTTGTCCTCAGGGAGATAAGGGGGTTTACAGTCTGAGTGTCCAGCCAGGCTGCGGCGGTGCTCCGAGATGTCGTAGACAGAAGACTCTCTGCGAATAAAATCCAGCGCACTGTGGGGGGAGCCATTCACCCCGGACAGCGATGCCATGTTCTTGGCTGTGCGTAAGAGACGCATGATGTTGGAATGGGTGTTGTTCATTGTGGCGGATGGTGAGTTCAATGCTGAGCTGCTCTTCTCTTCGATCTGCACCCCGTGTATGCAACTGTAGATGCCCTGTAGGGGAAGACAACAGGCAGAGTTATCACTTCATATACCATATGAATAAGAGATACATCAGTGACACATGACTTCTGGGTGTACAGTTGTAGTTCACCCTGCAAAATAAACCTTAGAAAAAAGCAAAAAACATGAAACAAATTTGCACTTCAGCCAATACGTTTAGAAGCTTAAGAGTAAGGTGAGAAGAGCTCTATGGGCTAATGCTGTCACTAACCTACAAAATCAGTAATGAAGGAGTGATAGTAAAAGTACGCATTAGATTTTGTGACAGAACCAGGGCGTACTGAGCCAACAGCAGCAGCATTCAGGCGATAGTGTAGTGGGACAGCACATGATGGATAAAGGCACAGGGGCTATAAAAACCCCAGAGTCCAACTGGTCAATACCTTGAATCAATGTGATTAGAATTCAGCCCAACAATATCCTGGGGCAGTTATTAAACACCTCAGTAGCAGTACGCCTTCCTCAGCACAGTCAGCAAGCCCTGGGAGACGCCATCTCTACCATCCTCTGACACCAAGACAAACGGCTCCATTTGCATTCAGTGATGTACCATATAATATTCAGATAAAAATGGGAGCAAAGTGGGGATAACCAGGGCATGACAGATGGGATGTCCGGGAATTGGATCAATTAAAAAAAAAAAGTTTTTACTTTGTTTCTCAAGACATTTGGGAAAGTAAATATGCACTAGTAGTCATCTTTTCAAATAAAAAGCTGACCCTGTGTGACCCTTTAGTAGTGTTGAGGTCAAGACTCTGCTCAGGGGTCAAAGTTCAGGCAGCTGTCAAATGGTGTATCTTACGAGCCACTGCTAAGCTATGGCTCCTCCTCCTCCTGTTCTGCGAGTATGACCTAGGCCTCTTTTTCCCTGGGCACTGATTTCAGCCAGTTAATTACCTTAGCTGTATGGACAATCTGCATTGCACCAAACCTTCCTTCATCGTTCGTTCAGAGCTTGGGTAATGGCATTACTTACTTCTTATAATTTCACACTGTTTCCAGTATGTAAAGCTTGTCTAGAGAAGTTAGCACAAGGTACCTGCAGAGCATGCTGGAGAGCATTTGTGAAATATGTAAATAAATGCACACTCCCACCTGCATGCTTTTAGCACTTTTTCCCCACTGCTTATTGGAATGTGGGATCTCATCTGTGCTGTCAGTTTACATAATTATCACTTTATCCTTTTGTTTGCTTTGTCCTAAATTCACCTGTCCTCTTTGGCTTGGCTAGTCCACAGATTGTCTCTCCTTGGTTGGTTTTGACCTTAAATTTGGTGATGTTTTCTTTCTTAGACACTATAAACAAGCAGCAGAGATGAAGAAGGTAATAACATCGGACATTTGTCAAAGTAGTTTGCTGCTCTGTATTCAACAGAAAGGCAGTTTGCTTTGGCCCAGAAGTTTAAGGACTGTGGGATTTCATTGGTGTGTGAGTGGAGCTAAGAGGACACGTATATGCAAGAGTACCAGGGATGTAACAATATCCACATCTCATAGTATAAGATTATTACAATCTGCGCCTCACACAGAGCCATTGCTTTGCACACACACTTTATGCACAGCACATAGGGCACCAAGTGCTTGCAGGGGCGCCACCAAAAAATCAAGCTTGTGAATTCTCACAAAACTACCCATCCATCCATCCATCCAAGCGCGCAGAGAGAGACAAGAGGCCAGTGCCAGTGGCACCACTCTCATGTTTTTTCTCCCCAGGGGCAACCCCCCACAAATTTACAAAGTCAGATTGGTGCTCATTTTCATTTATTTGGGCAAAAAACAAACTACCTATAGCCTACACAGAATTCAGAAAGCCTGCAGTCTCACCTCCCAACTTAGGGGTGTGCGTGTACTGGCATAACATGAAGTGAGTAATTACTGCCCTAATACATTTACTGTTCTCATCTAAATCAATATAATTAATTAGTAGTGCAGTGCAGGTGGAGCAGTAGGAGCAGGTAGCCGAGGGAGAGAGGAGTAAACCGTTAAACCTTGTCCAACAACATGTGATGCCGGCCAGCCGTGACAGATGTTTCATTTTTTACACTGAGGGCTTAAGCATTAATTGTGGTGATACGTTTATTGGATTACGCTGTGAAATTAAAACAGCAAAATCAATTGTGGTAGCAGAGCAGCAGTAGAGAGAATAGAGAGAAATGGACCATGCAAGAACAGAGGAACAGTCTTGGGAGCACTGCTTACACTTCTGGAGGAGTCAGGTGGGTTGAGCCAATGAAATTTCAAACTGTGTGTGTCAATGCAGTAAGGCAAAGAATAAAATTTTAATCAAAATTGTTATTCAGTTATATCTAATCATGAGTGATATGCTTTTAGGTATTTTAAACAAGGGTTCTACAGCTAATCCTCTGTCAGTAAGAGAATGTGACTAGGAGAGTTCAGACTAGATGTTTTTATAATAGATTAAATACAATTTAATTGAAAGTCATGACTGATCAATATGAAAAAACAAAAAATCATGAATTTTTTGGTCAAATGGCCAAGTCCTACAATGCAGTCTCATAGGAGTGTTACATTTATTAAAGACTCTAAAATAACTATTATTACTGTAGTTGAATGTAACAGCACTGAATGTAATGCAATGCTAAGCATTATACAAAAATGGAACATTTGTTGTTCTACAAGGTCCATCTCCCTTACTATGTACTATGATAATGAACACTCTCAGAGAGCGTCTCCTTTGAATATTTTAACATACTGAATAATGAGGTTGCATTGGTCTACACACGCGGCTGTCACATTGTTGAAAAGACTAAAGTCATTTCTGTAAATGAGACTGATTGCTGAATGTTGCACAACGCATAATTACCGTTGGAATCAGGCCCGTACATATTCTAATGATGTAATAATCAAAAGCAACAAAACCCAGGCCTGTCTGTGGAAATGAGAAGTCAGCTGACATTTCACCGACCGATATTTTATGCATCTTTCACACAAATGAGCCGAGGACACACACACAGGCGTAAACAAGGCGGCATAAAATTAACACCACAGAAAATAATCAAAGTTGGGCACTGGAGCGGAATATTGTGTTGGAGAGGGGAAAGTGTGAGCCTGGGTTTTCCACTGAAGCCTTGCTCTGGTTTGGCTATAGAGGTAGAGGCTGCATATCAAGTGTTATAGGAGAGCGCGCGCACGGTGTGACTCTGTGCTGTAAATTAGCCACATGCTCTGGCCTGCAGCAGTTCACCTTCAGAGCCATAGTGAATTACACTGGAGCCATGTCAAAACAATTGGAATGCAAATCAAATACCTCTGGGGTGACTTTGGTCTCCTGGGATCCAGTAATCTACCCTCTCCAGTTCTGTGCTACACTTCTGTTGAGTGAAATATTGATTTCGGCTCAGCATTTTGTAAATATTTACTCTTGTGACACAAAGAAAGCCTGGTTAAGTGTCAAAACAAAAGGAGGCAGCTTCTCTATCCAAGTGGACTTTACCAGTGTTGCAGAACAAACCATAAGAGCAATGTTAGATCATCTTTAATCTTGAGATACTCTCCAAAAGATCATCTTTGAAGTGTAATGTCACTTATTAAAGTGAAAATGAATACAATGAACCTGAAAATGTCAAGTATGAATTGTGTAGGTGACTTAGTGATGCAGAGGTAAATGAACAGAATGTCTTTTGGGTCAGCAGTAGTAGACATTAAAGTTGTACAAATATTTTTATCCTAATAAAATATCACACTCACAGGGAAATATCTGGAGAACCCAGTACTTTGTACAGGAAAATTCTGGAATGATACGTAGTCAGTTATTGTCCAATATTGGGATATCCTATTCTTAAAACACAACTAGCTATGTATCCTGGACATGCCACTGGGAATACTGTAAGACTGCAAAAAGGCCAGTAGCAAAAATGGTATGAACCACCTATAAGTAATGCCAGGATGGGAATTGTGAATGGAGTGAGATGAAGTTCCTGTTCTCACCCTGCTTATAGAGAAGACAAATCCAGGCTGTCCTGAACAAACGCCCATGAAGCAAAAGCGCAGCTGCCAATAGAACCAGTGCTCGCAGATGAATGTGATGAGGGACAGAGCCATGGCAGCCCCCAACATGTAGAACACTCCGGCCATGTTGTCCACATCCAGCTGGCTGGACATCACCTCGTTCTTCTCGTGGTGGCAGATTCCAGTCAGCCACAAGGATTCCAGCTCCTCCATCTCACCTAAAGGGAGTGCAACAAACTATCAGTAACCCCAAGACAGCAGCATAAAAAATGACCAAGTATTTCAACAAAAGAGACTCAAACACAAGCAAATGAGTAAGGTGCAAGAGTATTTATCACACATAATATTGCCCTCAGGTCTAGACATTGCTCTTGCTGAAAGGATAAAGATGAAGAGAGGCTGAGGCTTAAATCTAGAGTAGCCCACTAAAATACAACATTTAAAGGGCCCATATTACACTATTTTCTCTATGTTATAACAAACAAACCCCTAAATATGAAGGGGGCTGAAAACATCCAAATGATTTTACTAAAGGTGTATAGAGTTTAAAGCCCTAGAATTGCCAATCTCTACTCAACTAAAGGTAAGCTGTTAACTTAAAAACTATGACTACATGACATCACAAGGTGGAATAGAAAATTTTGAGCCTTGGAGATGTAAACAGACAATGATAAAGTATTACTCAAACATATGTGAATGAAACAAAACACAACTCCAGATGTGTTTTTGATGGGGTAACAACAGATTAAAGCTCACAAGAGTCAGTTTTGTGTAATACAGGACCTTTACCAGACTCCAGTTCTGACTGAAAACATTTTTAGACCTCTAAAATAAAATAATAAAAATAAAATAAATCCGTATTCAGCTTCCGTATCTGAAATTCTGTTCAATCTGGTGAGATAACAGGAAATCAGCTAACAGGAGCAAGAAAACCCTTTGGATGAGTTAATAAAAACAAAAGCAAGAAAACTGCGAGAAAAAGCCAGAACAACAGCAATTATGAGTTTCACTTTACAGAGGGATTGAATTAAAGGCTGATAAGAGTGAAGAGTATGATGTAATAAAAGATGGAAATGGAGGACACATAGAGAATGATGCAACACAAGGGAAGAAGGCACACAGATGGGAAGGAGCAGGGCTGATATTTGCAGAGGAGAAGCTGAACAGGAAGAGACACACTGCCACTGGTCAAATGTTAATTACATCGATCCTATTTGCTGCCATTTGGCTTATGCGCAGTGTGCCATGCAACACAGCAGTAGGAATGTGTAAGGAGGAGCTATGTAGGAGGATGGTTGCAACAAGGTAAGGATGGTCCTGAGCCTGGCTACTCTTTGTGGGTCACCTTCAGTTTCATCACGGGATGCTCTCTATCAAAGCCGACTGGTGCAGGACAGACGCTGCTTAATTAATCATCCAGTCAGCTGCTGTCTCTGCACATCAGCATTAGTGTGGCAACAATGCTTTGGTACGATCAGGGCTCAACAAAGTACTGTAGCCACTCAAAATGGAATAGGATGTTGTTTAAATTATTACATTTTGCATACAGTGTTCTGAAGTGTAAGAAAAAAAAACAATGCTTTCACTAAGTGACTTGTCATAATACCCTGTTACATCAACCTACTAGAACAAATGAAAGCCACCTCAAGAAAGCATCAAATCTAAAAGCAGGAACTATAGCTGGAATGATTTGGGTCATTATCACTGGCTGATCATGTAATGCAGAGGCATTGTAAATTTTATTCCAGACCTTTAGTGACATAGTACAGGCAGCTTCATGAATGTGAGTGTGGACTTTCTAGGCCAACAGGAGGTTGGTGAGGCGTGGCCAAGTGACATTGAAATCCTGAGAGCCCCGAGACAGGATATGTGTCGTGCTTGTGTTCTGATGTGTTCCTGAGATGTATGCAGTGTGACAATAAGAAATATAGTGATCTACTGTATGTTGCTTTTACCGTTAATCATTAGTATTCTGTATATAGGCTGATATAAATAAAGTGGTGCAATATTTCTGTCTGTTTCACACAGTACATGCCAGAGGCTGACCCATATTCACACAGTGTCAAAATGCACCAGGAGCTATGCTGGCACCCCTAACTGGGACGCAATATAGTGGGCCCCTGAGGGCCCTTGGTTCTGGATGCTCACAACACACTGGATCAGACCCAACTAATCAAACTTCCATTGTATTGTCCTGTCTTAGTTGTCATGTAGTGTATATTAAAATGGGATATTATAAAACGAGGCTGTGGAAGCAGTGTCAGCAGTGACATTTGTGTATAATTAAGAATTTCACATAAAGTGAATAGTGTTTGGTTAGATAGCTCCAGCACATTACATTTCACTGGTCACTCGATCTCAGATTCATTAATGTTGCTACTCAGTATGACAGGAAAAAAGTGCATTTCAAAAGAACAAGCCCTGGAGAGCTTGGACATTCTCTCATAAAAGGCAATCTCTATCGTAAAGTATAGTCCCCCACAACACAGTTGAAAATCACATTACACCTCAGCGCTTTCTACACAAGCTGTTTCTGGAATTAGAAATGAAGGCTTTGAAATTTATCACAACAGCTGTAAATGTTTTTGTCTTTTGTTTTTTTAAAGAGATACTAGATAGAGTAAAAAATGAAGGCTGCACCTTACCATCTCCAAACAGCTGAAGAATGGCCAGGTCCACATGTCTTTTCCAAAGCGACTCCTTCTGGATAGCAATGCCATAGCCAGTGGTGGCAAAGATGTAGCCACTGCCAATGGTCACCAACTTGCAGCCCTCATCCCTACCAGCCATGTAGTTAAGTACAGCTGCGTCGTAAATGAAGGCATCTAGTTTGCTAATGAAAAAAGAGCATGCAAAATATAGGTTACAATTAATTACCATTTAGAAGCAATACATCGCAGCTTCACCATTCCAATTAACTTGCTAAATAATGCTAAGCTCCTGATAAGTGTCTTCCGCTTGGTTTGCTAAAGGCTGGCATAATTGAGCAAAGAGGAACAGTTGATGAAACTGTGGTGGAGAGAAAATAGTTTGGACTAATTTTAGGTTATCAGAGACATATTGAGGGGATGTGTGTTCATGCTGGTGGCAAGATTAGGCTATACTTTATACAGGAGTCCTCACCCGGCCTTCAGACTCTGCAGAGCCTCATTCACATTCCTCTGATGAAACTTGGTCATGTATGAGTGCATCTCAGGATAGTTATTCCTAATGTTCCTCTCTGTGCTGCCGTTGGGGACTGTACCAAACCGGAAGGGGGGTGAAAAATCATTGGGACTCTGGAACTAAATAATCAAGAAAATTCATGTTAATAATACCTGTTAACATGCTGTATTGTTAAAATGAAAAACACAGTGCTCATTGTTACCTTTTTGTCAGATAGACCAGTCACCTGGTCTACATACTCCTCCTGGATCATGAAAGCAGCCAGGTTGGCAGTGTAAGAGGCCAAAAAGATGACAGCGAAGAAGGCCCACACAGACACCATAATCTTACTGGTAGTGCCTTTGGGGTTTTGCACAGGAACAGAGTTGTTGAAGACCAAACCCCACAGAAGCCATATGGCCTTACCAATGGTAAAGGAGGGACCGTGTGGCTCTGAAACAAGTATAGGGCACTGTTAGACTTTTTCCGCACACTGCCCTACTGAAGCCATCTCTCAATAGGGTTGTGTATGTGCAACAACAATAACTGTGTGGGAGTGCATGAAACTCAGGCCAGTGTATGTGTACAGAACATCAGAATAAGAATCAGAATCAGAATTACTTTTATTCATCCCCGGGGGGAAATTTTCTTTGTTACATGACATGACATGACAACATGACATACCTTTGCCTTCAAGCTCTTAGTGAAAGTATAACATTTAAAAATTAATTGTAAATAAATATATTTTCTGGAAATCCAATGGCTAGAAATAAAACACCAAAGACACAAAGAGGAGCACATTTTTTCCAGAACATGATGAAGGATGAGAGAAATTAAATAAGATAGACATGGTTATATATAGCCATATCAGAGATGGGAGCAGTGGGAAGACATTGATTTTCCTTTTTTGTTTCCCTTCGGTTCTCATCTTTTTAGCTGCAGAGATCTAACACAACACCACAACCTGACTGTCAGGGTTGACATGTGATTTAAGGAAATATGGAAATAAATGCAAATAGTGTTATTAAGAAAATCTGCAAGAACTGGGCGCTGAGACACACCTGTAAATAACAGAGAGGCTTGAAGCAGAGGAGGGGAAAAGAATGAGTCGGTCAGGCTGCTGTGTGATTGCACAAGTTCGATGCTAATTTTTGTGAATAGAAAAGTCTAAAGCAACTCAAAAATACTTTAAGGACAAAGGCATTAATCTGCAATCTGTCAGTACCTGCACCTTCCCTAACATTACTCATACAGCACTTTTTCTTAAGAACTGATCCGCCCACTGGTATACTAAATTCTCAGTTTGTTTTATAGCTTACACACTTGCAAACATGCACATCATGTTTCACTCAAGAGCCAGAAGTAAATAAACATATTACAGAATGGTGACTATAATGAACATGAGAAAACAAGTTAATTGTTGAATATGAGATAAAAACGTACACAGGCAGACTTCTCGCAATACTCCCATAGATTGTGTAAAAAAGTGGACTACGTGAGTGTAATGTCAGCCATAGTGTTCAGCTCCACTCAAATAAAGCTTGCGATGCTTACGGGTACAGGGCTGAATTTGGAGCCAGGCTCTATATTATGAAGAGGATTTTTTGACAGACAAAATAGTGAAAAAAAAAACACGAGGTTCATGTAGAGCGGTTTAATACGAACATTTAAAGACCAAAATGATGAAACTTACAGCAGCAGTTACAGAGAGAGGGGAGACAATATTCCAATGTAAGTCAAAGGGAGCCAGGGTCAGTAGGAGCCAGAAGAGCCTGCATGCTCACTTCCCATCATCTGGAACACGGGAGCAAGCATGCTGGCTATGTCCATTTATATACAGTCTATGTATAGAGATCCTGAGAAACATGAATGCTGTAGTTGCTTGTACAAGTGGATGTTGGACAGTCTTGTATGATGTAATAAGATGTATGATGCGCATAGCGCCGCGGTGGGCCATCTACATTCACCACCAGTGGCAGCAGGTAATTGTGTGCGTGTGAGTGGAGCTTGCTTACCTCGACCATCAGCCAAACAGCGGTTGTAGCCCACAGGGCTGAAGTATTCGAATACAAACACAGCCACTGCTGACACCAGCAAGAGCATCACGAACATCATCACCCACACATCTGCACTGAAGGGCTCTAGAAGGCGCAGGGGGGATGGGGGGGCAAGGGAACCAAAAAAGAGAGTTAGAGAAATAAGAAATATGCAAATATTGTGTAGCAGATTGAGGAGAGAGTGGATGAGTGAGAGAAAATGAGTAGGAGTGGGAAATGTAAGAGCAGAGGGCTCACCCCTTTAAAAGTGAGAAGTACAACCATGCTAGCTTCTAACTGCTTTCTAACTGCCTGTTACACATTAGTAACATGACATACACACATTTATGGTAGTTGAAAGCCAAACCCTGATCCCTCTAGCACCACTGAACTGGTCTCTAACACCCTCCTTCAGTTCCTCACAGATGGATAATCTCACCTAAAAAGGCTGAAGGCGAGACAGTGCCGTTGCTCCGAGAGACCATAACACTGATGCCTGTCTCAATAAATGGCACGGAAAAGTCAATGACCTCTGATCTCTCTTCATTGATGGTCAAGGAACCAACAGCCATGTGTGCGTTCTTTACCACCACCTACAGTTCAAACAAACAAAAGAAAATTAACTATTATTAATCCACAAACTGTAAATTGCACCAAAGAGACAACGTTTTCAAATGATGGAGAGGGAATTTAAATTTGTTTTTGACAGTAAATGTTGTTGGAATTAGGATAAATAACACCAAAAACAGTCAAATATACAATTTAACAAGATTTTTTCTTATGTTCAATTTGAAATTGTTACAGCCAGCAATCTCTTTTGTCTGAAGAGTTTGATGATTGAGTAAAGTTTTTGGCAGAAAAAAATAGAAAATGGGCACATGAAGCAGGTAGAAGCAACATGAGGCCATCTCAGAGAAGTTGAAGTGGACGACAGAAGTAGGAAGAAAATGGGTTACTGCAGTGGGTCACGACTGCTCAAAATAGATGCCCCAATGATTCTCCTGCTCCTCTACCTGCCCCCCCCCCCTCTTGTACCTTGGTAAATGTGGTATATTTAGCCCCAAATTTAGGAGCATAGAGCATGTGGAAGAAATGGGACAGGACTGTGATAGGGCACTTGTATGAGTGATCGCTGTTCTTCACCTGTGACCAGGCCTCTACTGATGCATATTAGCTGTTTAAATTATGCGTGGAGTACTTTCAGCTCTTTGTATTTGCTCTGTAGAACTGTAATGTGAGTGAGTGAACGTCTCTTTGAATAAGCCAGCAAGTCCATCCAGCAGTGTACTCACTTCCTCTCCCTGTGTTTGGCTCGATCCAGCTCCCTCCCACATCTTGTTCTTGCAGCGCTGTGAAAGTGACCCATGTGGGTGTTATTGAGAATGAGTGTTCGTGTGTGTTCGCGTCTGGAATGTCTTTATGTGCTTCTGTCAGTAAGGTGGAATCTCTGTAATCAAGTTTACCACCTGTAATTGTTTTGCTTAGGAGTGGACGGTCCAGTACAGGTCAGCGATATTTTAGATCAGGTGATTATAAAATGTAACAATCTTTTTTGTGTTTTTTGTTTTTGGGGGTTCGCCAAGGAAAACTGTGACATCATTGGGTCCTCTGTAGAGGTCTGATTAGTCTAGCTCCTTCTCCATTAAGAGACAGAGTTCTGGCCCACTTCCAAACTCATAAAGACATGAACTGATCTGGTTAGACAGAGCAGAAAAGGAAGCAAAGTGGCATATGCATGTTATCTGCACATAGTCAAAATGACTATTTCTAAATAGGAGACATGGTTAGTACAATAAGCCACACCCCTTCTCCATAGTGACCAATGGTGTGTGGAGGTGAGAAGAGCATTGATATGCTTTAAGCTTGACTGACTTTATTGCAGAAGACCATTTTCAACGTTCAGTGCCTAGTGACCATGGGTTGACTGATATGAAGAATTGATCAAATACATTAATAGTTACTAATAGTCATAATCTTGAGTGGGATTATTGAAGGTGATTCCAACTTGTCAACAGGAGGACAGACAGAGTGCCTCCACACCCTGTGACCTTTGGGGTTCTATTGATCTGTTTGCCTTTTCCCTTCATTAACAAAGCCAAAGTCAGGCCAAGCGCAGATAGCTGGCAGAGGCTGAAGTATGAGAGCTGGGAGGCAGCGTACCTGGAGAACAGTGGTCATTGGAGACTGTTTAGGGTTCTAAGTGAAATGTCGCAGCTGAATGAACTGCTGCACCCCTAGGTAAAGTGCTTAGCCTGGATGACATGAGTGTTCTGCCTGCCGGGCAGAGGCTTGACCCAGAAAAAAATGTCATAATTCAAGGTATGAAAACACACTTCAAAGAGGAAATGAACCCTTCAGGCAACCTCTGTGGAAACTAAAGATAGCACTACATATACCGGGCCATGGGGCTGTTTAATAACTGTACATCGTAGGTGTGCACTATTCTTTCCCACAAAATTAGTTTACAGTAGCATTTTTTTTCCTAATCTGTGCCCAAATGGCTATGTAACATTGCTGAATCCTACGTGTATCACTGCTAAGGAAAAAAATAGAACTAAGTACGTACAGAGCTGTGGGTGTGTATGAAGTGTAAGAGTGTATGAGGGATGGGTAGTTTTTGCCAACTAAACAAAAACTAAACTAAACATATTACACAGTAAAATGTTTAGTGAACCAGTATCCCAATGTCCTCACCTCTCCCACCATGCCATTCCATGTGCCATTGATCTTCTTGCCGTGTTTGCCGTTTGTGACCAGGTAAAGGTCGTAGGTGAACTTGACAGACTTGGCGATCTTCTTGAGGATGTCGATGCAGAATCCCTTACAGCAGCGCTTGATGTAGATGCCCAGCTCCTTGGTCCCATTGCTGCATAGGCACAGAGACAGACAGATAATCGTTTAAGTAGCGGCTCCTGTCTGAAATGACCCCCAGCGTTAATTGTGTTGGTGATTTGGTGAGAGGGGTGCTGTCACTCTGGCACTGATGAGGTGTGAGCTCATTGGGCTCCTGGCTCTGTTCAAGCTGCCACAGGACATTAACATCATTACAGGCCATATTGCACTTGCCAGGTGTTCTCTTCTTTGTTGGCTACTTTTAAATAGACGTGGGTGATAACCTTAAAGACACTAAGCCAACACTACATTTTAGCTGTGAATTAGAAAGTGCAAGAATTCAGAATTGGCATTGGATCATTAAATGTTGTTTAATAGTGTGGAGACCATTTGGGATTGATACATAACATAAAAATATATTATATGTGTGATTAAAAACAATCACCACAAGTTCAATTATGTAAAAAATACACAAATATCAAAGCAGTGATCCTTACAGTCCTTTGACCTGCTTGCGGCAGGGCACAGTGTTTCGCATACAGGTGCCGCTAAGTGGATCCACGTCCTCTACAATGACAAATGGAGCCTCCTCCAATGTCACGATGGACAGGTGGTCATCCTCCCTGGTCGCCGCACCCCCGTACAGTTCATAGCGAGGCCACACATGGTATTTCATGGACAGGGAGCCGTTTTCCCATTTACCCACCTGCCGAGGAAAGTAGGGCAGACAAAATTATGCTTTAAAAAGCAGAGCAAGTAAGATAAAGAAAGACAGGCATGGTTAACTAAAGATGTAATGGGAAGCAAGGTTAACCTGAAGGACAAGAAAAACAAGAAAATTGGAACAAAAACAAATAAAGCAAGTTATGTTTTATTCCAATCCACTTTATTAAAGCACACACCTTTTTTTTTAACCGAGCTGAAGGGTTTAACCTATACTGCCCTGAAGTTGTTTGGAAAACTGAGAGACCATTTCCCCCAGATTCATGAAGAACACATAAACTCCACACAGAAATCCAATAACCATGAGGTCTCTAATCCATAGAGGGTCTTGTGGATATATCAAGAGTCCTTGTGTCCAAAGTAATGAGAGATAACCCACTCTTAAATCTCTCCTCCTAGTGGTGTCAGGCTTCATGTATCAGCCTGGGATTCTGCTGTCCTTTTTAATGACTAATAGCTATATTTTATATGTCCATTAAAATACACAGCAATAGCAGGCTTTGGTACATTACAGTATTAGCTATAAGGCATCACTTAGAGTACAGTGGTTCTCATTAGGAGAGAGACACCAAGACACATGCCTCTAGCCTCCTCTGTGAACTGCTGCTAATGCAAGTCCACTGCTTCTCAAAGTTGAAGTGAAGGAGCAGCTAAATTAGAAATGTGTTCTTCGGGGCATTTTAATTTGAGATAAACTTTAGAGAGAGTTTGGTGTGTACTCCAATGTTATAAAAATGATTCACATAAATCTGTCACATTTAGTATTAATATGCATTTTGTTTGGGAATAATGAGAGCCATCAATGATCTGTACACTAGACATCGATTTTGTCACTAAGAGTCCCTGATCATTTTAATCCTCATGTTACCTAGAGGTGAACTTTTGGTCTTGCCCCAGAATACACTGGCCACTTTTATCTGTGGCTGCAGGAAGACATGGAAACGGACCATCAGCTAATTGGACACACTAGAGTAATGGGAGCTGGGGCCGGACAGAGAGCTGTGGCCCAGTGTGTAAAATAAGGTCTGCACAGTCTTTAAATATGCAAATGCACACACATGCACACTCTGCTTCAGGGCATGCTAACAAACTTGGCAATGCAGCCTGGAGTGGACAAGCTAACACTGTGTATCCCTAGGGCACAATGCTGCCTTCTCCTATCTGGGCAAAAATGCAGAGCCAGACTAAGTGATGGACATAGAGAAGAAAGAGAACAAAGGAGCCGAAGATGAGAAAAAGGGAATTTAGGGTTAAAATCAGCCTGCAGGGGACTAAACAGGACTGGACACAACGCAGTCGACATAACACTTCAATAGGTTGTATAAGATCAAACTCATTAAGATCCAAAAAAAGTGGTTTGCTGTACAAGTCAGGCTGAGAATTAAACATGAGTGAGGGAGCCAGGGGATGGGGAGAGCGGTCGGCTGAGGAGGAAAGAAGAGAAAGAGAAAGGACGAAGGAAGTCGGGATGGGAGCCATTCACCTTGTTCTCTGATCAGAGGACAGAATTTAGATTAGAGGCCAGAGAAAGACAGAAATACTGTGAGTAAAAAACAGGGAGAGAAGGAGGGCCAGTACAGACATATGCATACTGTGTGTGGATGGCAATCTGAAGTGCATTTGTTATTGATTGTCTTTAATGGTGATCTTAATAATTTTGAAATAACTGTATAATGTTTATTGTTCATTCAATCCACATATAAATATAAATGTCTATATTTAGACACACAATAAAAGCAACAAGGTAAATTGTGTGCCAGAAATTCTAATCAGAAAATAGCCTGTTCTACTAGTAGTCCATAATAGGCCCATTAGTGGTATGTGGTAATTTCTTTGACAACCACTGATTTGAAGAACTAGCAAGTTTTCTACAGCTGTAAAACCTCTGTTGCATATGTTGCCTCTGTCAGCAGCAAACATATGTTAACTCTCAAAATGAACTGCGCATTTTGGTGTAGTGCTACTCGGCTGGCTGAGCTGCTGTCCTGCTCAAGGGCACCTTGTCAAGTTGATAATATCTGATCCATATTTTGCTTAAAAGTTGAGGGTGGTAAATATTTATGGGGGAAGATACAGATAGAATACAAGTAAATAACTTCATTTTATATCCAAGTATAAAACCACCAACTTCATGAAATGAAATGACATGAAATAAAGAAAAAATAATCAGTTGAATGAACAGAGCAATGTTTTGAATGTTTTACAGATACATCACCCTAGGCAAAAAACAAACAAACATTAAAATATGTAATAATATCTTCATGTATAGAGTAGCCTTACCCTGTCCCACTGTCTTTCCTTGTTGAGCAGAATGATGACCAATTTGGGGTGCATCTGGTATCCGTCCTCACTGAACGATAGATTGCGCCCCTCAAACGTCACATTCATCAGGTACCTGTAAAAACAACCCCACAGAGAATGTGTAACTGACGTACGACAAAGCAACTCTAAAATCTACTCCAGAGAGAATGTGTAACTGGCTGGGCTTATATTGCGCTACTATATCTTAATTATTTCTCCTTAAATTATTACATTTAGTTTTACAAGTTCAAACCTTTATCATGCCAATCTATCACTGTGACACACTACAAATTTATCATGAGATTATGTCTAATCATCTTTTATTTGTATAG
Organism: Odontamblyopus rebecca; assembly: GCA_030686955.1. NCBI lineage: Eukaryota > Metazoa > Chordata > Actinopteri > Gobiiformes > Gobiidae > Odontamblyopus > Odontamblyopus rebecca. Next base: position 26,578,895 of record CM060667.1, read on the forward strand.
ATTATTAAACATTAGCAACAGTGAGTGGTGATTTTATATGAAGACTATAATACTAGTATAATTAATTAACTTTTCAGTTTTTTGCACCAATAAACACCAATAAACAATTCCAAAAAATGTAGAACTTTTAACTTCTAGGAATAAAGATAATAAAATATATCATATAATATCATATAATATCATATTAAAAATATGTTGCTACATAAACTAAATTAGTCTACAATATTCTACAATACAAGACAGTATAGTAATCTCAATTACAATCAGAGTCTATTCAAGAAATACACAAATAAGCCTTCTACTACACTCCCAAATTAGACTTCTTTGAACTGTTCGCACACAAATGCAGGACACAAAATAGAGCTTACAGTCAGAGAGGAACCATCGTGATCTGTCTGTGAGTGAGGATGTGAAAGAGCAGCATTGTTCTTGTCAACTACCTACAGTACACCTGCTTGTTGCATTTATTAGTGAATGTTCTTATATATGAAAGCAGTCATGTTTACGTCAGGTGGACACAAGCCACTTCAGTGTCGGACCACGTGTATGTTCTCACTACTTCCCTCCCCCCTCACTGTGATTGTTTCCATGGCAACGCTTGGCTGCAAAACTGTGCACTACATATACAATAGGTTAATGAATACTTCAAAACCCAAGAATTGTTCGGGGTGATGTTATGTATTCAAGTATTTAAGCTTTGCCATCAAGATTTTTTATCAGCTATATACAGTATGTACAGAACGTATGAATGCTGTTTCTCAAAGATAAACCTTTACAAAGGATTCATGTTGCGGTAAAGGTTTTATTTCACTGCTATCAACAGACCAAACTACCGTTCTAAACTCTCTGTCTCACTCCACTTCACTCAACCATAAATAAAGAGCAAGCAAATTATCCAGTAAGACAAAATGGAACAAACATCATGTTTGCTATTGTTGTGGTAATACTCTGTTAAACATTTTACATTATTAAATTGTTCAACTTTGAACTGCTATCTAATGAATTATTATAATAATGAACTATTTTCAATCATTTATATAATGATGCAGCATCACAGTGTCCTTCCTCTGGAGTCATGGCATTCACACATAGAATCTGCTGCATAAATTGTAAAAAATAAATAAATAAATAAAAATCTCTGTACTGGCTAAGGAATTATTCCAAAGGATCATTGTTTATGTGTTTGTGACATCTCCCTACATCCTACATATGCTGACAGCAGGAACAGAGACAAACACAAGCATGTGTGTGTTGCCATGGCATCCACAACTGATCAGCTGAGTTACCATGGTGACGATAATCTCACAGAAGGAGACAGAGAGGTGGGATTCAAATGGAAAGAGTAACGGGACATTACAAGAGGCTCTGCTTAGCGCTCTTAAGTCTAGTACAGTACAGTATCAGGGCTCATGTGACACCTCTTGCACCCCACTGAGCAGTTCCAGCGGGGCAGCTGGTGCTAAGTGCCCTGTTCCCAACTCGATGACAACTTCACTGTTTTCCCTACCGTGCCAGAGAAGCCAATAAACGCATTCCCAGAGACGCTGGCTCGAGGCAGGCATACTAGGAACACTTCACACATGATGCACTGGCAAAAGCTGCACACACCAATGTTGTAGCTATTGTTTGATTCCATCTGTACAACAGTGTACAGCTGGTGTATTAACATTCACAGTGCAGCAGCAGCTGTCTCCACCTGGCCAGAGGACTGTACAGGCAGAGCTCCATAACGTCTGCACATTTTTCATCAGCAAATACATTTAAGTGAATCTGTTTCACTTTCCTCCATCTCCCTTGACTAAAAGATCTGCCATAAATCAATGCAGGCTCCCTCACCAGGACAAACCACTTCCTTGCTATCTCCATGGCCTGACACAGATAGGATTTAGCCATGTTCTGTGTGAATAATGGACGAGTTGTGTGAATATTGAAAAGTCGTTTTTAGTAAATTAACCCTGATATGAATTAATCATGAATTACACTGTTTAGCAATTACTGCACAATGTCTTTAATGGATTTAGTGATAGGGAGTCTATACTCTGAGTGATGCCCCATATGGCAATGCACTAGCTGTGGTGTGGAGCAGCAGCACCACATGCACTGCAGGTTTACATGTGAATGTGGGGGAAGGTGTCAGTCTGGTGCACATTCAAGTTGTATGTACACATATGCACCTAGCAGATTCTAGAGCACCCCTGAGGGTCCCAACATAGAGATACACAACAGGGAAACAGAGCATAACACTCAGTCATGTAAACTTTTATATTTTTATCTTCACTTTTAAATAGTGCTGGGCAATATACATAACGAGAAGAAAATCCCTTTTTCATACTGAAATATTAGATTTTCAATTTGATTGTATTTTGTCTAATTTAAAAATGAATTATTGATTTCCTGAGCAGAAACAGTACAGACTTTTATACAGAATACAGTATATACAATATAATGCATATATTAGCTGGAAACGGATGGAAGAGAGTTTCGTATTGAAATGTTACCACTTAAATATTTTTTATGTGTTCCAATAGATTGAAATGTATAACAAAAAAACTCATATTTTGAAAGCTGACAGCTGAAAGAATTAGAGCAAAAGGGAACCAGTTAAATGTAGAAAACAATGAAAAACAATAAAAAGAGAAGTAGAAGAAACTCAGTTGTGAGAAAAAATAAAGGCTTCAGAGTTAGTGACAGATAAAAGGACCTGCGAAGAACAGCGCTAAGAGGGGGCGGGGTGAGTGCTGGAGGATCCTGACCTACTTCTAATCACAGACTTCTTCACAAACAGGTAGGTTTTCAACACTCCTCTGTGGCCTGGTTCATCAACACACACTCCTCCTCTCCATCGGGTCAAATGGCAGTTAAGTCAAAGCAGTCCACAAAAGCAAACAGCCCAGGGAAATTAAAAAATGTCCACTCTATGGCTTTACAAGTGTCCAGGTTAGTCCTGTCTAGTGTTGTCACGATTTTAACATGTCAAACCCAATTCTGACTCAATACCAGTTCCATACCATGATGATAGTAAAAAAAACACTTTCCTTAGACAATTCACTGTCGTAAACAATATTAAATTATAGCACTTTCATTTAGATTACCATGAGGGCTTATATCCGTGTAATTCCTTAGTCGTTTCTATAGTAGCTCATGGGTGTATACTAGTCTATCCGGTCTTATACTTGTTCTGATACAGCTCAATATCTAGTTTAAATATAGTTTTAGTATAGATTAGTATCTGAGTTTCGATACTTTTGACAACCCTAGCCCTGTCAGCTTATAATTCTTTCACTATTGTTTTGCTCAGCGACACAGTGCTATCTTAATTTTTCAGAAAGAAAGAATGGCAAATTGCTGGCTACTCTAGACTTAATTCACTTAAGAGCTGCAGCTGTTGTCCTTCTCTTGTCATAGACTTATTGATAACTGTGATAATGGATGATGTTAAAAAAGTATTTGAATCAGCAACAACAACCTTAAAAACATTGCATCAAATATGGTGAAAAATTGTTTAGAGCACCTTAGGCTAATAGATTCACACATTTAACATGAATCAAATACTATATAGATTTGACATAGCTACATGGTTTTCCGCAGTGCCTCACTTATTCGAAAGGCCAAAAGGCTGTAGTAAAAGCAGCCATCTCCCAGTAACCATCTACTACTTCCCAGAATATTGACTGTACACCAAATCGTAATATCTTGATTGAGCAGTTGAGGACAAAGGCCATCACCAAACAAATTTAGTTAACGCACTGAGGGGCGAAGGATCTTAGCGGAGCTCCTGACTGATCTAATCATTGACACAGCTAAGTCGATTATAAAACTGGAGGTCTCGTGGTGGCAAAGGAGATACGCGGGGAGAAAAGTCGGATTAGGTAGAGGAGTTGCACCCGAAAGAACCAAAACTACAGGAAAAATGCAAAGCACAGGACATGGCCAGACTTCAGTCAAACAGAGTGTTGAAATGACCTCTGAGGGCTCGAATGGGACAGATTACAGAGCCTGTCTGTCTTAGAGCAGGTGGCAGGTGACGCTCAGAGCATAAGAAATGTAACCCCACTACAACAGATTGCAACAGAACAGGTTATGGGTAAAAATACAAGAGCAAATGTCTGAGCTTTGTGTCAAAATATTGAGTACCTAGTTCATTAAACGGTCACTCTTCAAGAGAGTTGTAAAAAAGTCTCTACTCAGATACTAATTGCATACACTTTCACATTGATATTGATAAAGCAGTTGAGTGGTGCCTGTAAGAGGACACACAACATCTCTGAGCTCTTGACAGTGTTTAGTATTCTCTGACCGGTAAGAATAAATGGGACTTAAAGATTGTGACAGCAGCTCCTATACAGCTGTTTCTTTTGTTTCTTTTATTCTGAAACACACAAATCCCCCAGCTGCAGCAGACCTGGAGTGGCAGAGTGCTGACACGGACTGTGTACACAACACTGTGGCGAGCTCTGAAGCACAGCACGACGGGGGCTACTGTTCTCCCACTCAAACGCCATTGGGACCAATTAGGCAGCGCATGGACCAAAGTGACAGCGAGCACTCCGCCTCACAACTGGTTCAAAAGAGCTGGGGTGGAGATGGACAGCTGGGGGGGCGGGGCCTGACTTTCCTGGGGATGGGGGTGAGTAAGTGGATAGTGTTATTACATAGGGGGTGGAAGATGACAGTATGCAGAGGATAAAGGTGCACTCATGTGAACGCCTCAGCAGCTGTACACTGCTATTGTGCTGATATTACACCAGCTGGACCTGTGAACTTATTGAAGAGCTGCTGAGTGGAGTTTTAAATACACATAAATCAGTGTCTTTGTCATTTAGGGCTATTACAGTCGTCAATAAATTAGCTTTACACAATCATATGAGGCTGAACTGCAAAAGTTTCTTTCTCTCCTCCATTTAGTTGATGTCCTGAGGTGTTGTATCCTTCCTCTGAGCTAGCTCCTTGGTGTTAAGGATTTGGCTTTGAGCTGAAAAGGCAACTGAAACACACATGCACCAATAGGTAATGCAGCCTCACAAATGCAATCATCTGGCAATGTCTCACGGAATAAAAGAAAACCTTTCCACCAAAAGCACACTTTTTTGTGAACTATCTCTCACCTGAGCACTTCGTTGGGGTTGCCTGAGATTGGGGTCTTCTTGTCCGGCGCTCCATGGCACTCGGACTTGAGAAGTGTGTGCGGGCCGCGGTCCATCATCATGGTGGAGGTGGCCATAGTGATGATTGCCACCCCATCGCGGACTCGAGCCTCCAGGCCATAGTCCCACTCATCATAGGACACAGACAGCAGCCCTACAGTACAGGACAATCAGAGGTTGAAGTAGCCACAAAAAGTGTGAAGGTACAAATGTGTGTTAGTCATGTGTCAGCATCATAAGAGTGGTGTGGTAGAGCAGCTGACTGATGGTCTATCACCTAGCTGTGTTTGTCCATCTGTCTGTGTGTTTGTGTGGTTTTCAGCTGTTTATCTGTCCTTCTGCCTGCCCTGTCCAGCTCTGTTTGTCAATGTTCACTAATTCACTTGAATTGTCTGGTCAACATGCCCTTCCAACAAGTCTTCCACCCATTTCCAGACAGCAAATGGCAATAACCTCTTCACCTTCAAGACCTTTTAGAGGAGAAGGGTGGATACAGAATGAATGGACACACAGTATGTCCACAGAAAAAATACACTGCCAAATACAGATAAGTAGCAGCCAGCTGTCAAATATTACATTGCACAATATTCTTATCAGCCCAACTTGCATTTATTTAGAGACATGCTGTCTGTATATACCAGGTAGTGTAATATTATTGCACTACTAGGAATAATTCATTATGATTATTAATTAACATCATTACCTGTCTATAAGTAATTAAAGACAAGCCTCACACATTGTCCAATACAAAGATGCAGCTTACTACTGAAGGATAATGCATGTGTTCAAACTCAGCTGACATTTTGATAATGAGTTCCATTGATATTAAACTGCTGTTATTGATAACATGATTAAATCATGACAAATAGTGAGCATTAATTGATGACACAATGTGTTGCCTGTGCAGGTAGTTGATCTCTTTTTAATGGCCACTAACATAATACTCTTGTTCTATATGTCTGGATTTGATCATATTTGACCTAAGATTAGTGCACAAGGGTTCTTGCTTTCCTGGATATTTATGTTACTACAAAACATTTATTAATGTCAAGTTCAAGTATACAGTTTGACCTCTGCACTGACATGCAGCTGTGGCTGACAACTCAACTTGTCCAATAAGCAGAGGCCTTCAGGATATGGCCGCTTATGTCAAAACTCTCCACTGACCTGATGGCTTCATACTCTGATATAATTCCTATAAAGGCTCTCTTTGTTCTCAATAAACTGTGACAAAAGGCTGTGTGCGCTTATGTGGCTCTTAATGGCCTCCTCTCTGTCGGACAGCGACAGGCTATGAGCACATGTCAGCCACAGCACTCCCGTGTCAGTGGGCTGAAATAGACAAGAGCCCTGGTAACCTACGCCCTCCTGGGGCCTCGCCACTGACAGCTTCAGCCCTGCAGGACCACATCTGATGTCAGACGCTGTTGACACTATCTCTGCACTCAACCACCTCCATCACAGATCCTTTTTATGCACTGCTTTATATGGAGTACATGCTCTCAGAAAAGTGTAGTTCACTGTGAGTAGAGCCAGGAACTGGAACGACTGCTATAAAAAGTGTACATTTTGTGACAGCTCTCAGGGCAGGTCATGTAGCCATCCTGAAACTACATGTGTGCATTGGTTCATATAAAAGGTAAATGTCATAAACACACATGAACACAAATGAAAATGTAAATAAATCTAAAACTTGAATGAGGTATTTTTATGTCAGTTGGAGTACTTTGTACAGACCTTTGTAGCACTGAGTGTGCCAGTCTGATCAATAAAAAAAAAGAGCAAGAAGAACATGAAGGGCAGACAAACAATTTAGTGAGTTAGGGTGAAGCAGTGGTACAGATAAGACAAAATGATAGAACACAAACAATGGACTGTGGCTCTGTAAAAACTATATCCATGAGGCCTGGATTGATCTCTCTTTAAGATTTTCTGTTAGAAATGTATTTTACTTTTTGGTAGCTTTGGAAAAAATGTTTCAAGGGAGAAACTAGAGGATGTTCCATGGACCCCCAATTGGAGATGATGTTACTGAAAATACTCCCATTAAGCACATTGATTCCATAACCAATCAGTTTGTTACTGTAAATAGGAAGATATCCCTGAGAAAATAAATAATCAAATGAACATAAATTTGCTTCAAACATAAAGTTCATTTTCACCAGTTGTTGCTTTCATATGGGTGCCCAATTGGAAACAACACACATACAACACAAGCTGCTAGTATGGGCAAGTGATTAATATGCTGCTGTTGTATATTGATTCTAATAAATGTCAGTTATTTACCTTGCACTATAGGTGCCCATTATGTCGCTGGTATTATTATCATATCTTTCATCATTGACATTTAGCCTACAATCTGTCATAATGTCTCATATGATTCATCCTATGATAATTCAATGTTAGCTAAGAAGAGTTGTGTGTCCATCAACACAGTCACTCTGCCAGCTCCACTTTTTAGCCACCCAGCCGGCATTTGAGCTAGTCACGATCATCACCGTAGCAACATAAATCAAGAGGAAAGTTGTGCTGTGATTTACATAACTGATATGGTCATAGATCAAACTTTATAGACTGGAACTCCAATTTAGAAAAGACAAACACACACAAGGACCTTGGTTGGGAAGTAAACATCATGGTCTGAGCTAATGAAGTCTATTAGGCCACACCCTGCCTTTTGCAAATTAATCCAAATCACATGCACTAGACACAAAAACACAATTCCAGGACTCACCTCACTCCAGACAACCATTTAGAGTAAATCATCCATGGATGTCAATACCAGAGCCAGGGTAAAAACTTTGAGTTACAGTGCATGAGCTGTACAACAATCTCTGGTTCCCAGAAAATGCTGAGGACAGGCAGCAGTGTAATATCCACCTTTCATTGTAAATCAGGAAGCCAAAGCCCAACAAATTATCAGGCGTGTGCATCTGCCACAAATATACTACCTTCTCTTAGGTTCCAGTCGTGAAAACTTCCATTAGTTGTGAGGGTGCCAGCAGTGCTAAGAGGTAAAGTTTGGTTCCCACTGAGAGCTGGCCTTTCTGAAGAGACTAGGACCACCCCCAGGAGCTGAAAGCCTGTTTGCTTGCACTGCAAGAGTATGTTGCGTAAGTAGAGTGGTTATTCAACCCTAACTTCTGTGTCACTTCTGTGTCCCTGCCCTGACCTTCAAAGGTTACAATGACCTCCAGTGGAGATGCAGAGGGAGACCTCTTAATAGGGAAAGGTCAGGCTCTTACCTGGACGTGCCACAATTCACTAACAGACAAGAACCACCTTGATTTGGGAGGAAATATCCCATATTTACTGAGTAGTGCTATGGTGAACCAATACGTACATGGGCCACATTTTAGAACCCAGAACTCTAGAATTAAAACTAAACTAAGATCTGAAGTAAAAAGCTTTGTAGTTTAGATGTTATTTGTCTCATTCAAGATTCTGAGCTACACTGGTGAGATGAGAGCATTAAAACTGAAGGATTTGCCAGATGTTTCAAATGTATCAAGCCATTAATTGTCTGAAACAGCACTATTTGGCTTTGGAAGTGCCATAACCCTTCCTATCAGACCACTTAGTCTGAACTGTACCTAAGAAGGTCAAATCAACAATCACAATCGAAACAGTAGTAGATTATGCTCCAACTTCCTTCTTATTCTTATTCCTGTTTAAAGTCATCAATCTCTTTTAGCCAGGTTAATGAACAATGGAAGGGTTAAATTTTTCAAAAGCATGAATTAATTAGCAGTTAATTAGCAGCTATGTACCTGTGGGGAACTCTGCAGGCACTACATCAGTGTCTCCTGCCACCAGTGAGGGCACTATCCAGGTAAAGCCGTAGCCGGTGATGCCAACAGAGTGGGCCACCTCAAAGATGGTGTTGGCCTCCTCCTTTGTGCAGTAGAGGAGAATGACGGGGCTCTGCAGCTTTTTCAGCTGGTTCTGGATCTTTGAGTCACCATCGTCCACGGACATGTCCAGAAGTAAAACCTCCTCCAGTTCCCAGCCCACAAAGCTGTTCTCAATAGTGCTCCGGATCTGGAAGGAAACATTGAAATGAAAACCATACACAGTATAAACATATATGCAATAAAACTACAGAACCTTTTTAATTCTCAACAATTAGGGCTAGGCAATCTGATGATAATTGAATAAAGTGACAGCTTTCCCACTCACTTCTCTTCTTTGTAAGGCACTGAGTGAGTGACAGTTGGATTTAACAGTGTATTATAATAAAATTGAAATGGTTATCTGACTCCAAGAAAATTGGGATGGTATTTTTTTCCATATTGTACCCAGCCCTAATTACACTCTAACCACTAATTGATTTTAATGTAAAAGACTGATTGTAGTGCATTTTATCTGAATGAGATTTTATATACTGCCAATAAAAGTGATGTTATATGTGGGGCCTCTGGTTTCTCACATACACAGCTAAGGAAGTAGTGAAATTCAAAAGCACAAAAACAATATATGGATAGTAGACATTGAAAATGACCAAGCTTGTTGTATAAAAATTTACTGTGATATAATAAAAAGCAGTCAAAAAAGTCAGAGGTACTCTGTTGAAATTCAAATAAAAGTCTTTTAATACTTACATGGGGCAAGCAAACACATTTCGACACAGGTAGTGACAGTGACAGAAGACAGTACTGCTTTTTACTTTCTCACAGTACGTAGTTTTTACGTATGCTACAAGCTTGGTCATCTTCACTGTCTGTTAGCTTTAGAGCCTTGTCCTTGAGTTCTGGACTTTGAACTAAGATACTATGCCCTGAAGCTCTCACTTCTTTTGTGTTTTTAATACATGGCTAATATTGCAATCAGATAACAATATACATAGTAAAATTTGACTATCAATTAAAATCCAAATATAATAAAGCAATTTAAAAAGGCAGTTGAATTTTAAAAAAAGAACACAAAGTTGCAGTCTAATTAAAATGAAGCATAAAAATCATATTAAGTGCATATTTTATAAAGTTTTGTGCAATACTGGAAGCTCAGCCAAGACAGCAAGTTTATGAACTTAAAATACTGTCTAAATGTCGTCATCAGGATAATACAAATTGTCATATTGTCCTCCCTTAAACAATGTAGAAAGAAGACAGAGACTCTCATGTGGGCACTGTATATTTACATTACATTACATGAATACATTTATTGCTTTGTGAGAATTTATGAGTTGTGGAGGGAGTATATCAGTGGTAATTAATGCCATAATCCACCCTATTTGACTGCTATCCTTCTATAAAATAATACCTCAATCCGTCTTTAGTTTGATTTTTATGCTCCCTTTTTCGTCAGGGTTTGTCACATCCAACCAGTCACACAGTGATTTGATGGATGCTGTTTCTATGGCAATCAGCCACATTACTGTAACTGTGTGACTGGAGTAGGGCCTCTGTTACCCAGGAACACAAAGACAGCATGTGCCGCAAACAAGCATCACGCCTCAGAGAGTGGATACTTAACGACAGTGCAATTTGGCCATTTTCTGAAAAGTGTCAGAGTTCTGTAAGGGCCCATGAGAGTTGGGAACCATCAAGTAGAGTAAAATGTTCTTTTAATTCAACACCATTGAGTCTTTGTACAGCAAAAGAAAAGGTTTATCCAATTTCTTTCCCATCGTGTGCGTGTGGTCAGAGCGCTGTTACCTTGGTGACGAAGTCCTGATAACCCGGGTAGTATGTGGTGACAATAGAGAAGATGTACCAGTCGTATTCCTCCATGATGTTGAGGATGACAGATGCCTGCTGTTCGATGGAGGGGCCAAACTGAAAGAACATGGAGTGGTCATCCTGAAAAACACACAGAGAAGAGTTGCAGAGTTACTGTTGCAGGATTATGGAACAGTAAAAAGGCAGCAGCTTTCATTTAGTTGGCTTTAAACATGTAGAGACAGCTCAGTTACTGTTCATGTGGCAATAATTCAGTGCGCTTTATTTGGGAGGCCAAGCAGGGGACACTAGCCGGCTTGTGTTGATAGTGGTTGTGATTTTCATTAGGGGTCTTTATGACTTTTTTAATAAGCTTGTACATAGGGGTGGCTGAAGTGAAGAGTGTGCTGTCCTTGATATCATTGATCATTTCCTATAATTAGTTTTATTACAGCAGAGCAATAACAATGCTGAGGTAGTGGCCTCAAATGAACTAATTGAACAGCGAATGTACTACCTGTTCTGTATCCTAAGTCACTCTATGGTATTTATGTAGTCTTTAATAAAAGAAATATATAAACAGTGCAAATAGTGAAAACAGTCATATGTATGTAGGTTCTGAGGGAACCAATATATTAAAGGGGGAGTATTATCCTCCTAAAGAGTATTAATTGCAAACACATAACATATTTCACCATGTTAGTTTTGATTGTTATGATTAAAATGTTTAAGAAGTTTCAGTTTTGCTTTTGACAATCAGAGTCCCTGCTTCCCTAGCTCTCTGTGCTAAGTCACTCCCCTGTCAGAATACTATCACAACACAATCAGCGTGCATTCTGCAAATGAAACAGCTGTATCCTACTTTTGTATATTTATCAAGAATGGCCGCGTGGGAGCATGGGTTATGTAGGCTTGTGGGCTGCGCATTGTACAGGCTCGTAATCCTGACCTTAAGGAGGATTCAAACAGTGCCCAAGAAAGATTACTAGATTACTCAAACATGCATGGATAACATAAACAGCATTTCAATTTGCAGAATTCCATAAAGCAATATATAATTGTGGACTGTAAGCTACATACACGCTTAACTTCAAAGTGATTGTTTAAAAGCTCATTAAGAAAAAAAACACCTGACTGAGAACTCTATGCAATCCAAAATCATCAGAGGAATTTATTTAGCAGAAGCAGAACTACTTTCAAAGGACTGATTGGTCACGCTCTTAAGAAAGCTACAGACACAAATACAGAGTTCAGATAATGAATGCATACAACAGAAGATTTGGAAACAGACACTATATCCCTTTTTGCCCATCTCAAAGTGGTTTCCTGAGCTGGACAGAAGAAGAGGAGGAGGAGGTGTGAAAAATTAGTCTAGACTCCACGACATGTTATTGTGGCTGCACGTGTGAGTCAGACCATCTCCTGTACGCACCATACACTAGGCTGTTTATATAACTGGATATCCATGCTTTTATGTGTGCTTGTGAATGGGATTTTTAAAATATTTTATTGTAAAAAAAAAATGAGTGGTAGCTGACAGCCCAGGCATTTAGACAGGCTGTTAAAGCTCCCTGGCTTTTGGAGGGCTCTTGCTGTCTGTGCTTCACTCAACATCAAAGGCTCACCTGGCCCTGCCGGGGGACCACAGGGGCTGATCCGTTACCTTGTTTCCGCATTAATGAGATCAGGCCTATATTGTAAGGGTGGCATGTGGAGAGCTACAATGCCAAACTTTCCTGCCAGCAATGAGAGTAATTTGCTAGATCGGGAAAAACATAAGATAAGATATCCTTTATTTGTCCCACAATGGGGAAATTTCAGTGTTTCAATGCACAGTTAAGAGAACAGCAAGAAAACAGTAGCAGCATAGAAGTATAGAATTACTTAAAAATAGACAAACTCTATAAAGATAGGGATTATAAAATAAAATAAAATTCTACATACAATAAATTGCTATCTGAATACAGTGGCTACAGTTACAGATAATGACAAAACATGCCATTATCCCATATTGTTGTGGTGTATACACGTTGGCATTAAAGGTTTTACAATGACATGTGTTGATAATTACTTGCCATGCACATAAATATGACTAAAATAGAAACTTTTTTCAACTAATAACCTAGGTTTTTTTTTAAACCATTTCTATTAGAGGTTGATAGTATTTTAAAATGTGGCACTTGTGTGTTGTGCAGTGAAAAATAGATAAAAATTATATGGCATCAGAACAGCAATTTTTCAACGTTTTACACCAACATTCAATGAGTACAAAATTGTGGTCTATAGAGATAAGATCAAAAAAGGAAATTGAGGGCATAGTTAAAGAAACCGCCCAAAAGTAACATTTAATGATTACTTCCAGTGAAAAAATATTACAAATCCACGAGATAACAAATGTGTGGGAACATAGCATGAGCATTAGGGCTACTCAAGAATGTATGTGTGTATGGACTTAATCAACAGCATGTCATACAGAGGAAAATGGGTTTAATCTGACACTAAAAAGCTAAGAAAAAAAACATTCATTCACACACGCTAGTGTCAGTCTAGAGTTATTACTACAGCCTTTATGCAAAGTACAAGTAATGGCACTGACCGCTAGTTTTCCTCTTTTTTTAAACATCCAGGTCAACTATTCTCTCAACTTCCTAGTCACCCTTTCCTTCATTTTCGCTCATCCCTCATCCATCTCTATCCTCAGGCTCTACTGGCCCATTTGTGCGAGTGGAATTACTGCCAGAGCAAAGATATAATTGAATTTTCAGACTTTTCTTCTTGCCTTTTTTATCCAGTTACTCTGTTCTCTGTATTGGCCTTCTTAAAAGCACTATTAATACACTGTCTCACAAACTTATTTTGAGTGCCGAAGGTCTGCAAAAATTCTCATTAGCCTGTAAGCAAAGTGAATGCTAAGCAAAGGAACAGAAATGAACTGAAATAGCCCAAGTCATGCAAATCTCATAGTAGAAATAACATCTTAATTTATGCTGCAACAATTATAGTTGTGCAATACTTAGCACCTCAGTTGGCACAAGGTGATCGATTGCTCAGTCTTTAAAAATCCCAGAGTGCACGGTGAGGCCAGCCAGTCAATGGGCCAGACACAGGAAGCAAGCCAGCAAGGATCTGAACAGTGTCCACTGACGTCACTGCTGGCTACTGTGTACACTCACTATTCCAAAACACAATACAGCCCAAAGAGATCCAGAAGGAAAGATAGGACGAAAGACAGTAAACCTGCAGTGGGGGAACAGATAAGAGCAGAAAAAATGGAAAAGGAATGGAGAGGAATTAGAAAAAGTGTCCAATTTTTCTTACATTTTTATTAGACCAGCAGCCAGGGGGTCCTCAGCTGCAGTGACCTTAGTTGAGCTTCTGTTATTTAGAATTTATTTTTGTATTAATCACTTATTTACACATTTTCAATAACTTTTTTGGACACCTCTCCACACTCCCGTCTTTGTTCTAGGCCTGTTTCTAATATCTTTTTACTTATCGTGCCATTCTCCTTGACCTTGTGGCATGTAATAAGCAGGGATAGATAACAATGAATACAGATAAAGAGGGCAGGAGCAAACACAGAACCCTAAGGGACATCAACGTGTGTGTTGTGTATGCAGCAATATCTTTTTTCTGCTAGATGTAGCATTAAAATACGCATCTCATGAATACACATTAGGACTTAGGAGAATATGTGAAAATGGCCTTTTTAAATTCCAGGAACAAATATAACTTCTAGGGTTGTGGTTGTTTGTTAAATCAAATATGTATGTTATCAAAAAAATACAGTATAAAAGAATTATTTCAATTCAGCATCTTTGAGATATCTGAATGTGTGCGTGTGCTCCTCAGTTGACAAGTCGTGTGTGCCCGAGGGCCGCTTCTCCCTAGAGCGCCCAAATGAGAGCACTCTCACTCTCCTGGAGCCATTCTTTGACTTGCAAAGGGAAGAGTCAATAACTCAGGTATTTCAATTACACACACAGAGGCACATCAGTGACCGCAGAAGAATAGAGCGCTTAAAGAGTGGCTGTGGGAGAACTGCATGCACACTAATCTGAATAGTTCCTTACACTCACATCTACAAACAGAAGCACAGCCCATCTACACTGCAGTAAATTAGAGCTAGAATGACTGATATACAGCAATTTTGGCTATATAAAATACAATATCAAGTAAAGGTATTAGGCTTTAGTACATTTTTTTGTAAACGTTCATTTTGCAAGGTTGTTTAAATGTTTCAACAACAGAAAGGAAGAATAAAACCAATTTCAAAATGAGAGCACAACAAGTAGTAGTTATAAAGTATATTGCATGCATAGAGATAAACTTCGTTACTTCCCAGTGAGCTATTACACACAGTAAATTCAGATATGCAGGACATTTCTCTGCATTTATAGGTTTTACTACATGTGAACAAGCCTCGGACATGTATCATGTGTTTTTTCAAGTCAGCGTGTGTGATCTGATGTGGAACACAGGCTTATCGTCTAACCATAAAAAAATATGACTGCGATTTATGAAGCAACAAGATTGGTTTAAAAGTGTGAAGGCTGAGCCATAAAGATATTCCCTGTGAGAGAGGTGATGGTGTCTGTTGCTAGGAGCTTTTTGGCAATGCATAATTTCTAACTTGCCTTTGAACTTAGACTGGGGTTGCTGTTGACTGCCATTGCAATGGCTGATGGGAACTGGAGTGTGGAAGGGGTATGTACGCAAATGTGGATGTTATTATGTGCAAAAATGAGTTGCCCATGACTAGATGTGTCTTCATCCCTGGTTGTTATCTCACCACCTCAATTAAACCTGTGCTTTCTCCCCTCACCACCCTCTTCCTGCTCACATGGCTCATCACTGCGTCCCTTATCACGGCAGCCTACTTATCTTTAATCAAACGCATACAAGCTTAATTAGCCTCCACATTTGTCAGGCCATCAACTAATTAACATGCCTTTTTTTTTAGCACTGAGCCCTTATTTTTACATTGCACTAGTCTTCATTATTTGACTGATTCTGTTGCAGTTGAAGGAAGTATAGCTTTTTAGGGCATCCTTAAGCCTTGTTATACACCTTGAGTCAGACAATAGCGATTGTGGTTAATGCGATTGAATGCTGAGATGTGCGCAAGCACAGATTGTTTCTCTATGGCCCATTTCTGCTCTATGTTTAGCCAACGAGTCACTAAGGGGCCTGTACAGTTGGAAGTTTTATTCCTGCTTCTGCTGCACTATAGCTCTCTGTTCCCCTCTCATAAGGTCTCACTGAGTCACACTAAAAAGTTGATGTAGACAGTGTTACGATATATTTATAGACATCAGAGCAGGCAAGCCATACAATATGTAGTAAATATTTGCTGATGTGTTTTTGATAAGCTATAGCATATTAAACTAGAAGAAATACTGAAAGGAAGGATTTTTTTAAAATATATTTTGAGCATTTGCTAAAATGATAGAAGACCATTTTAGCTGATAGGATGATCTGTTATAGCGTCAAATGTTTGTTTTATTGTTTTGTTACTAGATGCCAAATATTAACTCAAACTGAAAGGCGTTTTTTATCTCTAGTGGTCTGTTGTGGTCTCTAAGAGTGATTATTTTAGCAAATTGATCTGATTTTGTGAGAGAGAAAAAAATCACTTTTTTGTGATGACAGTCAAATAGATGTATTATTAAATGTATTAGGAATTATCTTTTGTGCATTTAGTTACAA
The DNA here is from genome assembly GCA_030686955.1 of Odontamblyopus rebecca. Classification (NCBI taxonomy): domain Eukaryota; kingdom Metazoa; phylum Chordata; class Actinopteri; order Gobiiformes; family Gobiidae; genus Odontamblyopus; species Odontamblyopus rebecca. The sequence continues at coordinate 26,595,408 of CM060667.1, forward strand.
ATGCTGTAAATTTGTTGTTGGTGCTTAGAAGTTTGGATGTGTTTACATTGCTCCAACAGAAGGCCGGAAACATTTGTGAAAGGATTACTGTTAATGCAGAAAAGAAGAGATAGAATTGTTATCTAATTACTGTTTTTGACTCACTCTGACTGACATGACAAACAAAAAAGGTGTTGTGTTTTATGGTAAACCAAAACCAAAGGTCTAAAGAAACTCTGGAATTGACAGAAGTAGAGTCCTGGGGCAGGTGCATATTCACCTTTGCGGCACTGCACCTGCCCTGGGACTCTGTGCTCCTGTCTGAACTGAGCCTTGGGCACCGGGGCCACATGAGGGCTTTTATTAATCCATTTATCCCCCCACCACTCTCCCCGTCTGTCCTCTGCCATCTCGTGCGCTGCTGTCATGTCCCTGGATTTCAATATCCTGGCCCGGCATGGTTTTAACACACGTTTCACCTGCCATTATCCTCTTATGATTCCTGTATTGTCCTTTTAGACATTTATTCCTTTAGTTTGTTCCACCTACTTAACTCTTCATTATTCATCCATTTTTTCTATCCTTGTCCAGAAGTTCTCCTTCATGTCACAGAGATTTAAGCAATACTATCAAATATCTATAAATCTCTATAAAGAATTTAATGACAAAGCATTTAATGACTAAACAAAGTTCCCTTTGTTTCAGAAATGTTACTATACTAACAAATAACTACAATTATAATGAACATCATTTTCTCTCAAATCACTAAAAATGGGCTTCTTGCAGTATTGCCAGCCATATTGTAAATGTGACTGTAAATGTTCCTATATGTAGTACAAGAGCAATGTAGCAATAAGCACTTTTGAAAATGCACACATTCATAATCTAAATTATGCGAAAGTACAGTACAGATAATGCATACAGTTGTATGCATTATCTTGCAAAAGACGTAATAAATAAAATATGTTCAGCATTTTTCAAGGCTCCACATTTTTGAAAACAGAAACATGCAATCAGTCGGTAACAGAACCCATCACCAAGTGTGGAGCATAAAATGATTCTACTGAAAGCATTCAGGGAGATTCTAAACTCATTAAGAATAAGAAAATAGTTTGGACATTAAACGCACATTAAATGCCTGTATTCACGGTATATTCAGGACCTGAGACATTAATATGAAAGTCAACATGTCTATTAAGCTGGACCGTTTACTAGAATGACTGGCTCCACAAACATTTTCATTTTACATTGCCATTAAACTATGAGTATTATTATTAGTTTTATTCCTTTCACACTTTATCCAAATCCACTGTGAGGAATTTTGCAGCGCACCTTACTTCACAGCTCTGATATGTCAGGATGCACTCAGGTGCCAAAACCAGGGCCAAGTTCACACATAAAGCCAGCAAATCTAGACAGAGCCTGAAGAAAAGAGGAGTGTGGGATGGTGGGAGCACGGCGCAGAGAGCAGAGGAAATGGAGTGAGAGTGCGCTTGATATGTGCTCCTGTGTTCTTTTCCTGGCAACACCATAAAGGCTGGCTCTCAGTCACTGTCAGATAGCAGACCACCCTCTTTATCTTCCTCCTCCTCCTCTCCAGTCCCTGCCCTTCCAAAGCAAACACTAGCCTCTGTATCTCTGTGCCTCTTTCTGCTTCTTTACATTTCAGGCATTTAGACCCGTGTGCAGCGTCTTAATGACCAAAATGCACCATCTTCGGAATTGGAGAGGTGTGGAGGTCAGCTCTGTGGACGCTCTGTGACAGATGTAACAAATGCTCTGCGTCACTAAGGTGTGAAAAGGAAATGACTAAAAAGAAGAGGATGGAATGGGAAAAGGTTTTAGACCACCCCTAGAACAGGGCGCCTCCATTTGCTGAGAGGAAAATTAACATTCAAATCTGCTTTATTGGCATGACAAAGACAGGGACTTGTCTGAAGCACGTAGGCATGTTAGCAGAAGCCAAAGACAATAAGCCAATCTGTATGCTCTGCTTCTTATACCTCACTAGTTGCTACTCCTTGTGGATGCTCCATCAGTGGGTTTATATGATGCTATTCAGTGTCTTGTGTGTTTTGGTACTAAGTAACTGAAGGTATAGTAAAGTTTCTTGTGTTGCTAATGCTGCAGACTAGCATACAAAAACAAAACAAAAACAGTTTAACAACCCTTCTCACTGGCAAATGTTTACAGTGCATCCACTGTGCTGTGTCAACACAATAAAATGCACACTGAAGTAAGTGAAAACATTCAATTTAGTTTTTACTGTGATTTTAATAGCTGTTTGTGTTAATAAAACTGTAAAAAGGCTTGAGGTAATGGTCAACTTCAAGACGTTACGCTGGTTCAGTCAATATCTGCATTTCTTTTCCTGCATGCTGTAAAATGAAAACAGTGCTATTACTTTTATAACTTCTCTTTCTGTTAGTTATACATTTTCTTTACCCTTTTTGAAATATATGAACATGTAGTAGTCTGTGCTGATTGATTAGATCCATGATACCCCATAGCTTTCAGTGTTACTGACGCAGCGCACATTGGCAGCCGTTACTGTTTTTAACAGGAACTGTATCTAGACAGTTACACTACAGCCTGGAGCACTGACCATCACCCTTCATTAGGAAACTTACTGAGACTCCCTGGTCCCTACCCATAAACACCTATTGGTCCACTTCACACATGCCACCCAGCCCACTCCTTACTCAGGTGGACCACCTCGTACCATTATAGCCCCTGCCCTAATCTTCTCCCACTCTACTCCTTGTGTCTCTACAATCAGTGCCACCATCAATTAACAGATGTCACGCGGCTGGACACAGCCTTTACAACGAATCAAATGAAATGAGAAGGAGAGGTGGTGCATGATAGTGGGCAGAATGGAGGAGAAAGTATGCCTGCTGACAATGGGGTGAGATATAGGCACATGTCAAAGCTGTATTAATATAATACACAGCTGGTTCCCAGTAGTCAAGCACACTAAGCACAATCAGAGCCACATTAAAGCCACCATGAAGAATTAAAGACAATTCTAAACTATGCTATCTGAATTACTATCTAAACTCAAATCTGCGATAAAATTTGCACTGTTTAAATTTTACAGACATTTCTACACACAATTAATAGAATTAACAACAGCTCAATAAAAATAAACACATTCATTTTAGATACAAGTACCTAAAATATAGCATGACTTCTGTAGGTGTAAAATCCCTCAGTTGTCCAGGTAGAATCCACGGCAAAGGAGAGAATTCAGTTTGTCAACTGGACAAAACGTTATTTATTAGTTTAATATGTTTCGCATATCATCCAAGCTGCTTCTTCAGTTCTGGCCAGAATACTGGAGGACACTGCCTTAAATCTGCCAGCAAGGAGAGAAGTTAGCTACCAAGAAATTACTCTGAAACTAATACCCTACTTTTTTACAGTTTCTGTTGTTAGCTAGGCCTATTGAATTTGCCCTAAGTGTGGAGTCATATTAGCATAATCATGCAGGGCCATCATGGGTGCTTTCACACCTCTGGCCCTGACCTGGCTACATCTAGTATTTTCTTAACTTGTTTTAGAAAAGATTCATATTATTATCTTTCTGTCTGGGGTGTCTATGGCAGGCCCATAGAATGCCTTGGTAAAAAGTTGTGAAATTTTGCACACTGGTTCAGGTTTGGCTCATGGTCCCTCACAGCTAATTTGGGGTCAAGAGAGCTAGCGCCACCAACAGGTCAAAGCTGGACATGCATTCATGCTTGTAACTACTATGCGCGGTGAGTGCAGGATCGCCAAACACAGGACAGCATATGGAAACTCAGCCTTTTCATGTGTGGCTGATCACATGTATATACTATGGCCCGTTCACACATCTGGCGTAACAGTGGCTCCTTTCAAACCAAACCTGCGCCCATAATGTGGACTGAGGAGTGTGTGGAGAGAGTATGATGTTCTGGAGAGAATGAATCGAATGATGAGTTTTGATAAGGGTGATGAATTTAAAATGCTGAGAGAACTGGGTAAGACTGAGGATTCAGAATTGTTATGGTGCTCTGGTCATTATAAAGACATTCTCTTTGTATGTTTGTTTTCATGAACTATAACTTCAACCTGCCCAGGGACTACAGGTGGAAATTAGCACTGGCGCTACAACCTGGTACAATGCAATGTGCACTGTCCCTACTGTCTAATTAAATAACTAAACTAAACTAAACTAAACTAAACTAAACTAAACTAAACTAAACTAAACTAAACTAAACTAAACTAAACTAAACTAAACTAAACTAAACTAAACTAAACTAAACTAAACTAAACTAAACTAAACTAGTGATATCTCTTGATCGGTTTGGATTTCACAGAAAATTCCTGTGCCGGCTGATGCTATTTGACTCAGCAATACATGTCATAGAAGGTTTATCACGTAACCATCTGCATTTGGCGCCCATGTTGAATTTTGTCAAAAATGCCGGTGCAGAAGGGAAGTCTGCAGTCTTATCAGGTACCGGTAAAGGCAGTCTCCAATACCCGCACACACAGAGATGTTCCTTCTCCCCCACAGCTGCCACTCTCACATTACAGACACCTGTACATGTGTTGCTGTACCTACTCTTGCCTATTCTGCTGGTTTTGCAAGGCCTCCGCATTGCTGCTTGCAGCTATATTTTGTTTTGATTTAGGTTTGAGAATGGAGTTATAAATTGGGAGACAGATGGTGTCTGAGTCTTCTATTTCTGTTTAAAGAAGGGTTCTTTTTCAACACGAAATCTCAGTCTATTTCAAACCCACAAACACTTCAAGACAGAAGCTGGTCCATGCAAAGGATAAAACACCGAGCCACAAACAAAGCAATGTGGTCTACTCTATTCAGTGTAGTGAAGACTGCAGTGAGCGTTACATTGGAAAAAACTAAACAGCCACTGCACAAGAGAATGTACCAGCACAGACGAGAAAGCCAGAGTGGACCAAGTCTGGGGTACATCTCCTCCTTAAAGCCACGGGCCACTCGTTTGAGGACAGTGAGGTACAGATATTACCCAAAGTGAAGAAGTTAAAGAGGCTATTTTTGTTTTAAAAAAAAAGAGAGAGAACCCTTCTTTAAACAGAAATGGAAACTCAACCACCATCTGTCTCCAATTTATAACTCCATTCTCAAACCTAAATCAAAACATATTAAGAAAACAATAAATGTAGCCAGGTCAGGCCCAGAGGTGTGAAAGCTCTATTATGGCCCTGTTATGCTAATATGACCCCACACTCAGGGCAATTTCAACAGGCCTAGCTAACAACAGAAACTGTAAGCATGTAGGGTATTTATTTTCAGAGTAATTTCTTGGTAGCTAACTCCTCCCCTTGCAGGCAGACTTCAGGCAGTGTCCTCCAGCATTATGGCCAGAACTGAAGAAGCAGCTTGGATGAGCTGCGAAACGTATTTGTATAAGTATACGTATTGCCATGACTTCTGTATATGTACTCTAGGGCATTGCCTCAAAACCTTTAATAAGTGCTGATTGGTTAAGATTAGAGGGTGCTTTTTCAGGTCACTGACAATAGGGTGAACATCAGCATAAACCTTTCACGGAGCGATTAACCTTTCATGTGTGATTTCATACACATAAACACCTCTGATGTATGGCTCTCCATATTACTTTAAGCCCTGGTTGTGATTTCACACCTCTTCCCCTCCCCTCCCTCACTCTGGTCTCTGGCTGATGGTTGCAGCAGCCAGTGATGCTCCACAGTGGAGGTGCTCCTCCTGGTGAGGCGAAACACAGGGATGGATGGATGCACAAAAAGCTTCTGCTGCAGCATGTACCACAACGCAGATGAGAGCTGGAGCCTACGAGCACACAGAACATGCACCTGTGTCCATCCAAGTGCTTCAACACACCAGCTGTGCCAGAGAAAGAGGCCTTTGGCAGGCAGTGCATGCAGCCGCCCTGTGTCTCACAACATATGGCAAAGATGGATTCTGGAACTGACACCTCACAGCACACATGATCCAACCAAAAATCAGAGATGAGCTTCAGAAAAGACTCTAACTGACAAGTACTGGCACTAAAGCAGCAGGCAATGCAAGCAGAGCCAGGAGTTCATATGTGGACATTCTCTACTCGCATCTCATTTTATATAAATAAGAAAATATTATAAAAGCTTTCTATATAGATTTAAGTTTTACTTGAGCATAGCTTCCACACATAAATGCTTCTAACGTTTATGCATTTTATTGAAATTATTACAATAGAGCTATGATGACTTGACAAATATTTTAGACTTTCAGATTAATTTTTTGTTTGTCAGATGAAAGCCCCCATCCTAAATCTTATTATAGCTGTACAATGATATTTCTTTAGTAAAAGGGTGATTCAAACAAAAAAGTTTTGTTGAGTTATTGTGAGAGATATTTGGATCTTGAACAGCAACAAATGGACCAGAAACTCCTGGCTGTCTTAAATCTTCAGCACAGGCAGATATTTAGTTTTGGCCAACCTGCTGCCTCAAGAATATACATAAAGCTTCATTTGAACACTTTAGTGCAAAGAGATAACTGCACAAGACATGACTACACTACTCTTTTATAGATCTATGGTATAGATTTATGGTATCTATGACGCTATCTGGGTGAGTTTGTAGTAAATTTGATAGACAGATTTTGGGGAAAATACAAAAAATCTCTCCCATATATCAGCCCAAAAATATTAGTATATATGAGTAATAAATAATATGTGTAAAACTCAAGTAAAAAGCTCCAACCTGCTCTAACTAACAGAAAAGCAAGCATGTGCATGATATAACACACACACACACACACACACTTCAGAGTTAGTGCACTCATTATACTTATGTAATTTTTTAAAACATTAGGTGTAATAGTGATGAATTATTTACCAGTATATTCATTGCACAGTGGAAGCATCCAGTGCAACACAATATTAGTATTGCAACTACCCCTGCAGAAATATCTCTAGCAGCAGTGCTAATACATGGGTGCCAGCGGAGATGTCTACCGCTGCACAAGGACAAATTAGACATGAAAATCACATGAGCAAAGGCCAACAACAGTGAGGAAAGAGCTGAGCTTAGTTGCTGATAACACATGTACGTGTATTGCAGCTGAGACAAATGTGAACTGTTAATTTGTGCAGTGCCTACAGCAACACGAATGGGAAACTAAGAGCAGAGCACGATGATTACAAGGCCTGTACAAACCCTGCAGTAGGTAATGGGCTGCAGTGGCGCTGTGTGTGCTTTGTGTAATGACTTACCACACTGAGGGTATGGAGCGGGCAGCAACAATGGACTGCACCACCAGCAGAGGGGAGCTGGGGTGATGCTATATTTATTGAGCAGATAGGCCTGGCCCCTGTCCAGTGAGTGAATGGGATGACATGGAAGATGGAATTAGAATGCACCCAAACCAGTCCAGGCGCCAGTGTCCTACAGTGTAAGAACAGGGTCATCCACTGCTTTATGATGAAGATGACACTTTATTCTAAATGTTCATTTTGACACTGTGCTTACTGAGCACAGAGCTTAAATTGTAATGACACAATAAAGGCCACACATAGGATATCACTATCATTGCCATAGCAATTCATGTTTTTGCTATATGATTAATACATGATTCATTTAAAAAAGGGTTTACAGATTATCATTCTTTACTTATTGTGTCAGTCGTGCAAAGTGGTCTATATTTGGTCTATTTTCTGATCTCTGTTAATCTTGTTTTCTCATTAAAAACATATCTGGAGTTGTGTTTTGTTTCATTCACACATGTTCAACAAACTAATAAATAATATTGCTGCAATATATCACACTTCAAATGTCTTATCGTAACTTATAATAAAAAACGTAAAGTAAATGACAGATACATGGGAATGTTACATGTGGACAGTGTGAAATGGAACACACTCTTATTGCAAGCAACTTGTTTGAGTTATGTAGCATAACATATTAAAAATAATACAAAAAAAAATAAAAACAAATAATAACAAAATACATTAAATATGCTATTTTGGAAGTTTTAATAAAAGTAAAATGCTCTCTTTAGCTTTACATTACTTGGTTAATTGAAGCAATAATCAGTGGATTACACAACAACCTATAGCTGTAGAGCCAGTATCTTTCAGTAAAATAGGGTAATCTTTTCAGTAGTATGAGGTCATCCTTTTTTTTTTCTCTGAGCAAAAGCAGCAAAAAAAAAAAAGAAGAAGAAAAAGATCTGTATTATCATTCCAATAGGCTTTGCGGCATTAGGATTACATTGTCTCACTTGAGCCAGCCAATAACAAATACCACAAAGACGTTTTTTAATGCATGAAGAAATGGTTATGTGTAAACAGAAACTGAATGATGACAAGACAAAAATTAAATGCAGTTCTACTTAGTCCTGTTGTGCTTTCAGTGCTGTTTGATAAAGGATCTTTGTCAGTGCTTTCATAGAGCTGGATGCTAACTCAATGAGCTTCGGAAAGGCTAACGCATCTGTGACCACGGTTCAGGTGCACTTGCCAAAAAAGCTTTGCCAAGGTGAAAGTAAGCAGCTGAGGCAAAATGGACTAGAGTAGAAAATGAACATGTGACGTCATGTAAAAAAAAATATTATACTGCTCAAAACTAAATGAAGTGGGAAAAGGGTAAATGATTTTATCACCAAATCTGAAAAGGTTCTTCCTGCACTGCTCTGGTTTTATCTTTGAGTGATATAAAGGATCAGCTGAGCGCGGCCTCATTAGGCTAAAGAGGCAGGTGCTCCATCATTGGCATTTCATTTCCATCAGGCCTCATCCTCTTCAGTGCAATGCGCTCTGCACGCACTGGGAAGCGTGACTTAATGTTTGCTTTATTTGTTTGTGCTGCACAGTCAATAGGTCAAGGGTCACTCTTTTTCAATTGGCGACCACAATGAATGGCACAGTGACAACAATTAAAAGACCTGCCAGTAGATAGCGGGAGATAAGTGGGTCGCTAAGGGATGAAAGGTTAAATTTACATGAGGGGTTTAATTTAATTCAAACGATCTGAGCTTAAAAGTCTTAAAAATGTGAAAAACAATACTACGATAGTTCATTTTAAGCAATTGGCAGAGGTCCAAAGATATTACTCACTTACCTTATGCATTAACTGGATCCTAATTATTCACAAGGATGAGTTAATAGCTTTCTACAACTTTCAGAGACCAGAGCAAAGTTCTTGAAGCTAACAATGACTAGCATGCTAACCGCACCCTTGATTCTCTCTTAGTAAAACACTCAACACCTCTGATAAATATCCCCACAAAACGTAAGGTTAAGGACAAAATAGTGTAACTTCAAGGTTTTTCCTGACTACAAATACAATTTTGAGAAGCTAAATGTTTCTTTTAGCTTGGTGACTTGGTCAATAGTTTCTACTCACCAGGTAATGAGAAGTACAGAAGACTTGAGTCTGACCATATCATTACTCTTGCTCTTCAATGACACCTATTAGTGACTCAACACTGGTCTATGAATACAATCAAACTGTTTTATCTAACAAGTCACATTTTCCCTTTTGTCTTACGCCGCCTTAATGCGTGTCCTACTTCTGAACCCACTTATTCTTTACATCTCTTGGTCTTCCTCTGGACTCGAGCGCTTTCTCTCTCCTCCATTCTCTTTCCTCCTTTCTCTCTCCTCCTTTCTCTCACCTCCTTTCTCTCATCTCCTTTCTCTCTCCTCTGTCTGGTTGCAGTTGCTGAGTCCCCTTCGTCCCCTTGTCCTGCAGTTCTCCTTCCCACTTTCCCTCTTTCCCGCTATCTCCGCACTGCTGCTCCATCTCTTCCCTCTCAATCACTCTCCTTGCAATGTTAATTCAAATTGCCTGCTTTGGGAGGACAGTACTGCTCTAATCATGCCGAAAGCACTTAGCAGAATATAATCAATCTTTACGATGCTTTCTCCCTTTCTCTTCTTCTTCTTTTCTCACCCAATTTTTGTATTTCCTATGTTTTTAGCATAGACAAAATTACCTGCATTCTATGTATGATGTAAGCATTCATTTACTGTACTGTCTGCAGGATGAGTTTACATTTTGCAAGGATTTAGCCAGGAATAACACAGACGGTTTAACATTCCTCAAGGCTATAGGTAATATACTTCTTTATGTGGGAAGAGAGCCAATGCAACACAGGAACTTACAAGCAATGTAACCACAGGTTCTGGTGCTGTCTTCCAACCGGTGGAAGCAGGACGATGGTGGCATTTGCAGTCTGACCTTTTCAGGACAATATCCCAGGTATGTGAGAGTAAAAAGGCCCCTTGGCTTCGCTTTATTGATACCAGGATACTGTCCTGAAGAAGTTGGATGGTAGATGGCGCCGTTGTCCTGCCTGCACCTCCACGACCAGACACATGACAGAAACATCACGTGATCATTCTGAGTCTTCCTCAGTCAAAACTGTCAAGTATGAAAGCAAACTAGATTTTGGTCTGAAAAAGTAGTCTGCTAGAGTAAATTACTGGAAAACCAAATTAACCTCCTAGGACCAGGGGAGTGTCTACACATACGTTTGTATGCTTCTGTAGTCCATATAAATTTATTAGTTACGTAACATTAAGTTGACAGGGTGAGACTGGACATATAACTCTAACATTCTACACAGCACTCTGCCTCAGTGCTCTGTGCACTTAAATCCACTGCTGGTTCCTGTCGCGGTGCTTCTGACACATCCGTATATCCATCCCTCCACCCACCATCTCTTTGCACTCACTTTTTACCACTAAATATTCAACTCCCACACTTCAATTCACTGTGCGGCATTGCGTGGCTTCCTGCTCTCTGGCCGCCTCTCACTCTCACATGTCCTCGTTGTTGTCCTGTCAGGTTTAGGCGAGTGTGGAGTAGACAAATGGGACAGTGGACCAACATACACTGGACATGCATGCAGACACAGATAGAGAGGGGCAAGGAGATGTTGCTGTGAAACACTTTGGCTCCACATAGACAGGCTGCGTTTCCCTGGCAACATGGTTTCCATCGTAACAGACCTGCTAAGGATGCTATTAGCGGGGAACAAAAAAAGAATGCCACTCACTGCCTGTATATGGAGTGCACACACGGGTAAGGTGCACAAAAACACAAGTCACAAACACTCATAAGCTCTGCACATCAAGTACACAACCATTGCTGCCACCTACACAGTGCTCCTGCCCAGCTATTCAGCATCCGGCCACCACCACTACCCCTCAGCCCACACAGTCTATATCATGGATAATGTGTCTGGCACCTGCCAGCGGGGCCGCACTGCCGCTGTACACTGTTTATGGTAAAGCTGACCATTTACATTTGAGAAACCAGCAGGGTGCCCCATGAACAGGAGCACATGCATATGGCCACGGGTGAAAAGGGAAAATTGTAAATCAATAACACACCGAGCAGTCAGAAGTACAGATTGTGAAGGTCAGAGCGACTGCAAGGAGAGGCAACAGCTTCAAGGATTCATGTTCAGAGAGAAGCTGCGAGATGAAAATGAACAAAGAGTATTTGAGTAGATATTTTACAGTGGAGTACTTATTTTGTTTAACAGCACAAAGGATTGAGATTAAGTTGATCTAATAAGAATAACATCTTTAGACAACTAAAACATTTCTTGCATCTTAAGGACCGTATGCAACAGTATACAGTGGCAGGGTAGTGCTGTTCTTGTTTAGTCTGTGAAGTGGCAGGCTGGACATGGAAGCCTCACAGACAGCATGGTGATATTACTGTAGGCAGCAGGCATGTTGCACTCGCTCCGCTGCTCCAGGCAATTTGAGACAATAACCTACTTTCCACTGCGGGGCTCAAATGCTACATTATATACAGCACACTGTAAACCAGCTTCATACACTGACTTTTTTCAACACTTATTTAGTGCTACTCAGATTGGTATGAGGACAATTCCTTTTCCGTATTACTAATGAATAAAGTGTCTGAAGACTAGCTCAAATGCTGCTGTTAGTGTTTCTAATTGAGTTGTTGAGTATTGCCAGCAGCTTTGAAGAGCATATTACTACTTTCCCTAGGCACTTCTCAATGCAGGGCAGAGGAATGCTGTGAATAGCAACTTGTTTTCATGCATTTAGGTTAGGTATGGCATACTCCAGACCCGCATACAGGCAAATAAACAGTGTCACTCCTGTTGATGCTGTATGCTGTAGGTAACTCATGGGAAAGGTGGTCAGAAGAAAGGTCTATGACAAAAACAAATACAGGTGAGTAGGCCTCATGAACAAAATCTGCTGCAGGCTGTAGCACATTGAACTGATGCTTTCCGTGTGCACAGAGACAGCAGTGTGGTCACATAAAGTCAGGTCTATTAACAAAAAAGTTGATAAAATGTCACTTGAGTTGGAAAATGACCAGATGAAAGGGAAACACAACAGAAACAAGATTAAATATCTTTGGGCACTTCCAAATTGCTGGAAACAGGTTCTGTACATGTTTATTGCTGATTTACCACTTTATGACAGTTATTCAAGTCAATAGTGTTATAACATGACCGAGATCTACAAGATGATCCCACCCACACACATGAACTCATATGACCAAAAATGAGATTTTTAAATTCCATTTTTATAGCAACTAGCTCAGTCCACTCTTTAAATTGGCACAAGGTGGGTTCATCAGCTTGTATGAAGAGTATATCCTAAATGACTAAAAAAATCATACATAATTAATGGAATAGAAAATGGAAAATACCACAACAGTGCTGACATCATATAACATCATAATATGGTTAATAATATGCTAAGCTCATGTGCCACGGTGCTGCCGTTTTAGTTCAGGAGTATAATGTATAGCATGGGTTTGCTTTGTGTGGTCGTATAAATCATGCTGGAGCGCACGCAAAATCTAATCGTATACACAGATACAAATTCACTTCTCTTTTTCAGAACACTTATCTCGGAGGCTGGCAGCGCATGGCGAGATAAAAGCTGAGCTACACTACTGTATGTTGTGGAATGGTTCTGATCAGATGTGATGCTCACTAGAGGTAGCTGCTGCCTGCTTCTGCTGGCTCACATCCACAGCGAAGTGAGAATCCAGCACAGGCCTGATCTGCTCACTGTTTTTATTTCTTATCTAACACTGTGACCTTGGCATGAATTGGAAAACAATGCAAGATTGGACAGTGAGACATTGTGTAACATCATGCAGCTTTATAGATGGATATTTTAGTCAGACTATTCTGACCACTACTCAAAAAATATAAATCTCTTACATATATCAGATTTTTCTCATAATCAATAAAATAATGAGGGGCTAAAACCAGTCTTTCCTATAAATAGAGGAGACCACAGTAGTATAATTTTGCCTCATAGTCTAAAAACAAAAAGTTAGTAAAACACATAGAAGACATAAACATATAAGTATATACTTAATCTGTAATCAGTTAATTTGATCAGTAGACTCCATAAGTGACATTCAAACTGCAAAACTTATATTAAATAAAATGATTCATAAATGGATCACCTGTGCCACCATACTCTCAATATAAAGCCATAGGAAACACTGGCTAAAACTATAGACTGCATACGGGCTAAACACAAAATGTAGATTATATCGGCCTTGTATCTCCAACACAAAAGAAAGATCAACTTTCACTTCTTTGCCTCACTAGTTTGATAAGAGTATATGGTAAATAAATATCTATTGTAGCATGATCCTTCTTCCAAGTTCTATTTATCACTAACACAGTTTAATTGCAGTGTCTGGTGGTGTTGCCAATAACATCTATTCTGTGTGTTTGACTTTGCTCTTCAGCTGGGAACAGGCGTCCGGGCACCAGTCGACAAAAGTGTCAGACACAGGACTGATGTGACAACCAACAAATACACAAACTCAGGCTTTAATCACATCCCAGCAGGACTCTGCTATGGCTGATGATAATAACCTATGATAGTTAGCATAGTGATACACAACGCATGACAAATAATTACAATATGTCCAGAGGTACTACTGCATATGACAATAATCACAAAGCATATTTTTAGACTCAGCCATCTTTATGTATGGAGGACAAAGACATTAGTGTGTATTTCTGCCTGGGGGAGATTTGATCAAGACTGAAAAAAAAACCGTTAGTGCTAAATACTGTATATATTTATGCACTGATTATGGCCACATATATATTACAACCTCTTAGTGACCATATGTATAGTTGTGAGTTGTGGCAATATAAGGTAGCAAAATTGTTACATACAAATACATTTTATTGATGTCTTGGAAATTTATGAACCTTATTATTTTATGGTTCTAGGATATTATCAATTATTATACACCACTATTGAAAACCCTATGAACTGAGTTTGACTTGAAAAAGTAGGACAGAGCTGTAAATATAGAACAGACTGTAGTCTGTGTTGCTACCTGTATACCTCTTACACAAACAGATGTTTCTGTATGAGGTATACATATATTACTATAATACTGTGTGTCCAGTATTCTGATCCCAGCAACTCAACATGCACAGAGTGTAAATGTACTACTATATATGATGTCCTTAAAATGCAACAGTGAATCCAATTGAGAGGTACTTATAATACTGGCCCGTCTCATGAAGACGAGAATGGAGCCAAGTGGGCCAAAAGTGTGTATAGGATGAAGGCTGCTGGAAGACATTTGAGTTATTGTCATTTGTGACTCATCACTGTGTCTGTGGTGTCTCTCCAAACATGTCTGTATGGATCACACAGTCTGAGGCTGCAGCACTCAGGCTAAATGCAGAATAAAGAGGAGGTGGTATTTGCTGTAATTTAGAGGAACAAGCGAAGGGAGGGCAAACATTTACATTCATCACAGGAGCTCGCCTCGGCTCACATGACGTGGGAAAGAGAAGGGGGGGGGGGCGCCAGAATCAGCCAGAACAGCTGAGACAAAAAAATAGGTTCTCTGAGACGCAGCCAGACAGAATGGGGTTGTGGAAAACCATATTTACTCTATTTTCTCTATTTATTGCTACAGCAGATTTTGGGGAGAATAATTCCAAAGTAACCCATGTGGTCTTGTTCTGTGACCCAGCTTCTGTTCTGTGTGTTGGTTATCAAATGTCAACAATTGCAAACTGCCATGGATACAAGTGGATAATCTATTTACATACACAGAATTTGGAGCTTTGAAGTGTACTTGATCTAACCCCATCCCATGTGATGTTCGGACATGTTGGTCTTCCTTTTCCACATGCAAACCTTCCATTTCTGAACTCGCCTGACAGTTTCATTTAGTTTTACCTTCATCTGCTCTTTTTGGCCTTTGAGGACTATTCCAAACACAAGGCCACAGCTAAGAAGCACTCAGAACAAAGAAATGGCAAAAAAACACTAGCTTGTGGGATAAGAATCAGAGGAACAAAAAGCACACAAATAAAAAATAAATAAAAGCAAAAGCTGAAGCCTTTTATGTGAAGAATAGAACACAAATCCAATGGCAGAGTCTCGCAGCAATATTTATCTAACTGAAGGTCTTAACAAAGCAATGCTTGTTCTACAATTCACCTGAATAAATCCTTTATGTTCTGACACCAACTGAAATTAAGAGTGGGTGCATGTTAATAACATTCACATAGATAGTGGCAGGAATTTGAATGCTAAATAGGTACTTTGCAAAATAATATGAAAAATGTTTATCATCATAATGCTACATTGGTGCTGGAGGATTTTGGAGGCCGTGCGGTGAGTATGTGAATCTGGCTGAATGATAATTTCACAGGAACACTGAGAGTGTTGAAAATGCTGGAGCTGTGATAGTTTGTTTACAGGACATAGTCAGAACCCGTCACCACAAGATGGACGCTGCTTCAGAACAGGGCTGGGAAATCACTAGGAGACAAAGTTCCGATCTGGGATGCTTGGACTGTGTAGAAAAGCACTGTCTGCTAAAATAAAAAAAATTAGGATGGAGGAAGGTGGGGCTAGAGCTGATAAGGGTCTCACCAAAGAGCTGAGGTATGGTCCATGAGTGAATTGGAGAGTGGAGGAGACAGCAGACAAAGCAAGTTGTGTGTTTGAATATATCAAAGGACAGAGGCGTACTGGGGAAGTAAACTGCCATAGAGAAATGAAGGAGATGGCTTTGGAAGCTGCACTGATGTGGGACACCACCCCACTGGGACAGAGAATGAGAACTAAACAAAGACGAAACACTAACATACTGTAGACTTCATCATATGTGATAGACAGACTGAACGTTAAGTCTTTCTGGAGCTGTGGGTATAGATAAAGTTATGTGCTTAGTTTAAAATGGCCACATTCTAAATGGCCGAGGTAAATTCAGACCAACAGGGTTGGAAAATGGGCCATATAAATTTAGGCCTCTCAATATCTCACTTTTTCTCCCTCTTCCTCCCACTCACTCTCTTCCCTCTTCTCCCCCTCTGTCCTCCCTTCTCTGTCTCTCTTCTCTCTCCCTCCATCTCTCTGTGTCCCTCTCTTTGTACCCCCCCTCTCACTGTGCCTTTTTTTCCTTCTGCAGGAAAAGAGGAACACACTGAGCAGGCCATCTTGTTCTAAACCAGGACAAACAGGAGCCCATTACATCAGGTGAGACGAGGACAGGAACAAGAACAATAACAGTACATGTTAATGGATACACGACTACATTATACTATAGGTCATGGGGCATCCTTTGGCATAGCTGTTAGGCTTGTTCCACATAATCAATCAACAGACCAGTGCAGAGTCTCACTGTTTTAGATATATGATGTAAGGAGTCAGAATCTTGGCATATTTCCATTTTCTGATTACAATGCAGAATCACAATTTGAACACAATACTGGCTCATGTCAGCCTGAAATAAATAATTATTGATATTGATTGCATATGAGTCTTCAAATAAAATGCACATATAAATGTTTTGATGAGTATACAGTATTTTATAAACAAACTATTTTTTCAAAAACATTCATATCGCAATTACAAATAAAACAAAGTAAGGCGAGTTGTCCCCATCAGGCCATAAATGCTCCTAATCTCGTTTGTTTCAACTGGACAGTGTGCAGCCATGCTAACAGAGCATTACATTACAGGTGTCTGTGTAGGTGCTATTGTAGGACAGTAATGAAAATTACCCACAGGTGTAAACCCCACAAGGTGTGATGAGTGCCCCTCAAACATAATGACATCTGCATAGACGAGTGCACAAAAATGTCCTCACAGTGGCAACATACTCCTCCTAAATGAAGACTAAGCTTTAATTACTGAGCTTAAATCAAAATGATGTAGTAATTACCAGCAATTCTCCTTGGACACTGTTCAAAAGTAATTCAACATGAGAGGAAGAATCTGCATGCTCATAATGTAGCACACAAAAGGACACTAAACTGCTGTCCCTTTCCTCACAGCATCTGAGGCTCACGCCGCTAAATAGCCATATTTAGAGCACCTACTGTTTGGGCTTAAGACAGTCGATCACTTCCTGTTGGTTTGTTCCTCAGTCCTGAGCGGCACTTCTCTAAATATAGCAGTGAAACACACAGAAAGACTGAGTGGGGTTTATGCTGATGTCATACACCCCTTACATAGATCTTCATATATTAATTGACCTTCCCCTTTAACAAGTGTATGAGTATGTGGGTGGGTGTTGGCTTTAAATATGGCTACATGTTGTTCACATAATTTCCCTGAGGTCATCTGAGCTGGCTGCCTTCTCCTTTTTACATTAATTGCTGGCAATCTCACAATTAAGCCCCTCTCACAAGTGAATGTTATCTCTGTCCAGATCTACAGCAGTAGCAACCTCCGCTCCTGGATTAGCTCACTGCTCGTATTATGTAGCGGCTCTGGGGTGATCAGCGACAACTACAGCTATTTGTACCACTACAAAGCCACACCTTCTAGAACCGCAGAGGGAAAAGGCTGTCCATGTCTTGATAATGTGAGCATTAGCCAGAGCTTTAGATAAAGCTGATTATGGCCGTCTCAAAGACAGCATTTAAACGGTGGGGGGCCAGTGGTTTCAGTGACATTGGGTAAATACTGTGACAGCAAAAGCTTAACATTCTGGCCTTGTAGAAAAAAATAAATAAATGTGAAAACTAAATGAGTCAACAGCAGACTTTTAGGCAGTTATTATTACCTATGTTCCATTATCACCATGTAGCCATTTCCAGCCCTGAGGTGATCCAAAGCATTCTGGATGTGGCTTTCACATACAGTTGTACATTAAAACCAACATTAAGCTAATCCTAATGATTCTGGTTCCTTAACTTCAAATAAATTAAAAGAACTCTTGATCAATCGGTTATGACAAGAATTCTGGATCCATCAAATCACATCTCATTCAGACTTCCATGGATGAGGCAGAAAC
Source organism: Odontamblyopus rebecca (assembly GCA_030686955.1). Classification (NCBI taxonomy): domain Eukaryota; kingdom Metazoa; phylum Chordata; class Actinopteri; order Gobiiformes; family Gobiidae; genus Odontamblyopus; species Odontamblyopus rebecca. The sequence goes on from CM060667.1 coordinate 26,613,672, forward strand.
TGTATTTGTGTGGTATTCTTGCACACACATTCACAGTCCAGTGAAAAGGTTGCATTTCCTGCGTTCACTTCCCACTCTTTATATTCCTTGGCCTTACAGATGTGGTTACAGCTGTGCTCTATCCATCTCCCTCTCCTCCTCCACTTGTATTTAGTGTGTGATTTCCTGGGCAAAGAGGATGCTTCTCTTTCACAGGGCATCCTTCACTGGGAGATGCTCTCTGCAACACAGGCTGTACGTCACAGACCTTTTTCCTCCACTCAAGCCCTAACGTTCCTCTTCCTCCGTCACACTGCTGTGCACTCACTCACTTATTTACCCCTCATTCATTGATACAGATGCCTGTGATCTTTTCCACCATCCATCTTCTTACCGAATACTGGAGCCGTCGGACTTCCTGATGCCTTTCTTTTACTTATTTAACTCTTCAGTGTAAAAAATCTTTAAAATCTTAACACTAAACTGTGAACATTTGAGTGTTTACATTGAGAGCTACATAAAAATTAGGGTTATTCAGCTCTAAATCATAACATCATATTTGGAAAAGGATTTAAATGATAAACTGTTGTGGATAAATTTGCACCCAATTGATCGCGGATGTACTTGAAAATTTCATTTACATGCCACTTCCCTCAACATGGCTCAGTGTGAGGCCTACGACACTGGACTGAATGGGGCATTCTTGAGCAAAACTTAAAAATGTTTTGATTCATAGATCTGACATTTGTCCACTGCATTGGGTTCATTAAATGCAAACAATTAGTAAACTCTGTCCAGAAGAATTTGTCTGGTTCCATCATCTGTGTATATTTTTCATGTCAAATTTCAAAATCCATAAAGATGAGTTTTGACAAAAAGAAAAAAATAGACAATAATATTCCTAAATGTTGAATGCCAGCATGCACACCAGTTTGCCATCATAGTGTCTGCATTGGCTTCTGTGAAATAATTTTGTCATCTAAAATTGCCTGAACATCTTACCAACTCCACTTAGTCTGATTTGAATCCTTTTTTGTCAACTCTTCTTTGCTAAAACCTCTTTACAGCAGCTGTGCCCTTTCGTCATTATAGTTTGCATCTAATCTATAATTGCTCAGTTTAAGCCCACAGTCTCTACTTTCCTCACCACTTTTATAAGAACTAAAACATCTCATCCACAGTTTCCTGCACTTCTCCCTCCCTCCCTCCCTCCCGCTTGTGATCCGGCTCTATCGTATTCTCGCCACTCTATTGTCTCAGCCCATTAAGCAGACACAAATCCGTTTGGAGAGCGAAGCCTGGCTCTGCTGGGTTGTGGTGCAGGCAGCAGGGGGGCTCTCAGGAGAGGTGGGCTCTGGGCTGTGGTGGGGGAAATCCATTTAAACCTGTGCCACAAGAGCGGCCCATGTGCACTTAATGAACAATACTGTCATCCAACACACATGCTGTAGTGAGCTTCACTCTCACCTCCTCCCACAGCAATGCGTCTAACACGGCAATAAAATACAAACATAAATTTTACACATAATGTTGCCATCTATGAGGAGGGGGCAGTCAGAACGCAGTGGAAGATTTATACTTACATCTTTAAGGACTCATGGCTTGTGAGGCTGTGGGCTACAAATACAGGTGAAAGCCAAAAGTGTTGTGAGGTTAAGTGATGCTAATCTGCATAATTTTGTATTTGACAGGAGCGAGTGCTTTTCCTATAACCAACAAGTTGGCATAATTTCTAACAGCTACAGGATAAATTCAATTTCATTTAGTTGAGCAGACACACCGTCTTTAAGTTTAGATGGCAGAGCACATAACATTTTTCTACCATGTTTCATGTGACCATCTATAATCTACAATAATTAAACCCAGCACAGCTTCACTTGACATTGGCAGCAGAGTTGGCCTGTGAGTGCAGCTGAGTGGAGGAGGACTTGTGGCTGCATTGCTCTTAGAGCTTTGATGAGACAGAACAGAGAGAAGAGCAATAGTGATGGCCGCGGGCTCCTCTCTGTCAGATCGCCTCCTGTCTGTGCAAGGCCTGCGACCTGTTGACACCAGCATCATAGGCAAATTGCTCATATAGGAGTCACTCAGGGTGCTAAAAGCCTAATGCCATTTACTCACATGTAAGCTTTCTGCAGATTTCAGACTCATTTTCTGTGAAGTTTCAAACATCAGATGCTTTTGTGGAAAGGAGCCCTGGCTCCCGTCACAGAGCGACACTGATAAAGCAGCAGCAGATTGTTTTATCCCATTAGACAAGGCCTCGTCAACAGCCAGCAACTGAGCTCGGAATTCTGCTTCAATCTCCAGCTGATCCTGCCCTTGGCATCAGCACAACCCAGTTTACTCTGCCTCTCTCAGTACATTGAAATGAATGATGCTGCAGCGAGAAAGCAGCCAATCTGACCAAAACCATATTTATAAAGGGAGGGAATCACAGCTGGGTTTTAACCAAAGTTAAAGACTCTGTATTATGTACTTTTAATCCTTTTTATAATGTACCATACTGTAGGTGTCTTTGAATCTTTAGCAGACCATAAATTGGTAAGTTAAAATATAAATGAGCACTTGCACCTTGAATGCAGGACAATACAGCACTACTCACATATGGATCGATAAATCAAAATACAGCTCTGAAAATGCTAATAATGAGGCAACATTATTATAACAGTTAAAATCTCAAGTTATTTTACATAATGACTGAATTAATATCTGGTGATTATACACATAAGCTGTACACATTGCTGTGAAAAGTTTGACATTTCTGGATAAGGAGGCAGAGTAAAGGTGCAGATTACTGAAACATGCAAAACTAAAGCATAACAGCTTTTGATGATTATGTGCTATATTGTCCTTTCAATGTGAGTTCAAAGTGAGCATCAGACAATCTAACAAGGCAACACTAACACTGTTCATTGTACATAAAAATTATAGCTATAGCTATCATAGTGATTTTGATATGAGGTTGTAGAAAACTGTGGGCACTATTACTGTTGTGTAAATGTGCTATACAGAATCCTTAGATACAGTCTGAGAAGGTGCCAGAGAAATGGTGTTCATTAAATGGTGCTGTTAATACTGCTGAAACAAACCTTGTGAGAACTGAGGTGTAAATGTGACTGATACAGCTGAGCTCGGAGTGAATAAAGAGCCTACCTTGGCAGCCATGATCATGGAGGAGCCCCCGCGAACTCCAAGGATGGGAATGTGTGTCTGGGCCGAGATGAAGTCCAAGATCTGAGCAATGGCCTCCTGGTCTGTGTCGTCTCCAAACACCACACCCTGTAGCCAATGCTCTGTCATCAGATCGCAGATGCTTTTGATGATGCTTTTAGGGTCGGTCTCGTTCATGGTAAGCACCTCCACATTAGGAGCCAGGTGGAGGAAATCCTCCTTCTCCCGAGCCCCGGCCAGCGCCACCTCACTGGAATTGCCCACAAGCACCACAGCAATGCTGAGGCCGCGCAGGATGTTGGGCAGAGCCATGTGGTGTGGCGGAGGCTGGGGAATAGGGATGTATTGGGCACCACCGCCGCCTCCTCCGCCCTTCTCTCTTCGGGAGGAGTAGGCAGAAGGCAGCTGCAGCAGCAGCAGCAACAGAGAAAGGTGGAGCAGGGTGCGGGAGCAGCGCTGGGCCCAGAGCCTCCGTGGAAGGTGTTCCTGGACACAAGAGTAGTCCAGGCCGTGGCCCCCATTCTTCTCTCCATCGCAGAGCAAAGGGCAGGGGCTGCCGTAGACAGGCATGGTAGGGTGTCGGGAGAGGAGGTCCTGCACAGAAAAAAATATACAGCTTAATATATGCGTATGTCCCTTAGATAGAAAAAACCTTCATGCATGTTGTGAATTGTTGTCAGCCATAAATCATCATAAAGAAGAGAATGAAGAATGTAGGAAATAAGGACTAACTGTCGCTAGAGCCAATAAGATGCATGAGAGTGGAGGTCGCACTTGACACACATGAATAGTGCATTAACACATCCAGTGTAACATAGTATGATGACATACAGTTTATGTACAATCCCACATGGATCAATAATTCAAGTGAACGCTTGCTAGCAGCAAAATGACTATATATTATGAAGGATGTAAACGTAGAGGGAACGCTAAGCACAGAATCCAGGAAAATCAAACGAGCGGCTGTATGCCAGCACCAGCTGACTGACAAACAGTTTGGAGTCAGATGAGTGACACAGACAGACTGACGGACCATCAAACTGATTAAATAAGTGATGGTGAAGGTGCTTGGAGTAACATGCCAGGCTTGGATATTCTTTCTTTCCACTACTGGCAGTTCACAAACACTTACTGCTGACCAAACTTAAACCACATGAACGGGGCTGTATGTTTATGTAAAGAGTGGGAGGTTGCATGTCCTTCTGAATATAAAAACATACAGTTTGCGTTCACTCAGTAGGAATGGAGCTTTCGTAGGCAGGGATAGAGGAGATGCCACTGTTTCTAAACTTAGAGTGCTTTAATGATAAACCCCGACATTTGAACATGATCAACACATGTGGTACAGTATGTGGTGCAGCAATTACAACTGCTTGTTTGGGCTTAACAAATAGTTTTTAGGTTCCTCAGAACTTCCAAGAAAAGTATGGTAGAAAAAGGGAAATGGCTGTGAAGAATGAGCATTGAGGTCTTTTCTTCTAAAACCCTCTTCAGACCCTGGTACATTTTATTTATCTCCCAGAGGTCAAAGAAGAATTTGAGATCTATAATGAAAACAGACTTTGCACTTAGTTTGCAATAGGCAAAATGATTAATCATGTTAACTTAAAAATTAAATAGAAAGCAAAACATTGCATTGCAATGTAGATTATTAAAAGTCATATTCCCCAAATCCATTTTTTTCATGCTGAAGAATTAATGTGATTGTAACTTTAAAAAAAATATAGTCTTCCATTATTGATATATCAATTTTAACAACTTTTTCACAGAATAATATAGATGCAGTATAGAAAAGTACAACACTTGAATCTGTTTATATGTTTTTTCCAACCATAGGACTGATTGACTTGAATGTGAGTATGACTTGGAGAATGGTTTGATGACTGTGTAAGTATGACATGAAGCATTCAAGAAGAGTAAGTTCAGGACATGGCGGAGAGTGAGCGATGCCCTCATTGATTCTGGACTGTGGCAGCACTCTGTTTCCATGGCAACAATTAAAATAGACGTACATGTGTGCAGAGAGACGGACAGAACTATACTCTTGCAGAGCAATAAGCATTGATCAAGCTAATGGGGGGACTTGGTGTTCTGTAGAATGGACTCCTCACATTGCATTAGCATAGAGACCCTATGAACACAAATACTTCATCTACCATCTTATTCCCTGTCATAACACAGCACTCATCCCCAGGCTAAAAGTAGAGACAAAGCTTAGTTCCAATCAGGATTCCCAGGAATTCAAATAGGGAATCACAGAAAGGCTGTTGGAAAGTTAAAGGTTATGACACTAACTAACCCCATTTCTTGTCTCACCCATTTCACATCTCACCCACCATTTGCTCCATTAGCCACACTAGTGCACACAGCATCCGTATCAGTTTCACATGAGCAGAGTACGGATCACCCAGAAAACCATTGTTTACACCGGATACCAAGATATTTCTCAAAGCATCTAAACCATTGAAATTTGAGACACTAATTTTTTCATATATATATCCAGCTCGGGTCCTCTACCAAAGGCCTGGGAGCTTGAGAGTTCTGTGCAGTATCTTTGCTGTTCCTAGTACTGCACTTTTCTGGACTGAGATGTCCGTTGTCCTTCCTGGGATCTGCTGTAACCACTCCTCCTCCTTTGGGGGTCACAGTCCCAAGTGCTCTGATCACCACAGGCACTTCTCCAGCTCTTCCTTGAGCCCCTGGTATTTCTCTAGTTTCTTGTGTTCCTTTCTATCTATCTAACTATCTATCTATCTATCTATATCTATATCTATATCTAAATCTAGATCTAGATATGTGGGCTCACCACCTGCAGAGGGGTTCATAGGAGGGGTCAGGTGCTATGAAAATTGGGCAGCAAGCTGCCCCCGCGACCCAGCTGGATGATGGATGTGTATGTATGTATGTATGTATGTATGTATGTATATATATAGTATGTATGTATGTATGTATGTATGTATATATATATATATATATATATATATATATATATATATATATAAATATATATACATACACATATATATATATACACACACACACACACACACACACACACACACACACACACACACACATATATATATATATATATATATATATATATCAATGTAAGAACATGTTGTTACAGGTAGTTAGCCGTGCCGCCAAAAAAACCCAAGTTTGACTGGGTCGTAATGGACGATAAACGGTGGAACAGCCATTAATGAACGTCAGGGCGAACACTTACTGTTGTAGTGAAAAGCTGATGGAGCAGGCAATATGAAGCATGAAGCACCCAATATGGCCTTGTAATTGGCTCTCCTCTTCGTTTATTATTATAATGTCTACTGGTCATAAATCACTATATAGAATTAGTAAGGTCTGTACTGCATGTGCTAAATAGATGCCAGCACATGATATTTTAAACACAAACAATTTTAACAAATTTTGAATTGAAAAAATGTTCAAACTATGTAACTCAACAGCTATGTAACTTAACAGCTCAACAACGTGTGAATTCATGATTGCAAATGGAGCTTATAGTGGCTTGCTCTTCCTATAGTGTCTTTTTAGGATTGATATTTAAGGTCTTGAAAACAGAAAAAAACATAACCTTAATGGCCTAATATCTGCAACAATGCAGGTTTTGTTTCAAAGCAGATAGAAACACAGCTCATAGTGAATTAAAAACATTTTGAATTTGAAGACAGCGAGCCCATGTGCCCTGGGGATATGTCAGGCCACAATACAGGTCACTGCGCAGCATACTGATGAGAGTTGCTCGACAGTTAAGTTTAAGCAAAGCAAAGTTACTCAGAAAAAAGAGAGACATGCAGCATAAACAGCAGACTAATGTATAAGTCTGTAAGAGGAGCAATATTAAATAATGGTGATAGAGAGAACTGCTTACGCTGTCTGTGGAGGAGGGTGATGAGGTTGTTTGGATCTACCATAGCTAATCTGAACACACTGCCACTTATAAACCTGCCTCTACAATGGAAACAATACCACCAGACACACTTGATGCTCTGATGTGATTGTGACTATTTATGACTGATTATTTATTCAGTGTCTTATTGGCAAGTGAAAAATGTCAAACTTAAAAAGGAATATATAATATACAAAACCGTAACATAAAATTAACCTACTTTGTTGTTTTACCAGAATGGATGTGGTCTGATTTATCCTTTGTTTTCTCCTCATGTCATGGTCTTCCATGGGCATGGACTGTAGCAGAAGTCTCCATATTATCATTTTGTCTCTCAGAACGACACTTCCGCTCAATTCTCCCACTTGTCTCTCTGGTGTGCTCGCACCCTCTCATTATGTGCCAAGTGTCAGGTTTGTCAATGGTGATATTTGCATGGAAAGTGGAGGACAAAGACAACTGGCAATTTCTCACATTTTACGGCTTGGTTTGATATTTAGGAGGACAGAAAGAGATTGTACTGAAAGAGTCTGTCTCTGTAACTCTTTGGATGACTTTAAACACTTTATGGGCCATGTACATTATCTTAAGTGCTAAGCCAGGCGTGTAGCACAGCCCTCATTTCTCCTTTTAATTGAAATGAAAATGTCACAATGAGTTGCTCTTGTATCATTTGAGATAAAAGAGCTTGGGGTAGACAGAATATATTTTAAAAGTCTCCAATGTGTTCACCATGATCAATACACCAAGACAATTAAACTTTTCTGTTTTACAATTAGAGAGGCAGTCCTCACAACAGAATATGTTTGTGACCAGTTAAGACTTCTGCCCTTTGCTTTAAACAATTGCATCTGTCTGACTTTAACACAAATTATTCATTATTCATTATATCCAGTGACGGAGATTATTTGACCAACACAGGTTAACCCAGCTACACTATTATAGTAAATAATGGCCCTATTTAAATCTTGGAGAGAAATAATGTATGACTAAATCAGAGCCATCCGAAATCTTGCCAAGGCACCAAAAGAACTGGGGCCAGACAGCTCAAGCTTAGGGTTGTTGTGACTATAGAGGAGGGACGATGGTTTCACATGGAGCACACTGTGTGGGGCAGTGCGGTGTCAGGAGGTAGATGAGGCCTGACCCAGAACATGCCCTGACGTGATAAAAGACAACGTTACCTGGACAACCTCTTTGACCACACAGTGACACAGAACCGTGGGGGCAGACATCACATGCTTTGGACCCAGCATGATTCAGGCACACCACTGATCAAGTGATGCATATATGACCTGCCTGTGAGCTTTGGTGACGATTTGATACACAGATGTTTGTCCTATATGGGATAATTACAGCTGGAGCAGAGGGAGCACAGCCCAGAGGGGTACAGACACTTCCTGTGCAGGGCTATGATTACGCCTCTGCACACAACATCTTCTGCTTTATTTATATGTCAAGTGTCTGCCTCCATGATGAACACCCAGAGTCCTCTTTGACCTATCTTCTAGCATTGACATTCTCTACAAAATCTCTAAGCCTAGAAAATGTTATTGTTATAAGGGGAATAGGTTAACATTGTCCTCCCAAAGTCAGATATAGTCTTGCAAATGATACACAAACAACAACCCAAATTTTGCACATAATATGGTTGTCCTATTCACCATTTATAAAAGAAGCTACAGAGCCATTTTATGAGATAACAATATTTTTATATCATGAGATAGGATCATACTTTGGCCAAATACAACCTGTTTTGCTATTCACCTGCAACAGCTGATCTAAAGTCTCAAGATGTAAGCAAAATTAAAATGAGCGTACGTCTCCAATAAGACACAACCCAGAGGAAGAGCTTTCGCTGCCAGAGCCCCACACTCTTGGCTAAATGACTGGGGAGACAAGTTGCCATGAGAAGTGCTTCTTGTCGTTTCCCAAATGTGGCAGTTGTAGAGCAGTTCGGAGTGCCTGCGGCTGTCGGAGGGTGCACTGGTGCTGCGGCTATGGTTTAGACATGAGTACAATGCTGCATCCACCTCATACTGAATTCTCTCTCATCAGGACCATGAGTCCAGAAGGATAGAGGATCATGAACAAAAATCAGGGGCACATAAAGACACTGACAAATTTGTAGTGACAAGGAGATAAGCGCTTGGACATGATGTCTCAAAGGTTTCTATTTACACCTACACCCACACCCACCTACACGCACACTGCAGATGCTTAAGCTTTCGGATCATTTGCAGCTTCAGCACTAAAATCCGTCACTGTTTTCTTTGCATCCTTATTTCACGTCTTCCACACATTTTTGTGCTATTATAAATCCTTTACAAGGCTGTCTTCTTCTGATAATGCATTAATAAGAAGGAAAGCATATATTGGACGACCCCACTGCCAATAACTGCAGTGTAATCACTTTTAATGTGTTTTATTGTCAGCTTTTCACAGATTAGAGCCACAGTAATCTGTCCACCTCCGTCAATCTCATTCCAAGCTGTTATTTTTGGCACAGAGGTCTGCCTTTTTGGATTAGTGGGTGCACAAGTGTTTGCTAGGTTAGGAGAGTCTACATATATTGCTAAAACAACATGCAACTGCAGCACTCTGTGTATACACAAGCAGTAAGAGTTTAATAAAAGGAGCTAGGGTGGTCTATACAGTAGATAAACTTCACTTTTTATGAACTCACCACAATCATTTTTCTGCAGAGCTTTGTTCAAATGTTGTAGCAACAGATCTCATAAAGTCTTAGCTTGAATAGTCATCCTTGCTGGCCATGTGTCACATTTGGATTCTGTGCATAACAAGATTACATGGAAAGTGTTTCATATCAGTACTCCCAAACACATGGTCAGCCTGCAACAAAGCCGAGAAGTTTCACACTAAAATATATTTGTTTCTTCTCTCTCTCACACACACACGCGCACACACACGCACACACACACGTTGATCTCAGATGACACACTCAGCAGCAGTGACATAGAGCAACCATGATCACACTGCACCACAAAGCTCAATTAATGATCATTGCTTTTATTTACTAATTTTATACATTTAATAATTTTATTCCTGCATTGAACTGCTACCTGATTTCTGTATATTACATATGATATGATGCTGAAATATGTAGAAACAGTTTGGATAAATCATAAGTCTGGGCTCACTCACTATACATACATTTCATTTCAGACAGTTCATTTGAAGTTCGAAGTCAAGAAGTAATGAAGGAATGACATCTGTGAGTTTCTGCACTTAATCTCACAAAACACTCATACTGAGAGAGGAGCCAACCCCAAAACATGGAGCGGGCTCACCTTGGCTACTCTGATAGAATAGACTCTGAAACAACAAAGCTTTAAGAGGCACAGCAAAACAACTAAAAGTAAAGTACCTGGTTCAGGATCAAGCATATCATATCTTGTAAATTATAAGGGAATTTTCAAAGCCAAAGTAAAGCTTTGGACAGTACCTGCATATTTCCTTGTACAACTTTATAATAAAGTCATAGTCTTGCGATCAACTGTTCCACATACAAAGCAGCACATCAGGCAGCTCCGACAGCAGCAACAAGCAAATACAAAAGTCTGGTCTGCACAGCCTGTCTATGGTCTAAAGCACACAATAGCTGCAAGAATTCAGTCTCTTTTAAAGGACCTCTTATAAATCTATACTGTTTTTAAACTGTCCATTGTCAAAAAGATTACCTGAAAATTTACATAATACAGTAAACTAGATTATTAACAGCATTCCAATCCATTAGTCTGACCTAATGACTCGCAAGTGGAATAATTGGATAATTACACAGCAATAGCTCTATCAGAGTGAACTCTCTTGAATAACAAATAAATATGTATCAAAATGGTGTTTCATATGCAACCACAGCCAGGTTTACTGACAGTATCTGCCAAATGTTTACTGATGAATATTCATGACAGCAAATATAACCAAATGGTGGCGCTGACGGCAGGGAGCTTGTAAGACGATCTGACTCGGGTTTGGGTCAGAAGACTGTGCCTGTCGCCATGACGACCCAGAGGACTCCATTTGCTGCGCCACAGTCAGCGCAGAGGAGCTCCAGTACCTTCAATTAGTGAGCCATTATCATTCATGAGTTTGTTTGTGCAAAGCTGGAAGATTGAATTTCTGTTTTGATAGTCCTTCCTGCCTGCTTGTGTCTCGGAAGCGGAGGTAGCAACATCATAGCTCCAGTGCTGCGTTCCCAGAAATAATATGAGAAATAGGCTACTATACTATGCTTTTTAGAGCAACATTTAAGTCAAACTGTTTGCATATTACCTACTGATAAATTGAGCTTGTATATATTTCCTTTAACTGTAGCATCACAGTTCCTACATTTGCATTTACTTATAATACGATTGTTTCACCACAGAACTGCTCAAACCAATCTTTCCATCAGTTTACATAGAGGTAAAAAAAAAAAGCAGAATAGATGTGAACATGGTATTAAGAGACATAAAGGGGCATCTACTACTTTAACATTAGCACTAAAACTTTGTAGCTTTAATTACTAAAAAACAGCGATAGCAAACAATGCATTGCTCAAAAACCCCTATAGCATAGCAGAAGGTGAGTACAGCCCTGGCATTAGACAATCATTGTGGGGGTTTATATTTGTCCAACTGCTAAGCTCTTCAGCTATTTCTAAACCTTCACTGACAGTGAATGACCAAGGCCTTTTCCAAATTCCTGGTGTCAATTTGAAGATAGAAAAGAGTGGAGAGGAGGGGCCAGAGGACAAAAGAGAGTGAGCTCTGTATATTTTATTCAGAGGCAGTACAATTCATAATCAGGGTCCACTGATTCACAGTTTTAATTAAAAACTGGCATTATAGCGCCAGTGGAAGCATGCTGATTTATGATGACCCGCCACAGCCTCTCATCCACAAGAAGGAGCGAGTCCAGTAAAGGGGGGAGGGGCCAGACCAAAACACTCTAAAGGCTGTAGACAGAGCATTTCAGCAAGCAAATGACATCGAGAAAGCACCAATATCTCAACAGCAATAAGCAGAAGGTCTGAAAATTAGTGCTGCATCCGGTGTATTCAGCAGTTCTATGTCATGATACATGACTCTGTCCTGGAAAAAGGGAAGATACCATAGGGAAATATCAATGATGGATAAGTGCTGGTATAGATATTGGCTGTACGACAGAAAACCCCTTGGAAAATGGCCAATGCTGCAAAATTTGCTTGGGTCTGACAGTGATGTTACATCCATGTGAGCCCTTTTACTTAAATCCAACACATAATGACAGAAGCGTTTTAATTAAAACACGGATGGGAGGGAAAAAATTAGATAAACGAAGAGTAAGGAAGAAGAGTGAAAGGCAACGAGCAGCTAGATAAGCACACAAAGTGCAAGTCCATTCTGCTTCCACTTCTCATATGATTGTCTTTTTGAGTGCTTTACTGCAGTCACCCAACAGCTCTGCTCAGCACTGGAGCAGCAGTTTCCTCTCTCCTCCATTCTGAGCTGTTGTACAGGCTTTTTGTTCATTTAGTTCACAAGCAGCATAGAGCAATAATTCGGAGCAGCATGCCCCATAATGACCCCATCATGTAACAACAATTTGCAGAAATGACTCATTTAAATCATTTATCCACACATGAAAAGATACATTCATGTTTAAATCACAAAAGCTCTCAAGTGTTCAATTATGTACCAGCCGCACAATATTCTCTCAACCTGAACAGTAAGTGCATGGCTGGTTCTACTATGCAATTTGTCACATGACAAAAAATGCAGTCTTTCCTTTGTTACATAAAAATATATTTTGTGTGTATTCTGTGACACAGTTATTTTAAAGTATACTTTATTGTTTTCGTAGGAAAATTTGTCCCCTGCATTAGAACCATCCTTCAATGCCACTGGGGCAACCTGTCAGGAATAGATGCCACAATGCAGCAACCAGGGACCATAGGCCACGAGCCAGGTCCACTCCTCAGGATGTTTTTTGCTACCTTTCACTATTATTTCCTGTTATCTTATATTTTGGGCCATCACAAGTTGATAAGGGCCACCACCAACTCAGCCCCATTTGGTTTCAGGGCCCAAAAAAATACCCTATTTAGAAAAAGCTGGCGACATTCTGTAACTGTATAAATGGTCAAATAACCCTAAAAGTTTGCATGGTGTATCCTGACACATAGGGGAAAGTAGCAGAAAAAATATTCTGGGCCTTGCTGCTTTTCAGCTGTCAAATATCACCCTCAACATACCCCAAATGACAACAAAATGTCTGCCTGACAAATTGTCATCAAAAATGATCATTTTCAAGCATTTTATTACATATATCACTGCCTCAAATCTATATGAAAAACTTCCCAAGTTTATAAGCTTCAATTTAAGTCCAAGATGACCTTTCTATCTAGAGGATAACTGGTAGCTGGTATGACCAAAGTTCTTCACTGTACCTCAAATTGGCAGAAAATAAAACTTTCAGGCATTACCATTTCATATAAGATTAACCATATTTCTCACTTAAACAAGAGCTGAAACTTGATTTATGAACTGCTATACGGTATGACTTGAATTACATGAAAAGTAAGTAGGTGGACTGGGGTCAGGATGCAACACAGGGTACAATCACACAAAATCAATTATCCAAATGTGAGAGTTAATTAAACAACAAAGTGGTATTGTATTGCAATGTAGAACATGAACTTTCAATCATCATTTTCCTTCTCTTCCTCCTCATCATTCATATTTGAGTGGATTTCATCAGTCAAGTCATCTTCATCTGTGTCCTCCTCTGCCAAGACATCAATGAGGGCTTTGGAGATGACATTACCCTCAAGCCATAGTGGTTCTAGCTTGTCTGTTTCTGTGTTTCTGTGAAATCCATGGTTGAGAGGGCATGAGATCTCTGGGTAGTGCTCACTGGGACATAAGGCAAGAGTGCTAACAACTTAGGCACCTTGCTGAATACCGCGGGAACAATTTCAAGAGCCACTTTGAGTTTGTCACTTTTGAATTAGTCAAAAAAGGGAGACTACACCAAAAAAAAAAGTGTTTAAAATTGTACAAAGAAAATGCACCATTATTCTGGATATTGTACAAAATGTGCATTGAGATGCATTAACCAATGTACTGTTACACTGGTAAACTAAAGAGTTCAGGATCTCCACAGGTTTAAATGAAAATTCAAGGAGGTGTGACAATGCAACACAACACAATCCTGACTTCTATTAATATAATATGGCTCTATTTATCTCCATTTCAAATCTCCTTCACCAAATTAAAATGATGAAACGTAGTGGATTCATAGAGAATGCTTCAAAATTATGTTCAAAAGCATTACACTCCAAATTATTATGCAAATGATATTTTTCTCTGATTTTGCCAAACAATCAATATAAATGACCGTCATCATAATTTTCAAGTCATCAACCTTCAAAGTACAATTCGAATGTCACTGAATAAACCTCCCAATGATAACAGTATTTTTTTTAATAAAAAAACTTAAAATGGACTGTTCCAAATTATTATGCACAACAGAGTTTCAAACCATGTTATTGTTGCAAAGAACTGAAAATGGTCATTGAGTTTATTTTTCAATTAGAAGCATTAGCATTACTAAAATCAAAAGTTATTTCAATCAAAACATCTTCACAGGTCAAGTTACATTTAAACATAGGAGCCCCTATCTGACAGGAACTTCACAGTTCTTGCGTCCATTGACCTTGTGAGTTTGTGGAGAGTTTCTGCTTGAATTTCTTTGCAGGACGTCACAATATCCTCCCAGAGCTGCTGTTTGGATGTGAACTGCCTCCTGCCCTCATAGATCTTTGGCTTGAGGAGGCTCCAAAGATTCTTAATAAGGCTGAGGTCAGGGGAGGATGGGGCCCACACCGTGAGTTTCTCTTATTTTATGCCCATAGCAGCAATAATGCAGAGGTATTCCTTGCAGCATGAGATGGTGCAACGTCATTTATGAAGATGATTTTGCTACAGAAAGCACAGTTTTTTTTTGTACCATGGAAGAACGGTCAGAAACTCCACATACTTTACACAGGTAATTTTCACACCTTCAGGGACCCTAAAGAGACCAACCAGCTCTCTCCCCATGACTCCTCCCCAAAACACGACTCCCCCACCACTTTGCTGACGTCGCAACCTTAATGGGACATGGTGGCCATCCGCCAAACATCCGCCACTCCATCCATCTGGACCATCCAGGGTTGCACGGCACTCATCAGTGAACAAGACTGTTGGAAAATGAGTCTTCATGTATTTCTGGGCCCAATGGAGCCGTTTCTGCTCCTAAGCATTGTTAAAGGATGGCCGAATAGAAGGTTTATGCATAACTGCAGCCTCTGGAGGATCCTACACCTTGATGTCCGTGGGACTCCCGAGGCACCAGCAGCTTCAAATACCTATTTGCTGCTTTGGAATGGCATTTTAGCAGCTGGTCTTTTAATCACATGTATTTGTCTGGCAGAAACCTTCCTCATTGTGCCTTTATCTGCACAAATCCAGGTTTTCATACCATGTCCAAGATATTCAAGTATTTCACGCTTTTCTCCACTAAAGAGAGATCCTTTTTCTTTCCCATACTGCTTGAAAATGGTGCTCTGCTTAATAATGTGGAACGTCCTCTGAAGTACACGTGTGTGAGTTTTGGGGGGTTGAAAACGCAAAGATCTGAAAACGCCCTCCAGAGTGGAAATCTTGAAAAAGCTCCACCCTGTTGTCGCCGTGTAAATGGTTGAAAGGGTTGAAACGAGCACGAAGTAGTTCAGGAAAAAATCAAACATGGCAGAGCTTCAACTTGCCCTAGTAACGGCAAATGCCATACAGGACTCATGTCAGAAAGTGACTACACTGATCACACAGTCATTCAGAGCAGAGAAGACAATTTCAACATATTGCAGACTTTTCTGGTGCATTAGAGAAGCAGCAGGGAGAAGGGTAGGAGGGTTATACACATGCATTTGGTCTTGGTGGTGCTGCCACCTACGCACTGGGTGTGCATACTATATTGGCAAACTGCAAGTTTTGCGTCTCCGTGTGCACGGAGACCCAAAACGCTCATGTAAATGCGGAATAAGAGTGAGAACAAAAACGCGTTTTTGCATTTTTTCTTCTGTCCATTTCTGTGTAAATGTAGCCTGAGACACAATACCATCTATGAGCTTCACTGGAAAACAAAACATTTTACCTTTAGGACACTTAAATACAATTTGCATAATAATTTGCAACACGGTGTAGAGGGCTCCACAGAAGCTGCTTAAATAAATGGATGAAACGTTTGTATTTACAAAACCTCACCACATTGACTGCTGGTCATTTTTCAGTAGTAACTACTCAGATCAATGTGAGAGGAAAATTGCCCAACTACTGAACAGACGCAGGGTTGATGGCTGCCATCCTCAGGTACATACAGTGTAACTTGTTTGTTTGTATCTGTCTGTGGGACTGTTAAACTCGGAGGACATTTTCCCTTAATTCAAGATAATCAATAACTTAATATTGTCTGATGAAAGTGAGTGAGAGGTTTCATGTCAAAGGGAGGATGAGTAACACACAGAGGGAACATTTGAGACAAAAATGGAGAGATTATGAAAGAGTTCACCCCGGAACTGTTGAGGGTCATTGCTCAGATTTGACCATTTCACCCATTCCAGACACTCACAGAAATGCCCACAGGCATATTTTTCTGTCTGGAGGATGTTACTGAACCAATTCAAAGGCTGACCTGCCCCTAGAAGAGTGCTATGTTAGACTGAGAAGCCTTTTTTCACAAATACAATATAGACTTAAGGCCATTCCCACTGGAGCAGTACACTATGGTTTGGATTAGTACAGATTCCAATACATCAAGTTTCCTTTCCCCAAAAGAATAAAACTTTACACAAAGAGCAAATCCTGATCCTGCAAGTAAGTGGGGCAATTATTACAGACAAGGCCATGAAAGCTATTACGAAACCAAAGCATGCTTAAGGTGCGGAGGAATATTGACAAAAAAGAAATATCAAGATATATTTTTGGATTATCTGAATGACTGTATAATGGAAATCCACCTGAAAAGTGCTAAACTACCTGCAAATGCCGTGGCTGAGGTTCAAGTATCACACAAAAAGTAAATGGATGGATTAAAATTATCTGCAAATCTTCAAACTCTTTATCTCTTTATCTAACTTTATCTCCCAACTCTTCTCTTACAATCCTTATTTTGAATAATGCAGTGTATTTTGCCCTTCATTCAGTCTCCTGGTCTCTCCCATTGATGGGATGGGGTTTGTCCACAAGGCACAACAGTTTCTGGTTGACTGGGAGGGTGTAGATTCGAATGTGCTGACCTGTGGTGTGTGCACTGAAACAAATCACTCACTGCGTTCACAACACGTCACAACCCTTAGGTGTAGCCTGGGATAACAGTCAGCTAAAGCTTTCGTACAAAGGCCCGCAGACGTTTTACCTGCTCAAGCTGCACAGATGTGAACATTTATGTGAGAGTTTTACACACTACACTACACCGCCTCATAAAGTCGCACACATAAAAATAGAAGTGCAAGGGAAATAAAATAAAGATTATACATACTGTGACACTTGAAATCTCACTCACACTTGTAACAGTTTAAACAGTTGAAAAATAACATCTTTTACATTTACCTTTCTTCTGTTGGAAAAGCAATCCTAGTGTGTACCTTTAAAAGGCCTCTTGCATTTACAGTGCAGAAGCGGACATTTCAACTCCAGAGTAGACACCAGTCCATCAATTAAAAAGCAGCTGTCGGATACATTTTGTCAATCAACTAATCAAGTGATCATCCTGGCGGTCTCTGCTTCTTGGAGCCACGAGCATGTGACGACAAGCCAGGAAACAACAGATGCCACGAAGCAAATGCTGGAAGTGCAGAGCGCAGCTAGTGCCAGGTGACTTATGTTCCTGCTCTGTGGCTGGAGATGGGGAAGAGTGAAGCCGTATTGATCAGCTGTTTGCAACCCAATCAATGCCACTGCACAGGTCCTGCTCATGTTTTCAGGCCAGACTAAAATATGTCATGCCAAGATTCAGGTAAATGGTTATATAAGGTTCACCACCTTCCCCATAGTGATCCTTTTGCTTTGTCTAGAATGTTCCACATTATTGCAATTTACATACCTATGCAGCATATATTTATTTACAGATGTCTGTGTAATCACTTATTTGTCTAGGTGGAATCCGTTGCACCATAAAAAAGCATGTATTCTCAGCGGGTTTGCCTCTGAAAAACAACTACTACTACTACAGTGTTAGCAGACTAAATGTTTCAAGTATTAAACTATTTTTACATTCTATGCAAACTTTATGTGG
This sequence comes from Odontamblyopus rebecca, assembly GCA_030686955.1. Lineage (NCBI taxonomy): Eukaryota > Metazoa > Chordata > Actinopteri > Gobiiformes > Gobiidae > Odontamblyopus > Odontamblyopus rebecca. Next base: position 26,632,051 of record CM060667.1, read on the forward strand.
TTAAGGACAGGGTACCTTTTCAGGTATTTTGCCTGGTAAATAAAATGTTTATTATTTTTGTGTGGTGGTGGTGGTGGTGAAACTATTCTTTGGTGTATTTTTTTGGTACTGTGCTGGTTCCTTTTAATGGTACCCAACCTTAATTAATTGAATTCTACTTGGATAGGCTTCAGAACTTCTAATAAACATTGAGAAAAATGAAAGGCAGGACATGAAGCACTGACCATGACAAACATGGCAGTGCAGAGAGACATGTTTGAAATACTAGTATCAGTACCAGCTCTAGCTCACAACTTGTTCTCATTTGTGAATGGGGACAGCAGCCAAGCACTAAACACAGTCAGTGATGATGTATGAGCAGTTTAAACTCCCCTCTGTTTGTTGGTTATTTCTCCATGGAAGTATTTTCAAGTTTTGAATGACCCACTGCAGATAAACAGCTCTGATAAGTTCAGTAAAACTTAGCAACGCCCTGAATCCAAAACCTTCTGCTTGATATAGTAGAAGAGTCAGGCTGGTACACCGAACCAGAGGGTAGTCATGAAAATCTTGGTAATATTAAATCATTACAACTATGCCTTCAACAAAAAACAGGAAATGCTGTGTAAAGGTTTTAGAAAATTCTGCTAATGTATGTCACCTCTTCATAACAAATTGATATGTGAAAAAATGACTGTTTTTTTTGTGCTGTAGTGCTGTAGTCCAAGGCTGTTAATTGGATTTGACAGACAATAGAGTAGAAAAGCCATGCTGTGCTTAATTAATAATACTGAATGGTAGCAAAGGCCAGATGATATAATGAGAGGTCAAAAACCCATTTTGAAAGGTACACAGAGGTTGACGATAAAGTCTTTAAACTGCTCACGAGACATTAATATTCTAATATGTCTTTTTTAATGATTACACCTATTACACCGTGCTTTTTAAATCAGGACCTGAATAGTAAGTAAAATGCTTGGTTTTAAAAGAGAGGAAGAGCTAATGAGATTCAGCGCCACTGTTAATTCATCTATATGGTAATGCTTCATGACGTCAGGCCTTAGCGGTAAATGTGCGGAGTCAGCAGCAGCACCGTGAGTGAGGCCCTGTGTGACTTTGAGGAGCAGACACTTCATTACCAGGCTGCACACTCCCTCGCCGCGACGTGCCCCTGTAATAGCGCCGCTCTGAGTTTGCTCAAAGCCTATCGCTGCCTCACAATCACCTGTGCCGATCAAAAAACTAAACAAAAAAGAGAAAATTAGTTTCTCATTCCTGCTCCTCTGCGGCAAAGCTCTTAAAAGTCGCTACTGATAAATGGTACTTGGGGATGAAAGATTGTGGAGAAGTACTATTTCTGTAAAAGCGGAACATGGAGAAGTGGCGAGATAAATGCATAAGAGAAAGATGGGCCGAATGCGGCCAGTATGAAGATGAGTGTTCTATACCTTATCCAACTCTTTCTTCCACGATGATAATGAGTGGACATCTGCACTCAAATGGTCACAAACATCTCCTTCAACAAATCCTTTAATTGTCTGATCGATACCTGTAAAGCCATGCAAATGAAGCCAATAGTCAATCGGGGCCGGGCCGGGTTGAACGTCCGCGTACTAGCGCATGCCATTGATCAAAGTGCGAACTGAACTAAAGAGCCAGGATTAAACCATTCTTAAGCGAGCTCCACCTTGAACCACTGCCCTGACCCCTGAGCAAAACCTGGCGTAAGATAGAAAGCAAATAGGTTTGGAGAGTTTCCAACCGTTCATCATTGTGCAGTAAAGAAGTACATGGTATGAGAAGATAAGACATGTTGTTGGACTGCTTAACATAAACGACGGGCTGCATAAAGCTGAACACAGGCCTACCTTGTGATTTGCCGGCCAAAGTCTCATCCCTGCTTCTCAGAAGTAGCATGATGGTGCAGCCTGGGACTCCTCACTCCCTCTCATAGCCTCAGACTGAGGAAGGCGCCACTGCAGTCCACACAAAAGAAAAAAGATTATTAAAACATTAAAATTCGTCATTAGTGTATTCATCACCTATTAGAAAAATGTACATATAATGTGTTGTATTCTAGTCAGTGTTTGTGGTAGAACATGAAACATCTAATGATAAAGAGTTAATCAACATTTATCTTTTATTTATTTTTGTCACATCATCACCTTTTGTTTTTTTTCTCTTAATGTCTAAAAACTGAGCTGTGTTTTGTTTCATAGTAGAAACACATCTAATTACGACACATTTCATTGTATTTATTTTTATCTTTTTTTGTACCAGCTCATGTAACATACTTCCTTGGTAACCCCCAGCACCCTCTGCACAGCACCATCTGCAGACAGGGGAGCACCTTTGGGGACAGGCTGTTGCCTTGAAGTTGCTTGTTCCACACACCATACGGCTATACAGCTCACCTCTATAAATTGAAATACTGCAGCTGTACTATTATTACTATTATTGTTATGTATGCTGCCAAAAAAATAAATTTCCTTCAGGATAAATAAAGCATCCATCCATCCATCCATCCATCCATCCATCTATCTATCTATCTATCTATCTATCTATCTATCTATCTATCTATCTATCTATCTATCTATCTATCTATCTATCTATCTATCTATCTATCTATCTATCTATCGATCGAACACACAGATACAGGAAAAAAAACAAAACAAGAACATTAAGAGCATTAGTCCCACTTGTCCCTACTATATCCAGTTTTAGTGTTCACATTTCTGATTTTCTTTAAACCACTTTTTTACTTTTGTGGAGAATAGTCTAATGTCTGTCTGTGACTTGAACTCCAGAGGCAAAGAGTTCCACAGATGTGAAGCTTTCACGGCGAATGCTGTTTGACCCAGAGCTGTGCAGCACCTCCTCACTCTGCAGCTCCCACTCACAGCAGCTCGAGTCCATACACCTTCAGTGCTATAAGTCTGAATATGTTTACATATTACATCCAGAGAAAGACCATTCAGACACTTAAAAATGTTTTTTTTTAAAAGGAGAAATGTATAAAATTTTCAAAATTCATCATATTGTATTTTGTAGTGATTAGGCAATGATGATAATTAATGGGTTTTCTATCAAAGATTTTAAGTGTCTGTTTATATAAAGATACTAATGGTTTCATGACAGAATTTGTGGCCTGTCCCCAGACAATAGCACAATACGACATGTGAGACAAGATCATAGCGTGCATGAAGACTCGAGCAGTTTGAACAGATAAACATGGCCGAATCAACCGAAAACAATTTATGTTTGTTTTCATAGTCTTGGACATTTTTTTAATATGCCCATCAAATTTGAGCTTTGTGTCTAAAACCACATCTAGATATTTAAATTCATTTACCTGCTCTATTTCATTTTGGTCAGTTTTGATCGTAAGTTCTTAAGTATGACAGTAATCAGCTGGGCGCAATGGAGTCAAGTGGTCTGGGAATAATGTCAGTCTTTATCATATGCAGACATCACCTTTGCAGCAGTTTGTTTACTCCGATCAGCTGTAATTCATCAAAGAGACGCCTTTTCTTTTTTATGATTAATTGAATTGCACCATTCTATGAGCAAACCTCGTTAGCCGTGAGGAGTGTATTTGGAGGAAATACAGATGTTGTGAAAGCGAGGCTCAGATTAAGAATGAGGGATACTCCTAAACATTCATCTCTATTTTGACCTGTAATTAATGTCGTTAATCATGTGTTCAGACTCACAGCTTCAGGTAAAAATCCTCGAGGGTCAGGAGGGTAAAGCAGCTCTTTGGAGGTGACAGTGCTGCTCGCTCTGCTGGCTTCTCCTCACAGATATGAGCTGTTTGCCTTTTTGATGTTGGTTGCTCTGTACAAAGGAACACAGTGGACAGAGGGTTAGCCAAAGGTCGGGGACAGGTGAGCTCAAATAAAACTGCCCTGGTCTTTAGCACCACACATGACCTCTGACCTAGGCCCATTACAGTACATATATAACATCTAATTAGCATGTTTTAAAGGGAATTCAACAGGAATAACACAATGTTCTTAGGTCCACCTGCACTCCCAAACTATGTTACACAGAATGATTATTGAACTTCTCAATGAACTGCAAGTATATAGAGGGCAGTGCACTGTGGCATTTTAATGTTGCTCATACTTGAGGTAAATGATTTATTAAAATATGCTAAATAATTAAGTGTTCTCTATGGGGTAACAGATTGTAATTTTCATATTTAATTGACTGGTGGGCTTTGCACACAACATGGACATTGACAAAGCACCACACACAGATCAGTGCCTGCTAACCACATAGTGAAGTGCTCGTTCCTTAACACAGACTTCCATTGCTTCTGAAAAGACAACTTCTCAGGCTTTCTGATACACACTGTCTGAGCTCAGTCCACTCTAATCAGAGCTAATGAATTATTGAAAGGCCCTTTTATATCAGATCATGGCCCATTTTCCCATTGATTCAAGTGGATTTGTTGCCAATAAAATGGGTGCACTTCAACATAAGCTTACGTCTGAGGACTAATGGGCTAGGAGCATTCACAAACACACTGTGGAGAATTACAACATTGATACTTTGACACAGGGGCTCTGCTCCCTGACCTACAGGACAATGTTATCAAAACTTAAAAAGTAGATTTGTGAGCCCTGTGGTCCAGTAAAGCTCCTGTGCTGTCGGCATGAAATCCCTGCAGGTTTATTTGGGGAATAGTTAAACCATTGTCTCATAACAAATCAAAAACTGTATTAGACTGGTGAATCACCAATTAATCTATTAATTAGAGTAGTTTGAAGAGAAACAATCAAATGCTTTTCGCAAAACACTGTTTGCATAATTGACTGCTTAGAAATGTTGATTGTAGAATATAAAATCACAAACTAAAGTTAAACCAATCATCTACACAAAGAAACACCAAAACCCTTTGCACCATAGACATTCTTTGGCAGTATTTCTTCCCTGCCAATATGACTTCCATATCAAATGTCACGTGAGGTCCAGAGTTCTATAGTGATTTACTGGAGGCAATTTACAAGAGTATTGATTTAGGAATGAGATAGCCTTTCATTTTTTAGAATTATACAACTTCACAAATGTTAATGGGGTGTGACATTTGGCAGGAACCACCATTTAGAGAACTAAATTTGTGACTTGGAAATGTAATAAAGCTTTAATTCAATTAGAAAGACTGATATTTTGTGCTCCAGAGATTGAAAAGCACTGTTCTGTCTATAATTATTAGTTAATTCTCCTACAATTGTACTTTGTTGTTGCAGTTATGTGCAGACTTAGTGAGCAGTACTTGCAGGCATAAATGCCATCCATAGCTCAAGCCCAATTAGCTAAAGAAAACTATAGATACATCACACACTATAGCCTACTGTTAGGTGAGCACCCACATAAGGACGCAGTGAGCTGTGCGCTGAGCTTTGATCAGGAGACACTCATGGAGTTCTGTGGCAGCTGTGACAGCTCTGACAGAGGAGCGCAGCCTCAAGTGCCCATCTGGAGTGAGGCCACAGAGGTCACGTGTGTGCCAATAGCAGTAAGACTATGGGCTAATGGAGCCGGGTTATGAGAGCATGTCCCAGGTGGGCTGCGCAGGTACCACACACTAACCTTCGCACACATGCTACATAAATCCCAAGTGCTGTCAGACAAATGATATCCAAGTTAATCAGAGAAAAGGGGTCAATCACTGCTGCTCTCAAGATGGATGGAACATGTCTTCAAGAGGCACAATCAACCATCTCATTCAACACACAAAATGAGATTTTAGTGTCAGCCAGTCATATAGAGAAATTTGGTTTTCCAGCAAAAAGGAAAAACTTAAATGAAAAAAGATTGCTTTGAGAAATGAGCAATATACTGGGCCTCATCATGTAGATTACTTTATTGATCTGCCAGTGTTCTGCTTCTTGCTGCAAACACACACTGTTATGTATGATCAGGGATTTGAGACCAGCAGATGATTCGCTGTGGTTTACGGTCTATGGCTAAAAACAAATGAAATGTACAGTAGGCTCATTTATCTGGATGCTGGCATGCCCATTATGACAAAAGAGGATTCAAATCTGAACAAAATACAATATGTGAACTTGACTGATTGACCTCTCATACACATGATGCTGCATGCACACACATGCAGGGAAATTATAGCTTCAAATAAATTTAGATACATTTCTGGCATCCACCTGTATGACCCAAAACATGCAAAAGTTACAGCATGTACTCACCTATTAGCTGCTAAATGTTTGTTAACATTTAGCTTTATAAAGACTTAAAATCACTGGAGGCAACCATTGAAATCTCCACTATAATATCAATTAACAGACAAAGATGGTGCTTGAGTCTTTAATCCGTGTCAGTAAAATCCCATTAAGATTCAATAGTTGAAAAGGAAATATTGAAATCAAGTCCATTAGAAAGTGTTGAAAAAGAATTTATAGAACAGTTTTTGACCACTTATTTTTTTTTTTACAAATGAGACCAAATCCAGGTTTAAAGGGTAATTCCAGAAGAGGACAGCTATATCCAGAAAGTCTTTAAAAGTCCCACTTTTCATTTGCTTCATGTGGAGGAGAGGCATAAAGCGCCTTTAGGAAAAATGTGGAAATATACAAAAAAGAAATGGACAAGGACATGAGTCTTGTGGTTGTCTTTTTCTATCCCTCAGCATCACCTTATGAGCTATACTCTTCAGCCAGCTTCATTCTAGACTTCATTCTTACATCTATTCACCCATTCTAAATAACACGCACTTGTATGTAACCCAAAACAATCAGACATGTAAAGTAATGATTACTAATGAAGTCAATGCATGATAGAGGGGTGAAATGATTTATCAGAAAAATAGAATACTGGCTCAAATTGGATGAAGAGGAGAAAGTGATATGACTTAAGAGGTTCCATCTTGACGCCACATGATGACAATGGAAAAAAGTAAAAAAAAATAGTTCAAGTAAAGATCCATGGATTTTTGTTTTCCAGGTTAGTTTCTAGTCCATGCTGTGTGAGTGGTGGTATGTGTCTGCACAAATGACAGTCTGTTGAAAAAGATTGGGGGCAGAGAGAAAGAGAGAGAGGGAGAGAGAAAAAAAGAGGGCACAGGAACATAGGACGGACAGACTTGATTTGAAAAGAAGAAATTAGGCACAGCTTGACCTTCACATGGTAAAACTTGAAACTTAAACATGTAAATGTGTCATGGAAGCAAGTATGTGTTCAGAATTGGACACCTCTTAATGGAACTGGACAACAGCAATACTACATGTAAAACAGGGCCAAAATAGTTTTTAACGGAGGTGTGATGGAGTGCTTGATGGTAAACTGTTGACAAAAATGGCGGACGATCAAACGCTAACGGAGCGGTGACGTGACGATGACATGGCATGAGGCAATGATAAGCTGAGCGCCGGATGGATTGGAAGCCACGGTTCTCCACAAGCTCCAGTGTGTAGGCCACAAGTAGGTGGGTGCTTCACAGACCCCACACAACACAAAAACAAGACGCCGAGACACACACTAAACACTAAGTAGACCTACCTATGATTAGCATTAAGAATCGCCCCAAAAAGATGCATAGGATGGGAGGAAAAAAGAGAAGGGGGTACAAAAGTGAAAAAAGAGAAAACACAAATTGATACGTCTATTTTAGGCTTTAAAGGGAGGACATGAATAAACAGGCGGGTTTAAAAAGTGGTCAAAGTTTGGAGTGCACAGGAAGAGGAGCAGCAAGGAGGCGGAGGGAGGAAGCGTGGGCTGCACACGGTGAGAAAAGGCTGGAGTGACAGCAATGGAGCGGAGGGGAGGAATGAATGAATGAACAGGGAAAGAAAAGAGGAGACAACGGGAGTGAAAAAAATCCCCGTCCTCTTTGTCTTTTCGTCTGTCTCTGTCTCTCTGCCTGTCTCTCCACTCCTTGTCAGGCTCATAAATAGAAGAAATTGTTGACCAGGTAAATGGCAAAATAGATGAGAAGACAGAGGACCGACAGAGCAAGCAAATGAAAAGGTAAAGCACCTCCCAGCAGCGCAATGAGGAAAAAAAAGAATAAAAAACGAAAGATAAAAGCAAATACTCCAGTGGCCTCCGTTGTCTACAGTCTTTTTGTGGGTAGGGGGATTGGCTGTTGCCAGTTGGTCCCCTTCCCTGACTGCCTTCTGCTTTCTTCTGTCTCTCCTCCCAAAAATGACTTCCCATCCAGATGAGAAAGGCAGGCACAGGCGCCCTCTCGGCTCTCAGCTCTGCTCTGAAGAAATGTGCCACTCACACAGGTTAGACATTGTTGCAGCGGTAATGCACAGGATTACCAGTATTGCTCAGTGAGAGAAAAAAAGGCATTGGAGCTGCTGCTATAGTCAAGCGCTGGCTGCCTCATGAGGAGGTATACTGAGCTGGAATCGCTCTCCCTCCCCTCTCCCTCCCTTTCCTGAAAAAAGATGGGAGGAAGGGAGGTGGGCCCACTCACTGCATTAGTATTCATTGAAAGAGTGTGAGAGGGAGGGAGGGACCAGGAGGGAGAGGAGAGGTGCATCCAACAAATGTCTAGGAACCAAACCAGTGTTTGAAATTGATAAGAAACTGGCTCCCCCTAGAGTCAATCATCAATTTACTTACCAGCTCTTATCACTAGATTTGCTGGGAGAATACAGAGGAATCCAGAGCAATGACCTCTGACCCCTAAATGTTGCGTGTATGATTCGTCTAATTGTTAATTGAATTGTGTTTATTTTATTTTATTTTTTTATTTTATATGAATAAAACCTACTCTTTGTGCCTTTGTCCGTGGAGAGAATGGGGAGCATTTTCTCCATATGGACAAAGGCATATGACTCTTCCTTTAATGTTACACACACTGCTATGCTTTAGCCTACATGCTTTTCCTGGTATTTATACATTTAAAGTTCTGTTAAAAATGGTAATACACGCACAAGACCAGCTAGTAACGCTAATCGATATTGTAATAGATCCACGATGCTAATACAAACTAGCTAATTAAACTCACTTTATGTTATTCCTGTTATTTATTTAATTATTTTGAACAATATACATTCGCTGTTTTAAAATCGTGTATAAAAGATTAAGATTAAGATTATAATTAGATTAATGTTACAGTTGTGCATAAGATAGCTTCGTTTACCTTGAGCAGAATATGTTTCGTGCACAGCACACAAACACCTGTAACAGCCAGGTCATCGGAGAGCACTACATGCCCCTGTATGCCACATGCATTTAGCGCCCTCTCGTGGCCGCGCTCAGCAGGCGCTCGACTGTGCGGCCATCGATTGCTGTGGTCTACATTTTGTCTGTCGATGGAGCTGATCCACGAGCTGCGCAACCTCACAAAACACTTTCGTGATGGCGACGCTCTCATCGCCTTTGAGGGTCTGCAGGGGAATACTCAAAGAGCTCCGCGCTGTACAGGGATCAAAATATAGACAATCTCTTGCTTATAACTATATGATGGATCAGTTTCGTAAAAATAAGGTGAGACCATTTTCTCACTACCTTTTTGTATGCATGGGTGCTATTGCTAACATTAGCACACTTATCTGTTTACCCTTCACTGTAGAAGTAACTAGTAAGCCCTATATGTGTGTTCCTGCACGGTGCATTTAATAATTGCATCACACATGGAAATAAACAGCTAAATTATAACACGGCTGCATACGTTAAGAGGACTTTCTCAGGCGACGGCTAGGTTATGAGTAAACTTGACATTTGAAAGGTAACTTATGGGAGTAGGGGTTGTCTCCATTACCATGGAGATGTCATTCCTTTGCCTGGAATGTTCCACAGTATAGCATTCAACACATATAGCTTACATTTATTCAAATTCAATTAAGTCAATTCAATTATTCAATTAACCTCTCCATAGAGAAAGGGAGGTGGCGGATCCTCCACCTGAAAAGTGACATAGTGCACTTTTAAAAAGTGATAGGTTACATCCTTTGCCCTTGCTGTTAATAATAATATTAATCACAATTTTCCCAAATGCTTGATTTCCTCGACCGTCACAGTAGTACCAAGCAAAATCATCTGTATTAAAGCATGTATGCTCAAAGCCTGTGTTAGTAATGCTTGAGCAAGCGTGACTCATCAGTGGCTTAAATGCATGGGCAGTCAGTGAAGCAAAAAGGACCGAGCTTGTCACTGTATGTTTGTTGCAGTTCACTTGAGAGATCCAAAGGAACATGAATGTAATATATATAAACTGTTTATGACCAGAATGTCTCAGCTGTGGGAAAGCTAAACATTTCAGTGGAACACCTGTTATGCATGCTTCTGTGTAGGCTTGTATGCTGTATGTTGTGGATTCTGTCTGTTTAAATACAATTTCTGTGTTCTACTGATGCAGGTAACAGGAGAACGATACTGTAGAGCACAGCAGGAGGCACACCATGCTGCTTGCACATACCTTTGTTTGCTGTCATCCACAAGAAATCACACAATCCTACACAACCTCTACCATGGCAAGGGAGACTGCAGTGCAGAACAAGCAGCAAGCCTAGTTGGTCTCCGTTTACCCTCACAGCCTGGGGGAAAAGGCTGGGAGAAATGACGATGTAGAAAGATCACCTTGTTATTCACCATAATGGATTTGGAAACCTGGCTACATAATGGCTATTTAATTCATTCAGTGTAACTCCTCAAAGGATATACAATTGTGGAATACTGTGATGTGGACATTAAAAGAAAGTGTACTTAGCTTTAACTATGATAACATGGTTAAATTGATCAGTGTGAATAAGATGGCGATGATAATTAATGTGACTTTTCATTGTAACATAAATTTTAATTTATAAATTTGTGCTGTGTATTATTTAAGGTTGTGGTTACAGTTTTATTTGCAGACCTCTAGATATCCTTAGTATTAGTTCACATGGGACCAAGTTTGATGGTTGTCATAGATGACCACCTTCTGTTGTTGACATTTACAAATTTAATTTTTAAATGCTAATCAGAATTCAACCCAATTTTATATTATATCAGCAGTATGCTAATATAGTGTTGCATGACACAACTGTTATATATTTCACTTTGCTTAAATCCTATTGAATCTCTTCATCTTATGTAATCCATCCTTTTATTTTAACATTCTTTTGTACTCTCCAGTAAGTGGTGACTTAATATTGCCTTCAGTGTGAATTTTAATAGACTAACCCTAAAGCAAAAAGCCACTGCACTGCACTCCAATGCATATCGCCAATACCACAGCATGTGTCAAAATAAGCATTGCACAAAACCTCGCTGTACATATTTTTCTTCGTGTTTGTGTCCTGAAGGAGGCTGGTAGAGACGAACCAAAACAGTGATTTCAGAATGTGGCTGTAACTGAAGAAGTAATGGTGCAAGTGTATGAATAAAGAAACGTTCCTTTTTTTATCGCAGTTGACTCATTTTTGGTTAATAAAGCATAGAAAACTGTCTTATGCTGTCACATTGATGCACCACTTGAAGTTGAAAATGCTCACGAGTGATGCTTAGTGCGAGGCGGGTAGGACTTAGGGAAGAAGAGTGGGCGGAGACATCAGCATCTGGAGAGGAGGCTTTTGAGAGTATTCTTTACCTCAGTGAAGAGGCGAGGAGCAAGGATCTAAAACTTCTGACTCTGAATAGGTGATAAATGACATTTTGTGAAGCTTGTTTAATTTTAACTGGACTGTTTTCTGAATGAGCAGAAGGTTAAGACACAGCTGATCGAAGGAACGGTTAATCAAATATAGGCAAAGACGGCGAAAGCGACCCATCAGTTCAGTAAGAGGAGACGTGACCGTCGTAAAAAAAAATGTTTGGAATGATCAAGAACACGCTCTTCGGAGTCACAGAGGAGACGGAATATAAATTGTTGAGCAGCGAGACTAAGGTAAGGAAGCATGTCCGCAAGTTTCACTCTTCCTAGCGTTTGGTTCGTGCGTAAAGGAAGCGTTACGCATTGTAATTATACTGTACAGTTGTACGGTTTCACTTTGGCATTAATATTTTACGCTTCTTTAAATATGTGATGTGCTTTCTGTTGTTTCCATGTGCATCTTACTGCATTCTCCCGCTTGTGATACCGATGCATAAAAGTTTATGCAAGTAGTTTAGGTGCCTAAGAATTACACAATAGTGTGAGATGTAACCTTAAATCACCTGTCCGTGAATGTCAGCAAAGTCGTAAGTCATTGTTTCCATTGAGACATCAAGAACAGGCTGTGTACTGGGCTTACTGACCCAGTCATGGAAGAGGACGCGGCTGCGTGTGAGACGTGTTTGTGGTTAGCCCCGAGAGCTCAGATATGGATTGATTGCGTATTCCGATACACCACTGACCCCTATGACAAATCTACCTGATGGGAAAGGGGCCCTTTCCTCGCCTTTATCCAATCCCCGTTCGCTCTCTGCTTTTCTTTTGATGTCTCAGTATAATTTTGTACACGGGCCTGGCCAATGGATACATTTCAGAAAAGTAACTGATGTGTGAAACAATGCCCAACAGCCTTTTTTGTGTGTAAGTGTGTCCATTCCTCCATCCCTTACTGACCTATTCAGTGTTTTGCTGGGTGACTTTTAGCCTACTGAAAACCCAAAGCTTCTTTGAGAAATAGGGCAAACTGGGCCGAAGAAGCTAACCAAAGTGACCAGACACGAAGGGGGTCAAATTACTTAAGTGACTCTCTTAACACTTGGACCCAAAACAGATAAGGACATTTACTCTACACTTCAAATGCAATCATTTTATTGAAATGACTCATAATGCAACAGGCTCAGAAAAATAACTTGAAATAACTGAAAGTTATGGAGTTTTAAAAAAACAGATAAAGACAAATAAAGCAAACTTTTGCAAGTATGCTATAACATAGCCTCCATCCTCTATAGTTTGGAATTTCCACTCATCCTTACCAAAATCATCATAAATTAAAACATAAAATAAAAGTTAAAAATAGAAATCTGTAGACTTGACTTGTCTAAACACCAGGTATTGAAATCAGAGCTAGTCATCTGATCTGTGAAGTATCCTCTGGCTGTCACCCAACACTTTTAATTAAAACTGACACTGAATACACAAAATGTGTCTGACACACACACACATATTCCAGGCACAATCACAGCTGAACAATACAGTTATAACAGCTCAATTCAGCTACTTGTGAAACTACAAGAGAGGCGTCTGAAAAGTTCTTGATGTGCAGATAATACCCTTTGAGTGCAGAATTATTATTATTATTCTTGTATAAGGTGGCAAACATAAACACTTACACAACCACACACTAGACACCTGACAGACACATTAATTGCACTTTTAACCAGATTCAAGCTCAGCTTTCGTTCCATGCCAGTGTTCACAATGCTAATGCTGGTCCCACTGTCAACAGGCTATGTAATTACCATGAATAGTGGCCTACCTGTCACATTATGGAGAAGAGCAGTAACTTAGATGTTGAGAAGCATGATTTTAATAGAGCCAAGCTGATCAACTATCTTAAGAGTCAGGAGATGGAACAGAATGGTGTATCATGTCAAAGAAAAGGGCAAGGTTGAGAATAGCTATTAGCAGCATTTGCATTTAATTCAATAATCTTGTTCACAAATTGTTGTAGGCCCTTTTTAAATGCATATTTTGTCTTCCTATGTCTTTTATTTAAAAATAAAAACAAGGTTGAAACAAGGCAAAACAGCTAAATTAAACTGCAATAGTAAAAAAAATAATAATAATACTATTCAGTAAAACATCAATATTTCACTGGTCTACAGAATGAAACATGAAAACTGTGATAAAATATTATGTCTGCCCTGGTCCCATGTTATTATTAAACATTACAGTTGAGTGACTGTGCTGCATTAACCCTGTTTCATGCAAAGTGTTGCATCACGTTAACATTGTGCATATGGGTGCGGGGGCCAGTTGTGCATCCCTGTTATGTAAGACCTCAACTCATTATTCCCTGTAGACTGAGTGAACTCTGTGAAGAAAATGAAGAAATTTAACCAAATCAGTTTAGTGAATATGTAAATTTTGCATTTAATCATGTGGCCCACCTACACAAGGATTGAAGTCCCTCCCCTGAAGCAGGCTGTCAACAGCCATGTGTCAGAGCTGAATCATGTATGACTCTCTACTTCTTTTGTCTCCAGGAAATAAAACTATTAAACGATGTGTGTGCTATATATCTTTGTATTCACTCCGATTTGTGTCCAAGGATGGTGTAAGCTTCGAGACAAGACGATATGATGCTTCTAAATATGCAGTTGTGTCTTCTGAGGGTCGAACCTTTGACCAGGTTAGTGGAGAGCTGGTGAGGAAGCTGCTCATGTACATTGGTGGAAGCAATGAGCCAGGTAAGACAAATTACCTCATACTGTCACAATTAAGGGTTAAGGTTAGGGTAGGCATTACTGGGTTACATGTAATACATGTTTGTATTTTCATATTCAAAGAACTATATGTAACCTCTGCTCTTACCATTTTTAAAAACAACTGACAGTGCCAAACCTCCAGATAGAGGATATGGAATTCACTCATTAATGATCAGCTGTGGGTGCTTGGGTTTAGTAAGAATTCAGTTTAGAGACTAAACCGGATTTCAACATTGAAACCCAGATGAGAACCTCATGTGAGGCTAAATCAGCTTTCTGATTGGATCATCATATTGAGAACCAAAACACCAAATTAAATAAATGGGACATTAACCTCCTGAGACCCGAGCTTTTGTCTGGTGTCCATTTTTCATTTCTTCTTGCTATTTGGGATAAGTAGGACCTACTAAGTAAGTCTTCTGTATGACACCATTGGTTAAAAAATGTAAAAACATTCAAATGTATAAATAAATTACAAAAAAAAACAAAACAGCAATTAGCTGTTTATTTCAAGCCCTAAACCTGCCAAATGTGACGTAGGTCGACCGTGAGCGGGTTGGGGTTCAGTGAGTGACGGTAAAAACACACAAAAAGGCCTGAAAATGTGGTCCACAGTTTTAATTTTTTATGGTTTTCAATCGTTACAAAAAAAAAGTAGAGGTGCAAAAAGTGGAGACAGGCAGCAGTTTCCCTATAGCAGCAGAAACGTCCAGCAATTTATAACTGTAAACTCATCTAAATATTCCCAAGTTTACCTAACAACATGTGCAATCAATAATATAACATAGTCCCAATGTCTTCAAATGAGGACATGACATTTCCTGATGCTCTCGTCTGCTGTGGTCAATAAAATGTGTCAAATTTTAATGCCAAATGAAGAGACATGAAGATACATGAAGAGACATTATTGTACATAAATACATTGGTTTTATTCATAAATTTTGCATCTAAACTTTACCATGCAGGTTTTTTTTACTTTCGGGAGCTGCTGTAGAGGTTTTTAGTTGATTACAGGTGAAAGTTTAAAATAATTGAAAATCATGGTGCTAAGAGGCAAAAATGTAATGTCCTCGTATGAGGCCACAGGGTCTCAAGAGGTTAAGAGATTATATTAATAAATCTGTATTATAAGGGAAAAACTTAAAAGATATTTGAAAAATAGTTGAAAAAAGTAGTCAGTATAGGTTATTATAATATTATTTAAAAAAAATTCTGCAGCAAAATTCCTTAATGTAATTCATTGAAATAATAATGTAAACATTTATTTTCCTCTCTAGCTGAGGCCATGGGTACAGCCACTCCTATCATCATCACAGTGTACCCACGCAACGATGGAGTTCTATCCCGGCGTTTGGTGGCAGGCATTCGCATCCCCACAGTGTACCAACAGGCTCCACCCTCTCCCACAGATACCTCCATCCGCATCGAGGAGCGACCAGGAATGACTGTTTATGCTTTGTAGGTTTTTGTCACAAAATGGCCTTTCACTGACTTGTCTATAATGTGAAAAGTCATTTCACTGTGAAATAGTCATTTTAAAAAACCTGTGTACGTTGACGGGGAGATGGACTCAGTGGACCATTTGAGCACATGATGAGCTGAACAAAAGAGTATAGAAATAAAAAGTATTAGTATATTAAACCTTTAAAATGTATTTCCAGTAGCCCACTATTTAATTAAAGCACTTCAAAATAAATATTGCCTGTCTTGATCGTACACAAGAAAAACATGGCCAAATGTGTTTCATTGGGTCCAGAGCAAAAACTGTATCTGAAAAGACATTTTGATAGGACGATGCAAAATAATTTCCCCCTCCAACATTCCACTGAGTTGCTGCTTTAGATGGGGAAGCTGTGCCTGTGAAAGCCACTGGAGATCTGTGACCACATTGTTTACTGAATGTGTTTGGGATTAAGTGAACTCTGTAACATAACACAGTATCTTGCTGGAAGTAGTCACCTTTAAACTTTTAAACACAATTGACAAGATGTCCCGACACAAAATCCATAAAACTATGACAGCTAAAACAAAACAAGACTATTGATCACTTTTTTCCTAATTGTTTCTTTTTAATAGGTTGCAATGCCCCACTAAGTTATTTCTGCCATGTTATTAACTTATTGAAAAGTCACGTAACTTGAGATTATGATTGTTCAGTAAATTGGGCATGATTTATTCACTGTATTTGTATGTCTTCGCAGACAATTTGGGGGCTTTGCTGGAGAGACTGAGTACCGGGCAGAGGCCTTGCGTTTGACACGTACTTTGGGTGAGACAGCACCCTTCCAACGTAAGCAATACTTCTGCTGCAGCTTTGACCCACCTCTGAAGCCTTATGGACGCCGTAATGAGGTCTGGTTTCTCCAAGAGGAGCCATAGGGACTCAGATCAGATCCACAACAAAACTCAAGGTGGCTTCACAGGACTCTCCATAGGCAGAACTATGATCCATGTAGCCTACTTTCTCTTCTATGTTATCTGTATGTAATCTATGTTTCTATATGTTTATAAAGGTTTTTGCACATGGTGTTAAGTTTACAAAGTGGGGTAGTTGCGATGTAATAATTGCTGTGAAGTAGCTGCATAAGCAGTTTGAGAAGAGCACAGGAAATATATAGGATTTGAGCCATAATATATAAGTAGTCTTTATGAACAAATAGATTTGGGCAGTGTTCTTTTAAACTGTGAAATACCTTTTTGACAACATAATTTATGTAGCCTTTGTGTGTAGTGGTCTGTGTTAAATGCATGATGACGCCATTTTGATTTATATTTGATTAATGGTGATGTGATGCAATAGCTCATTCTTTGTGGTTATTTTAATCATATATTTAAATAATATATTTGTGGTGTACATTTTTGTACTCCTGGGAAAAATATTTCATTAAAGCAGACCTACTATGTATTATTAGAGTTGTTTTTCTATTTATTCATTAAAGACACACTATATAACTTTTCTGGTGGAGGGTCAGCCAACTGCTTGTCTCTATGGTGATATTACTGTTTTGTGTTGTTTAATCCACAGCATGGAAATAAACTTGGTAATCACAATGGACACAGGTTAATGGTCATATCTATGGAGAAGCAAGTCTGTACATGGTAAGAATTCATATTTCAAAGATATTTTTGAACTATTAAACACCTGTAATTGCACAAATCCAAGGGAGATATGTTTAATGCCCAACTATGGAACATTTCAGGCAAAGAAACATTTCCATGGAGACAAGGAGGTGGCAGACCCTCAATCAGAAAAGTTACAGAATGCAACTATAATTTTGAGTAATCCTGTATAGTCCTGCATCAAAGGCTCGAGTGCTCAGAAAATCATTTTTAATAATTCTACTTTCACCTACCCCTTATTCCCACCCACTGCACTTTTATGATTAAAAAAAAAATACACATGGATATGGTTATACAATAAACTGGTGACATCTTTTTGATTGCTAGTATTGTGTCAAAACCAGGAGAATCTAAAGCTGAAGCTAGTTATAAAAAGGCTATACCTAACTAAAAAAAATTAAACAAACATATAAAGACAAAGATAAAAACAAAGACAAACCATGTTTGTACACCACTGAACTAATAGAACAGAATAAAACTAATTCAGTGTATTTGGGTGTTGAGTTTATTTTAATTGACAAAATTGAAATTGAAGCTAAATGAAAACTAAATAACCGTGTTAGTAGCTAAACTATTAAATAAAATATACTGACTAGAACAAGTTTGCAGTTTAGTGGTTTCAATAAATTTAGAATTAAAAGATAGAAATCCACTTACACAGTTCAGCGATTCCACTCCCCACTGTAATGAGATTTTAATGAGCCTAACATACAGCATGGCCTTGTAACCCCACACTGGTGTACTTACACAAAGAGAGGAGTTCTGTTTCAGCTTGGAGTTGCATACCTAAACACTGCAAAAGCTTGAACTTGCTTTAGGTCAGGTTGTCCTTTTTCATTATATTGCACATACAGTCAACTACAACCCTCTTTCACCTGTTATTTGTTTATGATAATCTTAAAGACAAGATGGAAAATACTGGAAAACTACCTGCATAATACCACAATCTTCAGCATCTTATCAAATAGAATTTCAGTACAAAATGCTACTTGCAATGATAAAATATATATTGATAATAAAAGCCTTCACATTAGCTCCTACTCTGATGGAATCATATAAAATCTTTAATAAAAATACACCGCCATTTCCCTTCCTCGGTTTCAACTATCAAAGTGAATATAATTAAGAGTATATACATGTATAACGCTGTATTGTGTATTGTAACACATAAATCATGTTATGCTGAATTTTATATTAGGTCACTGCAATCCTTCAGTTGTTTTTCTTTTCTGGAAAGTTGGGTGCATAAGGAGGTGGTCGCTCCTGCAAAAATATTCTTCAATTAGAAAAGGTTGCACTTAATGTCTGATGAGAAAAATCACATGCATGTCCATTTACCATGGGCATGTAGACAGTGTGGGGATTGCTGGGATCGTAATATGCACTGGCAGCTGCTTCAGCTGCCTTGGAATTGCCTGTGTAAAACAGAGAAAATATGATTAAAATTAAATGTTGATGCTGAACTTGTTTAGCAATAAGAAAGGAAAATTGTACAAAAAATGTACATTCTATTATTCAACTTCACAAGAGACATCAAAATGAGTTCTGTATGGCCCATCCACAAGAAAGCATGGAGAAACTACAAATAATCAAGTGTGACCTTTCTTGCTGATGGCACCAGATACTATAACTCTAAAGTGTAACATATGAGACATCAGCAGCCTATTTTGGTTTGCACTACTATTTGTGAACAATTCAGATTAAGGTGGAAACATATGATTCGACAGGTGTAGTGACACAGAAAAGATAACACATTCTAAAACCTGGAAGAGCAGTAGCTGGTGGTGCTGTCCAGTTCTGTGGTGGTCCAGGATATGGGGGTGGTGCCATGTAGTCATGTCCTGATGGGAACATTCCTGTTACAAACAAACTGGGTGAGTGAAGTCTTCATCAGGAACAACAAGGATACAATGGTTAAACATGGGTATTATCTGGTTACATGAAACAGTAAAGATGCTAAGGATTTAAAATTTGTGATCATAAAAAATGCTAACACCTACATGTACCATAAAATGCTAAACAACGCGTCTACCTGGAGCAGGTGGAGGATAGGGATAGCCCATGTTGCCAGCAGTAGGTGGGGGAGCCTGATAGTAACCACTGGGCTGAGGAGGGCCAGGATAAGGATAGGCTGGAGCAGGAGGGGGTGGGCCATAAGAGCTCATCATTACAGGTGAAGGATAGCCGTATGCAGCAGCCCCATTTTGAGCTGGAGGTGCACGAGAGGCTAGAAACAGTACAAATAAAATAAGAATGAAAGCAGTAAGTACAGTCTGACATAACTGTTGAGAAACTTACCATTTGTGGCTAATTTAAAAAGATATTGTCCAAAATCGATGGCTCCACCAGACATAAAAGTCATTTTGAATTGCGCTGTGCCCTCCCAGCCACCTGGATGATGAAATTATGTTGTTACATCTGTGGTGCAAGATTCATTTGACTATTACATTTTTAGATGAGAATGATGATACTTGGATTAACAGAAGTAAAGGTAGCATTCAGATAAGTAAAATATGAAACAAATAAGTATTATATTTGTATCCATAACTGAGCCACCCTAATACATAGACAACAGAAGATACAAATACATTTGACACTAAGTTACCTCCATATTCTGCCAACACATTCCCTTTGATGTAATTAGCTCCAAAGACTGGTTGTTCAATGCTACAGCCCTTCATCAGGTGATAAGGGAACATAGCAGAAACCACATGGTCCTTTGTATTAGTGGAGACAAATACCAACTAAACCAAAGACAAATGAGAGCTGTAATGGTTATTTCTTAGCACAATGTGTTATTCAACAATTACTTAACAGCATACCCTGTATGGAGTAAGGTACACGTTGCCCTTTTTGGACCCCTTCAACAGATCTGCCTTGGTTTTGATATCACTGAGCGACAGCTCCACACTCTTACATTCCCGGACAATGCTGTAATAAACAACCAATGAGACTCTTTTAAAGAGTTCGTGTTTCGGAAGGAAAAGAAATGTGTGTTATGAAATAGGATGAGAGGGAACAGGTCAACATAGTAACTTCCTTCTTTGCCTTTTAAGTTAGCCTGATCTTAGCATAGTGCCTTGCTTGACTACTAACCTTTGTGGCTAATTATTAACAAATTATTTAAAAGTAAAGGGATAATTCATACAATTCATAACTACGTGTGACATTTTTTATACTATACACAAGTTAGTCGTGTTTTATATCAGGTTAGATACCAAACAATCATGGCAAGCTAGAAAGCTAGCGGTTAACGTTAGCTACACAATACGCATTTAGAAGCGCAGAGATAAACAAACTCAAACAGTCACATACGCTGTTAGCTACATCTCCAATAATATATAAAACGAAGCAGAAAATGAATCCAACGCACCTTTCGCCATTGTTAATCAAAACACCTCCGTTCTGTGAGTGATTACGATTTAAAGCCATGCTGAAGTTTCATCTGTTGCTTGGGTTAGCAACTTAGCACTTGCACCCAAACACTGGAAACCCCGGTACGTAACAGATACGTCACCACACCATCTGACAGCGCGTGAAGCTCCGTAATATCTTTCATAAACACACATTTCCATAAACTTAAGGAACTATGTGTAATATTTTGATTTTTAATTTAATAAACTTTACCCATCTGTGTGCCTAGACATGAGGTAAACGTGTTCAAATCAAATATACCTTTACCTGAGAATAATTCTAATCCAGATGTATTCTTAATTACAAAAACATTGGACATAATATCCCATCTATTCATGTTATAATGTGGTGTTTTGGTTCTCTAAATGATCAGAAAGCAGAATGAGCCGCGCATAATAACACTATATTGCCAGTTTCAGTGCTGAAATCCAGTTGGTTAAAACTTAAACGGACTTTCTCTGATCTGAATACACCTGCAGCCAATCATTAATCAGTGCTCTATACTTATAAGAATTTATACTTCCATTGTGGTGGTGCAGCTACAGAGTGAATTCTTGAGGTTC
The DNA here is from genome assembly GCA_030686955.1 of Odontamblyopus rebecca. NCBI lineage: Eukaryota > Metazoa > Chordata > Actinopteri > Gobiiformes > Gobiidae > Odontamblyopus > Odontamblyopus rebecca. The sequence continues at coordinate 26,653,449 of CM060667.1, forward strand.
ATAAGAGGCATGGCCTGTCCATATACTGAGAATGAGAATGTGTCCTCTATCTGCAGGTTAAGACTATGGCAACCCAGGTTCCTTTGTGATTATATATTTAACTTAAATAAATAATTTCATTGAATTTTTAACCCATCAAATCAATAACCAATATCACTGATTGACTTTGAATGTCTGCATGTAATGTATACTGAATACAAAAAGAAAAAAAAAGTCAGTCGTTTGGCTACCAACCAGTTAATTTCTTAGTACTCTTTAAGTAATTAAAAGACAAGGTGACTGTAGTTGACACTAATTAAAGACTGTCATGTGACCCTTAGTGTCTGGTGCAGTCTGATGACTGACTTGAAGTGCTTTTCAAAGCCTCATCCAATGTCAGAAATTATGCTTTCTTATTTTAAGAAACTTTCTTTGATTTATTTTGTTTTTGCATTTGTTACCAATTGTTTTTCAGTTCAGAAAAATAACATGCACAACAGGAAAAGACTAGCTTTACCTAAGGTAACATGTTCTAGTGAGAGAATTATAGCTGTGTTTGGACCACATGTCAGTAGAAATGTGAAAGTTGAAGGTAAGTGAAATTGCTGTTGAATTTACAGGTTAGAAATAATTTTATCATTCATTGGAATTGTCCCCACAGATCCTACAGGTGTGGTCAACATAGTTTCTGAGAATGAGGAGTCCTGTGGAGTCAAACTGATTATGGACAAGAACCAGGGTCTAGTGTTCCTGAGCAAATATGACAGCTGTTACACCATGTATAAGGTAAAGGTAAAGATGTTGCACATTGAATTTAACAAAGAAGGTTGATTACTTTTCATCTTTAGGACAGAATAGTTGTTATTCCTTTGCATGTCCAACTGAGAGGAGAACAACAATGGTACAGAGTGAACATCAGTTGCCCTCTGATAAAAAGATATAGTTACAATAAGACTACTTTGTCCCAAACAAGTAAGTACTTTGTGGGCAATCGTGGTGCTAAAAAGTGTTGTACAAAATGTCTAAAAAGTGTTTTTTAGAAAGTTCTTTAGTGAGAGAATGTGAAACTTTAAAAGATCTGAGGGTGGATTGTAGTCACCAAGCAATCACAAGTGAAGACTGCTTCAAACGTGGATGTTGTTATGATGATCATGATGATATCTGCTTCTACAGACTGAACTGTAAGCCATATTTGTTTATTTCTGTAAAGTGTACAAACCATTAATCATTTCCATTTATCCTCCAGCCTGCTCTTTAGATGGAAACTTTGTGTTTTCTGTCACAACGGCAGACACTGGTTATTCCATTTCTTTAAGGAGCCTAATGGTTAAAGATAACCCACAGTGTGTTCCAGTAATTACCACCTCAGACACTGCAGTGTTCAAAATAGGACTAATGGAGTGTGGAGCCAAGATGAAGGTAACCTTCACTTGTGTGTTTGCATATTTAAAAATTAGGTGATGATTATATTTTTAACATGTTTTTCTCTTTGAAGAAAGATGGAAACAATGTGATCTCTGAAATTGAGGTTGTGGATGTCATAGATTCGTCATTTGGGTAAATCCTCCATCTCTATAGGTGTTGTATCATAATACAATATTTAATATACTCATAGAGCTCTAATTATAATGAATGCATTTTTGTTCAGTCTTGAGGTTGCATGCGAGTATGAGCTTTCAGAATTGAAAAAAGCTACCAAATTGCATGCTTTGTTTTTGGAGACAAAGCCACCACCTGCAGTTGCTTTGGGGAGTATTGGAGTTCAAATGAGAATTGCCAAAGGTTAGCTTTAGTCTTTTACACATATTTTTAGTTGCTACTTTTAGTTTTTATAACCACATAACTTGTTCATATAGATGCCTCTTTTACATCCTTCTTTGCTGAAGATGAATTACCTGTAACCCTACCACTGCGTGAAAATGCTCATGTAGAGATATCATTTGTTGAGCCATCCCCAGACCCAACTCTTTCCCTCCGTGTACGAGACTGCTTTGCCTACCCAGAGACTAAACACTCTGAGTGGAATCTGCTCTTTGATGGGTATGTTTTAGGTTTTTTTTCTATAATTGACACCTTTATTGATATATAGAGGATTTTCTTTGCAATCCTTACTGCAGCTGTCCTAACCCTCTGGATGACATGCAAAGTTCCATTCCTGTTGACAATAATGGAAAGATTGCCTTTCACTCCCAAGTGAGAAGATTTGATGTGAAGACTTTTGCATTTTTGGACCCACACACAGGCCATCATAGCACAGATCCAGTAAGGATATTATGTAATTTCAGTGTTCTGATCTGATCTTCTTAACACAAGTTTTTAGGTGTATTTTTATTGCTGGGTGGACATTTGTACTGAAAATGTGGAGTGTGCTCAGTACTGCTCAGTGACTTGTGAGTACAGTAATTTGCCTTCAACAATTTTCAGACTAGGTTTAAACTAAGACTTGCCTTGCAGCTTCAGAGGGTGGAAGACAAAGAAGAGACGCTTTACACACTTTTGATCATTTCCATCTCATTTCTTTGGGACCTTTACTGGTAGGACAGAATGGCACAGATGTGGAGGACAACCCATGTCTAAAATCTAAGAAAAGTATGACAAGTTATCTTATCTTAATAATAAACAATACAATTAAATTAGTACATAAATTGAAATTCAATGTTGTGTCAGTGTTTCAGGTGACTGTTTATATTCTGTCTGGGGTTGGAGCTGCTCTGCTTCTAATACTTATGTTTATGGCCTTAAGAAGCATTAGAAGGTGCCAGATACAGGCACAGACCCTGGATGCGCAAAGGAATACAGAACAATCTCAATAAAACAAATCATGTGTTTAAATTTTATTTTTGTACATCTAAATGCATTACTGGGGATGCATGCATAGTAAACATGTAAACATTGTGTTTTTTTAAAAAAAAAAAGACAATTTAATAGGGTTTAAACTTTCTCTGTGCCCTCAACAAGGCTATCCTCTGTTTATCCTCCTCAAACTTTTTCCTTAGCTCAGCAATGTCTGAAAAAGAACAGAACATAAAGCACTCTCACAAAAAGTCATTAATTAAAATGTCCTTCCAGAAAACAGTACTTACGCTCTTTCTGTGTGTTTCTGTGTTGCCAGGTGTAAAAGTTCATGAGTTCCTTTCTCTTCTTTTTCTTCATCTCTTTTGCCAAAGTGCGCTCATTAGCCATTTCACTGTGGGGCCGGGCTTTGGCCCCCTTGTGTCCCCTGGTAACTTTGACCCAACCATCTTTGTCCTCCTGCTGCTGCTGTTCCTCCGCTTTTCTCTGCTGTTCTGCTTCCTGTCACAGACAAAACATGCAGATGTAAAGCCAGACAGATTGATGGTGTGTCACAGAAAAAACTAGTCTTACCTCTTCTTTACGCTTGTCATAGTCCTCCATAAAGGAGTCAACAATTTTGTTAAGTTGCTCCGGTTGAATAAAAGAATGTTTGTACTGCTGTATCCACTCTGTTATAGAAAAGGATATATTTAGCAAAATGTAACACAATTTAAACCGGAATTATATGAACATTTCTAGTTACTCTGAACCCCTGTCTTGACAGGATGCTCCTCTGTGGAAACCACCATAGGCTCACTGGGTGGATGGGATTTAGCTGCTTTGATACTGGATGAATTTTCAAAAACAATGTATCCAACTTTGAATCCCTGTGTGAAATGTATAATAGGAGTATGATCAATTTCGACTTTTTTTTCTAAATTATGTACAGCATGCTTTTAAAAACGCACGTGTTTTTCAGCTGGTTTAAAGATATTGGAAAGTCTTGGTCCATGATGCTGAGAGGAACCTGGCTGGTCTCTCAACTCCACTGATTTTACATTTCCAAACTGAGAAAATATCCTTTTGGTGACTTTCTGAAACTCAAATGCAAAGTTAGGTCCACGACCCTCTGGAAATGTATAGAGTAGACGCTGACCTGATGTTACCTCTGAACAATATGGGGGCACGTTAAGAACGAACAAGGTCCTATCCAGTGGTCTAAATGAACTTTTTTCATCCCGGACTTTGTGCTCTTTTACATAAAGTTTGTGTTGTGCAACGCTGCTGGAAATAAACGTTAAGGACAGCACTGCAAAGAACAGATTGAACATTAGCGAACAATTTCCGTTTTTTCAAGACAAAGATTAACATTCAACAACAGTTAGATAACAAGAATATATACATTTTCCGTAATATGTAGTGAAAAATTACCTGTATATCCTCCGGGAATAACGCAAGCTTGGTTTGTGGCATGTTGCGTTTTGGAGGCAGCCATATTGGAAACAGCCTTTCACACCGGAAGTAAACAAAAAAAAAAGTTACAGTAAAAGCATGTACGATATTACATTTTCGTCATATTGTTGTTACATAGTTTGGATCTATAACTGATATGTCCACGGATTATCATCGATTTGTTGGGTTGAGGTTAAGGTACACTTTAATCGTAGCTGTAGACTGCGTTTATTTGACTCATCCTTCGCTTTGTGCAACCTGATGTAAGAGCGGGAACTCGGAGACCCATCTCCAGATATCGACCGAGGCTTGGTCAGGACTACCGTTTTAGATTGTGTTTTGTACAAATCATAAGATGTACATGACATTTTAATTCTATGTTGTTATATTCAGTTTCAGTTGTATACATTTTTAGCCAATAATATTCTAATAAAATCAGGACTCCCTTTATTTTCTCATGTGGATGAATAAACTTAATTGATTTTGATTCTGATTTTTACTGTAACATCACATTACTGTTATTTTATTTTTTTATAGTCTTCATCAATATATGACTAAGCCTCATTACTTATTAGAGTTTTATTTAAATGTGCCAATTAGGAATACATGTTAGTGGCACTGGGCTATTTCTGCAACTTTTGCACTAGGTATTGCAACAATAAAACATACCTATTACAGGGCAAAGAATAGATATCTATGTATGCTATACCAAACAAAATGAAAAGAAAATGAAAAGACACAGTTAATAGAGTATAAATGTATAGTTTAATGGTGACATTACAGAAGCTAACCTTCCTAGACGCATTAGACTGACATACCAGAAAAGTAAAAAGCAACAGTTGTAGTAAACCATTCAACATGTTTCGAAATGGTCACATACACTACAAAGAATATACTTCATAAATTGTATGTCACATAATGTCAACTATTAATGTCCAAGTTGACCCAAATCACTTGTTTCATAACTGTTCAAACTTTTTTTTTTTTTTACACATTATTAAAGTTATTTAACCCTCAGACCAGAAGGGCCTATATGGACTGGGTAGAACTTAAAAAGTTTAACAAAACATCCAAATTGGGATATTACTGAATTAAAATACTGTGATCACTGTGTCTGATTTAAAAAACAAAAAACAAACATGTCTTGCTGACGTACTGGGATCAAATTAAACTGTTCCATTTTGTGAGTAACCATATTTATCAAAAAGTGAGAAAAAAGGCTCCATATGTATTTCCCATCCAAGTGAAATATAGTTTTAATTTTAACACTGGGAATGCAGTAAAATACTGAAACACAAGACATGAACTAAATCTTAATGCGAAAGGCAGTAGCTTGTGAGCTGGGTGGTTCAGGAGTAGAGGGGGACTGAGCAGTGGACTTGAACAAAGCTTTGAGAATTGTCTGAGGGTCCACCTCTGGAGTGGGCTGAGTGGATGCGCGCTGACCAGCGGGCCGTGACAAGGACGGAGGCAGACCATCTTTCTTTGCAGAGCTGCCACTGCCTGGAGTATCACTGAGCCTCCTGCAAAAATCCAAACAAATCAATGTACTGTAGTTAAGACTACACAGAACAGTGAAATCAAAATCTCACCATTGAAAACTAAAAAAGACATTTATTCTAAGTTTTTTTGTTTTGTTTGTTTTAATACCCGACAGTAGTGCAGTAGTGTAGTGTATATTTTAAATACTTTGTATAAACATTAACAATTGTTATGTACATAATGTTTACATTATGTAGAAGTTTATGCTTACGGTATATTTTTAGGTTGACTGAAGACACCATATTGCACATTGTCCATTCAGAAAGCCATGCGGGCATGTTTCCTCACATCTATGGCTAGCCATAATATAAATACTAATATCAAAATTGAATTGCTAATGCAATAATCAAACTCAAAGCCCTGCGTAAACATTAAATATTAGTATTACTTACAATAAAATAGGCTGATCAGAAGTGATGACATTTCCCTGAATATGAAGATTACATTTCATGGGCTGACCTGCATTTTAATAACAAGTAAAATGATTAATGTCTTCATAAATGACAAAGACAACATTATTACTCTTATATAGACTCACCGTCAAGGCAGCGGTTATTATACTTTCTATATGCGCTCACGGCATCCTCTTTGCGAACAAATACCACCTCAGCCACACCCACTTTCACCAGCCGTGCACGTTTTAAGGCACCACATACACAAAACAGTTCCTATAGAGAAAGACTAATTCATCAAAAAGCTTCAACTAGTGTATCAACCAGAGTATAACATAAGAGCGGTCTTTTTGCTTACAACGATGTCTTCTTCAGTTACTCGAGGATGCAAGTTATTTACGGTTATTTTTGTTCCCTCTAATGGACTGAACGTTGGCTAAAATGACAAAAATATGTATTAAGTACAACATAGCATATACTTTTTATACCAACTTAAATTTCTATCTCTGATCTTATATTAAAGAGACAGCTAACCAGAGGTGGAGCTGCTGCTGTATTAGGAGCAGCAGTGCTTTGCTGAAGAGTTCTGGAGACCTGCTGTAAGGCTGCAGCAGAGGGCCGAGGCGCAGGCATGCTGGTGCTTGGTCGAGTGGGTGCCACTGGTACCGGAGGACGAGGTGCTGTGTAAGCATCATTTTTAACCACCTTTGTGATTGGAGCTGACATGGAGAATGAGGAGCCCATTCCACCCCCCTATATAAAAACTGATGGTAAGTGAATGCTTAAAAATACAAAAAGTTATAACTCGAGCAATGTAAAAGATTTAATTTACCCGGGGTTGTAGAATGTCATTAGAAGTGGTAATCTTTATTTGTTTACTAGCAGCTCCATCAAGATCATTTGAGACAGGCTGGTAAAAAACAGAATAGGTTATGCCATATAATTGATGATCTGTAATCAAATGCTTAAAATATTTTCTGTTTATTGTGAATTGATGTAACATAACTAAAATTAGAATCTTATTACAACCTGATAATCTACTAATCCATCAACAATACCTGCATGGATGTGCGTATCCCACTTGACAAACCCAATGGCCGTTGCTGAGGAAAAATATGACATCATAATATGTTAAACTTGCAGCTGTGGTTTTCTTTTGCTGGTTCTCTAATTTCTCTAGAATAAAAGTAACCTATGCTCACCTGAATGGTCTTTGTTATTTTTAATGGTATTCCTGCCCCAGCCAGTGTCTGTGGTCCTCCAAGGCTTCTCTTCAGGCTTAGTCTGTCTCGAGCATCCCTAAGATTCGACCCTTGACCACCAAAATGCCTCGTGTTGTGTTGTGCACCAACAACACTAATGTTAGGGTGTATCTGTACTGATGGCACTGTGCTCTGCTGCTGGGGTGGCAAAGCCTGTGTTGTGGAATTATATTGTGTTTGCCCCTGTTTGCGGAAGTTAATCATTTGACGAGCATCTTGCACACCTCCTGCTCCACCTCGACCACGAATTTTAAAACGAGCATCTTTCTGACCAAGCTTTTCTCTGGCATCTTTAACTTGAAAGCCTAAAATGTAAACAATAAAAACATAACAAACAATACGATGTCGTAAAACCTACGTAAAACGCTTTGGTATTAGGACATTTTACCTGCAGCACCTACTCCACCCATACGCTGTCGCACATCATTTACCCCAATCTTCTGTCTGGCGTCAAAACTCATACCGGCTCCCCCAACACCTCGACCAAACGTTGGTCTGAAATAAAGAATACTGTTTATTTGCAATCGCAGCGCATAATGCAGTTTTATCCCCACATTTGGAAGGCATAGTTTGGCCAAATTATGGTAAAAATCATAGAGCGTTATTACAATACTTGCAACGTTAACTTCCTTAAGAAACATACAGTAAACACTACTGTTAGCTTATAAGCGTCTAAACATCTGCTAAGGCACGTATTAGAAAAGCGTGCAAGATTTTACGGTTTGTATTAAAGAACACTAAGCATCAAATCACTTGGCTTATCTGTATATTACACAGAGGTGACAAAATGTCTTAAAAGTAAATTCGACGCTAGTTAGCTTTTGGGTGAACTGATTTTTCTAGCTACATGCTAGTGCTATGTGCAATGCGAAAGGGTTAGCATTAACATATAGCACAATGAAAGACTTAAGCAAGCTCTGGTGTGCACATTTTTACTAAAATATTGCACGTATCTGGTTAACAAATAATAATGAGAGGTATACAGAATTAATGTTGATTACCGCTTTGTAGTTGCCTTAAGATTAATGCCGCGCTGTCGGATCACTTCGTCCAAAGAAACGTCTGCCATTTTCTCTCACCGTGCTGTAAGCGCATGCGCAGACTCTAGTAATAAAAACATTACCGAGGCTGGCATAGTCCATGGCAGGTAGAATGGTAAGGAATACAACTAACGTATTTTATCATTTATCGTTTCATTGTCTATACGTTATTAGCATTTACTGACAAATCACTATCAACATTCTAACTTGAAGTAACATAAAGTTAAGGTGAAGGCAAAGTGAACTCACATCAAGACATCTGCATTCTACTACTCTTGACTGAAAAGGTGAAGGATAAGATATCTTCCCCCATAATGCTTTGCGGTACACGTTTTCTAAAACGTTGCTTTTTATTCACAACGAACTAAAGTAAACTATTGTAATTTTTATGTTTTAATCAGTAAATATACTAGCTCAAGTTATTTGTATAGACAGCCATAATTAAAACAGTAAGAATCCTAAAGAAACTGTGTCTATTGTTGACACCGTGACCGTAGAGGTATGGACAGTGGGACATACCTCTTATTCGATAGATGATTAGGTATGCCTTAAACTGATGAGTAAGGAAAATAACGATGCGGGGTGACGCCCGCGTCCCTCGTGAACTTACGAGAAGAATTTTTGTAAGGGCACAGGTCCGACCACTGAGGTGACTTGCCTACTTTGCGAGATGCTTCATGGTACAAGGATCTGCCCCGACCCTTTCGTTGTACAAAGAAAAGAAATGGAAAGGAAAAATTATTATCATAAGGTGTAAACTTAACTGAAAGTTAAATGAAAAAAGCACTAGAGTCCTACAGTTAAGCCTAGGCATTAAAGTTATGCAAATAAGATACAGTTACTTTCACAGTCTACCTTTCACCTTCTCCAAACGGGTAACACCCATACCTATACTGATTTATCAGCATATTGTTTTGTCAGTGGGCTACGAACCGATTATCTCCACGCTCTGCAGTGTTAAACTACATATCCCACAATGCACTTGGGTTGGCGTAGCGGTTTGAACGCTTCCAGCCCCACTCCGTTTGTCCCTACGTGCACGTCGCTGTATCGGCGTCGTGCAGGTAACGGTAGAGAAGAAATGGCATCAGCCCTATCTCGAGCTCTCAAACTGCCCGGTAAGATATGCGTCATATGCTTTTTTCCCCCACATAACTCATAGGGGATAATATACATGAATAAAAACAGCCTACGAAACCACTGTCATCTTATTTAGAAATATAACGGTGTCTGTTGTGTTGTATGTGTTGGTCTTTGCCTGCATGCGCACAAACAGCGCACAGGGATTCTTGTTCTTGTATGAAACTAGCGTTCTTCAACATCAATCTGACCAGCGTATCTGACACAAGCATCTCCTCGGTATGTTCCACCGTGTGATCCCGGTTTGCTAGTTGCCACCAATGCTGCACAATACCGTCTCAGCCGTAGCTCTACGCTTGCTCAAATCATAGGGGTATTAAAAATACTATAAGGCGTTAACAGATGGATGGAATTTAAACATTGCTTCGCTAAATCACTTTTCTCGAGTATGAATGATTCGAGAGGTGAAATGTTTTGTAAATTGCGTTTGTCAACGTCAATGCTCATGGCCAAGCAGTCAGTAAAGTATTACCTTTGTAATATTTAATTAAAAAACATACTGCCCGAGATATTGTTTTAGCATATTATGTTTTATTAATCAAAAAGTTTACTTCATTCAGCCACATACCTGTCTGTAAGTGATCACTATAAAGTAAATGCAGATAGTCGTTTAAACAAGCGAGCCCCCACTACTGTTTCTGTGTCAAGGTGCAATATGAGGGCAAAGATCTGCTATCAGGGACAGAGCGACAGTAAGGATTGAGTGGGCGGGGTTAAAAGTTAAAACTGAAACATTTGACTCATGGTTCGATATCAAGCGCCCTCCAAGTGCTCTCATAGCAGACACCAGTAAGGATATGGTGTTTTATTGTCTCACATGTATTAATTATAAAGTAACTGCAATAGCAGTTTAAAGCCTGTTTAGCAGTTCTAAGTTGGATATTATTATTAAGATCTTTAGATCATTTGGAAGCAAGTGACCAAACCAATACTCCCCATTTGCTAAATGAAATGTGGATATGACTTGTTGGATACTTTTCTCAATATAGATTATGAACATTTTGAAGAGAAATACCTATACTGTTTTGAAAATTGAAATTTAAAATGTAATTTATTTGTGTGTGCAGGAAAGAAGGGCTCAGAGCTGGGTGAGTATGACCCTCTGACCCAAGCAGACAGTGAAGATGAGAGTGAGGAAGATGACCTTGTGCTCAGCTATCCCCGGAATGGCCTGGGTCGGGACAGCTGCCTAGGCCCTAGCAGCAGTAGGTCTGGCAGATTTGTTGGGGCAGTAGATGAAATGCTGGAAGAAGAGGATGATGATGATGACTGGAGAGAGCATGTGCCAAGCCTGGAGGGAGATGACTTGAAGGACATGCAGTACCGAGACCAGAGGCGGGGGTCTGGGTCTCTTGTCGGGGTTCATACAGACAATGATGCCAAGAAGATGAGAATGAAACATATTGTTCGTATAGCTGCTTTCCTTGTGCCCCTGGTGTGTGCTACACTCCTGGTGCTGCTCTGTGCATTTCTGATTCCGTGTCAGAATGGAAAACTTCGGCCGCAGTGGGAGAGAGCATTTGGAGAAGCAGGAGGTACATCAAACAAAACAGATCAGGCCAGGGTAGAATAAATGCAAGCACTATTTTTTCTTTCTACATGTATGTAAGATTATCTTAACAAGAAAACAACCGACATAAGTAGGCCTATGCCATGCATTATTTTAAGTTATTATTTCTTATCTGATATTATATCACCTTATCCAAAGGTGTCAAAAGCATTTAAAAAGCCAGAAAACATAAGATATGGGAGCATTAATGTTGTTCATTTTAAATAAAGATACTTTACTTAAGACTAGGTTAGTCTAAGTCAGGGGTCGGCAGCCCTCTTTCATCCTTCTGTTGTGGCACCCTTTGACTTTGGAAAATAAATAATGAGTATTTAATTACAATGTATTTTTTTATTTTAGATAATTAGTTAAATATAATTCTAAATTTGTAGATAATGGTAATCTTATAACAGCCTCATCATTTTGGTCTTAAAATGTTCGTATGAAACGGCTCTACATGATCCTGCCTTTTTTCCACTATTTTGTCTGTCAAAAATCCTATAGGTAAATAATGGGAAAAAATAAAGTTTCTGAAGAAAACAGAACATTTAATGCTACTGTAGGCAGATTCATTCAAGCTCCAGTAAACACGATAAAATGATAACGGAACACAGAAGTAGACGCATTTTGGTTCGCTGTGGGTGGATAATTTAAGCTTGGATTTTTATTTCCTACAAAGACTCAAATAGACATTGAGTAATAATGTGTATAATGCAGCTTTGCGCACATTTGTTTACGTTTTACAGAAACAAACTTAAAGCCACATGGCTAATATTGCATAAGTGCTGAAAAAACAGCTTGGTGCTGATGGGTCAGCTTCAGAATAAAGGACACAGAGTGTTCTTTCTGTAACAGAGGGATGTGCTGCTGATGGTGAGTCTGTTCTGTACGTATAACACGTTGGAGATGATTCATTCACTTTTCAGAAATTATACATCTGCAGGTCTTACGCATAGGCTGTATATATAAATGGACGTATATTCTCCATAGCATTTCATTGATTTCATAAATGCAACCCTACCATAGTCTTTAGTCTTTACAGAGCATACAGGTAAAAAAAAAAGTGTTGTAGTGTTATCTTCATTTTAGATGTCAAAATGGTTTTGTGGCTCTGTGGGTGTTTTCTTTTCTGTGAGAGACTGTCCAAATGGCTCTTTGAGTATTTAAGGTTGCCGACCCTTGGCCTAGGCTTAGACATGTTTTGGGTCTGGGCCATAGCCTTCTGTGTAATCTTAGATTTAATTGTTATTAGATTACTAACAGTGGATACTGTATTGAAGGGCAACTGCCCTGTGAAGCCTGTATTGGGATTATCCCACCCCTGCAATGTCTCAACAAAAAAGTGAAGGTTATCATTATTGGCTTAGTGTTAGCAGGGAGGCTAGAGATATCTGAGGGGGGCCTTCGTCACCTCTGGCTCTGCCCCTGGTCTCCATGATCTCCTAGTGACACCATGATAGAGGTGCTTAAGCATTAAGTCTGGTCAGTAGCAGCAATACAACTAAAGCTGCCTTTAAAGTATGTGATCTTGAAGACATTTAATGTGTACTTTGTTGATTTCCTACAAACTTATAATTTCCTGTTAAGTTTCATAGTCTACTGTCTACTCTCTCTCTGAAAAATTATTATCAAACTGTAGAATGCAAACGCAACCTACTGATACTTATTTTCATTCTGGGGGTGTTTTACATGTATGTCTATGGCGGAATGTTCAGCAGTTACCACCATAACACTATGCACATATTAGCACTGCAGTTCCAGCTAAGTTGTTTTTTTATGGTCAGACTGAGTTAAAACAAAGATCAGAATAAAGTACTCTTGAGAATCACACTCCACAACCCCAGGGAATGTTGATTACATTGGCTGCAGTGTATCAGTCGATTTAGGGATGATTACTGTATTGAACTGTAGCGCTGACTGTGGGATTTGTTCAATTTATAGAACCGTGGCGAAAGACGGCTCCTTATGAGTTAAATGTTTTAGTAACAGAAGCCACTTTTTATGCAATAACTGTGCTCTGAGAGGAAGGATTTGGGCTAAAAATTTGGTAAAATCATCCCAAAAATTAGTCATGAACGTCACATCTTTTGATTTGCCCACTTCTGTAAAATGCCTTACAGAATCTGCTGTGTTACAATAATGTTTATGGACACTTAATTAAATGTATAACTGTACAGTATAGGTAAAATGTTTAAATCATAGGATTTTTAAGTAGCAACATTCAGTAGTGCATGATCACTGCAGAGATTTAAAAACTTAGAATCATGAAATAGCCATGAAATCTATACCAAGAGTAATAGTTATACACTTAACTACTAATTTTGTGTTCTCTTCAACATCCTTCAGTGTAAATATGTAATTGGTGGCTGCTTTTAAATTGTTGTTATGTGTTGATACTGAACACTGTAATTGGTGTGCTGTCGATCCTGCAGGTATCAGTGCCCTGGCATTGTGGGATGTGAACAATGATTCTGTAGAGGATGTGTTACTGGGTGTAACTGACTCGCCCACATTAGGAAATAAAGGTATATAAAATCAAAATATTTAATTAATATACCGGTAAGTATTTTTTGATTTACAGTTTCATTGTCTTAGTTTACAGTGCTGTGGCCCTATCTGCTGTAAATGGGCAGATTATATGGAAGAAACCCATGCGTGAGTGGGTGATGTACATCCAATGCGGACTGCAGATCAGTGGTCAGAAGCTACAAGTGTGTCTCCTCATCAGCAAATCCATTCTAATGGCAGTTAATGGAACAACAGGTTAGATTAACTAACTCGGCAATTTGTACAGAGACTTTTTCTGGCTCCATTGATGGGTTAAAAAAAGGACTACTGATGATTTTATTAAATTTATATTACTTTGCCACTCTATCCCTTTTACCATAGTCGCAACACTATTAGCTGTTCAACATGGTAGTCAGCATGATAGGCTTTGATTGCATATTACGTAAATATAATCAGTTAAAGGGGGACTAAACACTAAAACTCCACCTACAGGCAGAAGGTCAAATGAGCTAACCTAGGCGGTGCCTGGAGAGCTAAAGGTGAGAAAGGGGAAATCCAGGAGTAGTCCATGGTAGAAAAGCTTTCAAAGGCTAAAATTAAGGAGTTTGGCTATCCAAAAGCCATTATCAATCTAAAGGTAGGAGCTAGAATTTATGTTGATGCAAAGGGAGGGGAGTTGGATTAGTTGTGCCCTAGATGAGAGTTTACCCTGAAACTTGAACTGTTCTCTTGCTACTTGTTTTGAGTTGTTCTGTTGTTCTATCAGTCTCTCCCTTATAAGTATTAAGTACCTCATAATCTTAATTTATGATTTAACTTGTAAACAGAAGGTAGATTGAAGGATTTTAAAAAGAAAACAAAATTACATCAGGACAATTAAAACTTGTGAACAGTACATTGCAGTCTTCTTACAAATGTAGTTTTGCGTGTACTATATAGCTCACACTGTTTAGGGTACCACAATACCTCACCCATTTATTGTTAACAAATGTCACTGGTTCTTCTTTCCTCCCCAGGGACGAGTCTGTGGTCTGTGCAGCTCAAGAGCATTGAATCCCAGGTGGTTTTACTACCAGATCTGCAGGGAGATTTGATCCCAGATCTGCTAATATCCACCCTACCTGCAGATGCTGTAAACCCTTTTACCAGTATGCTCACTATGTTTGTATATACAGTTAATCTAACTGCATTTTTAAAAACTGTGTTATAGGCTATGGATCTGTCTTTCACATTAATTTCTGGACAGACAGGGGCAAAGCTTGGACGTTCAGTACCTTTTAACATATCTGGTCAAGGAAAGCTGATTGGTCCAATGCTGCATAAAACTCAACAAGAGGCATATTACATCTTATTTGGATTAGGTAAAAATGAAATACACACACACACACACACATATAGCGTTAACAATGTTGTTAATCTAAAATCACATGTCTACTTTTTCAGGTAACATCAAAGCTATATCGCTGTGTGACCTGTACATTCATGCTACTGGTAAAATGCCTTCAAACCAAGAGGTCAGAAAGAAAGATCCAGGATGGGAGGGACTCAAGGCCAGAACCAATTCTTCCACTTTGATACACATTTTTGGGTATGCTTCAGTGAATGAGATAAAGCTCTAGTTACATGTTACAGGCACTGAGGCTCTTTGTGTTTAGAAAACTGGTCAGGTAGAAGCATTACAAAGGGTCTTTTGAAAGTTACGTTTTTTAAGTTGAAGTTGACAAGAACAAGTTCTTTAAAGTATAGAACAGATGGGTGTTTGTTAGCCTTTAGGTAACCCAGTTTTAGCCGTTTTAGATTTGGTCTTTTTCTTCAGTGCTGATTTCTAGATTGTTTTTATTAAATGCTTCATTAGTTTATTAATTAGTAAATGTCAGTAAAGGTACTGTATCTATTCTTTAGAGGAGCAGAAGATGTTACATTCCTGTATCCCCATGTGGTTGGTTATGATAGTAACCACAACAACCTAGACCCAATATCCAACCAGAACAGCACCAAAAGTGACTGGGTTCTCGTGTATGGCTCCAGTAAACTGTCAGTGCTCAGGCAGAAGGATCTAAGGAAAGACTGGACCTTCAGTTCGCCTCCTATTCATAGGTACGCAAAATCATTATATATATATATTTTATATATATATATATATATATATATATATATATATATATATATATATATATATATATATATATATATATATATATATATATATATATATATATATATATATATATATATATATATATATATATATATATATATATATATTTATATTTATGTTTAAATATAAAATGTTAAATTTTGTTCACTGACAATGGCAATAAAGTTTTGAATCCAAAATTGTTTTGTGTATGTAGTCAACCGACTTCGGGACATTTCAATGATGATGGAGTCCTGGACATTTTTCTTCAACATTCAGCAAATGGGGTCATGAAGGTAACATTCAGCATCCATGTAGCATAATACAAATATTCCCTTTAATATGGTAACGCATTTTTAACAATTGTTTGGTTCAACTTTTAGGTTCAGATCATTGATGGCGCTAGTGGCCATATCCTGTGGTCGGCAGAGTTTGCATGTCCTCGTATGGATTTGGGCTCTACTACTATGTCCACCTCATCAGGCCACTCAGCTTTCCTGTTCTGGGCCTGTGAACCCATCAGACCACAGAAGAATGTTACCAAGACAACAGTACGTCAGGGTGTTTCATTTTATTAGTTAGCAGAGATAGCGGACAAATACTATACTATCTACAAAACACTAAACAAAGGGACAAAGGTTAAAAAAGAGACAACTTAGACATTATTTACCATTATTATAACATAGCATACAGTTACAATTTAAGAGTTTGATAAAACAGTAGAATTATATTTATCTTGTCTATTTAGTTGATGTATCAGCATTAGTATTTTTTGCAGGTCCCACCCGGTGATGCTGCAGGAGAACCTCTTATTAGAAAACTGTTTCTCCTGCACCCTATGTATCCCACTGTCGTTTTGGAGCTGAACAACACCACTAACAGAGCAGTAACTTCAGCAGGTAAAGTACTAATCTAAAATATAGAATTTCACAAATGTTAAAAAATTAATAAAAATCTGAACACAATTCCAGTAACATTTGATGAGGACCAGGAAGATGCCTCCTACATTACAGTGTCTTCACAACCTACTCCTGGATCCAGGCCCATTGCTTGTGTAGTGAAAATTATGAGCCTCAAAGCTGCAGTCATCAAAGCGAAAATGGTTAGACTAAATGAAAACAAAACACAAGAAAGCTCTGTCAAACCAAGTGCATCTGAGGTTAATACTTTCTTCAGACGTCTAGCTTTTAAGCACTGAAAAAAAAAAGTGATGGGAATCCTTGGGATGCTTTGTAGCAGCTATAATACCCTGTTGTATTCAACTAATTTCTTCAGATAATTGCACTAAAGATGAACACATTTTTAAGTTGTTTACATTTATTTGCATTATTATTATTATTTTAACTTATATTGTAGTAGTGCTGCCACGATTATTCGACGTTGTCGACGTAATCGAATGTGAAAATGAGTCTAATACAATTTTTTTGGTCGAATATTCGCCTTTATTTATTTTTGGTCTCAAACGGCTCGTCCAGAGACCTTTTGCTTGCCTGAGATCAGGTATTTCCCCTCCACACCACTAGTCGTACTACACTCGAGGCGGACACCGGCGCGGCTAACAGCGGCTACATCCGAGGCGGACACCGGTGCCGCGGGCAGCGGCTGCGCCCGAGGCGAACACCGGCGCGGCGGGCAGCGGCTGCGCCCGAGGCGGACACCGGCGCAGCTAACAGCGGCTACACCCGAGGCGCGGGAGCACGACCACGATGCATGAGGTATTGAGAATACCGTTGCAATATGCTGCTCGTGCATACTCGTTAAATTGTGTGTGCATATCGTTGTTCAACATTGTCGAATGAGCACACACAACAGACATAACAGCAACAAGAGCTCCGCCAGCGGGGCAAAATACGCCCGTAATAATCAATAGGGAAATCTGGCTCTTGCAGTGGTATGAGTATGACATCATCACATTCTAGAATCGGAATTCCACCAATCAGATTGCAGCAACAGAACTTAAAGACACTACAAAGCTTTAATGTGTCAAAGCTCAAAGAAGCAGAGAATGTGGGTTGTTCTCGCTTTCAGCAGCAGAACATTTGAGAAGAGAGTTCAGATCTACGGCAAGAGGGAAACAATAATCCTATACATTGTAAACAACAGAAAAGCACATTGATATTTTGCCTCTTCATGAAGACAAAGCTTCAAAGACTTCAAAGCTTTGAAGTGTCCACGGACGGACAGACAGACGGACGGACAGCGCCATACCATAATACGTCCCGTTTTATCACGGGCATATAATAACCTTTGCAACTCGCACGCACAGCACACACAAGGTAGCCTCCCGGGAAAATCGAACACACACACTTGTGTGTGTTAGAACCGCTTTTTTTTTAATTTAAATTAGTCGTTTAGATTAGTCGACTAATCGAAAAATTAGTCGAGAGATTAATCATTAGAAAATTAGTCGTTAGTGGCAGCACTATATTGTAGTAAGCCATGTCATATGGCATTTGTTTTTCAGTTATATAGTGTTATCAAATCTGTTGTATCCATTAATCTATAGTGTTCACTGATTGTGACATATTGACTGGATGGCAACAAATTGTACAATTTGATGAAGCACAAAAATGCATATGGAACTCAATCACTGATCGAAATGGCCAGTAAGATGTAATTGACTACTGCACAGAAAACCGACTTTACACCACTAGATAATTGTAAATTTGTAAATATGTACAGTATTTATTTGTTTACTTTTCATATCATAGTCTAACTTGCAGATTGTCATTTTCGTTTCATTATTATTTCGTTCGTATTATTAATCCATTATCAGAATGTGGCTGCTAAATGTACTAGAATGAATCTCTTTGCTGATACATTTATTTTTTTCACTATATTTCAACTTAATTTATTAAACCTCACGAAAATGTGTGTGGTAAAAATATGACTGATTTTTATTGTCATAAAACCAATTGGTTTGTGAATAACTGTCAAATGCCTAAAGTTTGTTTTTTTGTTCTTATGTTTGTTCATTACGTGAAATAAAATGAAACCAATGAAACAACAATGGTTAGTACCTCTTGGCGGCGCTGTATTTCACCGCATGAAACATGGCGTCGGCCGTGGCTCGCCTGTTTTGCTTTTCGGCTCTGAGAAACGCCCGTATTTCTCATCGATCTCTTCATGACTGTTACCCAAGCACTGTCACAGCTTGTCGGACAGTAGTGACCACCTCATCTGGAGCCATTCTGCCCAAACCAAAAAAGGTAAGGGCTTTTAAGAGCTGAATTCTTCTTGATATTGTGGAGACTTAGGTGAGAGGGTTAAATTACAGTAGGAAAACTCAGCAGGGCATTTTCTGTAGATATTGTCACACATCAACATCAGTAGAATCATCAACAGTGAAGCTGCGTTACATGAACTAACTTAGTTATTTCTATGGGGTATGTGACACTGGGGAGCAGACCCATTTCGGCCTTATCCGGATTGCTCTGGTAGTGGTGCCCTTCTTGTATGTGGGGACTCAGATCAGCAAGAACTTTGCAGCACTGCTGGAGGAGCACGACATCTTTGTGCCCGAAGACGACGATGATGATGACTGAAGCGGGTTTTCCAGGTACCAGCCTTGTGCAGTGGGAGTCCGTGTGCATTATAAACATTACACAGAGATGCACTGCTCATCTCTAAAGAGCAATCAGTGTGGCTTGTCTTTGTGTCTTCAAAGTATCTATATGAAAGATCATACTGTGCACTAATCTTTTGTTTATTTTCAGACTTTACAGAACCACCATATGGAGAATGAAGAATCAAAGCACCTTCTCAAGTGATCCTGCTTAAATCTTGTTACATAATCTCTGCTTGGAGTTGCACTAGGGCTGTCCAAGTGTCTGTTGCTGCTACTGTACCGTTTTGCCTGCACTAAAAGCCTAATAAATCAAACCGTTGTAAGTAGTAGATAACCTTTTAACTGGATGCTAAATTATTAATAATTTTATTTAGGGATATTAATTTAAAATCATCAGCCGAACCCCAAATTTGTAGATATTGATTATATTTACAATAAATGGACATCACAAAGACTAAGGACATGGACATTGGGTGAATTCACAGTTCATGGGTCATGACCTTTGTAGAATTTGGACAGAAAGTCGGTAGGACGTGGCTCCTCTGACTCATTGAAGAAGCGCATGATGTGAGTTTTCTGTTTCCAAACATGAATGGTTTCCTCCAGTTCCATTTTACCCTGTGAATGAATACAAACAATATAAGAAAAGGAGTGTATTTCAGTAGTGTTCAATAATGTTATTTTTAAACATGTTGAGTATATCAACATTTACTGAGTAATGTACCTAGTCATCTCAACGCACAGCTTTCTTTCCTGCTGCCTTCTAATACTACAATAGGAACACAAGTAATGTCACTGCATTGCCTGGTCTGAATGGCCAGAGTATGTGGATTGTGATTTAAAAATACGTCAGCTTTAAATTGTTTAATTGATCAAGTTTTGTCAAAAATATCTGAGACTGATCTAAAGTGTTACTAAATGACATACTAGTCACTATGACTTTGAATACTAGTAACTACTACTTTGAACAGTATTTTCCATGTGTATGTTGTGCTTTTTACTTAGGCACATTATTAGTATTGTATTTGTGAACAGGTTTACCCATGTCATTGTACTTTTACTTAAAGTTGCATTGTATAACTTGTCTGGTGGAGGATCCGTCACATGCTTATGTTATTGTGTTGCATGGAGTGTTCCACTGTATGGCATTACGCTTATCTCAACTAAGCACAAGCAAATGACACCAAAGGGCCAAGATACATGGTGAGAGGCAAGCCCACTTACAGTAAAAATGCATGTTTTTAAGTCAATAAAAGAAAAGTTACACAGTGCACCTTTAAGTACAAACTTCCAGAACTCCACCACATGTTATGAACATTATTATTCTCCTATTGTTTATTGTTATGCATGATTATTAATACAGGGATAGGTACCAAAAAAGTTTGAGGTCAGGCATCCATTGTTTTCACATTGATTAAATATTTGAACAGAATAAAAATGAACAATTTAAAACTAAATATTTTGTATCCTTTGGATGGTGAATAGTTTTCAAAATGTTTCCTATAACTGGAGGCTGAAACCTCTGAATAGTTGGAAGTACCAAGTCCTACCTGCAAGGAAGAGTGCACATTAACTTTCACTTTGCACATAAGCCAAATAGTTGTAAGCTGTTCTGACAAACATATTCATGCCCCAGTTTACACGGACAGGACCAGTGAAGTATCTTGCCCAAGAACATAACAATGTGGTTCACTGTTTGGAGCATCAGCTGCATGTAAATAGCCGACAGTACAATTGTAGAACTTTTTACCTTAATTACAAGCATGTCAATTACACGAGGGTCGGTCACATGTTTATTCTTGTTGAAAAGCTCTCTCACTTTGTCTCTTCCTTGACGTGTTGTAATGTCCAACTGATACATGGCCACTGCAAATAGAGCATCAAAATAAGGTGATTTACACGCTTTTCATTTAGACCTACCATTCAGTAGTAACTAGTAGTTTAGGGTAGGTGAATTTAAATACACAAAACCTCCTTTTTTAGATAACGCGATAAACACACAGTTTTTCTGTCATCAAGAAGCTGGAGGTAGACACGACCTTGACTTAACCAAACGTTTACTGCACCTTACGGATCTTAAAGGGACCAGCTACCTGTGTTAGGGACCTCTCGGTACCACGCCCGGTACAGCTCCCGAACCCTGCGCTTGGCTTCATCTAGGTCCCGACTAAAAATCGGCTTGACAACTTTAGCAGCACCAGCTGCCGCTCGGGTCGCTGCTGTGGACGCCATCACTGCTGCTGCACAAGCGTTTCCGTTTTTTTCAATACGAGACCAGTACCCATTTTAGTGGAGCGCCACCTGGAGCCCGGGCGGATTTATGGTTAACAAAAAATGATCAACTAGTGAAAAAGTTAATTCGTTTCGCTACTTGAATTGTCTAGTTGACAGAATTTGATGTAACTACTGCTCCATTTCAAGTGGCATCACGGGACTGTACAGGCCAGTATTAATACTTTATAGTGACAACACACTGGGGGTGTTCTACGTTTATCTCTATGGTAGAATTCTGAAAGACAATGCACACATTTGCAATTACTGTCAAAAAACGTTGAAAAGATTGATCAAGAAAAAACAGAAGGGGAATTTTAGCAACACATTTCAGGGGGCTTTGATCAAAAGGTCAAGGCTTAGTTGTCTGATTTTCAACTAAAATGGTGAGTGTGAGAAACTGAAAACTGTTGGCTAATGCCAATGACCATAGACCATACATCCATGCCATAGACTGGTCACCTGGTTCTAGGTACGTCAGTTCTTCATGGTCAGACTGTGTTAAAACCCCTTAGTGTTTCATCTTATTTTCCCTAAAATGCTTGACTAAGATGATTCTCAATTCAAACAGAATCTGTTACTAAACTTTTGGGGGTAAATAAGTTAGTTAAGTTGCGTGAGAGACAGCAGCTTGAGCATTTGTTGGATCTGGGCAATTCCATGTCAAAGCTGAAGCATATAATGAGATTTAGGGACTTGTAATTAACTCAAAACATGCAGCACTCCTGTGAACTAACCTCAAGGACCATGACGTCCACCCTCCTGTGGGCTCCACTCACAGAGGGGTTCATGGGGGGGTCAAGTGCGTAGAGGATTGGGCAGCTACTGGACAAAGTGGAAGATGTATGGATGGATAATTAACTATTAGGGACCTGTAATCTACTATTTTGAATATATATATATATATAAAAAAAGTAATCTTAGTAACTTTTTCTTTAATAGACTCCAAAATACAAATAATTTACAAAGTTGATATAAGGTACATTAGATGTACATTAAATATGAACAATGTTCAACAATTTTGTTACAATACAAAATATCAATAAAATTGGCTCATCAATGCAATCCCCACAAATACATTAAATATATTTCTATTTGCCAGATACTTTGAAATTAAGACACTTGAAATTGGACATTCTTGTAAGAGCTTTTTATGAGTTCCAAAAGTATAGCAGAAGTTTGATTATTTTAAATTTTTTTTATTTAAATAGACACTTATCAAAACACTTTTACCAGTTACTATAATTCACTAATCACTTCATCATATTCCCATGTAAAGTTGCATACGGCATTCTGTACGACTTTCATAAGGATTTTTAAATAGAGGATGCTTAGATATCCACATAAACAAGATGGAAGTAGCTCACGTGTAACTACGTTGACCTTGCTACCCCTGATTGTGGAATCATTGTTTAACATTTGTCATTTTACCTGATCATTGAAAATGTCACTCAAATACAAGTCATGACCCCAAAATCTATTCTTAACTGACCAAAGCAAGTATAAAAGTGCAGTAAAAAATTGTGAACCAGTGTAAAAAAAAACCAAGTCTATGCGACTGTGTTGGCAGGGAGATTAAAAAGTAAGGCACTGTTTCAGCATACATACAGTGAGCACAGTATGCCACACAGTGATGCTCTTGGCTTTACTCATTTTCTTGTTGCAGTGAAGGGCATGGAAACCTGCCACTGTATCTGCAGTAGTATTAGTACCATACACAGGCCCTCAGTGATCCAGGCTGTTGCCCAACTTTTGGCCTTCTTGTAGGGCGGCCATTGCGAGTCGAAGGTGCTCTCTCAGACTCTGGAGCTCTCGCTCATTTCGACCCTTCAGCCCACTTAACTCCTCATGCACTTCGGTGTATCGCTCACATGCCAAACGTTTCTCCTGTAAAATCAAACAACAGTTTCAAGTTAGTGATAAGTGTGGGCTATCGTTACTAAAATTATGTGTGTGTGTGTGTGTGCTAGCGATAGATATAGATATATAGACACACACAATGTCTCACACATCTTCAACACACCAAGAGCAAAAAACAAATCTGCATTTGCCATTAACCAAAGAGCTTTGACTCAGACCGAACAGACAGAATTAAATAGCACAGACCCGACCCTCTGTGGGGAACAGGCTGCAGGTCTGCACAGCGTACACAGCTGTAGGCCCACAGACAGGCACCACATGCACTGGACCCTGTTGCTGTCTGTACTTTGGAGGTGGCAGAGGACCACTAAACCAACTGGCTCTTGACTACTAATGGCTCATTTGTACTAATACAATAATAATAATAAAATAATGCAAAAGAATGCAGTACACTCAACACAGGTGATGTAGAGTGAAAACAATAGACCTTACCGTGTTAAGAAATTGTAGTTCGTTTCTTAGACAGCTGATCTCTTTATGCAAGTACTCGATCTCACTTTCTTTTACTCTGAGAAGAACCTAGAAAAATACAATGCATTAAATTATCTTTACTATCTATACTATCTTTACAATCTATACTGGAGTATTATTTTGACATTAACTTATACCTCTAGTTCACATGATGTAGTGATTGTGTCTTCTGAGCCCCGCTGTGCAACAGTGGTTTGTCCTCGACTAATCTCCTCAGCTATCCGGCTTTTTAACTCCTGAAAAACACATCGCCGTTATAAAACTGAGCATCCGAAATATGCATTTTTGTAACTTACCTGGTTCTCTTTCCTTAGCTGTTCCATGTCCCTCTCCTTATGGCTGATCTCTCTTTCTCTCTGAGCATTGTCCTGTTCAGCTCTGTTTAGCTCCACACACTTTTGTGAGTAACGCTCTGATAAACCTGCCAACTCCCTTTGCAAGGACTGTATTTCTGCTCTGAAAAAAGTAAAAAAAAATGTTAATGATTTTTAAACTATCACTCCTAAATTCATCTGCTTTTCTAACAAAATGTACAGTGGAAAGGTTCACATGATTGCTATGCTCTCTGCATGGATGTGCACCACTAACATGTTTTATCATCTTTACTCACTGTAACTGTGCTTGCAGTGTCTGGGAGTCTGCCCCACTGCTCAATCTCTTGACTTTCTCTACTTCTCTCTCCAGTTCCTCTTTGTGTTTTTTTTTCAAAGTTTTTATTACTGAAACAGAAACACAGAACCAGACCTAAATCACAAGATGGCACAAGTGTTTAAAAATGAAAACCTATGATGCCATGGAGCTCAACTGTGACTACCCACTTTGAGGTTCTGGAAGTAAATTTCTCGCTCATGTTCCCCATAGATGTGAATACAAATGAAAGATCATGTTTAAAAAATCTGCCGTGTAATGACATAATATCATATCATCTTTTTTAAATACAACCACATCATGGTCATTATTTATCACCTAGATGGTTAGTGTCTAGCATGCCTTTAAACTTGTGTCTATGTGAGAAAATGAACGGGACATTTACGTCTGGAACCTCGGCCAACTTTCAGTGTTGACCTCCACAAACTCTAAGAGCAGTTACATGCAACATCTTATTCCAACCTTTATTATCAACCCAAAACATGCCAGCACCCCTATGAACTAACATCAAGGACCATGTTGTCCACCCTCCTGTGGGCTCACCACCTGCAGAGGGGTTCATAGGGGGGGTCAAGTGCTATGAGGATTGGGCAGCAGGCTGCCCCCGCGACCCAGCTGGATTAAGCGGGAGAAGATGGATGGATATTTTAAATTGTGTATAAAGAAACTAGGGATAACAATATTCAAATGTCTCGTTACAATTTTCTCATGATATACATCTCACTGTACAATATTAATTGCCATATTTTGTGAAGGCTAACAAAACTGTGACTATGTTACTTTTTCTTCTTAAAATGGCTTGACAAGACTTAATCCAAAGTGCTTGGATTTCACAGTGCTTAGAAAAGTTATTTCTTCATGTAGTCTGCACTGAAACAGCAAAGCAAAGGATTATGGTCTATGTAGTTCCATCTGTTTGTAGTTTTTTTATTGCTACACCATAACTATTAATTTAAGCGAAGAGACTTGTCATTTGATATATTCTGATGGTTCAAGATATTATTGTGAGAATTTTGTCAATACAATATCACAATATTCGGTTATTGTTATATCCCTAATAGAAACAAAGATGTCCTAGAATTAATCTTAACTTGATAGTTCTTTTACATTGGTGGCTGTGACTAACAACAGTGGCCTCTAATGAGCTTTAAACCTAATAATCAGGTGTTTGTTGTGTGTTTTGTCCAGACCTTGTGCTGTGGCTTGGGTTTCCTCTAGCAGTAGCCTGTCCTTCTCTGCCTGCAGCTCTCTCATTTGTCTGTCATTTTGCCTCTTCAGCTCCTCCAGCGCCTGTCTATGAGCCCGCTCCATTGCAGACAGGCTCAGGCTACAGGGAGCCTCAGGACCACAGCTTTTCCCCTGCCCTCCCCCACCTCGCCCTCCCCCCTGTAGATTCTCCAGCTGCTGCCTCAGTGACGCCACCTATGCAGGAAAGGAGAACCACATAGGTAAAGCCGACTGGTGACAACATACATTTAGATAATCAAAGTTCAGTCAAACCAGTTTAGCCACATGATGAGCAACTTGTACTTAATAACTCAATCATAACTACAGAACCCAACAACAATTTTTTCTTCGATTGCAAACTGAGCAGGCAGTATAGGCAGTAGTAAAAAAAACAACTCCAAAACCACTGCAGTTGGTTTGCTTTGGTGACCTATGATAAAAAACAAAAATCGCTAATCTCTTGGCATAAGCATTGAATAGCACAGTTGCTAATTATGTGGATCCTCAACACTGCAGGTCAACAGCACACATCAGAAGTTTTTTCAGTTTCCAAACTGCACAAACTTTGCTTTGCCATCTTTTCTGTCAAGTTTTGCAGAATGAAACTACTAAACAGACAAAGCAATAGAGAATAAGTGAAGTGTTAAAAAGTGCGAAATAAGGAATATTCCTTCATCATGGCAGATGATGGGTTAATTTGCATTGACTTATTGCAAATTAGAAAATCAACTCCACACACTACCTCCCTCTGCAGCGCCTCATTGGCCGACTGGCTAGAGGACCGTGATCCCATTGCTTTTAAAGAGCTCATGTCTTTCAGCGGCAGGCGCTCAAACTCTGCCCATTTTCTTTCTATTTCCTCTTCTTTGTGAAGTCTTTGGTTGGTCTCTCCACCAGGGGTCTTTCTGGAAAGCAATGCTTCCCATTGGCTGTTAGTATTCCTCTCGTCCTGCCATTGGCTGTGCTCTCTGCCTTGGCCCTCGCCAGCTTCTCTCTGAGTGGACGGAGGGGGGGCAGAGTAGTTGGGAACAGGTGATAGCTCAACATAGTCGAACCTCCTCTGAGATGAAGGCGTGTGGGATGAATGTTCTGATGATTGACGAGAAAATCTGACATGGGAGTTCTCTTTGTCACTGTGGCCATCTGGTAATCTGTGAAGACAAACGGATTATGAATCAGGGCATCCTTAATTACACGGATTAAAATAGATGAAACACCAAACCTTTACTGTATCACAGCCTAATGTAGTTATAATCTACAATACCTGTGATTTATTATATTATAACTTGCACATTTTACGTATATTTATCTAAAATCACTTAAAAGAAACAAATCCGCTGACTTCCATGTTAAAAAACTGAAATGCCCAGTGGGAGCAGACACTGTTAATGTCATCACAGCAAAGACTCTGCAACGCCCATGGATAGCCACAGATTATGCTAGACAGCAGCCGATTTTTTTTCCATTTGTACCAAAATGATGACGCAATTCCCGGTGTATCACTAATTAAGAACAAAGTAGAGAGCAGTGGGTGTATGCCGGTGGTGGTGAGAATGGAGGGTTGATCGGCAATATGGCGCCTTGAAGGTAAGTGATTAAAGATGGCTCAAACATGCACAAATCACTCCAAATGCAACTTTGAGAGGGTATCGAGAAGGGGAAACAACTATAACATGGTTAAAAGCTCTGAAAAGTCGATTCTGCATAATAGGTCTGCTTTTAAAGATATGATTGAAAGACATGAGGACCCAAAAAGCAAAAATAATCAAAATATTGTAAACATGCTGCTTAATGTACACTTATATGGTCCTCGTTAAATAAAAAACAAAAAAAAATGAGCCCATTGATCCTGCACATATTCTGTCTCAGCATTAACTCTTCCTAACAGTCTCTCACACGCCCCAGTCATTATCTCTTTCAACTATTTGAGAGTGGGAGTACTTGGATCCTTCCTTCCTCAGCACCAAAATGGGAATTGGATATTTTAATATATTTTTGGCAGCCGATGTCGACAAGCATACACAGTATATTCATCACAGTCAACAGGTGACTCATACACAATCGTCCGTTAATGCAGCTGTTAAAGCATGCCAATTGTGTTGAAAATGTATAGTCAATAAAATCAAAGTCTCTATTAAACCAAGCAACCTGTTCATCGGGGCTCAGTGATCCAAAGCGAAACTTCAAAATGTCCAAATTACATCACAGCTTTGACTCATCAGAACAGCTGAACAAATGTTACCTGCAGTTTTACAGTAAAGACCTCTATGAGACAGCCAGTGCCAAAAAACAAGATGCCAATGTTCAAACGAGGCTTTGTTGAACACAAACTCACCACCAACAAAAACCCATGACTCATGGGTCATGTCCTCCAAAGTCCCATCAATTGAAGAACATTTCCATGACCTTACAGTGAACAAGTGGTTCTCATTGTTCAAAATATCAACTTTGAGACAGAAGCTCAAAAGCCAGTTAGTCAGTCAAATGATGAAAAAATGTATGTAGCTGGTTCATTAGATTTTAAATGTATTTTCATAAACATATCTGCGTCCTCAGGTATGATCAAGTATTGATTTTGCTTGTAAGAAATGTAATGCTGATTCACATGTACAAAAAACATGGTGTGGTTTGGTTCAAGCCAGTTATTATATAAAAAGCAGAATGAGCACCTCACTTTTCCAATCCTGTGACTAAAACCAGATTGCAACAAACTCCAAAGAGTCATCATTTGTTTTTTTCCCTAAAAACCGAGTCTTACTTGCAGCAGAAAGAAAGGGAAAGAATAAACACAATGCGCCCTGAGAAGTCTGGATGCTGCAGAGCTGGACCATGTTTTAAATAGGTACAGTAGGTAAAATCTTTCAGATAATGTAGTCCTGGCTAAGCCTAACTCAAGATCTGGAGATGAATCCCATTAAAGGATGGACTGAATATCTCGGACAAATAAGTATATCTTAAGCTTAACCTTAAATTTAACATTTTGCAGCACTTCAGGTGCACACTGACAAGTAGAGCTTCTGAAACTCTGCTTCATTTGAATGGTGCAGCCATTTTATTTATTTTTTAGAGCAGAGACTTCTAGTATTTCAAACAGGGGAAGATCTTTACATTCTACATTCTTGTATTATTGTATTTAAGAAAATGTAAATCGCCTTCAATAACATTTGTATAGATATTTAATTTAATTTAATCAGTTGTTGTTGTTTGTTTTTTTACAATGTAACTGCACAATAACCCTGATTTGTATGTATGAAGTAACATAATAATCTTCGATGTCACAAATTTGCAGTTTTTCAAAATCTTGATTGTTAAAAACACAAATGAATTGAATTAATTGCCCAGCCCTATTTCCCTGTATTATTACATTACCACTGTAAGTATTACTATGCTCAGATTTTATATAGGTTCATAAGCTTTAGGCTTTACACATGTACAATTTAATTATTTAGTACTTACTGTGTGAGGTCTGGGGAGCTACTGGGTCGAACACATTTCTTTAAAACTTCTATCCAGTTCCTCCTGATACCAGCTGTCATGGCCGACAGTGTGAACACCGCCTCCCGTGTCTAAAATGGATGAGTATGTTTAGGTTAAGTATTTGATCAAAGTAGTCTGACAAAACAAGGGAAAAGACACGTATAAGATTTACTGACATGTATCT
This sequence comes from Odontamblyopus rebecca, assembly GCA_030686955.1. Classification (NCBI taxonomy): domain Eukaryota; kingdom Metazoa; phylum Chordata; class Actinopteri; order Gobiiformes; family Gobiidae; genus Odontamblyopus; species Odontamblyopus rebecca. The sequence goes on from CM060667.1 coordinate 26,682,991, forward strand.
GAAAACCATAGTTCTTTTCCACATCCAGCTCGGACACTTTGGTGCATGATTTCAAGTCGATCTCTCCATCCAAGTCATCTTTCTGCACACAAAAGCTGTCAGTGCCTCTATGCTTGATTTTACAATTAAATCATAAAAGAGAGGTATGTGAGGTGGCACCTCTTCTGCAGTGGAGTCTCTATAATACTTGAGTCCAGCATCAGTTAAAACAAACCAATGCTTCTTCCACTAAAAGAAAAGACAACACAGAAATTATTACATATATTTTAATGTTATTCAAATGCAAATATATACAACTTTTTATGTATAGAGCAACATAACCCTAAGGATTCTACTGATCCCACAATCTTAAAATCACAGAAATTCTGTGGCAGGTCAGTTTTAACAAAATGAACATGCACTCAAGTACACATTTTGAAGACAAGAGATACCCGTTGGTTTCACATTACAGGCAATTCTCACTATATTTTACCTCTCCACTGTTGTCCAGTTTCGACATCCATCCCTTTTTGAAGTTCAGTAGGTCAGGCTGACAGAGAAAACAGTGTTTTAGTTACACACAGTGACCTTCATTTAGTGGTTTCACCTAAAACCAACTGTATCTAAAAGAGGAGTTGCTGAACAAAACAAGTAGATACAAAGCATTGAAGTGTGAAAACAACAGGAAACAGTAAGTGTGCCAGCAACAGTCAAACTATAATAGATAGACATAGAAAAATACATTACCAGGTTTAGGAGAATGCCCAGGGGAAAAATACACAAAACATGCTTACTAACCACCACCAGATAAGATCCTAGATTAAGATAATGCAATCCTTTCCATGTACATTCCACACTAGGATTACGTGTCCTGCAAAGGCACGTAGCACTTTTTCAAGCTCATTCATCTCCAGCTCTCCAACACTTTTAAACCGAATGTTATTGGCTGTTGTGGCAGTTAGGTAACTGCCCTATGTCTGTCTTTGGATCCACATTTGTTGTGCATTTATTATTATTTACCCCACACCTGGGCTTAGTGGTAAGAATGTAACAGGGCAACACCCACATTCATCCAATTGTGCTACTGTTGTCACTATTCCTTTTTATGTCTTTACATTGAATTAGGCATCTTGTAAGTATTCATTAGTTATATTTTCTTGGCGTGTAGGTTTGATTTTATAGGGCCAAACTGACTCAGCGATGGTAGTTATCAGGACAGGGAGAATTATTCTTATTATGAATGGGCTCAATGAACAGGAGAAAATGGGTCAATTACTGGTGAACAGACAGACAACTTTCCTGCTTCCTATAGCCTAAATATGAGTGCACTATTATTAGTCTGGCTGTGTCATGTTCCTTTGGGTTTTCTTTTGATATGTGCTTCATTTTAATGACTTCCATTCTCTGCAGGACAAGAGCTCTTGTAGAAACTCCATGATAGGCCACACTTTTGACTCCCGTGTCCTACTTTACAAGCAAACACGAGCAACGTGTCACAACCATACGGTCTATGGTCACAACCGTGTGTAACATTTGACACACACGTATGCACTGGTTATTAACACCGTCAATAAAGCCGTGTAGAGTGCGCCGAACTACACCACATCTGGATAACCCGGGCTATGTTATGTAAGTTATGTGCAATAAAATACAGTGAATACTTTTATTAACCACAGATACCAACAGTATGGTCAGAAATGCGACATCTTGCAAAACACCACACGCCAAGCTACATTGCAAACTTTTCACACGCCTAACAGCAGGAAAAACAAAAGCAGCCCACACTAATGCGACTTACCGTCATGATAACAGGATCCACGGAGGGCAGGTTAGACACGGGACACGTTACTCAAAGCAGAAAGCACTGCAGCTTAAAAGTGCAGAATTTCACTGTTATCTTGACGCATTTCAGCCCTAAGTAGATAAAAGCCCGCCATTCATCTCCATTTTAAGTTTCCCAAGATCCGCCAGCGATTGCGTTTCGCGCGTCAGAAAAAACAGCTCGTACAATCGAATAAAACGACAACTAACAGCAATTCCTGCAAAGCTTCGCTCTGTACACAGTAAAAGAAGTTAGTAATAGTTTATATCTCGTGTTTCTGTCGCTGATCGGTGCCTTGCTGCCACTTCCTCCTGGGCGGATCCGCGGAGATCGTTAGTGAAAACAAGCACAGCGTTCAGAAACCAGGGACAAACTATAGATATAGACGGTCTATGGGACAAACGCGCGGAACTTTATGGTGGGACATAGCATCTTTTATAGGGTCAGAAGGCTAAACACATCTTATTTTATTTATTTATTTTTACATTATTATTGCTCCGGGAACATGCATGAATGACAAGCGGTCTCACACCTTGCCAATAAAGCCTATCAAGTCTTATTTGACTATCTGGATTATTTAAAGGTGACATTTTGCTTTTTGCTGTAGGCTATTTTTTGGACTGAAACAAGTGGCACATTTCCCCTTGAAAACCCTCTTTTGGTAGCTATTGGTTTCACTTAAGGAATTTCAACACAAGCCCCAGCAGACCAAATTTGACAAAGCTCAGTCAAGACTCATGAAATGCCTCCAGGGTGTAGGAGCAACACAGGCCTCCACTGAAAGGTGTATGTGAGTGTAAACAACACGGCAGTTAAGAGGGAACATTAATTAAGTTACAAGTAATAATGACAAACAACATTTTCCCCCATCAAACAATAAAGTTGTTTTTACCAAATTCTAGGAGGAGAAACATAAGGCCTTAATCATTCACATGCAATGCAGAAATGCCTGCACATACCTGCATTTGTTCTGACCTGTGCTGGTTGCTTTTCCAAGTGCCCTCTTCTGTGGTTGGACTGCCAGACCTCTGGAAATGAACAGATGGTGGTCATTTAAATAATCACTATCTGACCAAGCAAACAGGGAAAAAAACACGCCCTTGTATGAGGAGTATGTGGATATGTGCTGGCTTATTATAAAGCATAAACCATTATTGCATAGAGCATTTTATAGCAGCACAAATGAACCTAAATTTTATGCCACATTCGAATGGGTACAATAAGAAAGAAAATAGTGCAAAAATCTAAAGACACTCTTAAAGACTTTATCATGGCACAATTTTCTCACAGAACCTACATGCAATGAGGTGGTGGAGTGGGCTCTGGACAGATAGCCACTGCCCCCATATGGCCATTCTGTATCCCATGTGTCATCCCATTCTCTGGATGGCTGCTTAGTCACTGAATGACTAAAAAAACAAAACAAAAACATCATCAATCATATTTCTCATTCTTGGTATATTATTGACTGTTACAACTGAAGCTCACCTGGCTGGTTTGAAAAGTTGTATATGTGTCCGCTCTGGCTGGCTTGGCCCCTCCTTCTGTTGGACTTTTTTGACTTTTGGCAGGTCAGGCATGATGGCGTATTCTTCTCTATTGCGCCCTGTAGAGCCCACAGACAGTTGGCCAGACTCAGAGGACTCCATAGAGCTCTGGGAGGAGGTGTGCCTCCGCAGATCCACTTGTGAATTTGAGGGGCTCCATGCTCTACTCGACAGCTTGTCAACTGATGAACGGTGGTGATCCTCATTACTGCGTCTGCTGCCCACAGACCTGACACTTCCTGTGTTTTTGTGCTTTTCCATAGTAACATAGGAGACTCTGTTCCCAGTGGTGGATTGTCTGGAGGGTGAAGCAGCTCGAGATACAGAAGTGCTGAGATTTGTGTGTGCAGATTCTCTCCAAGAGCGGGATGAGTGATTTGTTTCAGATTTTGTTTCTGTTTCTTTTCTTTGCAAAGAACGTCTGAAGTCTCCATTTGTAGCATTTCGAAGGACAGAGTACCCTGGAGGGTCTCTGAGGCCTCTCTGAGGAGGAGAGTGGCTGCGCATTATATTTTCAGATGTTCTTAGAGAGCGTTCAGGAGGCTCGTGACTTCTTCTAGAGGGGGAGGTACTTCGACTTAAGTTTCTGTCTGAGCTGCTACCAGTCTTGTGGAGAAGAGACTGAGAGGAACCTTCAAAATTTCTCCTCACTGGGGAGGAGTTACGGCCTTCACCACGACCGTACAGTGATCCACTTGTTTCTGTTCTCTGAAGCTGATGAGAACTTTCAAAACCCGTTCTTCCAGGAGAAGAACTTCGGCTTTCATGACCACGACTGTACTGTGATCCACTGGTGTCAGCTCTTCGAAGCTGGCTTGAGCTATTATAACCCCGTCTGCCAGGAGAAGAACTTCGACTGTCATGGCCCCGAATGTTACTCTCAGTGTCAGTCTTACGTAGCACAGATTTACTTGGCATTTCGTAGCTTTTAGTAGGAGACATAGACAGGCTTTCATCTTCATCTTCATTTGTCCCATAATTACTGATCTGACTGCGAATCAGAGCTTGGCTTTCAATATCATAGCCTTCTCTGACGGGAGAACCACAGCGTCCAGGGTGACCACGTCCATTTAGAGACCAAATAGATTCTGATTTACCCAGGACAGAATGACTAGATGTGTCGTGAGTCCTTCTTGGCAATGAGGCACTGCGTATGTTTCTTGTGTTATCAGCCAACCTGTGGGCCGGAGCTGAGGCCCGTTCTTCTCTGCTACGTGCATAAGATGTGTTGCTGTTAGCTTCTGTCTTTCTCAGAGACATTTGGCCTGGAGGGTTATAGTCACCCCTTGTTGGAGAAGAATTTCTACTGGGTTGCGCACGGCCATTTACTAATCCACCTTCAGATTTCCGCAAGGCATTTCTAAAATCTGAAACAGTGTTTGATTGAGTTTTCACAGGACTTGTGTAAGATTTGAAGTTTCTAGGCATGGTTCCAAAGTTACCTCTTTGTGCATAAGTGCTTTGCAGAGAGCTTTTCGATGCCACTTCTGCCCCCTTAATCCTGCCTACTCCATCATACTTGTGTCTGTTGAGGGAAGTGGTAGATTCACTGTGTCTAAATGTTAAACTGTTTCGTGATGGTGATGCAGACCGTGATGGTAGAGCAGAAGCTTGCCTGGACGACTGATAAGAACTTATCTGAGTAGGGCTTCTTCTCCCATATACACTGGTTGCCCCTTTTCTTCCTGTAGAAGCCAGAGACTCTGCTATTTTAAAGGGCGTAGGGCTAGGTGATCGTGGGCCAACTTGTGCCTCAACTTCTATGGCTACTTCATAAGGGTCTGGAGGAATAATTTCAACTGGTTCATCCTCAATTACAGGATCAGGAATGACCCGTTCAGATGCAACACCAAGATTTGGGTTTCTAAATGGAATTGCATCTTTTGGTTCAACATTCCTGAGGTTGAAGAGCGGGTGCCCTCTTTCAATATGGCGGTAAGGGCTGCGGGGGCTTTTATCACATATGGAGCTGGCACCTGAGGCTCTTCCCAAGGAGAAGTAGCCACTTTCCCGTTTCCCTTTATCTTCATTTAAGCCTGAAAAAACACGGCAACCGGAAGTGTGATTAAATTAGGAGGAATTAGGGGATGCCAGAAAGACGAGAAGCACACACTAAAGTTCAAGTACTAACAGTGGTTTCCTGACACAAACCCACCAATATAGAGTTACCAATAATTGCCTTTGGACACCTCAGCTGGTAACATCAAACAGTAAAACAAAGTAAAGAACACCTTTGGCTGTAACTGAATACAGACTAAGTGCAGTTAGTCATCAAAAGCAACAAGGACAGATATTATATTTTAAATTAGTTGTAAGTAAAATTACTTAGTTTTGAACTTAATAAAGTAACCAACCTGAATGCCTACTGAATGCATCTTTACTCCGGGCTTCATCCATCCATGCTCGAGGGTTGGGGCGGTGGGGTGGGGGGTCAAGCCGGGTCATGGTGAAATGGGTGGAATTGCGTTGAGGAGGGAGGTATTCGTCGTCTTCTGTGCTGATGGAACTGCTGAATTCGTGGTAGTCACTTTGGTCACGAGAACTGCGGAAAAGGATAGGTTCAAAATGTAACTGAAAAGATGACCCTAAATAAAACTATATTTTCATGTTAAAGAGAATAAATAATCAAATTAGCTATTTTTTACACAAGACATAATATTGACTTTTGGTTCATATTCAGTTATACATTTCTCAGTTGATGAGATATATATAAAACATGTATAAGAAATATTTTGCAAAAGGCCCCAATAATTGATGACCATTGATGAACAGAATTTGAAATAAATCCTAAAGTTGTTAGTTTGCTTCATACACCCATTAAAATGTATTGTATTGTCATCACATGGCACTCAATGGAAGATGATGGCATCACTCAATGCAGTGAATAAACACATTTAACTGACTTGGATTCGAGCTTGAAGATGTCCTACCTGACAGTGCTGCAGTCCTCCTCTCCGTCGCAGATGTAGAGTGCACAATCGGGACTCAAGATGCACAAGGAGCTCTCTCTGTAAACCGTCTGCCCTCCTCGGACATCACAATAACTACTCACTACAGAGTCCGAATCTTCCTAGAACATCGCATTTACAGAATCAATGCATAATATTGGATTTAGGTAGGTATACATTCCTGTACCAAATAATTAAGTGTTTGAAGTATGTATTGTCCTGTTCCTTGAGTGTTGATGAGCTTAAAAGTGTCTGTCGCCTCTGTCCTCTCTGGCACATACTCACAAGCTCAGGCTGCTGTTCGATTAGGGTTACACCTTTGTAACCTGACCTTGTTAGTGGCTTTCCTCATTAAAATTTCATTGCTCTATTCCCACCTTCAAACCATTCTTTTTATCAAGATGATGCTGTAAAGATTCAAATGGATCTTAAAAATGTAGTTATATGAAGGGCAGCAAATACCGCTCTCCATGGAAATGATATTGCTTTGTCTGGAATGTTACAGTATGTATGTATAGTATACAGTACAGCATTAAACTATTCAGTTAAGCATTTGTTTCATTAAAGATTAAAGATTCATTAAACATTTGATGCTGAGAAATACTTTGAAAATATGTGTTCTCACTGTAAGCGGAGTCTCCTCTCCAAAGATCTGACTTGTAACTTGGTCTGGTGACACCACATGTTTGTCTCCATGGAGGTAGATACGTTTAATGCCATAATGTGGAAACTTTGTAAGCAAAGCAATAGCCCAATATCTCCATGGAAACAGCAATTGCTCCACCAGATAAGTTGCATAGTGCGACTTTAAGCAAATGTGAATTCTGCCGTGAACTTCTCTACTAACAAATCATGACATACTTACATGATGTATTGTGACAGCACTCAAACTAGTGGGTAAATGATAAAATGTTGTGTACTTGTGCAATTACAGAGACACATGGCAGTCCTTGGAGAACATCACTGTTGGGTATAATATTACAAGTGATTCCCAAGATGGCAGTAAACGATACATTGTTGTAAATATATAATAGGAGTCAGCTACCACGCTGCTTGTCTATGTTTCTTTAGAATCTTAGTTCATGACCTTTTTACAACTAACGCATGTACATAAGGAAATGTACTTTCAGACAATTTGTGTCAAGAATAAATCATTCCACAATAAAATCATAACGGAAAATAAAACTGGTCGGCCTTTGCATATAACTGTAGCATCTTCACTATACGATATTCCTGTCAAGCCTTAAGTCTACCTGGTTTCTATTTATAGCTCCTCCAATTCAGGTAAGAAAGCGTTCTTACCTTACTGCTGGTGTCCTTTTCTTGTGCTTGGGATGGGATTGGTGTTAACAATACTCCTTTGCTCTGTCCAGTGCAATTTCCAGTCCCATTTTCAGTTTTGTGGCTTATGTCGGTCTTATTCCCAGCTCTTGTTTCTAAAGTAGATTTCAGCTGTAAAGCTACCTCAGTGCTTTCTCCTGCCCCAGAGTGAAGGTGCCTTTGCCGCAGACAGTCATGGCAGCGGGAGGGGTCAAAGATGTTTGGCTGGAACTTTGGACACACGGGTTCATCAGGAGAGGTGGGCATAATGAGTCTGCTCCACTCATTCCAACTGATAAAAGCAATAGAGAAAATAATAATAAAAAAACTAAACCTATATCATTTCTCATTAGCTCCATTTACAGTTTTGCAACTTGCATACTATTTTAATCCTGCAAGGGGTAATAAGTGCACATTAGATGAGAATGAGAGACCAAAAGATATGTCTTGTACATTAACGTGTAATGCAGATCTGCAAGGAAGGTGATAACTAATTACACTGAGGGATGGGGTAACACAATCCACCAGCACACTACTTTGTGCCATGTCACAGACTACAAAAGAGGGCACATGCAATGTAATTTGACAACTTCATTGTAGTCATCTATAGGATTTATTTGAAAAGTGCCAATTATAAATAAAAAATCTTCTCTAGCGTGGCATAAACAAGCATTACCTGAGCAGTGTCTTCTTATTCAGCTCCACTTCAAGGATGAACTGCCCCTCAGACCCCCATCAGACTCACACCTCATCTCCATGCTGTCTATCCACTTGCTCTACCAAACTCCCAAATCCATCTCATTGGCTGGTCAGACAATAAATGAAACTGAGGCATCACTTGTAGCCATACTGGCTCTCAGTTTACCCTACAGAGGCCGATATGCAAATACAGACTTTGATCCAAAATGGAGCTGGTGACTAGCCTGTTCCTCGAGTAAGCACCTGTATTGAATATCATGGGCTTTAGAAAGCGAAATGAAACGCTCATGTTGGGGACAGCTGGCACCCGCTGGCTCAGGTGAACGTAAATAAATAAACACTGAGGTGGGAGGGGGCCACATACATTTAAACAAATATGGTTTAGGGCTAACTTGGCTCCACAAGAGCTTGATTTCAATTAACACACAGGACACAAAAGAAGACAACAGAGAGTTGATTTCCTTGATGAGAAAAGTATCAGCTTCCCTTTTGACAGAAAGCAAAAAATTTCAGAAGGTACCAGTTAAAAATTTGTTTAATAATGACATTTTTAAACAAATATGTGATAAGGTTAAAACACATTTGGCAGTTACAGTCAGCAGATAGTATTTACACACAAGGCTGGAATAATGCTCCAACATTCTAGGCTTGGTCTTTTGTCCTTTTTATTTACATTTTTAAAGTCTCATTCTTTCCAGTCCTTCTACGTCTCTCTCTCTTAGTAGTTCGCCCACTTTTGGACTTCCTTTCAGTTTCATAGACTTTTTTGTCTGCTGTTCGGCCCATGCTTTTCTGTTTTCCCTTTTTCTTCCGCTTGGTGGTAAATGTATTGAGTGAAGCTGTCAAGGAGCGTATCCTGGAAAAGAAATTAAAGACAAAGAAAAGAAAATAAGAAGATATAATAATAATTATGTATTATAATAATTCATCAGAAAAATCAGAAAAAAAAGTTACTTTTTGTTGAGGATAGGGTTTCCAGCTTTTTTTGGCATGGCAGTTTTCTTTTCCTCCTCTTCAGCATTTGTTTCATCTTTATCACTTTCACCATTAACCTGTGAGCAAAAGTTATTTGCAACTTTTGAACTGAACAGAGCTTATAGTCAATGGCACTGAGATTGAAAAGAAACATCTACCTGGTCTGATACAGGGCCTAGCAGGTGGGACCCTGTCAGGTCAAGATCACAGATTGTTGTCACAGTAACAGTGTGATTGGGATGATCATATTGAACAGACTCCTTAGTAGCAGTTATAGCATGTTCTAAATCGTCCTTATCATCTTCATCTGCAATGGGGAAAAAAAATATATTTATACTCATATTATACTGTATACAAACAAATATGGCACTGATAACATAGACCACCACAAGTGCCAACATTTATCTGATTTATCTCAAAAACACAAAGCCTGTGAGTACCATTAGGCCTGTCACGATAACACATTTACAAGTACGACATATTGTTATCATGATATTATATTGTTACATAATATCATGAGCTGCAATGAAAAATAGCAGAATTAAACACTATTAGTTTGTTTGCATCTGTAATGAGTGAATGTTTTTAATTCAACTTTTTATGGCCAATTTTATTTTGCACTTATGCAAAGAAAAAGTACACATGATAAATACGGGCCACAAAAAATAATGGGGTTCCAGCTTTCATATACCAAATGATAAGGCGATACAGTAAAGAAATCACCTGTCCCATAAAATTAATAGTTATACTTTCTATAGTATAAATAGTTGTACTTTCTAATATAGAAATATCACAATTGACATATAACAACATTAGTGAGACTGGAGATAGGACGGTGAATAAATAAGAATGGGGGGATTTAGAGGGGCTGCTGATATCAATGGCAGGAAGATAACATGGTCAAACCTTACCACTACCATATGGTAATTAGGCCTATAATATAAATAATTATGAAGTACAGCATGACTCAATTAGATGGCTGCATAAATGTATGGCCCTGTAATGTAAGCTAGAATGTCTACATGAACATAACTACACATGTAACATAATTGAATTTACTTCAGATTTACATATTTTGATGCAACTCTAATTAAGGCATCGACTTACCAAGAGCTTCTCTTCTTTCTTTCAGCAATTTCAAGTATTCTTTATGTCTCTAAAATTTCCCAAACAAAGATTTACTACTTGATCCAGAAATAAATACACACAACTGATATCAGCTAATTCGTACTTCTTCTCGGACTTTGATTTGTTCCTCTTTAATTTTTCTCTTAATTTCTTCCACCGCTGCCTTCCTTCTCTCCACTTTCCTCTTGTGGAAACCTGTGAGATATTCCCTGACAAACAAGCAACAACAAAAACATAACAAAACTGAAATGCACAAGAATAATGACTACTTATGCTTATGGTAATTATACTGCATTATTTAACATGTTGTATAAAAACAATGGAGACGTTGTTAAAGTCCTGGCAATAGAAAGCTACAGCAAGTATAGTAAACAAAACATTATCAAGAAGCAAGTACTTACTGTCGATCTTTATCGTCAAACGTAACGATGCATTTATTTTCTCTCTTTTTTGAGCCGGGTTTAAATTTGGTCTTCTTAGACATATCATTATGATTTTTTTTGTGTTTCATTTCAACACGTGAGTTCAGTTCCAGCTATTTCCGGCTTGGGTGCTTTGACAGACTTTCCGATTGAAAACGAGGTGAGAAGGAACAAAGGTTCCGCTAAGAAATCCCTTTACAAAGTTGTGTCATCCATTTATTTTGTTGTATCCATCCGTTTATTTTATTTTACTTTATTAAATCACGTCTTCTAATTAGTAGTGTGATTTCTCAAATAAAACGTTAACATAATGGCGTTATGGGATACTGGCTGGGTAAAACTGTGTTCTGAGTAAGTAAATATTGTCTTAATAATAGTAGTAATAATAATGATAAAAAAATAGAAATTTAAAAAAGAGAGTAAGAAATACACGCAGTTTCTCTTTTTATAAAACCTTTATTACCCTTCTGTATATTTGTGAGAAGTGAAGCTCGGAATGCAAGATCATACATACACTGTTCTGTAAAGAAATACGTGCATTTATTTCAGTTATGTGTTTATTTTTTGTGAGCTCAAACACATCTGTAGCAGACCCTGTAACTGTACTGCTGCATAATGTGATCTAATCGAAAATGAAAAATATAAGAATAAAAACCCCTGGATTTTAAGGGCTTCAGAGAGAAGCATTATGCTTTGATATGAATACCGGCATTAAATAAACAAGTACACAAAACTGCAGAGACAAAAGACAATCACAATAAAAAGCAAAGTGGGCAAAAAACTTGTCAGGACCATTATTTTAAATGTAATAAAACATTATAAAATATTTTCTTTCTACACATTATCAATTAGCAATTTCAGCTTAAGAGCAACATCAACGTACAGAAAAGTTTGAACTTTATGGTAATTCATTTTCAACTGTTTACATGAACCTTAATGGCCTTTGCTTCTTGAGTGAAGCATGGCTTGCCTCAGTTTTTTTTTATAGGTTTCCTCTGCAGTAAATCAAGTCATCCTGTTTAACTCAAGACCTTTTTGAATATATACACTATATACAAAATTATGGAAATTTGTATAGATGCAATTAAAGGTTAAATATCCATTCCAATGTATTCACTGACTTAATGTTGTAGTCCTATCCAGTCCTTTCTGTACAATAACTCCCGTTTGCAAATCTCTAAACTGTGCTGTTCTAACCTATAAAATAGAATACGCTTTGGAATTTTTCCCTACTACCGCTGCACTAAAGTAAAGTGTCAGTAGTCCGATTCATGTACTTGCAGGTTATACAATATGGGTGTGAGGACACATATCCGATTTTGCTCCTTAGCACAATGCTGGGTTTGTACAGTATGAGGTAGATAAGAGTCACCACTCAGCACTGTACAGAAAAAGCAAATGCTGCAGCCTCAAAGTGACCATATTTGACAGATCACATGTCTGAAGTCCCTTTGTGTATGCTATTAAATAAAAGACACACACCTGCAGCCCTCTCATTGCTGTGTGCCAATAGTGATTGTACAGCTTGGTTTTCATTTTCTAATCAATTAACAGTTTTGAAATTGTGTTTATACAAACAGATGGTCCTTTTTCCCTTTGGAAGCAATTTAACCTGATTTTCTTGGTGGTGTAGCATATTAGAAATTTTGCTATGAGCAAATGTGGTTCCTTTTATGACCCGCAGATGGTGCTATGGTATAGCTTAATTCCAAAAATATTTAGATTGTTTATAAAAGGTGGTCAAATTGAAAGAGGCTGATACAGTAATAAAATGAACAGCTGCAAGTGCTTCAGTAAAAGATATTTACAGGAAGTAATAAGTCATAGTCAGAGATTGGTCATTGTTGTTTTGGGATGGGCTCATGAAGCAGCAATAGTAGTCCCCCCACTGAGGCGGAGCAGGATTTGTTGACAGTCCTGAAGAGAACGTCTATCTCCCACCCTCTCCAGGGTGCGCTTGGCCTCAGCCAGCAGGCGAGCACGGTGCCCAGGTGGGGTTAGAAGAGGCAAAGGAAGGTGGCGGCAGGCAAGTAGGATGGCATGGGCCCTCTCCCTCTCTCCTAGGACACACTCACCTGAGGGAACAGGAGAGACGTATAGCAAAAACACATACTGTATGTTTTACACCATTGTAGAGTAAGCTTCATTAAGTAAAAAAATCATACAAATCATTGAACACTAATAAACTGAAAAATGTGCTTTTAGTTGGTCTTGCCTAATTTTTTGTTACTACTGAACTCTCAGAGCATTTATGACCAAAATTAATGGTAGTAACTTTTGAGATAAATTTCACTCCTAAGATATAACAAATTTATATAGTTGTAATACCACTTGAGTAGGAGCTGTTTGTTCTCCGTCGAAGGTTGTGCTCTAGAAGTTGGTGTGTCCGTGTGGGACTAGCGCCAGCCATCAATCGAACTGTTGTTTCATGAAGAAAAACCTGACACATAAAACTTGACGTTAACTTCATTAGGCAAAAATCTGTCAAATAATTTCTTACCACACATTGGGGATGCATACAATAACTGTAAGCCTAGAACGGGGTGGGCAATCTTTTTGGCTCGAGGGCCACAAAGGTTCTAAAATTTGATGGAAGGGCCGAACCAGGAGCAGGTGGACAGAGTGTTCTGGTCTGACTACATCAGCCCAGAAAATAAGACAAAAATAACTTGCAGGATCCAACGATTTACATGTGGCATATTCAAATGTCTCAATCCAACTTGTGCACCATATTTAGGGCCAATGATTTTCCGCTTCAAAAATTAACATTTTCCATTTCAGAAATTTTGAATTCCGTTTCATTGTGACACATTTGATAATTCTGTTGACAGTGTTGGGAAAGTTACTTTAAACTGTATTCCCTACAGATTACAGATTACATACCCAAAATGTAGTTTGTAATGTAATCCATTAAATTACTTAAATAAGTAACTGGATTACTTGATATTGTCATGTTTTTTAAAACTAGACCTCCTGCAAATTCTTGTTTGGTTTTAGTCCGGGTTTAGACCTGGTTTAGACTTGGTTTAGACCTGGTTTTAGGCCTGGTTTAGGCCTGGTTTTAGGCCTGGTTTAGACCTGGTTTTAGGCCTGGTTTAGACCTGGTTTTAATCCTGGTTTAGTCCTGGTTTAGACCTGGTTTTAGGCCTGGTTTAGGCCTGGTTTTAGGCCTGGTTTAGACCTGGTTTTAATCCTGGTTTAGACCTGGTTATAGTCCTGGTTTAGACCTGGTTTTAGTCCTGGTTTAGACCTGGTTTTAGTCCTGGTTTAATGCTTGTTTAGTCCTGGTTTTAGATCCGGTTTACACCTGCTTTAGACCTGGTTTAGTCCTGGTGTTAGTTCTGGTTTAGAGGCGCACAGGAGGAAGCGCGGTCCACACAGCGTATGCGACAAGACACGATCCACGCGCTGTGTTCATGCCATACAAGAGGAGGTGCAGTGCGTGCAGCACACTACATATATACTTGGCTGGAGTGGTTTATGGGAAGGTTTTCAGACCATGAGTGAGGAAGACGTGTTCAGGATATACTTCTACCCCTAGGAACTGAGCCATGGGCCTATGTGTATAATTTGGTTTTATGTATCAATATACACTCAACAAAAATATAAACGCAACACTTTTGTTTTTGCTCCCATTTGTCATGAGATGGACTCAAAGATCTAAAATTCATTCCAGATACACAATATTACCATTTCTCTCAAACATTGTTCACAAATCTGTCTAAATGTGTGATAGTGAGCACTTTTGCTTTGCTGAGATAATCCATCCCACCTCACAGGTGTGCCACATCCAGATGCTCATCAGACACCATGATTAGTGCATAGGTGTACCTTAGACTGTCCACAATAAAAGGCCACCCTGAAATGTGCAGTTGTTGCTCTATTGGGGGTCTGGGGACTCAGAACCAGTCAGTATCTGGTGTGACCACCATTTGCCTCATGCAGTGCAACACATCATCTTCGCATAGAGTTTATCAGATTGTCAATTGTGGCCTGTGGAATGTTGGTCCACTCCTCTTCAATGGCTGTGCGAAGTTGCTGGATATTAGTGGGAACTGGTATGTGCTGTCGTATACGCCGGTCAAGCACATCCCAAACATGCTCAATGGGTGACATGTCCGGTGAGTATGCTGGCCATGCAAGAACTGGGACATTTTCAGCTTCCAAGAATTGTGTACAGATCCTTGCAACATGGGGCCGTGCATTATCTTGCTGAAACATGAGGTGATGTTCATGGATGTATGGCACAACAATGGGCCTCAGGATCTCATCACGGTATCTCTGTGCATTCAAAATGCCATCAATAAAATGCACCTGTGTTCTTCGTCCATAACAGATGCCTGCCCATACCATAACCCCACCACCACCATGGGCCACTCGATCCACAACATTGACATCAGCAAAGCGCTCACCCACACTGTCTGCCATCTGCCCTGAACAATGTAAACCGAGATTCATCCGTGAAGAGAACACCTCTCCAACTTGCCAGACGCCACGTGGTCACACGTGGTCTGCGGTTGTGAGGCCGGTTGGATGTACTGCCATATTCTCTGAAACGCCTTTGGAGACGGCTTATGGTGGAGAAATGAACATTCAATGCCCAAGCAACAGATCTGGTTGACATTCCTGCTGTCAGCATGCCAATTGCTCGCTCCCTCAATGCTTGCGCCATCTGTGGCATTTTGCTGTGAGACAAAACTGCACATTTCAGGGTGGCCTTTTATTGTGGACAGTCTAAGGTACACCTGTGCACTAATCATGGTGTCTGATGAGCATCTTGATGTGGCACACCTGTGAGGTGGGATGGATTATCTCAGCAAAGCAAAAGTGCTCACTATCACACATTTAGACAGATTTGTGAACAATGTTTGAGAGAAATGGTAATATTGTGTATCTAGAATGAATTTTAGATCTTTGAGTCCATCTCATGACAAATGGGAGCAAAAACAAAAGTGTTGCGTTTATATTTTTGTTGAGTGTATCTAGTGTGCGCCATCTATTGAGAAACGCCAGAATTGCAGAGAAAATAAAACAAATTACAGTTCATTCATGTTTGGCAGGCCGGATTAAAAAGGTTAACGGGCTGTAGTTTGCCCACCTCTGGCCTAGAATGTTATAAAGGTGCAGTCTATGACAGCTGCAAAGCATTTTGAGTTAATATTTATTTGTCAGTGCTTCAGAGTACAGCACAACAGGAAAATAAATTAATGCAGCTGTCACAGTTCAGGCTTATACATGTCAAAACATAAATAATGAACAGAAAAGTGCAGTATCAGCAGTTGTTAGAGATGCTGTGTTGACAGTTCATATTGGTCCAGCAGACCTGTGATCAATGTTTGTAATGT
Organism: Odontamblyopus rebecca; assembly: GCA_030686955.1. Lineage (NCBI taxonomy): Eukaryota > Metazoa > Chordata > Actinopteri > Gobiiformes > Gobiidae > Odontamblyopus > Odontamblyopus rebecca. The sequence continues at coordinate 26,699,176 of CM060667.1, forward strand.
CAGATCTCAGCAGCAAGTATGGAAGTATATGAATATAACCACACCTACAATACTTTTGTTTACCACTACTCACGTTTGGAGACCAAGGCCCAATCCAAATTCTACCCCTTAGGTGGACTGATTAATTACCGTGTTGTAATAGTAACATACAGTAAACCTTGACCAGTTTATGTATAAATGCATGGCTATTGTTACCTTGTGCTGAGCTTGTCTGTAACACTGAGTGAGCTTTCGAAGCGCACTGAGGTCCTTCTGAAACCCAGGCAGTATAGATGATGGTCCAGGAGCTGGTTCTCCATTACTGCTGCCACCACGCTGCCAAAGACTAGTCCTTAAGGTCAATAGGAGGTCACACACGAGGAGCTCCACACCCTTAAGCGGAGGAATTTTGAGGCCAGTCAGTGTTTGAAAAATTCATCATATTTAATTGCTCTTGACTACTGATCATTCCAATCCAGCAAATTTACAACCCATGCTGCAAAAACATGATTTTCCAACCCACCAGTCCCCGGCTGGAGGTGAAACAGTGGGGTGTCAGTGGTGCGTGCTGACTGGGAAAGCGTCTGTGTTGCACTGCAGGCACATTGCACTCAGCTTCAGAATCATGCAATGCAACTACAATGCACCACAGCCACCTCCTGCCACCCACACTCCACCACACTCACATCCCCACGGCTCCATTAGCATGCAAGTACAAGAACCACCAGCTTCCAAATGTCTATGAACATGCATGATTAGGAGGGTAGAAAAGTAGCAATAGCACAGCAGAAGAGGAAGTGACAGAGTAGATGATAATAAAAGTGTACCTTGTGCAAATAGTTGCCCGACTGAGTCAGAGGCACAGAGATGCTGGAGCGCAGGTAGCTACTGGCCCTGTCACAGTGGGACAGGCAGGTGACGAGGCCTTCTCCTTTGAGAGGAGCCAGGCTCATCTGCACTGTTTTACAAAGCAACAGCAGTGCCTTGGGAAGAGGATGGCTGCAATGACAAAAATAAAGAATTTGTGTTCGCTGACAGCATATGGTTTAAAATCTTCATCTTAATTAATCATTAGTGTGAAATGTCACACTATTTATTGCATAACTTTGTGACAAAACTTACTCTAGTGTGTGCAGAGCTCTGGGCATGCGCTCGGCTTCAGCCAGCAATGACTTTACACTGACATCGTCCCCCTGCAGCCAGTGAACTGCAGCCTTTAAGACCAATGCCCACCAGCGACTCACTGGATCGCCCACTAAAACCAATGGAGACAAAATGCTAACATTGTATTCTTGGCTATTCATTTACACAGTTCATTCAACATTACCTGTTGTGATGGTGTGACTAGGGGGAGTGGCAAAAGAAGGAGGCGGTGAAGATGACTCATCTGTGCAGCTGTTCAGCAACTGGAGAAACTCAAGGGCACCAGAAAACTCCCTAAAAAGCCAAAAAGACAGATGGAGATTAAATGATGATTAAATGATTATTCATAGTTAAGTAAGTGTTTATAGTCTTTACCCTGAGTCACTCTTGCGTTTATCTGCGTCAGAGTCTGTTTGAGGCTGAATGAGGGTGTGAACTGCTCTCTCCAAAAGCTTTCTGCAGAACCCACGGTGCAGCTGGGCAAGCGGGTCAGCTGGGGTGTAATAGAGAAACGGTCAAAGTTGAAAATGAAGAATGATTATGAAGAATCAATAGCATGTGTCAGAAGCTCGGTTCTACCTGGGTCCCTCTGAGAAGTGTAGACTCCATCATCGTTATCAGACTTCACTGACCAATCACAACTCAAGAAGAACTGTTTGCCTAATGGAGTGAAAAGCCACCGCAGCTGGTCAGGAATGGGCTTGGTGTCTGCTTGGTTAGCCACACTCTCAGCACAGCTCAAGAGATAACTCTGGGAAACACAAAGACCATACATTTCTTTATTTTTCTTGTACATATACAATAATTATGCCTTAATTGACTCTAGTCTCTTGCTATTTTTGCTACTTGAATTTATTATTACCATTTATATTCTTGCTCTTTATTATTATTATATTATATTGTGATGTGTGAGTGTCCAAATAACTTCCCCTGTGGATCAATAAAATTTGTCTAAGTCTAAGTCTATTAAACACCCTTTTTATTTTTACATCATACATGACTCTCTGCATTATTCGTGATTTTTAAATTAACTTTGGACACCGTGGCATTCATGTCTCATAACTTAAAATGATGAGTATTTATTGACAGAGCTTTTTTTTTTTACACATGGAGATAGAACCTCCACTATCCAGGTCATAAGTAGCACAATTTAGCAATGTACAACTTACAGGCAGAAAGGTGAGGTGATGACCCAGAACAGTGCGCAAGGCTGTAGCTGCAGTAATATAAATCTGAATAAGCTCAGCAGGTACCATCTTGCTTTGGGCGCTCTCACTCAAGTTAACAGCGCTGAAAGACAGAGAGAGGGCCCACCAGTGGCTACGCTGAGGCAGTTTTCCTACAAGGAAAGAGGACATTTAATCAGAACTGAGAATTTGACGGATGCCTCAAGATCTGCAGATGTTTCTTACCTGTCAGCTGCAACTGGCTCAGTCTGTGGTAAACTAAAGCTGCATCTTTAGCACTAGTCCTTGCCTCATCTCCCTCGTGCCTGCCTCCAACTTGGTGAACCAGCCAGCCCAGGGGAGTGGGGCGATGTATGAAGTAGCGAATAAGATTCCAGGAGAGGGAGCAGGCCAGATCGAGATTAGTGGATGGTAGAGCTCTATTCAAAATGGACAGGCTGGTTTCCAAACTTGCCATGGCTGCTGTGAAATCCCCCTGTAGACAGACAAAACACAACAGACAATATATTCCTGTGTTTAATATTCAACAAAGGCTGGCAGCAGAGGCAGGGTGCTGAGCGATTTGAAGGTCACACTTTAGATTTGAACAAGTGCTAAAAATAAACCCATGCAGTGAACAGCATGCTGAAATGTAGGAATCAAGCACAAGAAAAGAGTGCTTCTCAAAAATAAACACTGATGTTACTCTTAAAGGGCCCATACAAGAGACAGACAGAAGATGTGGTACTATATTTAATACTGTTACATCAGAGAGACAAAAAACAATGTTCTCATTATTTGAAAGATAACTTAACATAACATAGTAACTCAATACTCACTCTCTTTAAATGCAAGTCTGCTTGTTTGCGATGCCTCCAGAATGACACTGATTTTGGGGAGTGGAGAGGTGTGACAGGCTCCCATAGATACAGCACTCTGACACAGCCCCACACAGCCCCCACCCCACTCAGAACCCAGGCCATCACCCACGGCAAAAGGCACCGTACCCAGGACCCTGAAAACAGGACACATATTTAAAAGCATTCAATTGGATCTCTTTTGGAACTTTTAAAATACAATGTTATGCTGCTTACCAAAGTCCTGTGTATGACTTGGAAACCAGGAAAGTGTCCTGGATGGCCCGTGACCCAAAGTGAGACCAGTGGTCCCAGGGGTATCAGAACCCAGCAGGGAGGGCAGTGGGTTTAAGGAGAGGCAGAAGAAGGTTAGGATGCAAAGCAGAAGACGTGAGCCATCCATGACTCCCACTGAAGAGGGAGACTCAGGTTCACTCTTCACCTGATAAAAAGTAACAAATCATTACTACACTTGAAACTGACTAGAAGTCAATAAACCAAAACCAATAATACCAGATTTGTTACCTGGTCATGGTCCATTAATGGACTGCCGGGCTCAGAGTCCACACAGTAAGGGGAGAACTGGGGAGGGGAGCCTGACCCTGAATCTGAGGCTGGGGGTGACATCATCACTATTTCCTGTTTAAGTTCCATCTCTTCAGACAACAACAGGGGCTCTGGGAAGATGAACAAACACAATGTAATTCATGGAATATTAAAATTATTAATGTATTTCATTAATTATTAATGTCCATTATGACCCCAATATTGAGTTTGAATTGAACTTAAGTATTAAGAGATGTGCAGTCGGTAAGCAAGATTTACAAAATGCTATAGTGACAGAATTCATGTGTCTCAAATGAAGAGCATGCTCACTGTTTTTCTGGTTGGCCATCTTCAGTGCTGCGTTTTCCTGCCTTAGTTTATGGTTGACCTGTTGCAAGTACTTAATATAATCAATAGCTTTCCTCAGAACTCCTGACTTGTGCATCTAGAAAGAAAACAGAAAATACTGTTGATTATCAAAAATGCAACAACATATTTCTCTTTATTATGATACTGTTAAAACCACAAACCTTTGCATCGTTGCCCATGACCAAGTCTCTGAGCTCCACAATCTTGTCATTGATGGAGGACCTATATCTTTTCTCAATGATGTTGTGGGTACTCCTCTTCTCCCCCTCCTTTACCACTCCTCCCTGAATCAGTCCTCCAGCGGTCAGGTGGTCCAGATTGGATCTGGGTGCATTGGTGCACTGTGCTGAGGCCGTTTGAAGCTGCTTTATTGGTAATTTGTCCCCTCCTCCCATCATAACTGGGACTGTGGTCAGAATGTTGCTACTCATCAATGTCTGAAGATAAAACATGAATTATGTTAAATGTTCGTAAATGTATACGCAAATAATATAACCAAGGATAATAAACAATAAATATAACATGTCTAGTGCTTAAATTTTTCTACTTTACAATGTGCTCATTTTGTAGCTTCAATATTTTTCTGTTACTGGTACTTTAACATGGACCCTATATTTCAGGAGTATCCTGGACTTGAGAATAAACCGTAATTGCAGATATTTACTGGCACTTGTAGAGCAGTGTTTTGGATAGGTGCAGTTAATGTGGTGATCCCTGGGGTCTGCATAGTTGACAGCACTTGTGTCCCATCTGGTTTCAGTGTTGTAAGCACCAGCGAGTCTGTTTTTAGAATTTGAGGCTGCTGCACTAGGACCTAAATGCAAAACAATGACACATTTATACAGTGACATAAAAGCAGAATAGAAAATCGTCAATTAATTATAATGTATTTAGTGATGGAAAGTCACCCACTGGGACTTGTTGCACTTGTTGAACCTGTTGCATTGGCTGTTGCATAGTGTGGACTGTAGTGGGCGCTGTAGAAAGGGTCTGTATTGTTTGTCCGGCAGGAGTGAGGACACGCTGGTGTTGGATGGTCACTGGCTGAAGCTGTGGTGATGTCATAATGCTCTGTACTTGTGGTTGTAGGACTGCAGATATGAAAACCGCTTTTAGTTTGGCTAAACATATATGAAAACAGACTAGAAAAGTAACTCTAGCTAAACTAAAAAGCTACCTATATGCTTATGTAATAAAAGCATTTTTTGTCAAGTGTAACAAACCTTGAAAGCCTGTTGCCGGGCTCTGGTGGCAGATGACTTGGTTCTGGATAAAGCGGGACTGCCCTCCGTTGGAAGTGATCATGACTGTCTGAGGAGCCTGAGTCTGGATGGGCAGGGCTGTTTGAGTGTGTGTTTGGACTATGGTGTGCACAGGAAAGTTCTGAGTCTGCATAGGGATGCCCTGTGTATGCATCTGCAATTAAGAATATATTACATGAGCATAGACAACAACAGAGTATATAACTGCTTTGGCACAAATGTGGTGTGACTGAGAAAATGATTTTTGGTAGTTGTAGTTGTAGGCACAGAAAACTGTGGTCTCACATTTGAAGAAAAAATGATTGACTTATTTAGTGTATTCTTCACCTGGATGGTCGGCTGAGCTGTGTGTTGGAGCTGAGGTTGGATTTGCTGAATGGTTGGAGGTCTTGGCTGAAGGAGGGGTGGGCTGCGTGTCACCTGCTGCCCTGATGAAACCACTGTAATAGGGGAGGGGGTCTGGGCTGGTGTGAGGGGAGGGGTCAAGGGGATGATTTGGGTTGGTGCCAGGGGGGTGGTTGAGCTCTGGAAGGCAGTGGGGGCAGAGGTATGAATGGGCTGGGGTGTTTGAAGCACAGGCCTCTGGGTGGCATTGGTGCCCTGCACAGAAGCTGCCTGTTGAATCTGGTCCTCAAAGAGATCTGGAAAATCTCCAACTTGATTGTTGACAAATTGCAGCATCTCTGAGATAAAAAATAAACAAAATCTTAGTGCAATCAACAAAGCAAAGTTTCATTATTAAAGAAGCCACAAGCTTGAGTCTTAAGTGGTTAATATATATATATATATATATTTTTTTTTGTTTTCTGGTTGTACTGTATTCTGTTTTCTTTTGTGTCATTTGGGGTGTTTGCCTCAGAAGACATTTCTTGACAATGCAGAGGTAGTTGTTTTAAAATGGAAATAGATATTTTTCCCTTGTTTCTGTACAGTGACCCCATTGTCTAACTATATCATATCATGTCTATATTGGTCTAAACCAGCAACAGTGACCAAATAAATAGCACAAGTTTGCATTTCTCTAGGTTCTTCTTTACTGTCCTTGAACGACTGAGAGGTTAAGGTTTGATATGAGCCAACACAGATAAGACAAGTGCCTGAGAAAATCCTGCCCTGGCCTTCAAGCTATGCAGGACCAGCTACTGTTTGAACATAAAGTAACTGACCTTCAGCATTTAGCCTTGAGGAACAGTAGTGAGAGGTAAAGGTGAAAAAGTACAGATACAGGCAGCTCTATGTATAAAGTAAAGGCCAGGACAATAATAAAATCCAGGCACTCAGATGAGTCGTGGGTTAGAGAAAGATAGTGAATTCTGTAGTTTATTTATTAGATTACGTTGATGATGAGGATGACACAATTTCTATTTTTAATAGTTAAAAAAAATCTGACAGCAGCATTAAGCCAGAGGGGATACATCATTTGAATAATTTTAATAATAACAAACAAAATGTGTTTGTCTGCAGCTACAAGGGACAGTCAGCAGTGCTCCTCTAGTGTAACACCTTATCTGATAAATTCTAGTGTTGTTAACTGTGTATGCCAATGTTGACATAATTGTAAATAAAGGTCAATCATTTTTCAGGTTAGAAGAAATTGAAAAAAAAAAAGACAATTTCAGTGTAGGTCTTGGTGGGTTGCATGAGCACATGGGCATATGTGATATGACCAGCATTTGTAATTTCTCCTGTCTTGCAAATAATGGTGTGAACAGAGCATGCACAGCTTTATGAGGCAGACTGTCTACACCAGAGCAAAGAAAACACACTTTACACCCTAGTGATTCTGGCTAATATAAATGCCCATTCTATCAAAAGGGAATGGCTTCCTCAGCTCAGAGCAAAGACAATAGGTTGCATAACCAGGGGCCACAGTAGTCTGGGGACAACCGCTAAGCGACAGTGCTCTACATGACCACAAGAACATAAGATAAGATAAGATAAGATAAGATATCCTTTATTTGTCCCACAATGGGGAAATTTCAGTGTTGCAACGCACAGTAAAGAGAACAGCAAGAAACAGTAGCAGCAATAGAGTACAGTTAAGTTAAAAATAGACAAACACTATAGGGATCTATATGTACACTGTGCAGCAGTCCTGTAAAGCAGATTCACGCCTCACTTCTAATTCAGGCTAAACTGTTCTGTTTAACAAAGCCTACAGCTTTACTCAACTGGACAATACATCAAGTGTGCACAAAAATATTATATAAAATTTTGTATTCTAGATTTATATAAGTATTGGAATGATGTTGCTAATTTATGCTTTCTTTCCTCTGACTGTAAATACAAATTGAACAAACATATCCAGAAATATTCCATAGTGCAGTTTTGAGTGACTTTGACTGTGTCAAAGTCTTTGACACAGTGATTATGCGGCCTTAGGATGGTCTCTGACAGGGCTGTTTGAGGTATAGGTTAAAGGTAGAGAGAAGACTTTTATCTTTATAGGTCTACTCTACACACATGCTACAGCATGTTGTCATGTCAGTGGTCTTGTTCACAAGGACACCAAAATCTGATTATAATCTGATTTCTGGACCTGTGGATTGTGTTAATGATATGACAAGTAAACTTCCAAATATGATAAGAGTAGTGAGAGGAATCATGAGCATAAAGAAATTAGATTGCTTTTTACATTTCATGTAAATAATCTTAAACTCCAAAAGTCCGATATTAATAAGTGCGCATGTAACTGCAGCCAGTGGTTGGGTGAGTTTTAAGTGAACATCCTCCTCCTCATCATCACATAGCCAACTCATGATCAATCTAGTCCGGTGACTTTGTGTACATTTCTCCCTAATACGATTCTGAAGACTGTTAGCTGCCCAATTCCAACAAAACCTCTGCTTTTCTCTGTGATGCCACGTGTTTTCACAAAAGTGTGGATTAAAAGGCTGAACACTGGGGACTTACTAATCATCAATAAACATGCCAATACCAATATACTAATGTAATAATTTAACAGTAACACAAAAAATATAGATAACCGACGTAATACACAAAAAACAATCCTTGTGTTTGCTATACAGGAACATATTCTAAATTAAATATATAGTTAATCTATGAGTTAATAAGAGATGCTATGCAAAATAGCCTACTGAACACTTGCAGAGCGTTACACAGCGTAGGCATATACCCAGTCCAAAAATAATAACAGGCACTCACCGTCTATATCGCCCAATGTAAATTCATCGCCTAGTTCGGCCAAAGTCGGGTCCATGTTCTCCATGGGCGATATATACTCTCCGCGGTCCATTCCTGTCAGGAGCGGATCACCTCCCCGGTTCTCGCCCGACGGGAACAGAAACAGTTTCCGCGCACGGTCCGGGGACGTAGTTGAACGTCCAAAATACAAATAAGCACTGCCGCGCGTCTATTGTTGTTCGGATAGTGCGATATACACACCTGTGCCTCAAAAGAGGCCGTCTTTACAACGATATAATCATTCACGGAGATCTATGTTGAACACGTCGCCATCTTGTTTTACGCGTCTTACGTCATTCCCAAACAGACTGCGGGAGCCACAGGAAGCTCTGATTGGTGCGCAGGTCCCTGTTGTTGTCATGAGACCAGCCCCTCCGCCCAATGAGGCCGGGGCCTGGGCCGTGGTCTGATGGTACGTCAACCATCAGAAGCTTCTGTTCTATTTGAATAAACCGCGCCCCCTAGTTTTATGAAAGGAACTGGAGCCCCAGAGACAAATTCAGCACCTAGGTTCACTGGCTATTTTGATTTTCTATAATTGTTTACAGTGGCAAAATACAGATGAACACGTGGACAGGAAATGAAACCGAAATGGTGATGTTAGTTTTGAAATATTAGATGCAGAAGACTATGATGGGAGGAATCTGTAAAAACATAAAGAAAATAATATAAAGAATACCTAATGCTTAGGGGAGATACACCAATGCATGAAGAAATGTGACGTGCAAAGCTTGAAATTGCTTTATTTAAGTACAGAGATCATATTTAATTCATGGATAATAACATATTGGTGGATTATTCATCAAAAAGAGGAAAACATTTTACAGGGTAAAAAGTTGTAATAATGTGCAATTCAGTATTGCTTTAAGATTTAAGTTAATGTTGACTATTCCAATAAATCTCATAAGATGATTTCTCAGTGTAATTGCCCTTGGTTGTCGCTGTGCTACTCCTAACTTTTTCTTTAACCACTTTTACCACAAGACCACCAGCAAGGGCGATGCCCGCAGCAGCTTTGCTGATGTCAGCGACTACACTCAGCAATTGACTCACTACCGAAACAGTGCTGCAGGTGTTGGCCACGACATTGGTGACCACTGAGGATGCACTGGGCTCTGCTAACACAACCGCTGCCTCCATGGGTTTAGTCAAAGCAGGGACACTTGCAGCCATGTCCTGAGCTAAAGCTACTGCACTCTGTGGGAGAGTTTGTTGTCCTGCCACTAAACCAGCCTGGGCCATTGATGATGCATTAGATAACCCTGCCCCAACAGCCGAGGCAGCTCCACCAATGAGAGTTTCACTTCCTGCCTCTAGTGCGACTCCTAAAGCTGCACCAGCGCCTAAAGCACTGCCAACACCTGCAGCTGCTCCCACTGCAGCCATGCCAAGTACACCCACCTGCCTCAGGGCCTCATGTGCCCCCTCCCGAGGACTGGCTGCCTCTGACCCCACAACAGATCCAATAGATCCACCTAGAAGTCCACCTGTAGCTGCTCCCACAGTCACTGCGGTCTTTCCAGAGGCTGCTGCCACTATGGCCCCAACAGTTTTCCCCACACCAGCACCCCCTGCAGCTGACATGCCAGCAAGCTGAACTGCAGTCACACTGATTGAGTTTCCCATTAAAGAGGCTCCTATTGCAGCTGATAAAGGGACAGCTGCTCCAAATATTGCCCCCACCGCCAGGCCTGTAGCTCCAGCAGCAACTAGAATCCTAATTCTCTCTAAAACCACTGGAGAAAGGGCAGCCTGCCTCCTTATTTGTGCTAAAGAAGAGCGCAGTGAATGTCTTTCAGTGTCTCTCCTACTTCTCCAAAACCTAAAACGCTTGCTCCTGCTCTCCTCGGCCCATTGTTCCCCCACATCAGCCTCTGGAACACCAATTCTGAATCTCCCTGCACTTTTGCAATCAGCTTCACGCTTCTGTCTTTTAGCTAGAGTAGCTTCTTCTCCGATCACTTCATTTGCCAGAGGTTCACCTCCCTCTGTTTTGCCTTGCTCTTTTATCATCCTTTTCTCCTCCTCTCTAATGGCATCCTCTGCTTTCAGAAAGACAGAGTTTGTATAAAATCCTCTGTCACGTTGCATCATGTCAACCTTGACAATGAGTTCTTTAACCTGAGCTCTGTTACTGGGATCTCTGTTATTTAATACATGATACCTTCCTCCACAGCAATCAATCAAAACCTTAAGCCTAGCTGGTCCTGTGTCATTCAGATATGTTTTAATATTAACACCCTCCAAGTCATCACCTCTGGTGAAAAGGACAATAGTGTGGTAACGCAGTGCATCTTCTCCAAAGATCCTGGCTAGTTCATTGGCTGCCTGGTTCTCACTGTCAGTGTATCTGCCAATTGGGACTACAAGGAGGAATGCATGAGGTCCAGGAGCAGAGAGAGACACACATTTGGCTATCTCAGAGTAAATCTGCTCTTCGTTGAGGTGAGTGTCTCCAAAGCCGGGCATGTCCACCACCTGGACACTCTTCTGTCTTGGCATTTTCCTCTTGAGCGTTTCCACTGGACAGTGCTCCCCCTCGTCCTCACATAGATCTACACTGCCCATCTCACAGACCTGGGTGACAGAGCTGGCACTGGTCTTGGAGGCAAACTGTCTACGGCCCAAGATGGTGTTTCCAGACGCACTTTTGCCAGATCCAGTCTTTCCAATGAGGACCAGCCTGAGCTCATGGTTCCAGCTGGTCTCGTCCGCTATGTTTATCCCTGTATGATCAGGCTCCATAGCGTCTTCCATGGGGACCACTGCATATCAAAGAGAATAAGTCAATGAAATGGGACCAACCTATCACAGATTCTATAAAATAATGTGTGCGTAAAAATAATTTTTCCCACAAATAAGGCCTTTAGGCTATATATCCTAGCTTTGTTGTTAGCTTTTAGCCTTTTAGCACGAATGTAGGAATAAGCATAATAGAAACGCAACACAGTACCGTGGTCTCGTTCAGAAGACATTTCCCACATTAATGATACGCAGTGAAGTCTCAAAATTATTTAACCATAAGCCATTATTTATCTGAAAAAGCCATATATACAAATAGTAAAAGCACAAAATGTTCCGCTCTGCTCCAAGTCAAACTTGACAAAGGTAAAAACAAAGTGCGGTAGTGGTTGAGCGCCCTCTGCTGGCTGCTCCTGCGCTGCACTGGTGTGACACCCAGTTTCCTGGATATTAATTATTGCGTGAGGTAGGTTAGGGCAGGGACACACTGAGCTTGGACTTCAGATTACTTTAGTTACTTTATTTCAATAAATCCGATGGCTTGTTCATTGCAGCAAACTCTCTTTCTTTGAACAATATACTATACATATAATCTCATAACAGTCATAATATTATGATAATTACATACGCTTTAATATAATTACTTTCAGATATCAAATATTTTAAGGATTAATTAAACAACAAATGGTGAAAATCACAAAATGTAGGCCTATAATTTGAAAAATTGTGTGTAATTAGTAATTAAAAACACACCACTAGGATATCTAAAAAGACAAAAAACAAAACAAAGCTTTAAACATACACAAATTGCTACTGAGCCTATGAACCAGTGAGTACATCTCTCCATCAAGATTCAATCAAAAGCCAATCTAAAAGATGCACAGGAAATAATAGCTCTGTTTCAATTCACAAAACACAAAATACTAATTGCAAAAATATGGATTCAAACATATTTTACTAAACTGAGTCATGTTCAAGAGCACAATTATGTAATCTTTATCAAAAATTTGTTTCCCTCATTAGCTCCTTCTGCATTGATGTTCTGTGGGTGTTCCAGTTGGTTCTCCAATTATAAACGATAGTGGGAGTTCAGCAATGCGGGCTTTTGTCCAAATGACTAACCTTGGCAGCCTCTCCCCAGTTTTTGTCACAATGAGAGTTCCTCGTCAGTTTTTAACAGAGCACCTGGCATTTGTGTGAGCGCTGACAGCTCCCCTCTTTGTCATTAGAGTCTGCATGTCAAACCAGCTCTTGTGGACTATGCGTTTCCTCCAGTCCAGGTATTCCCCTAGCTCTGTGTGCGAGAGTGTAGGGCTATAGCTCAGAGCGGGAGCGAGAAATGCGGGGGCCTTTCCTAATTTCTTTCCTCTTCTCTTCCTTCCGTCTCCTCTTCTCCTCTTCTCTGAGGATTTTCTGGAAAGCTTCAGCTGTATGAAGCACCTTGAACAAAAACAGCAATACAGCATTACATACCTAACAAAAGGGAGTGATAATAATACTCAATAATCTGTTGGTCTGATAATACTAGTCGAAGTCCATGAATAATCATGTCCAATCTTCAATTTATTATGGCACAGATTTGAATTTATACTTTTATGCTGATTGCAGTAGTGTGACTTACATCATCTCTCTCTGTTCGATACGGGTTTGTGAAGTCTGGAGCTTTCTCTGTTATTCCCAATTCCTGTGACATCTATAGAATAAAACTGGATCAGACAAATCAAAAAAGCCGCAGACAGGGGACCATATTGTTTCTTCAAAGGCATAAAAAAGAGACGCAGTCATTTTTGTTACTGTGCACTGTCTTCAGCTTAACAGCCTTAGAGTACAACTTGAGTGAAATTGAGAGATGATCAAAAACATAGGCTTACTGAGTCAAAGTCAAGACTGAGTGGGTCAGGTGCATATTAAATGCGCTGCTGTTAGTCTGAGGTTTAATCCACAATATAATCCTCCTGGCACATTTCTTAGGTCACAGATTAATTCTGCAAAAGTTTAGTTCATTAACCCACACAATAAGCAAAATCCCATTCAGAATGACGCAAAACATTAGTCAGCGCAGATTTCCACATTTCAGCTAAGACCCAATATAGGTGTCAACAAAAATTGATCAAAGATTCATTCTAAACAGTTGGGTTCACATCTCATTCACATGACTAACCACCAGTAGTTTGTACTTCCCCATCATCTTACTGTCATTTATGCTATTATATTTCCTTGTTTTCATTTTTTTTCACATATCTTATTACGCTATTGTGCTGTTTTTTAGTTTTTGACCCCGAGCACTGTATAGCGAAAAAACGTATCACAGAAAAAGCATTACAGCAATGAGAAACTCATAAACCAATTACTTATCCATAACTATATAAATCTATATTTTCAATAATGGGATGTATGTGATGCTGTAGTTAAATATTCCACAAATGCTTACTAATTTTTACATTTTCTCAAGTTCCTAAAACAACAGTCATAAATGGGTTAATCACAGTGGCTTACAAGCGTCAGAACATGTTGGTGGGCTCCTCCAGTGAAAACACCTGTCTGGTTACAGAAGTTTAGCCCCCATCGCAGCAGGCCTCCCCAGTCAGCGTTGCGGTCATAGTAATGGTGAACAATGCGTGGGAATCGCAATGCAACATCACCAAAAAAGGCTGTATTCTCCACCACATGGGAGTAAGCTGTTAGAAAGAAGTGTTTGTTATTATTGTCTGGCACAATACGAGAGGCCAGGAGTGTCTTTTGTGATAAAAAGTGGTGACAGTATTTATACTAAAACCTAAGGCAGTAATAAATCATCAAGGTATAATAAAGGATCAAACCTTCTTTGATCTTGTCGTCCATGGGGAATGGGTCGTCTGGTTGCATGTTAGCTGCTACGAGCACTTGCCGTGAGTCTTCCAATACCTAAGTGTAAAATTATTATTATGGTGTATGCGGATTATTCATTTTACAGTAAATTAGTAAATTAATATATTTATACACAAATACACTATGCATTCCGACTTTGTATTCTACCATACGTAAACATGCACAATGGCTGGAGTAACAAAACTTTGACTCTCAAAAAAACAAGAGTGAGACATAAAGGACTCTTGATTAAAGCTACCATCTGCAATTGGACTAGCTGACCTCGCCATGTTGCAACCTCACATAACGCCACTAGGTGCCATCTACATTGCTGCAATCTGACAGCGTGCCAGCTTTGACCAGAGAAACCAGAGAGCACAGAGAAGTCTGAACCAGGTAAGGGAGTAGGATAAGTTAACTTCAAGTTAACTTGAAATTAATAGAGTCAAAAAACAGTCCAGGAGCAGTCACTGAAGTGAATTGTACTTTGTCATTTTTAAATAGTTGATTGGTGTTAATATCCTGCATCACTCTTTAGAGTTGAATAAAATATCTCTACATGTGGTACAAAAGTGCTGACAGTGTATGGTGAGATGTATAAATAGCAGCCCTAAGGGAAATTACTATAGATAGATAAATAATTTTATGTCCAGTATTTTTTTTTTAGCCAAGAATTGAGTTTGGTTTATTTTACTAGACTTTCATTGCATCAATGAGTATTTGTACCTTAAAAAGTCCTTTGAGCATGATGTCAATAATCTTGTACTGCTGGTTGATGTCATTGAGCTCCACTAGGTTCTTCAGTGCATTTAGCTGGTCTTTCCTTTTGGTCTCAAACAGCCGCTTGTCTGACAGCATTAGGTCAGGAGGATAACACCCTCTCCAGATGGGCACAGCTCACACAGTAATGTCTCAAATATTCATGAGCATGTTTTATACCTCTCTCATGACTGACACACACACGATTGTAGACATGAACTCATGAACTGAGCGACATGGAAAGGATACAGATCTCCAGGTTGGAGTCCTGTCTTGGTCTGTGCACGTCTGTGTCCACCGACCCAAAGGCAGCAGCAGCAAGAGCCAGAAGCATTGCCACAACACTCTGCATGGTCAGCAGGCAGAGAGGCACTCCTCTGAAAAACAGCAAGTGCAAGATGTGATCTTAAATATGACAGTGTTATTGTTTAGAATTAATAAAAAATAAAAACACAAAGCAATCATAGGGAGTTTAAATGTTACATTGTCATCGTATAATGTGCAGATTTCACAGATTTGGATCAGAAAGGGTTATATTTCAGTTGAAACCAAAATAGCGAATCTACAATGCCTCAAGTGAATGACATGAATGTGAGACAGAAAGGTTGTCTGCCCATGTTAGCCTTGTGATTAACTGGCTATTGTTGCCACGGTGGGTCCAAAATAGCTCCAGCCATCATGTCACATAATGGTACAACATAATAGAACTTAGTGGTCAAAGACTTACAGAGAAGGGAAATGCTAATCACAATCTGCAT
This sequence comes from Odontamblyopus rebecca, assembly GCA_030686955.1. Lineage (NCBI taxonomy): Eukaryota > Metazoa > Chordata > Actinopteri > Gobiiformes > Gobiidae > Odontamblyopus > Odontamblyopus rebecca. The sequence goes on from CM060667.1 coordinate 26,714,808, forward strand.
ACTACAGAGATGCATATGAAAGACATGTTTAATCTAGGTAGCCACACTCCATTTTCAAACAAGTGACATTCTGGACTTTTTGAGAGTAAATGTTTCAAAAAAAGAAAAGACTATAGCATAAATGTGCTTTACTGAATTAGCATACAGATTGCAAAATCTGACATAACTTTTAGTGAAGTGTGTTCACCATATACTACTGAATCTTGTTTTTTTCAGTCCCTCTGTGATTCTAATGTGATGGGAGGCTGAATGAAAAAATAAGTAAAAATAGATTCTCATCAACTAAAAGATTTATGAATGCTGATTTAGTTGGAAACCATTACTAAAGGCAGAAAACAATGGTAATGAAAACCCTACAGGGAAAAATGCATATAATTCATGAATAATTTAGGAATCACTCCATCAACTACACTATTGACAGGGCGCAGAAGGGTATTCAGGCTTAGCTTGGGGCAATACGATCTGAAGAGCCAATAATGAAGCAGAAAACGCAGGGAGAATCTTTAGAACACAACAGCTTTCTGGAGAATATGTTATCTGCTCCAGCTAAGACATGCTCCTAATACCAAAAAATGTAAAAGAATGTAAAGTACAAGACAGAGAAAGAGCATACCGCCAAGAAAGATGATAAAGAACACCTAATGGAAATCGCTGGATTTGTCTTACATGGCAAAGAGCATTTAATGTTATTTACCCATATACTTGTTCAGAGCTGAGATAGTGTAAAATCAGGGCATTCCTTTTCAGGACCATAACTTCAGCTCAAAGTAACTATTTTATACAGATTTTACCTGACAGTAAAGACTTCCATAGCTTAAGTGGTGTCCTGTGGCCTCTCACAGTTCCTTAGTAAAAAAAGTTACACTGTCAGCAAAAAAATTTGTTTTTTGAGAACAAATTGAGTGGAGACAAAGTTTGATTATTACGGCCAATTTGTGCATTCTGGGAACATCATTTGGGTGGCTTCCCAGCCTTCTGAGAAAATGCAGCACTAAATATCTTTAAGAGCTGGTCAAAAGCCTCCATATTTCTTTATAATAGCAAGAGAAAGCCTTGTCTTGCAGCAGCAGTGGCTCATCTGGGTTAATGACATATAGTCTAAGAATCATGCAAGTATGGGGGTATTGCTGATGACATGCTTATTGCATATTACATTATTGTCAACAGAATGTTCAACTAACTTCTTTGCACATACAAGTGACTTAAAGAAGTAATGCATTTAAAAACATGGATCAATCACCTCTAATGTGGCCAGGCAGCACAGAGATGAGTCTAAATGCATCCATACGGCATTATAGGGGTGGTCTGGGAAATAAAGCAAAAGCAATAAGCCTAGTCTTGAAAATAGGTGCACAGACTTTGCACTACAGGCAACAGAACTTGCTGACAGAAATTTTAAAAAGAAGTGGTCCTTGTAACTTGTGCTGAGCTGAAAAGAAGAAATTACATATTTGACAAGAGCAAGAGATTTGGACCTCTATATGACAATGATGAGGTGAAGAGTCAAGTAGCCCTCTGAGCCCCATCAGTGCTGTCTCCTGTTGGACTAACTAAGTCTCCTATTATCCTGACATGCTAATCCTCATAAGGAAAGAGTACTTGGTTCATATTGTTAGTGTCACTTGCTTGTAGTTATTGCTGAATCCAAATAAGTTCAGGTATCTCTATATTTACAGGAGAGATTGTATTTTTTTGGGCTGTCGATTTCCTGTGAGAGGGATATACGAGTAGGCTATCAATGACTGTGTAGGCTCTATCATTGACAGACCTCTGAACACAATGACTCTCATGGAATATTTTCCAATAAGGTGTGACATGAAGTCTCTCATATTCAAAGAGGCAGGAGACACAAAAACAGTTCCTAATCAAGTGTGGCAATAGGACTCCACTTTTAAGCAGGCAATTGTGTAATATTTATCACACAATTGGGAGGGTTACCCAGATGCTTGATGTGGAACAGCAGCAGAGCCAGATTTCCCTCGGGCTGAGCGCCTGCTGCGGGGGGTTTGAGCATCATCCCTCCTTGCGCCCGGGTAAGTGAGGCTCTCCCTCTGTCATCACACTCAGCAGAGCCACCGACGCGCGTAATGCTCCTGCCGACGGCTGTATCTGAAGAATCACTGCCATGTGGACTATCAATTAGACATTTTATTTGTTAATTACAAAAGTTCTCCCCCACCTGCTGTCAAGACACACTTTGGAATTAGGAGTTCATCTAGACTACTTCAATGCGGACTTATTTCAATCATAGTAATCTACATGACATAACAGCACAATTACGCCTGCCCATCACTTATGTAAGATTTTCTCAGGGGCGAATGTTTGGAAATGTTGGTACAGGTTATCCATTGATCAGTGATACTACCACTGCAGCTCTGTATGCCCTGCAGAATGTGTGCCAGCCCTGATGCCAGCCAGCGGTCAGCGCAGGCTTCCCAAGCAATAAAGAGCAGAACGCCAAGCCGGAAAAATCGTGCTATTTACTCACCGTGTTGTAGCGTAAAGAAAACAGCGGCGATCGGCGGACAGCCTATGGAGAAGCCTCCCCTCCTTTCCTCACAGCTTCTCCCTCCACGCGAATCGTTTCGAGGTCAGCGTGGCGATGCGCGTGACCGGGACAGTCGCTTTGTCCCTGCGAGACCCTCAGCTGACAACAGGAATGAGGTAAAGGTGCTCATTTACATGCAGCTCTCACTGCTCCACTCCACTAATGCCACGATCACACCGGCTGCCTCGCTCTGAACGAATGACAGCGAGCGAGTAATCAACACACGGGAGGAAGAACGTTTCTGCACGGAACGTTTAGTGGGGGACACACCAGAGCGTTGGGTGCGTGCGTTCCGCTTCATCCACACTCATTTTATATATGTGTATATAAATTCAGTTATTATTTTCGATTATACCAAACGCTTTCAATACTTTATTTTATTAACAAGTTTTAAAATCATAATGAACATTAGGGTTGGAAATAAATCTAGCGAACATTATAAGTTAAATCATAAGGCCACGTTACACATACTAATATAATAATAATAATAATAATAATAATAATAATAATAATAATAATAATAATAATAATAATAATAATAATAATAATAATAACAATAACAACAACAACAATAACAACAACAACAAAAAACACATGGAGACATTTCTGACATGTTTAAAGAATTAAAGGATCATGAACAGGAAGGCGATATCAAATATGAGTGATGTAGCTCATAGGTGGCAAACCCCATATACTCCATGTATGCTGTGAACACTGCCCGCTAAATAGTGACAGCACAAAAAGTTATGAAAACAGAAACAATAGACCAGTAGAGTTTGTGGGTTGTTTCATAGAGAAACCATGGATCTAAGTGGTCCTAGACACTGTATGCCTGAACGTGTGACTGGACTTCCACTGAAGGATACTGGATGTTGTCCATTGTCTGTGGGTTGAGGGACTCCAGGATGCTTCTGACTCGTAGCTTGTCCTGCTCTGTAGGAGTTGGGTGCAATGTGCTTTGCTGGATCTGCAAGAACAAGAACAAGACATAGTTTGAGGCAGATGGAGGGCGAGAGTTGTGCAACAATACAAATAAGAATTAAAATAATAAAACAAAGGTCAACACCCTCAATGACACTTCACCAATTTTAAGCAACAGGATAGCATGCAACAGTGTGAATGTTTTTGCAGTCCAAAAACTGCATTGCACTGAAGAACCAAAAAAAAACTTACTTACAAGGGATTTACTAAGCACAGCATAACCAATCATGACAAAACCATACTCTCTAATTTGATTGTACTTGTAAGCAATGAGAGAACAGAATAATACAATTCAAGAATCATGAACTGTGTACGCTCTGAGGGTGAACTTAAATCTACCATGTGCACTACCTGCATGCCAATCTAATGGTATTTGTAAAGAATTCCTAGAAGAATTCCTACAAATCTTGTCAAGTGTCTGCAAGAGAATGAGCCACTTTAGAAATATTTCACAATGGAAAAAATATCACACAGCAGTGAGGAGATAGCAAAATGGATCACAAATGTAAGGGATAGAAGGGCTATGATAAAGGGCATGTTGACTCAAGAGGGTCTGTGGAGAGCTGAAGGACAAAACAGATACCTACAGATATCCTCTAGTGTCAGTCTCAAGATGACTACAGGGCCTTTACACAGTGCAGTATACTATACTGGATAGAATACATAATAGATAAGAAGTCACTATGGTGTTGATTAGCTAAGTGTGCTATACTGCTGAGCGTCTTACTCATTGCGTTATCTTTGTATTTTTCTTCAGGTATATTTGTCCAAGAGCTGGAAATGTCAGACTAGCCAATCTGCCACACTCCTGTTGTTATCTTTCAGTACTGTCATCTTTCTCTCCTCGCTCTCCCCTGCTGACCAGGTGCTCAGCACTTTTTTTACCAAAAGTTAATACAAGCACAAAATCCAGTGCTGTTACTCACCAAGAAGTTCAATATACCTTCTGGCTCACTGATATAACAACACTCAAACTGAATGTCTAAAAGCCAAATTTGTTTAACAGACCCATGTATATTTGTTTTTCTCAAAGGCCTTTGCACTGAAAGCTAAAAGCAAAGAAATAAGTCCTAGACACAAACCTTTGCATTAACCTCACAGAACAGTTATAATTTAAGCATAGATTACATATAAAAAAGGCAAATATTTCCAAGGAGTAATAATAATAATACGGTAATAATGCATCAGTTTTATATAGCGCTTTTCTGGACACTCAAAGACGCTTTACAGAGCATTATTCATTCACTCCAGATCCGGTGGTGGTAAGATGCTATTGTAGCCACAGCTGCCCTGGGGCAGACTGACGGAAGCGAGGCTGCCAATCTGCACCATCGACCCCTCCGACCACCACCATCACTCATGCACACACCACTTTCATACTAGGTAATGTGGGTGATGTGCCTTGCCTAAGGACACAACGACAGTTGTTTTGACTGGCGCCCCACTGTGGCACCTGGAATTCCCAGTGGTCTCCCATCCAAGTACTAACCAGGCCCGGCCCTGCTTAGCTTCTGAGATCTGTCAGGCTTTGACAAGCCGGTATGGCCACAATGTTACTATTACAATGTTTCTGTCATAAATATATTTTTGGCATGTCCCTCAATTGTGAGTGTAGTTTTTGTGGATTTTCTACCCCAATTAGGTTAATTAAGTTAATCTGACCTGCTATTTTTGACCCACTGAAACACTCACATCTAATCTACCTCACAAAAACTGATTTATTTTCTGTATAGTGTTCAAGGTTTAAATTTAGTCCTGACTGAATAAAATTTAGCTGACTACATTAAAATTGTTTAGCGCCACTAAAAACCATACCCCTACATAAAAGTAACAAGACACTGAAAGAGGGGACATGGGAGGCATTGACAAAAGTGAGAGGCCCTGACCATTTCCAGTCAGAGTAAGAAGTATGTTTGTCACATTAAACCCTGCCTTCCTTAAACTGTCTCATGTCTCTACACATTCTGGGCTAGTCGCTCATGCTGACAGAAAGATGTGCAAAGAGCCGTGTGTGCATGAGCCTGGCACACTGCGCTGTGAGCTGCAGAGTGTGCCATCATTCTGTCACCTCTCTGATTTGGAGCTACTTTCAGAATACTAAACACATTTCTGGTCCAATACGATGGCAAGTCCCAGTTCCACAATGGTATGTGGCTGTGGCTGCTTCTATGTCTCAGATCTGTGTCTAGCTTCTTTTCATCTAACAATACAAGCATAGAAACTTGGACAATAACATCTAGAACTCTTTGCCTTTGAGTTGACTTGTTTTGTAGTAAGGTTTATAAATTAGGGCACAAAAACAAATTTAAGCTAAACCTGAAGCATATACCTAAAAGTAACTGAATAAATCAAACTGACACTGATTGCAGACATCCTTATACTTGTACTTATGACATGACTGTACACCTTGCTTTTAATAATCTACCAGGACTTGATGAATGTAATACCAATGAGGGGTATGATTACAGGCAAACTCCATACTGGCTTCAAAGATAGTAGACAGACAAAAGAAAGCACCTTATAAAGGTTATAATCTGGCCATTTGGTTACAGCTGTATGAACTAATTAAGAAACAAACACCAACATATTCACATTGTTTGGTTTGGCAGTGAAACCCCCCAAAATGGTTCAATTACAGTGGTTTGGGGAAATGCCAAGGCTCTTGAGCAGAAAGTATTGACAGTGCAGTAAAGACATATCTGGCACAGCCCTGACAGTAACTGTTCATCACAGTTGTCACTGTGGCTGGATTTATATCTCCCTCACTGAAAAGACTTGTGATTAGCTAAAGGCTCCCAACACTGGCTCACTAGAATATACTGCTCTGAACCTTTTGTCTAGTTTGATCTGAGGCTACTCAATGATGCTCTTACTACCCTAGTGCTAATGTACACAAAGTATATGGCTGGATATAGCAATATACAAAAACAAACAAAATTATATTTCACCAACCATCTCCCTAGAGCCAAAATTATTGGGTCATTAGCACTTAAAATTTCAGAGCTATTCATGATGCCTGAGGCGTTTGCATTTCATTTTTAAATCTCAATGCTTTACTGGGCCACCCAGTCTATCGTCATTTTAGCATGATGTAAAAAGTGTAGAGTCTGCAATGTGAATATTTTGTATTTTTATCACTGCACTTGAGTTATTCTTGTGTTGTGTGATACTCTGTCCTTCATGAAAGCTTTGTGTACCTGTGTGAGGAGCAGCCTGAGGCCTTCTGCTTCTTCCTGGCTGAGCTTCTTCACTCCTACTTTCTCCACAACCTCCATCACTTTGAGCAGGTCAGGCTCCCACAGTACCACTGGGCTGTTGTGCCTCAGCAGCTGCACAGAACAAAGCATGCATACGAATATGTTTTTAATTATGTTTCTTTAAGTAGACTCCAAACAACAGAGAAAAAAAAAGTTTATGTGAAATGGAGCAATGGGCTCATAACAATTCAGAGGTTAGTTTTCACCAATCCCACATGAGTATTCAAAGATTATAAATAAAACATAGCAAGGGTGGGGTTGGTAAAACTAAGTTTGTTTTTTTTAATAATGTGTGGATCTCACCAGAGTGATCAGTTGGAGAGTGGCAGGATGCAGGAGGCTGCTTTGTCCAGAGCCAAGCAGGCAGAAGAGTAAGAAGCGACACCAGGGCTGGCACACAATATGTCCAGCTAATGAACAAAAAAAAAACAGATTTGGAAAAATACACTAGTTTTCTAATATTTTGATACTCAACATATATTTCACCACTGACCTAAAATAACCAATTGTGAATATGATACACACTAAGATTCATGGTCTTAAACATAACTACTTTCATGCTTGTAAGGGACTGCATAGAACTGTTTTTTATTGTCCTTATTGGTACCTGTGTATAGACTATACCTGTAGTGGGCCTTTTTCTCTTTAGGAAACCCAGGAGGGAGCTCAGGCAGTTCACTGAGGCTCCAAGCAAGACCTCATGTTTCTGAAACATGAATGTTAGTATTAGACAAAGACTTACATTTTTTCTCATTAAACACAAATTTACCACAAATAAAAGGCAACAGAAAAATTACAATGGGTTTTGCATATACTCCTGGACACACGTTTGGTGTCTGTAAAAATGCAGTCTCTTTCATAGAAGTGAGGCGGGCAGTGAGCAGCGCGCTATGTTGTGTGTCCAAAAATACTGAAGTAGGCCAGGCGGACACAGAGAAGACTAGGGAGAGTTGTAGTGTAATCCTTGAGTGGAAAAGAGGATCTAAAAGTTGGGATAAAGGACTAGGGTAAGTGAGCTGCACTGGTAAAGCAAAGAGAGAAAAGAAAGAGAATAAAAATATGAATTAATCACTGCATTTATAAGCATCTTTCAAGATACCAAAAGCGCTTTACAGTTTATTATTCATTCACTCCACACTCGATGGTGGTAAGCTAATACTGTAGCCACAGCTACCCTGGGACAGACTGACGAAAGCGTGACTACCAATCTACGCCATCGGCCCCTCCAACCACCACCATCACTCACGCACACTCCACTTTCTTACTAGGCAATGTGGGTGAAGTGCCTTGCCTATGAACACAACAGTTTTTTTTGACTGGCGCCCCACTGTGGCACCTGGAATTCCCTGTGGTCTCCCATCCAAGTACTAACCAGGCCTAGCATTGCTTAGCTTCTGAGATCTGACGAGACCAGGCTTTGACAAGCCGGTATGGCCAAGCTAGGGCACCAAAGGGAACACAGAGCCAAATACATCCAAGAGAAGACAATTTCTTATCTCAATTTCCTGATGGGAGAATGCACTGAGCCATAATAGTAAAGCTTAGTTCAGCACTACAGTCTGCGACACAGGCTGGAGCATCTGTTATCTCTGCCTTATATTATTTGTTTTCTTCACTCTCTATTTATTATAGATAGTTTTGATAACTGTGAACTGACTTATTGATACATGATTATGAACCAGTAAAGCCCATTATATCACACTGCAGAGAGACCTTCTTCAGCTTCAACCATTGTGTCATGGTGTTTAATTAGGTGCAATTTCGTTTGATGACCGTGAATGGCCGTTAAGTTACTTTTGATGTGTATTTGCAAAGGTAGACCCTGCTTAGAAAAACGGCACAACCTGCAAAAGTAGTTCGTTGAGAGCCACAGAGAGGAACTGGGCTCCTTTTGACCCTAGTGGGTACAAAGCGCCGTCCTCAACTCCAAGAGGTCTGGAGCCCACTAAGGAGGGAGCAGTGCCAACATACAGCAATGGAGACGCAAAATCCACATCAAGAAGCGCCTGCAGCAGTCTCAGGTAACTCACTGTGGAGAAAGACACTAGATGACTATGGAAAGACATTAGGCTACAATTTCACATACAAGTGCAGTATTCATTATTACTCATTATAAGTCTTTGTTCTAAATAAAATAATCTGTATATGGGTAATAGTAATTTAAGTGTTGAGTAACTAACTGAGAGAATTCAATCCTAACATACGCTTTACACACCTCTTTAATGTATTGCTGTTTGTGGCGAAGGGTGAGGGCTAGCAAGTCAGTTAGTTAAGATTGATGGGGTATAATAAAGCTAATGCAAGGTGGTAAAAGGCAGAGCTAGAAATATGTCTGAAAAACACAGCTAAGTGATGGACAGTGAGTAAGAGACATAGTCCGCCAAAGAAGACATAAAGTGTAGTGTGATCCGAGGCAGCTGTCTAAACTACACTTAGACCAAGCTTTTTCAGATTAGAGCTCTCTGGGGAGGGAGCTCTTAATTAGTGGCCGTGCAGGGGACAGAGAGCAAGGGAGGGATGAATGGAAGGATGGAGGGAAGAGGCAATGCATCACATGAAGCCCGACAGCACACTTATCTGGCTGACAGACAGAGACACAAGAACAGCAGGACAGTTCGTGTGTGAACGGTAATGAAATTGGGTCTAAATCGAGCACATGGTTTGGTTTTAACTCAAAGAGTATCCAAATTTGCAGCCTAATAAAACTGACTCCACTGTCTTTTATGTTTTAGAAAATCAGATTTAGCTTTTAGCAAATGCACAAATGTTGCTTTAGTTACCCAGCAAGAGACTGTCAGAGTTCCTTTTCTGAAAAACTAGACGTTGCATGGCTTTGTCCAGACTCCAACAGATGCTTTTATGGACCTTAAATATAAATAACAAGAAACAAGTAGGCTTAATGAAAGAATTTCAAAGGAACTGTAGAACTACAGGCTCAAAGCTGGACAGTGGTGAGTACCTTAGCGGAGTGTACATTCTGCAAAGTAATGAGAGAGGACAGGAGAAGGTGGCTTCTGCACAGAAGAGCTGCTGAGGCTGGGGAAGGAGAGGAGGAGATGATGTTCTGCAAAAGCTCCATCAGTGCAGTGTTGGAGAGCAGCATAGAGACAGCTGGGAAAAGCAAGCACAACATAGCATTTAGAAGGATTTACACTAAAATGACACCTAGCCTTTCTTTTGGCAATACAACTAGTGTCACGATACTAAAATTTCAATCTCAGTTTCAATACTAAGTTATTAAGTACTTATTTCGATATCACAATGATAATAAAAACACTCTTTATTACAGTGGAATGTTAATGTTCAATATTAAGTAGTACATTCTACACACACACACAGCAACTGTTTATATATGAATTACCTATAACTGTCTGGATCGAGACATATTAACTGGGATATTTCAGCAGTAACAAATAATAATAGCGCAGATGGTTATTACACATTGGCTGCAGCTGAAATATGGCAGAAATAGTAGTCTAATGAGCTTCACTTCTATTCCTTCTCATTTCGCCCTGGTTTTATTCATAACTAATTACATGAAAATCCATTGTTGCAATGGAAGCTTTTATAAGATCCTTTGTAACCAAATAGGAACCATGAAGGAAGCAAATATTGTATGATCACCAAGGGTAGCTAGAGGAATATGATAATTTAATGATGATTTTTTTTTTTGAGGATTTCATTAAGAACTAGAATATTTTCATTTTCAAATCAAAGTTATAGTTTCTGTCCTTGCTGTGGCATGTCTTTTTAATCTTGTGGTGTAGCGCTTAAGTTACTGCTTGCATGCATTTCCTCATTAATCAGTTACAAGTTTTAATAATATTTGTATATCATCACAGTAACAGTATTGGAAGTAGCAGAAAGTAGAATTTTTTTTCTCTATATGTCCAGTTGTCAGCTCAGACTGTTATTCATTGCTCAAAGCACCCATCTGTGTAAAGGTTAAATCTCAGTCACAGAATGAGAGAACTGTCTGCACTGTAAATGTAAATATGATGTAAATATGACATTCATTGTTCACTGTGCTAGGGTCCATGCCTTACCTCTGTCAGTATTAGATGCAGCAGACAGACTCAGGTAGCTGTGCATGTATCTGAAGGCAAGCAGCAGACTCTCCATATTATCAGCTTTGAGTTTTCCTGTTAAATTACTTACTGACAAATACAAACCCAACCACTGTCAGTCTGATACATCCAGCTCCACAAATAACACATTATTCAACATGAAGGACAGATCAAATGTAACTGAGCGTTTTCATTTTCCAGCTGTCACACACATCATCACAGGATACATAAAGTGACTGACAAGTATGGGCGACCTACTTAACCGTGAGATAAAAATGGGTTTATGGAGGATATCAAAATTATAAAATTCAGCGAAGACAGCAGCGTCAAAGTATTTGTCTGGCATTTCAGTGACATTATAATTTACCAAACATTCTCACAGTAACTTCTGTTTTGAGCACCAACAATTACTAAGAAAATAATAAAACTGACTCTGAGGTCATGGCCTGCCAAAGGACAGTATATGCAGTGTCTTCAATAAAGCCTAATATTTGTGAGTTTACCTGCTAAAAGTGAGTGAATTCTGGAGGTTTGGAGCTTTCAGTATGCCCTATTCAAACTTAGAATGACCAAAACTTGTACTTGTGTGTCCACTATTCACAGATTAAATCACTGGCAAAAGCCCACTGTGACTGTAGTTATTTTTTAACTAGTAAGTGTACAGGCTACATATCCTACTTTTAAAATGGTTCACCGTATAGTGAATGTGATCTCCCTCCAACAATAAAGTAACACCGACTGTCAGTCTGACTTTTTGTGTACACTTGATGCCTTTTATCTGACTCACCTTGAGAGACTGATAACTATATTCTGCATTAATATATGACATTAAGAGTGAGTGAATTGTATGCAGCTATATTTTTTGTGGTCTCACCATGGTAAAGTAGCTTAAAACTCCCTCCATCCATCTTACTACAGGAAACAGATGATAATGGCTCACTCGCTTGGGTCATACACAGCAGCCTCAGCACCAGTGGGAGGGATCTGACTGCTCAGCCAAAGAACATTTCAGGGTTAAAACTCAGAGAGAGAGACAGAGCGATAACAAAATCAGAATGCAGGTGTACCCAACAGTTCTGTGTACAAAAACAGGGTAAAGAGTCATGCGGATCTGCAGCCTGACACTTACCGGTACCCTGAACAACATTTCACCTGGCCTCATTACTCCAGGCACGGAATATTGATGTTCCCTGGGATTTTTTAGCTCAAACCAAAATAAACAACATCACTCAAACTGTCAAACATGGGAGTTGAATAGAGAAGCAAGCTTAACATGCAGTGCCTACCAAAATGGTTGCAGTTATATGTGGAGAAAAGATCAATGAACTGATGTGTATATTGCCAAAAAGGTAAAACAAGGTAAAATGTTGAATGTTCAATAGTAAATAGTAGGTATCATGCTGAATATTTAAACTCCCATTGTAAAAACCAAATCATTAAAGGCAAATATAAAACATATTTGAATACAAATTATATTGAACTCAAGTATTCCCATTTGCCCTAAAATGAACAGAACACAAACAGAGGCTAACCACATTCTCAGAGGCCACATCAGTGCTGAACCCTTAACCAGGCTCATTACCCTGGCCAAATATCCACTCAGGAAATACTATCAGGTCAACTGCCAAACGATCACAACCCCCTCACATATTTACATTCTAGAACACAAAATTACACAAAAGCAAGTCCTCTGCAAAATTAATGTATGTATTATTTGGTGTGTGAAACAATAAGGTCATGGAACATGTTTGGAAAATTTGGATAATGTGTAAAACACTGCATGCTGTTTTTGTTGATGTTCACAATAACTGATTTTGTTTTATCAATTCATCAGTCCATTTATTTAGATGATATAGTATCTGATCATTACATTAACACTGGATTTAATTGAAATTATATGTTTTTGCAGTGTGGTAAATAAGTAAAAGGTTGTATTTCAAGTTTCTTACCCTGTGTGATGTTCCCTTGTCCAAGCTCATGTCCTACCTCCTCAAAACTGAGTTTTTGCAAAACTTGGAGCAAAGCTGGCCCTAGATTAGTGCACAGTTCTGCTGTGTAAGGTGTGTGGCTGCTCAGAAAGACTTCCAACACTTTCAGGGCTCTCTGTGCCAGACCAGTCTCTCTGGTGCACACCATCTCCTGGAACCAGACACAGATAAAATACAGCGTACAAGCACAAAAAACAAAACAAAACAATATATGAGAGTGAGTGTTGTTTGTTTTCATTTCAGGGCTCGCACCAGGAGGGTCACAGTAACAGCAGGGTACTTTTCTATCAATGTTAGGAGCTCTGTTATTTCGGGTTCATTGTCTTCTTCACCATGCTGTTTTTCTCCGCTGTCTTCCTGTAAGAGTTGTAAGCGTTATTCACATTGTAACTTATACCTTTTTAATGGCACTGTGTAGTAAAACAAATACATTGTTCCTTTACCAGACAGTATTGTACACTTTGTAAATGAGCATACTCAGCATAATTATCTATGATGTGATTAATTGTTCTTTTCAATAAATATACATGCTGTCTTACCCTATTTAAATCTGAATGCGAAGCTTTCCTGGTTAGCCACAGCTCTAAGATCTGTGCTCTGAATCGTTCTGCTAACTCAGAGTAGAGGCAGATGAAGTGCAGGAGAGGTGGGTGGTGGATGTACACGGAGGAGAGTGTTTGGCAGGATGAAAGGACCTTGTTGAGGCAGTTCAATTGAGCCTTTGAAAAAAACAAAGTAAAATATTGTACATAGAAAAGATACATTATATATTATTTACAGAATTTGCTACAATTTATTTCATGGTTTAATTGTAGTTGTTAAAAAAGTCATTTCAAAAGTCTCCAGAAGAATTTCAATATCCAAAAGAATTTCCAATGTCAAATGTCACAAAAATGACCCCATATTTGGTTGTCTAAAATATATAATTATAACTCAGTATTATTGTTCATCTGACTATACATTGTTTTGGTTAAGACTGAATCCTCACCTTAGTAAGGCTGGGGCTTTTGCCTTGTGTCACTGACAACATGTAGAGGGCAGAGCGGAGCACAAAGTGAGGAAGGACACAACTGCCCTGCTCCTGAACTGAGCGCAGCAGCCACATCACACTAGTGAACACAGTCTGGTCTGGGAGGAGTCTACAAAAGTACACGATTACACAACAACAACACAACCAACACAATTTCAGTCTTTTGCTAGCCACAGACAGATACACTTTTGATTGTGCTCTCTCCAAAAAGGTTGGCCATGATATTAATTTTGAGGTGTGTTTATGCACGAGACGCTGTAAACTTACACTGATCTTCCATCATACAAACCTTTTCTGACATTTTCTTTTAACCTTTGATATCACAGTGCTGCAATCCTCTGCATATTTTCTGTTTTTAGAGCATTCCCTGAATCTCAAGAGATTATTTATCATGAAATTCCCACCACATTGACAGTTTGAGACAAGTTCATCTGGCTCTCACAAACATTCCACTTTGCTCATTTTTCATTCTAATATTATTTTTGTTCCTGTACTAAACTGTGTGTGGGTTGCATTTCAATAGTCAATGTTCCAGAAAATCTGAATGCCTTAACACACTGAATCGTCATTTGTTGAGTTACTTTTCAAAATGTCTAATCTAATTATGTGACCAGAGAGTAAACAGTAGTTGTTGATGATTATTCTGATCACTAAAGTACATTTAAGTCTCCTACATAATGTGAATCTATAATCATTGCTTCACAGCACAAAGCATAGAGGGTGTCATTTTATTCACCCAGGGAGGTAATGAGCAAATTCAGCTATAACACCAGAACTCTCTCAAGTTATAAAAAATCAATCTACAAAAAGTCAATGATCTGTAGTAATGTCATAGAAACAAAATATAAATATGCAATGCTACTATTCCGTCCTTATCCTAAAATACTAATACTGAAAGCCCACAGCATAAGAAAAAGGAAGAAGCTTGTTCTAAATATTAAATACACTTAAGGGAAAACTGGAGGCAGCAGAGAGTTGGACAGAGCATTGTATTAATTGCCTTTCTTGCAGAGCATAGCTCTTATTGGGTGTCATCTAGTCTGTTCCTATAATGTAAAAACATGGATTGCTTTTAACCTCAAAGCAAAGCTGAGGATAAAAACTGTATAATGCATTTACAGTTTTTATCATTGAGTTTGTGGTTTGCAAGTCCCAATAATACTCTTTATTTACCATGTTTTCTATTATAAATGGCGTAAAACTTTAAACTAATGGCCTATACTTAAGTTTACAGTATTGTTTTACCTGTCACCTTGTTGAAAAGTCAAGTGGAGCAGTACCAGCATACAGTACTGAGTTGCCCTTTGACCTTTGTAGTCACACAGCTGAAGCCCAGGGACCTCGCGCAACAGTGGGGGCCAATCAGACAGAGGACAAGATAGAGCGGGGAGATGGTAAAGCAGAATGTTCTCCACCTCCTCAGCCTCTGCCGGAAGAAGCAAGATAATTTAATGAAAGCTTTCATTGCGACCAAACAGAAAATTAGGGCAGTGTGTGGAGGAAATCTTTTGACCTTAACTCTTATTAACAAACTTTCTAAACAGAGAGTTTATAAAAACCATTAACATGCTTTTTATAAACCCTCTGGAAAGAAAGTTGAGCACAACATTTCTGACAACACTTACATATCAAGGTTTCACTATATATAAATAAATAAATAAATATATAAATATAAATATATATTATGAGACATAATTAAACATGATTCATTATATACATAAAATAAAAATGAATAACAGGAAGATCTAAAACAGAATGGGGGGATTAAAAAGCTGAGCTGGGACAATGGAAATCACTGAACTGACAAACAGAAAAATAATCGCAATAGCTGCACAAGAAGGTTGCCCCCTTCTATGGGTGGTCTTTGGGGGGCTGTGGAAAATAAAACAGAAAAGGGCAAGAAACTAAATAGGGGAGAGTCAAAGTTACAGAGGGCAAACAAGAAGGCAGCAGCCTCTTGTTCATGACTGATTCAAGGCAGAGCTGGTACAAAGCAAAACTAGAATGACTCAAAGGAATTGTGAGATGCAGTGACACGTGACAAGTATAAGGCCAGAGCTGAGTTATTCATTATTCGTTGCAACTGCAGCATACATTGATTATATTGTGTAGAGACAATCTGTCCCTTCATTTGTCAAGTCTGATATAAAAATATGCAACAAGTATAAAAAATGAAGCGTGTAAACTTAGCAAAATAATTATCAGTGGACAAAAATAAAACTAAGAAAATAACAGATGGGAGTGGATTTGGAGAGCAGACTGTTGGCCCTGAATACACTTTTTCAGTTTATGATAAAAATACTACAGAGGAACATGTGGAGCATATTGTTGAAGGAAAGAAGCCTAAATTACAAGATTGAAGGCAGAAGGTGTGCAATGGAGCTGAATGACACAAGGTTGATGAAAGAAGAACACAGGGGTCTAGTTCTGCAAAGCCATCATTCACAAACATAAACAAAACTTTCAATTTTTGTGAAAGATTTCAGTAAAGAACGCTGAACTGAAAATGTAGTCAGTCAAAATTAGAAAAAAACAATAACTCTGCAAGCAGGATGAGTTATTATGATTATGTAAAAGTCAAAAATATAGCGTAAGCGGCAATGATTAGCCCTCGCGTGCGGCCACGGCGCACCCAGCGGATGAGGGGCCTTGCAAACACCACACCCTGCAAATGCCAATCCCTGCAAACGCCGTGTCATGCCAACGCCATGCCATGCAAACAGCCTAATAACCCTAAGCTTAAACCTAACCCTAGTTGTAAACCTAACTAGAGCCCCAACCCTAACCCGAACATCCTAATCTAACCCTGCCGAGATGGCGGATTTATGGTTTGTAAAGGGGAGTAGTCATAATATATATTTTTGTTCCTATGGCCGCGATCATCTCACTACCAAATTTGGTTTGGCTATGCCAAAGTTTGTGTAAGGACATTCCCATTGGCAAGGACAGAATTTTGGCTTGTTGCCATGGCAGCACAATGTAAATGGGGTGTGGGCGTCATTGAGTATTTTAATCAAGACCATGTCACAAATTTTGTATATTTATGACAAATAAAACGTTATTGTTCCTTACAAATTGTCTAAAGGTCGCCATTGCTACCATTATTGCATTTTCTTACATCAATCTGTTCAAAGTCGGGGTGTGCAGCCATGATTAAAATTTGAGTGAAATTGGCCAAAGTTTGTGCGATTTGGCGATTTTACCATTAGAATAGCATGGAAAGTTTATGTCATTGTTATGGCAACACCGTAAAAAATATGACATGGGTGTCACTGACTTTTTGGATCAGGATGCCAAAACTGAAATTTGTGCAAAATTTCAGAAATGTTTAAAAAAAACAATACTTTTCTCCCATATTAAATTTTCTTTCAATCTATAGGGGGCGCTAATGCGCCAAATAAATTTTTAGGCTTTAGGGCAGTTTAAGAACGGATTCAAATTTCACTAAAATTGGCGTTCGTATGTGCAAATGAGAGTAATTTGTAAAAATTCTAAATTTCAGAAAATTCTGGACATTTTTTGTTGCTTCACTGCTTTGAGACCGTAAGACTGTGTGAAAAAGTTTGATAACTTTTGATGTTCCACCCCTTGAAATAATGTGTACCAAATTTAATCCGCGTATGTAAAAGTTTAGCAAACTTCAATCTAATATTGCAGCCTGGTGGAGCGCATGGTGTTTTTTCCTTGTCTTGTCATGATCTACTTCTGTGTCAAATTTCATGATTCTACAAACATATTTTTATGGTGTCATTCCTATTCTTCACATGACAAGTTAAAGAAACCTTTTTAATGCATTTTTGTGTTGTTTGGGGGTGCTGCCAATCGAAAAATTATTTATTTTCGGAAAATGGAAATAGCCAAATGTTAGAGAAGCGCGAGTTTTAAGAGTTGGCAAAATTTCAGGACTGTTCGTCATTGTTCACTGGGTGAAAAATGGGTGAGTTGGTTAGGAGAAAAATAAGAAAGAAATTATTTTCTTATGTGATACTAGAACAATGTTATGCCAACAAACTATACATTTTAGGAAAGCTCTGTTACATTGCTAACGATTATTCCTGGTCACTATGGGCGAGTCACTTCACATGATTTCACTTTCCAGCCACTAGTAACATTGCTTTGCGATACTAATAGGCCCTTTGCCAGCCTCTGGCGCTCAGACATAATAATGAAAGGATGCTGATGAGAGCAGAGATGCCATGTGAGTGTACATTTACCAAGCTGGTTATAGTCGGACTGCTTGTAAAGACACATACTGAGCTTGAGCAGAAACTCGCAGCAAGATGCATTAAGATTTGGGTTCCTGAAAGTAGAACAAAGAAAAACAAAATAAACAATTCAAGAGATCTCCAACAGTGTTAAAGAAATACATAAAAAACATAATGAAACTGTATGTCACCTATGTGTGTGAGTTGTTATCAGAATTTTTCATTTGCCAAACACAGAAATGCTCTCTAAACCATAGACTGTATAAAGAAGTGGACTAAGCAAGTGTGATGTCACCCATAGCTTTCTGCGCCGCTCAAATGAGGCCTGCGATACTCATGGCAACAGGAGCGAATCTGGAGCCAGGCTCTATGTTATGAATGGGATTTTTTTGATGTACAAAATAGTGGTCATTTCTTGTCTTGGAAATTTTTTGTGACAAACCTAACTTTTATTTACATGTGCAGATACAGTATTTGTACAAGGTAGGCTTATGTACATCTATGTCAGCAATATAACATAACCAAAGAAAGACAGATGCTTCTAAACGTAGCTTTGGTCTCCCACCATCTGACAGAGAATGATACTGAGAGCAGTGAGAGCAGCTTCTCACTTATACACATCTTAAACACATTCCTACTTATTACAAGCAGGAGCAGTGTGAGCTTTGTGTCTTGTGGGGCAAGCATCACGTTGTAACAAACTACCTGTTTCCTGTGCAGAGAAGCCCTTTGTGCTCCAATGCCAGTTTGAGGAAACCCGAGGATGCTGAGAAAGGGAGAGTGAGAGAGAGGAGGGGAGAGAAGAGAAACAAAAAAAAAGGATAGAAGTGAAAAAAGTGACAGGAAAAGGGAGAGAGAGAGAGAGAAGAGAGACAAAATAGGAAGAGGGAGAGAGAAGAGAGAAAGGACAGATTAGAAAAAGGGAGAGAGCGAGAAATGAGAGACAGAGAAGGGAGACAGGGGGAAAGAGAGAGCACAAAAATAGAGATGATGTTATGCTAGAGGATGCCAGTTTTATTTCACCATCGTAATCAAGTTGATGTAGAAAAATGGCTTAATATGAAACCTCAATGTAACGTTGAGCTCCTCATGGAAGTGTTTAGCTGTGAACTGCTTAACCTCAGCAGTTTGTGTTTAAATGCCACCATATTGACAAAGTGCCCCAGGTTTTCTTACATAATTAAGTTTCTCTGTTCAAAATATGACGTTTTTGTAAGGTTTATAAAATTGTAAAACTGAATATTCCCCAAAATAAACTGTCAGTGTTCTTTCTAGCATTTTATAAACATTACTCAAATTGTTACCCAGCCTATAGTGTTGTGGGTATAAACTTTATTGTTACTGTTTTGTATTCTGGTGGTATCATTTTGAGTTGATAACAATCAGTAGTAGCAGTGGAGTTGGTTTGTAAATGAATGTCTCGCAATTGAGCCACAAAAGAAAACAAGTCAGCCGAATCTTTTCAGACAATCAAATATTACAAAAAATACAATTTGTGGCGATTTAATAAATGTGTCTATTATTTGTTATATACAACCTTTTAATACTTACCAAGTTTTCTTGCAAAGGCAGGCATGAGCGATGGAAAGAGGAAGAACTGAGAGGACAGTACAGAGTAGAAGTGCTGCAGTATCTGAGCATTGGGTCCATGTTGGCTTGCCTTCTACACACACACACACACACACACACACACACAAAATAATAGTTATGTTGCAGCAGTAATGGACATTGTGTGATAAGGTCAGACAAGATGCTTTTGATCAGGACGTAGCATCAAAAGGCTTTTCTCAAGTGTTTTCTTTTCACGAGTACAGATAAGGAAAACAACAAAGCAGCTGAGTACATATATGTGTGTTGATATTATCTCTTACGATGACAGCGGGTATCCAAACAGAGTCACAACAGTACAGCATACACCGGCACAGAAACTCCAGGGAATCTTCATTTTGTTGTGTTTTTGAAGGAGCTGTAAATGCATTTTCCCTTAAATCTGGCTCTGATGCATACTCCACTGCCAACCTTATAAATGAAGATACAAGAAAAATACAGTAAATGACTAGTAAGCATTAAACAATGAGGAGCTGTGCAGTTTTAATGCATGACATAGAGTCATACAACACGCAGCAGAGTGAAGTGCGTTAAAACTGCATAATACATGGCTCCAAGTTTTTTATTTGGCTTTAAGCACAATTACAAACTGAAATGTCTCACCTGTATGTCTGTTCACTTTCTGTAAATGTCTCAAATATAAGTTATTTCTGTGTTTTAAATTAAGCTCCACTCAGAGAATGTAATGATATAGAATTGTTCTTGTTGTTGAACTGTTGTAACACTATTAGTGTGTTATGCAGTATTAACATATGTCAGTTAGCCATTGAAATTTTCATTGACAGTGGTATAAATCGCATTAAGACCCAAGCTGGTGTTTTGATATTGCGCTGACCTGCAAGCCGACTGAAAACAGACCAAAGCCTGGAGTAGGAAAACATGAGACCTAGAAACATGGCTGTGAATATTGGACTTCTTCATACTGACCTAAAGGATTAAAGAGACATAAAATTTTATCACACATCCTACTATTTAGCAACTAGTTTAAAATTTTTTTTTGAAAATTAAAGTTTCAGTCACAGAGTTTTGGTGGTGTGTGTGCGAAGACAAAGACAGCTCTGAAAATCTCTTGGTGATGCTCTCTGTCAGTCCTGTTATCTCCTTGAACTGGACTGGTCGTGACTGGTGTTGTTTTCTGTGTAAAAAGAATCCAGAAAATGAAGCTCTAAACAGATGTGGTTTCTTTTGGACTTACTTAAGTGGGTTAGAAGGAGGGAATGAGAGAATGTCACACAATTGCAGCTCATCTGATGCTATATATCAGATGAGCTGCAATTGTGAGTTGCAGTTAAAAAATCCTGTTTTTAAGTCTATTAGAAAAACTGTAATACTCATACCTAGTCTATATGTCTATACTGACATTTTGTTGCATCTGAATAGAAAAAACACACTCAAACATTTTGTCTTGTAAAAAGTAAAAACTTAAACAGCTGACAGAACAGTAGAAAACAAGAAGTGGCCATGGCATCATTAGTGTCCTTGGCATTATAGAACTAATGTTTATACCCTGTGCATGTTTTGTATACCTGAACAGGATGCAGGTGGCCTTCACAGCCTGTGTGGCCACTAGCAGACAAGGGGAAGACACCCCATACTCCAAAGCCTCGCACACTGCAACAAAGCCGGGGCGACTAGGGAACAGGCGCACCTCTGAGGGCTGCCTGTGTACACATACAAACAGTTAAATAAATGTCACAGTGTAAATACATCAACACAATTCAGACAATTAAGCTAATATATCGTGTAACCTGACTCAGACTACCTGAGCATGACACTTAACAGATTAGACTGCTGAGCTTCTAAAGTTTAACTTTGGCTTAAGATAAAGCATCACAACAACTGCTGGCTGTCACTGTTGACACAACAATATCCACGTAGAAAAGTTTGAAAAACACTAGCTTATAAAGGGACAAGCTAGGGCCACACAGTGCCAAGACTTAAGAGACACCTTAATGGCCTATTCAGCACTTCCAATCTCTTCACTGTTCCCCTCAGTGTAAAGAACAAATCACCTCACCATTTAAAATCTCTTATCCCTTGTACCATCATTATGTGACAGGCTTAACTTTTAATTAAAATAATGTCAACCCTGCAGAAATATGACAGTGTGCTAGTGACTGGTCATATATTCTCATCTGCCAGCCAGTGGCAGTTCATTCTTATCTAATTAAGTGTGCACCATATTTAACAGGTTTTACTGTAGACCTCCACTCAGGGTCAGTGGAGCACACAGGCCAATATGCTCATGAACTCATATTGTCTCTGGGACTTGTACTGAGATGCAGTGATCATTTTTCACTTTCACTTTCTTCATTTATGTTGTATAGTTGATAAAATAATCACAAGTAAAGCATAGAAATACAGCATTTTGTTGTATGCAGTTACATACATTTCCTCCAACTACAAGCATCCCACTTGGCATCAACAATAAAGAAACAGAAAAATGTCTTTATGGCATGGATCTAGGTGATTTTGTGTGTTTCAGTGATTGTCTTGTTTAAAACGATTTGTTGGCAGTTGCATAATGATTGAAAGTTGCATTCCATTCACTAAAAATTTTACAGATTTCAATTGAAATTAATATTTGATTACTGCAATAGAGTGATTTGATCTTTTAAAATTAAATTGTGCACACTCACCTCTCCAGTATGTCAGTTAATAAAACAAGTCCCTGTTTAGGGACTTCTAGGTTGGTCAGCTGTAAAGCCTCCTTCAGACTGCGCACCAGAGATTCAATTCCTCACAAACAAGAACAAGAAAGGTATATTTTTTACTTTGTTAAAAAATAATTTAAAACCTCACATTTTTCTAACCATTTATGACAATAAATCATGCAACAAGCTCATTATTATAATACAAGGACAATCAGAGGCTGTGCAACCTCATTCAACTCCACTAATTAATACATCTGTGAACCAATCTTTGTTCTTATTAAATTAAATCAGAACTTAATAGAAGCTGTAGCAGGAAAACATCTTGGCTACCAGGAAATTAAGTTGATTGTGTTGCTAAACAATTCCTGTAGTGCTGCAGAAATGCAGACAGTAGAAGGAACAGATAATTCATTGTAATAGTAGAACTAAAATAAACAGAGGAAGAACAAATTAGTTTCTCTTTGTGGCACTGGGGCTATTTGTCTAATTTTATCTACAATCTAACAATAAGATGCAGTCAATCTGTCAGTGAACTTGCTTCCAGTGCTTTTCTCCAAAGCCTAAAAATAGTGTTTCAAACTGCACTTCTTCAAGCTCGGATGTTGTGCTTATGCTCTGCCTCCTGTTTGTTTGGCTTTATACAAGTTGAGATGTTTTATATATGTATATCTCTATATTATTGTTTTAAATATTCAGCCTTGCTTTTTGTGTCTTTTAACATTAATTGTGCTTTTTTTCTTTTTTCTATTAATTTGTACTGTACAGCAGTTATGGTGCTAAAATTGTAAATGTGCTATATGAAGACCTTAATATCGTAAAATATAAGTAAAATGCAGACTTCTGAGAATCTAACTATCATTTTAAACAAACATTGTTTTTTAAATCATAGATGACTGTGCAGAACAGGTCAATGAGCTATACCATAGACAGAAAGGCACTGGGAGAAGAACAGTGAGTCCTCAGTCAGTTGCTTCAAACAGGTGTAGGAGAACCACAACAGAGTTTCACTTTTAGTACTAGCAAGCCTGTCAAACAGAAACTCTACAAGGGACAAAGGTATGAGAAAACATAAAAATCAGTTACCATCAAATAAAATATTGAACTTGAATGGAAATCTTGTTTAATAAGCAAACCACGGTGGGTTGTTATTTGGAAATGTGTGTGTGAAATACCGGGAACATCAGCTTTAATGAAGGGAGTGGTATACTGACGAGGAGAATGAACCAGGATAGATGCAATACACTTGGCACTGCTCACCTGCAACATTTCATCGCCACTCAGCAGCAACTGGGAAAAACACACCTGATTAGAATGCACTAGGACACATACACAATGGTGTGCTTGGCTGTGGCATTGATTAGACATGCTATAAGATATATGAGACCTAGCATAACATGGCCAACAGCAGATGGAAGTGCAGAGAAGAGGCTCTCATCTCTGCTAAACTGTCAATTAAATTGAAGTGTGTATCTATTTTTGTAAGAAAAATCATCTGTAAGGAATATCAGCATCTGATACAGTATGTTAGGTGTGTATAGCCCTAAAGCCTAATTATATTTCATTGCCTGCATGTTTTCAAACGAATGTACTCTCTGTTTCAGCCTGTTCATGTGTGTGAAAAGATCTGCTTTGCTATGTATTCAGCTGTGCTCAAATACAACATTTTGAGAGGGAGGAATATTATGGAATTGAATTATTCAAGTTAATGGGGAACTCCGGCACGTTTGAAGCTAAAGTCCATTGTTAGAGGTGGTCAAATACTGTCAGAAGCCAAAAAACAGCACAGATCAGTATTGCCTGGCGGAGATCTTGCTGTGGTAGTGAGCCTGTCAAGGCAACAAACTAGCGTAGTGATTTGGGCAAGTTCTTAACTTCCACACACTGCAAAAGCCCAAAAAACTCAATTTCTGACTCCAGTAGCGGCAAGCAGCTAGTAGCCGCCAGAAGCAACAAGTGAGGATGGACTGTGAATCTGAACTGACGGTGAAGAACAATATAAATTGAGAGTTGTTGAAAGAAAATGGTTCGGGAATGTATTTTCAGCATTTTTCAAAAAATATAATTCACTCATAAATAAATGGGATTAGAAATGACATCAGCAATTGAGTCTTTTAGGCTTTCGCATGTGCAGTGGGAAGTCAACAGAGGTAAGTATAATACTGCTT